>CM066982.1:96304503-96929503 GCA_033977485.1 Hydrangea macrophylla
AAATTCACATCCAAACTTTCCAAAATACAAGTTAGGGTCCAAATATGAACATCAACTTAAGTAAAACCATAGTTTACATCTGTGTACAAGTTCAAAAGTAATTTACAAGCATGGGGCACAAATCTCCCCCATCTCTCCCATCTCTCCCATCTCTCCCATTCACAAGTCAAGACTTTAATTCACAAGTCAAGGATACTAACCCACAAGTTATACTATATTACAATTTATAAACATAATTACAAGACCCAAATCTCCTTCCCAATCCCGAGCACATCACTTCCTCTCCGGGTATTGCTCCGTACCTGCGGTGGTTGTTATGTACCACAACAGAAATAGGAAAACGGTTTTCTTAAGCAATTTGCTTAGTGAGCATTCTAAACATGATTGTATGTTTAACACGTGCAATGCTACAAATAACACATAAGCATAAACGTAATCGCCGAGTCACCGGTTATATGGTTCATTCAAACCCGAAGACCTCCCTTGGTCCCGTGGTCACTTCTATTCCTTGGACTTCCGTATTTATCGGATTCTTCCTCTTCGCCACCCTTATTACTCCCAACAATGAACCATTTCCCCGGTGCTCATTGACTACCACATAGACATATAAGCACATAACTCATAATCATGTATCAACATATGATTTTCATAAAATTGACATAGAATTCACACAATTAACATCTTTATAATTCCTAATCATGAATCAACATCTCTAACATCACATATAGCTTGAACCCATTAAACACAATCAGATTTAGGTGTAGAAAACTCACCTTATACACAGATTTTACTCACTTTACACCTAGAGGATGCTGAATTTTACCAAATAAAGCTCAATTTCTACACCAAGTTGAATCCTACATAATTTTGGTACAACAATTAACGTCTATCAAGAACGGCTACCGGAAAAACGTTGCCGAAACAGAAAATAAGTTACGTGCATGTGATCCTCTTACCTCCACGAGTCCAAAAGTGATCTCGGATTGTGAATCCGGCGAACGACGGCGACGGTACGGCGAAAAACGTCGTCGGTGACGGTCCGTCTCCGTTTCTCTCTCCGAGCTCTCTTCTCTTTTGGTTTAATTCCAGCAGAAAATGAGAGAGTCTTCCTCTCTTGACACATATTAGAGTGCATATGAGGTGTCTTTGCCTCAATTTTCCATGTTTTCTATTTACACCCCCAAAGTTTGTTAAGTTCTTATTATGAAATCCCCCAAACATTCCATTAACTACCCAATTATCTAATGAGGGTTTGTCTAAGTTCCGTATGGGTCCCAACGGGGGTCCCACATATTTTGTGAAATTGCTATCGCACCTACTAATTTTACATCTTTTTCATTTATACCCTTATTTGGGTGTCCAAACTAATGCTAACATATATCAACATATAATATGAAAGCAACTTAGCAAATATCCATGTAATCACATAAAAATGCATTTAATCACTTAAAATGCAAATTACCAATTTACCCTTCACTGGGTTAAATTTCAATACCTGTCCCACCTCTCTGGGGACTTTTCCAACTAGTGTCCCTCTCTGAACACTTTTTACTTGGGCGAGTCCAAGCCTCCCCTTAATCCATTTTATACACTAATTTCACTAATTAATGCATATTAATACAAATAATTAACCCGTTCTCCGGGTACGGGTGTTACATTTCTCCCTCCCTAAAAAGGAGTTTGGTCCCCAAACTTACTCTTACCTCAATAATTGAAGAGATGCGGGTACTTGGCTCGGATCTCATCCTCCCGCTCCCAAGTAGCCTCTTCCACTGAATGGCTTCGCCATTGAACCATCACCAAGGGAATCACTTTGGTCCTCAATACTTGATCCTTCCTATCAAGAATTTGCACTGGATGTTCCACGTAAGTTAAATCTTCCCGAATCTCTAACGGTTCCGGAATGATAACATGTTTCGAATCCGGCACATAACGTCGAAGCATCGATACGTGAAACACATTATGAACATTCTCTAATTCTTGTGGCAGCTCTAACCGATAAGCTAATGGCCCAACTCGATTAAGAATCAAATACGGTCCAACATATCTCGGACTGAGCTTACCTCGCTTACCAAAACGTGCTATGCCTTTTGAAGGTGATACTTTCAAAAACACATAGTCACCCACCTCAAACTCCAACGGTCTTCTACCCGTATCCGCATAACTTTTATAACGACTTTGAGCCGTTTGTAATCTCTGCTTAATCAGTCGGATCTTGTCAGTAGTGATTTGCACTATCTCTGGTCCCAAAAGCTGTTTCTCTCCAACTTCTGTCCAACACACCGGCGATCTACACTTTCTTCCATATAGTGCCTCATAAGGCGCCATTCCAATGCTAGTTTGGAAGCTGTTGTTGTAAGAAAATTCAATCAACGGCAAATGAGTTTCCCAATCAGCTTTAAAATCCATAACACATACTCTCAACATATCTTCCAAAATTTGAATCACTCGCTCGGATTGACCATCGGTCTGGGGATGAAATGCAGTGCTAAAATGTAAAGTTGTCCCCATAGCTCTCTGTAAACTCTCCCAAAATCTTGATACGAACCGAGTGTCACGATCTGACACTATCGACACTGGTGCTCCATGAAGCCGTATAATCTCTCTAATATAAATCTCTGCAAGTTTTGATGGATCTTTGGTCTTAATAGGTAGGAAATGGGCTGACTTAGTCAACCGGTCTACAATCACCCATATGCTATCATTTGACTTTTGAGACTTTGGAAATCCCGAGACGAAATCCATTGTAATATGCTCCCACTTCCACTCTGGTATCTCTAAAGGATGTAACTCTCCTCCGGGTCGTTGATGTTCTAGTTTCACCTTTTGGCACGTCATACATTTAGACACAAATTCTGCTACCTCTCGTTTCATACCACTCCACCAGTAAATTTCTCGCAAGTCTCTGTACATTTTGGTACTACCCGGATGTATAGAATATCTTGTATTGTGGGCTTCCTCCATAACTTTATTTCTCAGATCTCCAACTTTAGGTACACATAATCGGTTAATATATTTCAGAACACCATCTTGAAAACTAAATTCTGGCCTTCTCCCCTCTGGTAACTCATCCACAATCTTCTTGAATTCTGGATCTAAGAGTTGATTAGTCTTGATTTCACCAATTAAACTTGGCTGTGCCACGATCGCAGCCATTAAACCACCTCTAATTTTAGGAACTACCTCAAGCTTCAATTGTTCAAATTCCTTTATCAACTTTTCCTGTCCAGTCAAGGCATAAGCTAAGTTTTCTGACGACTTCCGACTCAAGGCATCGGCAACTACATTGGCTTTTCCCGGGTGATACTGAATTCTCAAGTCATAGTCTTTCATAAGTTCCAACCACCTTCGCTGTCGCATGTTAAGGTCCCTCTGAGTGAATAGGTATTTTAGGCTTTTGTGATCGGTGAAGATTTCACAAGTTTCCCCGTATAAATAATGTCTCCAAATCTTCAAAGCGAAGATTACCGCCGCTAACTCCAAGTCATGGGTCGGGTAATTTTTCTCATGAGGTCTCAATTGCCGTGAAGCATAAGCTATCACTTTGTCATCTTGCGTTAATACACATCCCAAGCTTTGGTGCGAAGCATCACTGTATATTCTGAAATTCCCAGTACTGGTTGGAATTGCAAGTATTGGTGCCGTTGTCAGCTTTTTCCTCAATTCCAAGAAACATTCTTCACATTCTTTGGTCCATTCAAATGGTACGTCTTTTCTCATTAATCTCGTCATTGGAGTTGCGATTTTGGAAAAGTCTTTGACAAATCTTCTGTAGTATCCAGCCAATCCCAAGAAACTTCGAATCTCTGATACATTTGTCGGTCTTGACCAATTCATAACAGCTTCAATCTTCTGTGGGTCAACAGAAATACCCTCTTTAGAAATCACGTGTCCTAGAAAAGTGACACTCGTCAACCAAAATTCGCTCTTCTTCAACTTCCCAAACAATTGTTTCTCTCGAAGTCGCTGCAAAACTAGTCTCAAATGTCGTTCATGCTCTTCCGGACTCTTAGAATAAATGAGAATGTCATCAATGAATACAATAACGAACTCATCCAAATATGATTTGAATACACGGTTCATCAAATCCATGAAGGCAGCAGGCGCATTAGTAACCCCAAACGGCATCACTAGGAATTCATAGTGCCCGTAGCGGGTCCTAAAGGCTGTCTTCTCCACATCCTTAGCTTTAACTTTCAGTTGATGGTACCCAGATCGTAAGTCAATCTTTGAAAATACCTCAGCCCCTTGAAGTTGATCGAATAGATCGTCAATACGTGGCAACGGGTATTTGTTCTTGATGGTTACTTTGTTGATCTCCCGGTAGTCAATACACATCCGCATTGTACCATCTTTCTTCTTCACGAATAGTACTGGTGCACCCCACGGGGACACACTAGGTCGGATAAAACCCTTGTCTAGCAACTCTTGCAACTGTATCTTTAACTCTTTCAACTCAATTGGTGCCATTCGATATGGTGCTCGTGAAATTGGTTGGGTTCCCGGCATAACATCAATACCAAATTCAATTTCTCGATCAATCAATACACTAGGTAACTCCTCAGGGAATACATCTGGAAACTCTTTAACTACCGGAATATCTTCAAGTTTTAAATCGGGACCTCTAGTATCAAGAATACTACACAGAAACCCCCGGCAACCCTTCTTTAATAAACGACAAGCTTCAATAGCTGACACGATATACGGCGGTGATACAACACCCTTACCTTGAAAATAAAACTCATCTTGATTCGGAATACGGAATGCTACTCCTTTAGTGTTACAATCAATATTAGCATGATTAGCCGCTAACCAATCCATACCCAATATAACATCGAAGTGCTGAATTACTAACGGTACCAAATCAACGGTTAACTCTTTACCATTCACATTAATCTCACACTTTCTAAACACACCCGAACTAACCAACGGAGCCCCCAACGGTATCGCGACAGATAAATCATAGTTTAGGAACTCTAATGGTTTATCTAAATGTTTAGCAAAATGGTGTGACACGAATGAGTGTGTAGATCCCGAATCTATAAGTACATTTGCTAGATGTGAGCAAATGGGAACCATACCTGAGACAACAGTGTCGGCAGAAGCAGCATCTCCCGGCCTGAGTTGAAATGATCTTGCCTCTCGTTGCTCCCTCCTCGGAGGTTGAGTAGTCCTTGGTGTGATAGCGCTAGCCGCAGAAGAACCTGAACCTGATGCTCCTTGGCGTCTAGTAGGACAATCCTTAGATTGATGTCCCAATTCCTTACAAATGAAGCATCGACCTCTCATATCTATATTCTGATTTGGACAATTTCTGGCAATGTGTCCCGGTTGTCGGCAACTATTGCAAATGATTGGGTTTGGAAGTTGATTGCACCGGCCCCAATGGAATTTCTGACAAGTCTGACATCTCGGCTTGTTCCCACTAGAACCACTACCAATGCTAACTGATGATCCCCCCGAACTCTGCCTCTTTGCACTACCTTGTCCGCTGAACTGACTTGATCCCGGTCGTTTACTTTGTTGACTCGGTGGTGGTGGCATGTTTGAAGTGTACCCGAGATCTCTTTCAGCGATAGACGCAATATCCAATGCCTTAGCATAGGTCTCCGGTCGGAACACAGTCACTCGCCCTCGGATATCTCCCCGGAGTCCTGCTACAAACTTTCTTGCCTTCACTTTTTCTGTTGTTACGATATCCCCGGCAAACCTTGCCAAACTCGTAAATTGCGTGGAGTACTCCCGGACTGACTTTCCCCCTTGTACCAACTCCATGAATTCTTGAGCCTTTTGATCCCCAAACGATTCTGGAAAATATTGATCATTGAAAGTCTCAAGAAATTGGTCCCACGTTGTCGGTTGACCCGGGCCTAGCTTAGTACGCCACCAATATTGCGCCTCATCTTTTAACGTGTCTGCAGCAAATAGCACTTTTTGTTCATCAGTACATGGTAATACCCGGAAGATCTTCTCCATATCCGAGATCCAAAAATTCGCCTTCATCGGATCGGCTTCCCCGCGGAATATGGTCGGCTTTTGTTTGTGAAATTTAGAAATAGTAACAATGTCTTCCCTTGGATTCGGATTCGGTTGTACCGGTCTCTCTTCGATCACATGAGTTTCGGCTACTCGAACCAATCCTTCAATGGCTCTTTCAACCCGTTCCATTCGGTTTGAGGTGTCACCTCCAGACATTATGCCTGGCACCCACATATAGTTCACACATGCACGTTACTTTTAAATAAACACATGGCATGCTTATCGACATTAAAACATGCTAAGTAAACGTGTATGCATGTGTATGCAACTACGTGTCGTTGTGTGCACACTACGCGTCGTATACGTCTCTCGTCCCCAAAGGCTCTAACTATTGCTCTGATACCAAAAATTGTCACACCCCAACCCGCCTCGCGCGGATTAGGACACGTGTAACAATGCTACAAGCTCCCAATTACATTAATTTGTAAAGAAATATGCGAATTACTAAGAAACACGTGTGTTTAACCACATTAACCAACTCTATTGTTACAAAATAGGCCCCAAGGGCAAAATGGTCATTTATAAAGTATATAAAATTTTTATACCAAAAGTTAGAATTTTGAGTCCCGGTTCCAACGCAACAAACGGCACGCGAAACCGAGTTTTCTAGAAGAAGTTATGCACGTTTCCGTAAAAGCGGACATGCTGGGGAAAAATACAAGGCGGATCGATCCCTTCATTATGGGCGGATCGATCCACTTACTTGACATTCTCGCAGAATGTCCCCTTGGAAGGGCGGATCGATCCCCTCATAAAGGGCGGATCGATCCCCTTCACAAATCTGCTGCTCAAATTTCCTTTGCTGTCAAAACAAGTTTTAACTTACCAAAACACAACCAAATCTCATAGAAACCTTATGAAACTTTGGGAAAATCAACTCCAACACATTTCTAAACATGTTTAAACTCAAGTTAAGCATGGATCATAGAATCATACCCACAATTGGATCAAGTTAATCATGAACTCATCTCATTTGGTTCAAGAACAAACTTTTCAACTTTAAAACTCAATTCTCATTCAAAGTTTATAAAACTTGTTGGAATTCAACCCAAAGTCATAACTAACATTACAAACACTAAAGAACCATGTCCAAGACACTAACGACACATCCGGACTTGCCGAAATGGTCCTAACCATTAACTTGCATCAACTTGGGCAAAACAAAAGGAATTTTACATTGGTTCTCAAATTCACATCCAAACTTTCCAAAATACAAGTTAGGGTCCAAATATGAACATCAACTTAAGTAAAACCATAGTTTACATCTGTGTACAAGTTCAAAAGTAATTTACAAGCATGGGGCACAAATCTCCCCCATCTCTCCCATCTCTCCCATTCACAAGTCAAGACTTTAATTCACAAGTCAAGGATACTAACCCACAAGTTATACTATATTACAATTTATAAACATAATTACAAGACCCAAATCTCCTTCCCAATCCCGAGCACATCACTTCCTCTCCGGGTATTGCTCCGTACCTGCGGTGGTTGTTATGTACCACAACAGAAATAGGAAAACGGTTTTCTTAAGCAATTTGCTTAGTGAGCATTCTAAACATGATTGTATGTTTAACACGTGCAATGCTACAAATAACACATAAGCATAAACGTAATCGCCGAGTCACCGGTTATATGGTTCATTCAAACCCGAAGACCTCCCTTGGTCCCGTGGTCACTTCTATTCCTTGGACTTCCGTATTTATCGGATTCTTCCTCTTCGCCACCCTTATTACTCCCAACAATGAACCATTTCCCCGGTGCTCATTGACTACCACATAGACATATAAGCACATAACTCATAATCATGTATCAACATATGATTTTCATAAAATTGACATAGAATTCACACAATTAACATCTTTATAATTCCTAATCATGAATCAACATCTCTAACATCACATATAGTTTGAACCCATTAAACACAATCAGATTTAGGTGTAGAAAACTCACCTTATACACAGATTTTACTCACTTTACACCTAGAGGATGCTGAATTTTACCAAATAAAGCTCAATTTCTACACCAAGTTGAATCCTACATAATTTTGGTACAACAATTAACGTCTATCAAGAACGGCTACCGGAAAAACGTTGCCGAAACAGAAAATAAGTTACGTGCATGTGATCCTCTTACCTCCACGAGTCCAAAAGTGATCTCGGATTGTGAATCCGGCGAACGACGGCGACGGTACGGCGAAAAACGTCGTCGGTGACGGTCCGTCTCCGTTTCTCTCTCCGAGCTCTCTTCTCTTTTGGTTTAATTCCAGCAGAAAATGAGAGAGTCTTCCTCTCTTGACACATATTAGAGTGCATATGAGGTGTCTTTGCCTCAATTTTCCATGTTTTCTATTTACACCCCCAAAGTTTGTTAAGTTCTTATTATGAAATCCCCCAAACATTCCATTAACTACCCAATTATCTAATGAGGGTTTGTCTAAGTTCCGTATGGGTCCCAACGGGGGTCCCACATATTTTGTGAAATTGCTATCGCACCTACTAATTTTACATCTTTTTCATTTATACCCTTATTTGGGTGTCCAAACTAATGCTAACATATATCAACATATAATATGAAAGCAACTTAGCAAATATCCATGTAATCACATAAAAATGCATTTAATCACTTAAAATGCAAATTACCAATTTACCCTTCACTGGGTTAAATTTCAATACCTGTCCCACCTCTCTGGGGACTTTTCCAACTAGTGTCCCTCTCTGAACACTTTTTACTTGGGCGAGTCCAAGCCTCCCCTTAATCCATTTTATACACTAATTTCACTAATTAATGCATATTAATACAAATAATTAACCCGTTCTCTGGGTACGGGTGTTACATATATATTTTTGTTATATAGTGTTTACAAGCCCGCGAATGTGTTAAATAATGTAATTAACATTAAAACTTAGTACCGGGGTCATGGGTACCCATTGGGCTACTCATTTTAACACTTTGTACTGCATTCTAGGCTCATATAGGTCTCTTTTGTGAGCTCACAAGAAGAAAAACGGGATTTATATATTTTTGTGTGTTTTATTGACATGTGTTGTGTGTGTAGTGTACATATATCTTATATTAAAAACCCTAGCAACCCAAAAGAAAGAACAGAAGTGTGTATGTGTGTGTGTGTGTGTGTGTGTGTGAGAGAGAGAGAGAGAGAGAGAGAGAGAGGGAGAGAAGAAGAAGAAGAAGAAGAAGAAGAAGAAGAAGAAGAAGGAAAGGGAGGAGAAAGGAGAAGGATTCCGGATTCGTGGTCACGTGGGGAATCGCGGAGCATTCGTGGTTGTCAATTTTGGATTGAACTAGGTGAGTTAAACTTTGTGTATCCGAGTATATATATATACACGTATGTATATATATATGTATGTGTATGGGAGTAAATTAGTACATGTTAAATTTAATGGTTAGGGTCAAATCTTTGTAATGGATCGATACACGTTGCTATTGTTGAAGTAATTTAGATACATTCTTTCCCTTCGTGTGACTTTGCGATCATGACATTAGGGTATTCGAAAGGGTTAGGTGAATCGTTAGTTTGATCAAAACTATAGGTGAAATATTCATGTTTGTTAGAAAAAATATGTGAAATTCGTTTTATGTGTAATTCATACAGTCGCAGAAATTTTAGAAAATTATTAGAAAATCGTGGCTTTGAATTTGAACATTCTGTCCGCCTGCCTCATGTAAAACGTGATTCTGCACGTTTTTCGTCTAATGGTATTTTTCCTGATTCTGCACCGTTTGGGCAGAAATTTAAGATTACAGTAGCAGTTTTCAATATAGTTCAACTTGCAAATTGGAGAATATGATTTCTTATTATGTGCTTTATGTATGCTAATATTGAATGTTGGGTTGAGATTATTGTACCTAAAATAACTGATCTTATTTTGTGGTCATTTTGAGAAAAATGAGTAAATTAGATACGTTGAATAGTATATTGGGGATGTTGTAATTTGATTGGAAATTATTGAGGGAAGAATTGATATGGGTTAATTGATAAAACCCTTTATTGTAAGAAATTGGAATACATCTAAAAGTTAGAGATGTGATTGGATGATAAGACGGAACTATGTGATAAATGTGAAATTCATAATTATTGGGATAATACGAATGATAAGTGATAATTGCAACATAGTTCTTTAGTGTTCACCACTCCCGTTGTGTGATATGTTTTTTTTGGTAGCTCGACTTGCTGAGTGTACCCTTTTGCCAGTGGCTTCGTGATCAAGCTGGCCTAAGCCTTATGCTCGGCTTCTTTGTTAGACGTCTAGGCATATTGACTGGCCTTCTGTGTGTATACCTGGTTTGGTTGATACCCCAACCAAACTAGCACCAGAGTGGATAATAGTAGTATGTCCGGGCACACATGGGATATATGTGTGGGTGTACCATGGAGGGTGACCAAGTGGTGAACCTAGGGAACACAAAGATAAATCTAATGTTAATAAATAATGAAAAAAGGATTATTTCATAAAACTGATAAGCGTGAAATAATAAATGCGACGTTTGGTGGACGGTTTGTATGCGGAATTGTTTGCTTGGTCTATGATCATTCAATTTGCAGGATGGTGGGCCCACTAACGTTTTACAGGTTTGGCTCACCATAAGTAAATGGGTAAGTATGAAATTCGTAGTAGCTTTGGATTTTGGGCAAGAAACTACTTGCCACCACATATTTGGAAACTACTCTATTGTCCACATATGTGTGTGGAACTACCTGTCTTGACCCAAGAGTATTGTAGTGTAATTTGTTGTCTACGGGTTCAAGTTGGATCCCTAAGACTTGTTGTTTTGTTTAACTCATACCAGTCATGTGACTGACCCGAGTGTGTTATACATTCGGGGGCGTTTCTATATGAAACGTAGTCGAATGTATTTGTGCAGGTTTAGTTTTTTTTGGAAATTTTCGTTGGAGCTTCTGTTTGGGTGAAGAGATGGTCGTTGTGTTGTTTATTATTGGAATTGTACTTATTTTTGTTGTACTTGATTGTATTTTATTTTCTGGCATTGTGGGCCAGTATGTATAATGGTAATAAATATGGTATATTGGGTATTGGGAACGTTGTAGTTACTCTGACCAATGGATGTATAGATTTTATTCTTATTTATTTTTATTTCCGCTGAACTCTGTATGTGGACATTTTATTTATGAAAATTATGTTTTTTTTTAATTTGAAAAGTGATATAATATTTATAATGGAACTTTATTTCTTTTACAATGAAATGAATGTTTGGGAATACATGTTTAATAATAAAGAGTTTTACTTTAAACACAAGATCACATGTCCTTATTTAAGGAGTATTAAATACTGTTTTCAATAAATTTTCTGTTAGTATATGGGAGGGTGTCGCTCTCGTGATTTTTGGTAATTGAATATTAGTCCGGATACAGGCTCTGGATTGAATATTTGGTTGTCCAAAAATCGGGGTGTGACAGTTTGGTATCAGAGCTTAAGGTTAGCTTAGCGAGTCTAGGTGATCCTCGAAATGTGGAGTAAGGAGTTGGTCAGAGTTATAGGCTTGCGATTTATTGGGTTTGGGTCATGTGTGTCTATGTGTTTACTTATGTAAAAGTTAACTACAGATGTGTACCTATTATAAAAAAAAAAAAAAAAATAAATAAATAAAAATTTATTTGATTTTAAATGTATACCATATTAGGAGCATTGGTAACGTTATTTAATATTGATTAGTAGAGCATGCATCATTTTAATTGTCATGGGATGAAATAGTAGAGGGGAGATGTAATTTTCTTCGTCAGGCGGTTGAGTTCAGGAGTAGTACTGGAATATCTTCTTCGAGTTATTATTATCTGGCAGTATCAACTTAACATTCAGAAGGGTATTATTCTATTGGAGTATCGGGATTCTCTTATTCTCAGAAGACTTATTATTTTATTAGCAGGATTTCTATTGTCCCTTTTATTATCTACTGAGTTGATTATTGGACTTCATTTATTGGGTATTTGGACTTCTTATACTATCGGCGAATCTGCCATATTCTCTATGGGTGTTCTGTACAACCGTCTATTATTACGGATTTTCTTGATTTCTGATTATTACCCTGATTATTACCAGACAAGGATATATTTCTCTTCAGTGCCAGTAAATATTTCTCATATGTGGTTGGAGCGGTAAGTAAGTATTGGATATCCCGATGAAGTGTTGTGCAGGACACAGTAAGAGGGGAACATGTGCATACACATAGTCATATCTTTGTGAAATTAATCAATTGTTGCTTTTAATAAATGGTTAATATCTAGTGCTTTATGTGAAATTATGTGCTTTACCTTACTGGTGTTGTGTCTTGTGTGTCTGTTAAAATTTAACAAGCGACTATATGAGACTATGGGTATATACATGAGTGTTTCCTTGTTTGGATTATTCGCTCGATGTACCATGTCTCATTACTGTCGGGAGTTAAACGATAGTGACACTTCGATGTTGGATTGCTTTCATTGTATGTTTAACGTCATGCATATTAATTATCTGTATTTGTTGTACCCCAAATTTCGGGACGAAATTTCTTTAAGGAGGGTAGAATGTAACAACCCGAAAATTTGTAAGTGTTTAAATAATATTTTTATTGAAATTTCAATTAGCAATGTTATATGAGTGTACCTATGTAAGACATGTGTTTGAAAAATTTAAGTGTTTGGTGGACGTATCAATTAAATCATCAGTGAGCGCGTTTAGTTTCGGAGTTATATTTTATTAATTTATATTTGTTAAAAAAATAAAATGAAGGGTTGATATATATTTTTGTTATATAGTGTTTACAAGCCCGCGAATGTGTTAAATAATGTAATTAACATTAAAACTTAGTACCGGGGTCATGGGTACCCATTGGGCTACTCATTTTAACACTTTGTACTGCATTCTAGGCTCATATAGGTCTCTTTTGTGAGCTCACAAGAAGAAAAACGGGATTTATATATTTTTGTGTGTTTTATTGACATGTGTTGTGTGTGTAGTGTACATATATCTTATATTAAAAATCCTAGCAACCCAAAAGAAAGAACAGACGTGTGTATGTGTGTGTGTGTGTGTGTGTGAGAGAGAGAGAGAGAGAGAGGGAGAGAGGGAGAGAAGAAGAAGAAGAAGAAGAAGAAGAAGAAGAAGGAAAGGGAGGAGAAAGGAGAAGGATTCCGGATTCGTGGTCACGTGGGGAATCGCGGAGCATTCGTGGTTGTCAATTTTGGATTGAACTAGGTGAGTTAAACTTTGTGTATCCGAGTATATATATATACACGTATGTATATATATGTATGTGTATGGGAGTAAATTAGTACATGTTAAATTTAATGGTTAGGGTCAAATCTTTGTAATGGATCGATACACGTTGCTATTGTTGAAGTAATTTAGATACATTCTTTCCCTTCGTGTGACTTTGCGATCATGACATTAGGGTATTCGAAAGGGTTAGGTGAATCGTTAGTTTGATCAAAACTATAGGTGAAATATTCATGTTTGTTAGAAAAAATATGTGAAATTCGTTTTATGTGTAATTCACACAGTCGCAGAAATTTTAGAAAATTATTAGAAAATCGTGGCTTTGAATTTGAACATTCTGTCCGCCTGTCTCATGTAAAACGTGATTCTGCACGTTTTTCGTCTAATGGTATTTTTCCTGATTCTGCACCGTTTGGGCAGAAATTTAAGATTACAGTAGCAGTTTTCAATATAGTTCAACTTGCAAATTGGAGAATATGATTTCTTATTATGTGCTTTATGTATGCTAATATTGAATGTTGGGTTGAGATTATTGTACCTAAAATAACTGATCTTATTTTGTGGTCATTTTGAGAAAAATGAGTAAATTAGATACGTTGAATAGTATATTGGGGATGTTGTAATTTAATTGGAAATTATTGAGGGAAGAATTGATATGGGTTAATTGATAAAACCCTTTATTGTAAGAAATTGGAATACATCTAAAAGTTAGAGATGTGATTGGATGATAAGACGGAACTATGTGATAAATGTGAAATTCACAATTATTGGGATAATACGAATGATAAGTGATAATTGCAACATAGTTCTTTAGTGTTCACCACTCCCGTTGTGTGATATGTTTTTTTTGGTAGCTCGACTTGCTGAGTATACCCTTTTGCCAGTGGCTTCGTGATCAAGCTGGCCTAAGCCTTATGCTCGGCTTATTTGTTAGACGTCTAGGCATATTGACTGGCCTTCTGTGTGTATACCTGGTTTGGTTGATACCCCAACCAAACTAGCACCAGAGTGGATGTTAGTAGTATGTCCGGGCACACATGGGATATATGTGTGGGTGTACCATGGAGGGTGACCAAGTGGTGAACCTAGGGAACACAAAGATAAATCTAATGTTAATAAATAATGAAAAAAGGATTATTTCATAAAACTGATAAGCGTGAAATAATAAATGCGACGTTTGGTGGACGGTTTGTATGCGGAATTGTTTGCTTGGTCTATGATCATTCAATTTGCAGGATGGTGGGCCCACTAACGTTTTACAGGTTTGGTTCACCATAAGTAAATGGGTAAGTATGAAATTCGTAGTAGCTTTGGATTTTGGGCAAGAAACTACTTGCCACCACATATTTGGAAACTACTCTATTGTCCACATATGTGTGTGGAACTACCTGTCTTGACCCAAGAGTATTGTAGTGTAATTTGTTGTCTACGGGTTCAAGTTGGATCCCTAAGACTTGTTGTTTTGTTTAACTCATACCAGTCATGTGACTGACCCGAGTGTGTTATACATTCGGGGGCGTTTCTATATGAAACGTAGTCGAATGTATTTGTGCAGGTTTAGTTTTTTTTGGAGATTTTCGTTGGAGCTTCTGTTTGGGTGAAGAGATGGTCGTTGTGTTGTTTATTATTGGAATTGTACTTATTTTTGTTGTACTTGATTGTATTTTATTTTCTGGCATTGTGGGCCAGTATGTATAATGGTAATAAATATGGTATATTGGGTATTGGGAACGTTGTAGTTACTCTGACCAATGGATGTATAGATTTTATTCTTATTTATTTTTATTTCCGCTGAACTCTGTATGTGGACATTTTATTTATGAAAATTATGTTTTTTTTTTAATTTGAAAAGTGATATAATATTTATAATGGAACTTTATTTCTTTTACAATGAAATGAATGTTTGGGAATACATGTTTAATAATAAAGAGTTTTACTTTAAACACAAGATCACATGTCCTTATTTAAGGAGTATTAAATACTGTTTTCAATAAATTTTCTGTTAGTATATGGGAGGGTGTCGCTCTCGTGATTTTTGGTAATTGAATATTAGTCCGGATACAGGCTCTGGATTGAATATTTGGTTGTCCAAAAATCGGGGTGTGACAGCAATCCAATGTTCTTACCCTAGATTAGACTGATATCTACTAATCATACCAACAGCAAAGCAGATGTCAGGTCTAGGATGTGACCGGCTTCTCCCATAAGCTTGATCCCTAAGATGTGATCGGCTTCTCCCAAGTCCTTCATATCGAATTGACCGGACAACTGATTCATCACATATTTTGCATGTTTTTTGATTTATTTTTTGCGCAAAATAGCACTCCCGGAGCTATTAAGTACATTATTTATACTCATTTCGTGCATAACCCTCATTTCTACTGTTCACATCTTTTACATGGGTTGTTTTAGGGTTTTGTAGGTCGTGTTTGGCAATCCGAGTTGGGAGGCAAAGCCTTGGTTGAAGATCACGTCCACTGCGGCCACTTCTCTCTCACTTTTGGACTCCAAGACCACATGTTTGGAGGTTGTTCTTAACTTGATGAAGCGAGCCCTGCGAGTCTTCTTCGTGTGGCCATAAATTTCACCTCAGTCGGAGGTCGGAGTGGGAAGATGTGACATTTCTAGCGATCAGTGCGAAAACCTGTTGAGAAGCTGTGAAGAATTAATGCAGAGGGGCATTCGACCGATCGAAATTCCCCATTCGACCGGTCCACTTTATGTGTTCTTTTTAAGCTTCAATGCAGAGGAGCATTCGACCGGTCGAATGGGCCCGCTCGACTGGTCGAATGACCCTGTTTCTGCATCCTTTGTTTTACAAGTTTGCCACTCCGAAGATTTTTTTGTATAAATATCCCATTATAACTCGTTTTGGAGGGGGAGACCTAAAATTACAGCAGCTTAGATACTCTCTCTTGACCCCTTTGTATTTCTGTAAGTCTCTTTGTTTTAGTTTGTTCATAGACTAGTTAGATTTAGGGCTTGTAAGTGAGATTGTGAGAGACTCTTCAACTTTCAAGTGTGGTCAGCCTTATTGGAGCATTTATTGAAGTTTTTATTGGTCTCTCTCTCTCTCTTGAAGTAGTTGCTTGCATTAGTGGTGATGTCCTTCTACTCCTTTGATATTATTATTAATGTTTACATAGTTAGATCCATGCGTAGCTAGTTTTCTAGGTTAGGGTCATAAACCCACCTATGGATCCTTGTGTTTCTTGAGAGTCTAAAGGTTTTTTGGATCTTCTTGAGTGATTGAACACCACCACACTTCCACATATAGTACTAAGAACACCACCACACTTCCATCATGTTTCTTGTACACACAGGATTCATAGGACCACACAAATCAGAGTGAACCAGTTCTAACAACTCTTTTGCTCTATAGCACTTGGCCGAGAACGGCCTCTTGGTCATTTTACCTTCTAAGCAGGATTCACAGTCTGGAAGTGCCTCCACAACGATTGACTACGGTCACGTGAGAGTGTGTGTTTTCGCTATATGCGACGTTGAAGTGAGAAAAGGCCCGGAATATTGGGTCCGATGCGATGGTGATTAAGTACTTGACATACCGACGACTAGTTTTATCGTTGTGTTGCTTATATATTGTATATGCACATTTCATACTCCATGGCACGGTTAAAGTATTCACTAAGCGTAAGCTTAAAACAAAACTGTTTTCTGTGTGGTTATTGAATAACCACCGCAGGTATGGATCGTGACGAGGAAAGGAAGTGATCGGGAACCCGAGGGAAGAGTTATGTTGTTTATATGTTCATAAGTTGTAATTATGTTAGTCTTGGTGGAGATGGAACTCATGTTTGTAATATAGTAGTTGTAAATGCTTTTGTTGGAAGAACAAGATGTATTTTGGATTCCAAACTTCTTCTACAAGTTGTAAAATGTTAAGCACCTACTTTTAATGCTTTAGAATCTGGTTTGGGAACTTGTTAATATGTCGGGTGTTCTCCCATTGAGTGTAAGTGTTGAGCTCTTGGACTCTTGTGTGTGATATGAACTTGAGATTGAGTTAGGAGTCATGTTGGAGAATGTTGTGCTTGTAAAATGGGACTTGTTTTCAACTTGAATTGCAAAAGAGTTGTATTTTGGTTTGAATAAGTGTTTTGATAGGGTATTGAATTCATTTGCAACTAGTTTCTATATGCTCATACTAATTTTTGACAAAAGTAAGAATTTGGTTGCTTGATTTGTCCAAATGAGGTTGAGTTTATAATCTATAAGATGTTAATGGTGTTTTCACATGTTTGGTTAATGTTGGAGGAGTTTTAATAGGTGTTTGAAATGTGTTTCCAAAGTTCTAACAATGTTGGTTTAAGTTTGGGTATGTTTAGACTTGAAAACAGGGGTTTTAGCAGCAGGGAAAACACTTCTGCATAATTCGGATCAATACGGGTCTCTGCGGATCGATTCGGGGCATCTAGGGGAGTAAAAAATGAGATTCTGCTAAATCTGGATCGATCCGGTTTTTCTGTTTCCATCCCGACGGCTTTTACGGAAACAGACATAACTCTCTCCAGAATATTCGGATTCGTGCGCCATTTTTTGCGTTGAAGCCGGGACTCAAAGACCTATCTTTTGGTATAAAATTTGCTATACTTTATTAATGACCATTTGCTATACTTTATAAATTTTCCATGCATCGTCAAATGTTGTTCTATCGATCGTAAAATGTTGTTCTATTTTAATCAAATGTTGTTCCATGGACCTTCAAATGTTGTTCCAGATCATCAAATGTTGTTCCTTGCAAATCAAATATTGTTCCATTTACCGTCAAATGTTGTTCCATGGCATCAAATGTTGTTCCGTGCAAATCAAATGTTGTTCCATGCATCGTCAAATGTTGTTCTATCGATCATAAAATATTGTTCTATTTTAATCAAATGTTGTTCCATGGACCGTAAAATGTTGTTCCAGATCATCAAATGTTGTTCCGTGCAAATCAAATGTTGTTCCATGGACCGTCAAATGTCGTTCTGTTTGCATCAAATATTGTTCCGTGCAAATCAAATGTTGTTCCATGCATTGTCAAATGTTGTTCAATCGATCCTAAAATGTTGTTCTATTTTAATCAAATGTTGTTCCATGGATCGTCAAATGTTGTTCCAGATCGTCAAATGTTGTTCCGTGCAAATCAAATATTGTTCTATACACCGTCAAATGTTGTTCCATAGCATCAAATGTTGTTCCATGCATCGTCAAATGTTGTTCTATCGTTCGTAAAATGTTGTTCTATTTTAATCAAATGTTGTTCCATAGACCGTCAAATGTTGTTCCGTGCAAATCAAATATTTTTCCATGCATCGTCAAATGTTGTTATATTGATCGTAAAATGTTGTTCTATTTTAATCAAATGTTGTTCCAGATCATCAAATGTTGTTCTGTGCAAATCAAATATTGTTCCATAGATCGTCAAATGTTATTCCATAGCATTAAATGTTGTTCCGTGCAAATCAAATATTGTACCATGCATCATCAAATGTTGTTCTATCGATCGTAAAATGTTGTTCTATTTTAATCAAATGTTGTTTCATGGACCGTCAAATGTTGTTCCAGATCATCAAATGTTGTTCCGTGCAAATCAAATGTTGTTCCATTGATCGTCAAATGTTGTTCCGTTTGCATCAAATGTTGTTCCGTGCAAATCAAATGTTGTTCCATGCATCGTCAAATGTTGTTCTATCGATCGTAAAATGTTGTTCTATTTTAATCAAATGTTGTTCCATGGACTATCAAATATTGTTCCATAGCATCAAATGTTATTCCGTGCAAATCAAATGTTGTTCCATGCATCGTCAAATGTTGTTCTATCGATCATAAAATGTTGTTCTATTTTAATCAAATGTTGTTCCATGGACCGTCAAATGTTGTTCCGTGCAAATCAAATGTTGTTCCATGGACCGTCAAATGTTGTTTCATAGCATCAAATGTTGTTCCGTGCAAATCAAATGTTGTTCCATGCATCGTCAAATGTTGTTCTATCGAACGTAAAATATTGTTCTATTTGAATCACATGTTGTTCTATGGACCGTCAAATTTTGTTCCAGATCATCAAATGTTGTTTCGTGCAAATTAAATGTTGTTCCATGGACCGTCAAACGTTGTTCCAGAACATCAAATGTTGTTCCGTGCAAATCAAATGTTGTTCCATGCATCGTCAAATGTTGTTCTTTCGATCATAAAATGTTGTTCTATTTTAATCAAATGTTGTTCCATGGACTGTCAAATGTTGTTCCAGATCATCAAATGTTGTTCCGTGCAAATCAAATGTTGTTCCATAGGCCGTCAAACGTTGTTCCAGAGCATCAAATGTTGTTCCGTGCAAATCAAATGTTGTTCCAAGGATCGTCAAATGTTGTTCCATTTGCATCAAATGTTGTTCCGTGCAAATCAAATGTTGTTCCGGCTTTCCTGGTCAATGTCATTGAATTTTGATAAGTGGATTATATTTCATGTATGCAGGTTGATGATGAGAAGAGCAGGCAAGGAAAGTTATATGATCAATGCGATGTAATATGTTTTTTGGTTGTACCTGCAGTAACTCAGATTTTACGTAATTAAAGCAACTACCTGCCTTAAATCTCATTATTAAGTACCAAGTAGGTATACCAACTGAAAGCTTTCAACATTAATTTTATGGAGGGAACAAGTGTATCTATTACTAGTACAAACAAAACATGCCTTTGGAACAACTCTTAATGATTTCAAGAACAAAGTTGTGTTGAGGATTAGATATGACTGAGATTTAATGTAATTAAAGAAACTACTTACCCATAATTAATCACTCGTACTTATACATCAAAAGTCAAATTGCTGATATTGTCAAAGATTTTATACATAAATGTAAATTTCTTAACTTTGTGCCTTGTGGAGGGGACAAGTTTCTCTTAACTGAAGTTGAAGTAGTGTTGGAGATTAATATGACTGAGATTTAATGTAATTAAAGCAACTTCCTACCTTAAATCTTGTAATTATTAAGTATTACATCAAATAGGTATACGAACTGAAAGCTTCCAACATTAATTTTGTGGAGGGAACAAGTTTCTTGATTGCTGGAACAAGCTTAATATGTTTTTTGAACAACTCTTTATGATCCTTGGAACAAAGCTGTGTTGGGGAATTAATATGGTTGCGATTTAAAATAATTTATGCAACTACATACCCATAATAAATCACTCATGCTTATACATCAAAAATAAAATTTTAAGATATTGTACAAGATTTAATACATAAATGTAAATCTCTTGCATGATTGGCACACAAATCAATCCACGGAGAACAACTATTTGTAACATGGAACAATTATTTCTCACCACAGAACAAACATATAAAATGGAACAACATTTCATGGAATTGAACAATCGTTCCTGATCAAGGAACAAGCATTACTTTAAAACCGGCCATAATAGGTTTCCCTCGCATTTGTTGCGCGTCAGACAGCCATCACTGCGTCAGACGGCCATCACTTCATCCCCAGTTTTTTCTTTTCCCTCCACTCCAAGCTTGACAAGTGGCAAAGTGGTTTGGGGTATATACACCCAAAACCACCAAACGTACCAAAGTGTTCTCCCGCATGTATTAGTAAAATATCTAATCTGTCAGTTGGAGAATTACCTATACATATTTTATCAAGTAAAAAATTCCGGCCCTCTTAGACCATCTCTAACAATAGCATCAAATTAAAAATGCAGCAATTTTGTTGCTCCATATCAGTAAAATGGGCTCTAAAGGGAGCATCAAACAGCAGCAGCAACTTTGCTGCCCTTGTCATATGCAGCAACTTTGCTACATTTGCTTGTTGCATCAAATGAATTCTTTGAGAATAAAAAATGTGAGAGAGTATAGTTGGATGATTAAAAGTGATAAAAAAAGTTTGAATATAAAAAAATAGAAAACTAAAGTTACATTAAAATAATCAACATTTGGTATATCCTTTGAAGTGCATGAGTTTAATTCAAGTAGCAAATATAAATTCTTGCATCAAATAAATCATTTAATGTGTAAATTTTGCCTTTCTCCTTTAAAAATGATCTTAGTCCCTCTATCTCGTTTTCCTTTTCGTTTCCAATTCAACGGTAAAATGAAAACTCATTGAACAATTACTCATGACATGTCCTCTAGCGGTGCCTTATACACTGTTTGGTACAATTGGTAATAAGTACTCCTACGAAAAGTAGTCAAGAACATGTTATTTAAAAGGCTAAGAACATATTCAACCATATGTCAAATCCCTGTTGACATGTTTAACGTTCCATTTTGCCGTCTCACAAAGTTCGAACCAAAGTTTTAAGGGTTAATTACAAAAACACCCCCTGTAGTTAGGTCTTTTATCAGTTACTCTCTTATACTTTAAATTTTATCACTAATACCCCCTGTAGTTTGGACTAAAGTGAAATAGTCACTTTTTCCGTTAAAGTTAACAGAAAATTGGTAAAAATACGAAATTACCCCTATTACATGCTAATAAGAACACCCTTATATGCTTAAATGTTTATTTAGGCATATGTGGTATACTATTATATTATTTTGATATTATATTTGTTGTTAGAGACAATCCTGTAGTCACTTTAAGGTACATTCATAAGAGCAAATTTATTTAATTTTTTTTTTATTTTTGATCTACCCTTGGACACACACACAGAGATCACACACAGTCTTGGCGATATATTATTATTTTTTATTTTTTATTTTAATCTACTCTTAGACACATACAATCTTGGTGATATGTTAGTTTTTTTTTTTTTAATCTACTCTTGACTACACACGCAGTGAAATCCAGTGTATTGATGTACTAAGATCTAAAAAAAAAAAAAAATTTATCCCCAAAATTTTGTGTGTGTGTGTCAAATTCGCTCTCACAAAGGTACCCCTAAGTGACCACATAATGGTCTTTAACAACAAATGTAATATCAAAATAATATAATAATGTTCCACTTATGCCTAAATAAACATTTAAGCATATAAGGGTGTTATTATTAGTATGTAATAGGGGTACTTTTGTACTTTTATCAATTTTAACGGAAAAAGTAACTGTTTCACTTCAGTCCAAACCACAGGGGGTATTAGTGATAAAATTTAAAGTACAGGAGAGTATTTGATAAAAGGTCTAACCACAAGGGTATTTCTGTAATTAACCAAGTTTTAAACACCAATAGTGGCATTTGATATAAGTTCCTGTATGTCAAAAATGACAAAAAAGGAGTTGGTATGCAATTTTAATATTTTCAAATAAAAAACTCACAAAATGACAAAAATACTTGTCAATTTAAAAGCATGGTCATCTTAATGTATGTCTAATTCTCATATATCAATTTACCACATAAACCCATAAATGTAATTGATGTGAGAAAATTTGAAAGTTCCATTAGAAATGCTCTTATAGCATAAAAGAAAGAGTAATATTAGGTATACTTTGAAATCCACATTGAATGTGACATCTTATGCTTTGGATACATGTATCTTATGCTATGTGAGGTTTTTACACTTTTTTGTGCATAATTTATACTACACATGGTACATACATCCAAAACTGTGTGTCAAATTCAATGTAGATTTCAAAGTGTGTCTAACATTATTCTAAAAGAAAGAGTAATATTAGGTACACTTTGAAATCCACATTGAATGTGATATCTTATACTTTAGATACATGTACCTTATGCTATGTGTGAAGTTTTTACACTTTTTTACACCCTTTTGCCCAATTGTGTGCAAAATTGTCTAGAACGATCATAAAGACTGTATAGTGTTGATGTCCGAGTGTAATTATAAGTAATAAATCTCATCACTATCACTTCAACCACTTTTTGCATTAAAAAAAAATAATCATAGAAATTTATTGCAGCTAAGTACAATCAATTTTGAGACCTCTAATTACTAATATATTAATCAACTACACCTACTACCTTTTGTTTTTGGCCATATGGTATATGACCAAATAATTGAGATATTTGATATCTCACCAAACTCAAACATCTTACTCCAACTGACAGCCAAATAAAATATCTAATCTGTCCTTTTGTGTATCTTCTGATAAGTACTATATGAGTGTCAAATGGAACATAATTAATGAACCTTCCCTTTCTCTTTGTGCCACAGAAGTCACTCACTCACTATTTGGATCACAAGAAGAAGGTTTTTGGTCTTTTAGAACATTCAGTAGCTATGGTACTGCAGCTCATGAGGTAAGATCAAAATCTCTCACTCTTCTCTCTTACACACACACATGTACACACAGGGGAGTTGATCAATTGGGTAAGAGAGGACCATATTTGATGAAGAGAGTTTATTCTGGTCTTCTTTATATGGTCCCCAAATTACAATAATGTCTAATCCAAAGTAGTACTCTCTCTCTCTCTCTCTCTCTCTCTCTCTCTCATCAAGTAGATTATTCTTCTATGTAAATCTATCTTGTTGGGATCCTTAAAATCTTTTTGGCCTAAAAAGGACCATCTCTTCCTTAGCCAATATTCCACTAATTTCTTAGCATAAGAAAAAACCCAAAATTCATCTTACCCCTACAGTCCAAAAATATGTAAATCTATCCATATCTACACACACACACACACACACACACATACATATATGTTGGTACCGTTTGAACGGTGCATGGTACAGGTTTTTGGCCATGACGAGGCAACATTTCGAGCTGCACCGGCTCCTTCTAGAAAATGAAGTGGCAATGTCACCAGCCAAAATAAGCCCATTCACTACTAGTGATTCTAATTTTGATAGCAACATGGTGATAATTCTAGCAGCTTTGCTATGTGCATTGATTTTTGCACTTGGGCTAAACTCGATTGTACGTTGTGCTCTCCGCTGTGGCGCCCAAAGATTTTCTTTTGAGACACCGGACCAGAACGTGGCACGTTTAGCCTCCTCCGGCCTTAAAAAAGAGGATTTGGTTCAGATTCCGGTGGCGGTTTATAAATCCGGCGACATTCCGGCGACGGAGTGCCCAATTTGCCTCGGAGAGTTTGTTGAAGAAGAGAAGGTGAGAGTATTGCCAAAATGTAACCATGGTTTTCATGTGAAGTGTATAGACAAATGGTTAGTGTCACACTCATCATGTCCAACTTGTAGACAACTTTTATTTACGGAGGAGGTTTAGTGTTAGAAATTCGTCATGGACTCATAGGCAATTGGGGGACCCACTTGGGTATTTGGTTGATGGCACCGTGGGTAGAAGATGGAAAATATCCAAGACATGAGTGTTGAACCGGTTTGAGTTTTGTTCACTTTTTTTTTTTTTTTTTGATGAATGAGCTTTGTTCATTTTAAGATTACTTAATTGGGTCAATGTAAAGTTTAGAGAGATCACAATACCTACAGAGTTTCAGTACTACTAATTAGTAGCACTTCTCTCTTTTTTTTCACTTATGTTTCTTCCTCTTCGTCTGTTTCTAAGGCTTTGTTCAGTTGATGAATTTAGTGAGAGAAAAGAAAATGGGAGAGGAAACTAATTTTCTTTATTTGATTAATAAATAAAAGGATGAGAATAAAATATGTAGGAAAAGATAATAAGATGGGAAACAATTTAAATATTTTGAATTTTGTGAGTTATTTTTCTTGTTTTATATTTATTATTTAATTTTTAGTATTGTTTAAACATGAAAGAAAAACAATGAGTAAAATACAAAGAAACTAATTTTCTTTCTTTGTTTTCTTTTTTCTTTTCTTTTCCGTCAGTAAATATATGAACTAAATAGAGTCTAAGGGTCAATAACACGAAACTTTCTGAGATGTCCGACATACCTATGGACATCCCTTCGGTTTTTATATCACCTTAACCTATTCCCACTTTCGTTGGTTGATTGCTAAAATGATGCATTTAAAAATACAAGGCTTAAAGTAAAATTTCGCTAAACTCAGGGTCGATCCCGAGTTTTTGGAGGCCCGGGACGAATTATTAAAAAGGAGGCCCTTATATGGAGGTTCGGGGGCAGCGCCCCCGAGGCGTTTTTTTTTTTTGTCTACTTATACATAATTGTCAATTTTTTTAGGATTTGCTTATACACAATTGCTCATTTTTTTGGGGTCTATGATTCTAATTATGAAACTTAAACATTGTATGGTATTTTTCAAAATTCTAGAGGGGCCTATTTCTAAAACTCAATAAAATTTTACACTAAAAGTGTAATTTTCAAAATTTTAGGGCCTTCGCTTTTGAGTTATATATATATGTATATCAATATATATGTAGTTGATGACACTAAATTGGGTCTTGGGATGTCTAAATGTAAAATACTAAAAATCTCAAAGTAAAAAACTAATTATGAAAATTTCACAAGAACCCTAAAAAATTTGTGAACTTTGGTGGCCCGGGACTGTTGCCCCTTTAGCCCCCCCTTTGGGCCGGCCATGGCTAAACTCTAGGGTATTCAAATGTTGTTTAGCCTAACAATATGGTATTAGAAGCTAATACATCTTCATGTCCGTGTTCAAACACATGTTTATACTAATTTATGAGAAAGATGATTATATGGAAGCATACCTACATATGTTAGTGAGGAGATACAAATGATGTAGCATTACCTTTACATTGAATATTTTTTGGTATTGGAGTGTCAAACTAACATAGTCTAATGGTCTATTTCCTAGCAAATACGGAGTAAATAAATAAATGAATAGACTACCTGTCACACCCCATCCCGCCACACACGGATTAGGACCGTGTAACAAAGGATTATCTACCCTTAACATCAATTATTAACGTGGTTTTAGGAAATACCAATCAGATTAATGAAAAAAATTTCGTATTTTTGAACTAGCGAATCCAGTCAACTGGTCAAGAGTCTGGTCGACTGGAAATGTAAAATGCAGAGAGCTCAATTCTGAGAAGCAATTGATCCGGTCGACTGGCTTGGTCCGGTCGACTGGTTTGGTCCAGTCGACTAAGTTTTCAAAGGAACAGTCGATTGGTCGGAGGCTCCAGTCGATTGGATCAGGATTTACAGAGAGTTTAACCATGAGAAAAGGTGGCCTAGTCGACTGTACTCCTGATCAGTCGACTGGTTTGCACCAGCAGAGCATTCTGCAACAACACTAAGTAAACATCAAGCTTGAAACTCAAACCAAAACAAAACCAGAACATGTTGAACTTACACATCAATATAACATATCTCTAACAACCTTACCACATGATCTCCAAGTTGTAATTTACATAATTTACAACACTACAAGTTCCAAAACAACCAAGTTTCTCCAAATCTATTTTACATTACATGTAACCATATAAGCATATGAACAAGAGACAATTCCCAACCCTTTGTCGTGCTTTCCATCATCACCTTTTCTCCAGATTCAGTTCCGAACCTGCGGTGGTTGTTATGTACTACAACAGAAATAGGAAAACAGTTTTCATAAGCATTACGCTTAGTGAATAAAACTAACGTGCATTGGATATCGTGAACATGTATAATGCAACAATTTAAGCACATAAGCATATGTAATCGCAGAATTCATGGGTTAATGGCCCACTCAGACCGGAAGACCATTCCCTTGGCCGCGCTGTCACTTCTATTCCTTAGACTTCTGTTCTTATAACGAATTCTTCCTCTTCTCCTTCCTTAGATCACCATAATGAACCATTACTCCCAATCATTCATTGACCACTTAACATATAAACACATAGCCACATAAACATGAAAATTTCACACCGAATTAACATAGCATAAATTCAACCATAACTTCCATAATTATCACTTCCTAACTATTAATTGAAGCACAAGACATGTGCCACATCCAAACTTAAGTTAGAAAACTCACCTCTTATAGATTTTACCCCATATAAGATAGAAATGTAGAATTCCCCCAAATTTCAACCCAATTCTCACTTCGGGCTAAATCCTAAACGTTTTCGTCAAACCACGTATCACCGATTAAAATGGTCATTAAAATTTGACGATTAAAACAGAATTGAAAGGTATAAAAATAATCATCTTGTCACACCCCGGAGCAGCATAAATAGAGAAAAATAAATTTCCTTTATGGGTCCATAAGGAATGACAGGTGAAAGTCACTAATAATCCACACCACGCAGTACTAGTCCAAAAGAACAGCAACTGTAAACAACTGAGAATAACACACAGTACTAACTATTACAAAATATCAGAGTGTGGTCCACAGGATCACAACAGGTCTGAAGACAACAAATGCCCAAGTACCCGTTAACTAAAGATTTAACAGAACAACCGAAATTTAATCTAACTATAACATCTTCAGTCTTCAACTGGCATAAGGAAAATCCTTCCTGGCGTAACCGTCATCGGTGGGGCCTTCCTCTGGATAATAGTCATCAGTGTACTGGTCATTACCTGCAGAAAAAGGGGCAGGATATTCTGGACGGGGAAAGTCCAGGCAATAAAAGGCCGTCAGCTTACTGAGAGCTGAGTGAGCAAAAACTAACGAAGTACCAGTTATCTGAAGTAAACACAAGCTTATGAAAACACGGTTTAACATCTTATTATAACCATATCTTGTTCCTCTATTCATTCTTGTAAACCGACCCTTATCGTCTTGTTACTCAAAAATACCGAACTCAACATACTCAGATGTCATGAACAGACTCAATCGTTTAACTCTAGGGATACACCCTTATTCTGTCCATCGCTTTTAAGAGCAATGGTCCTGCTCACTGCATGTCATGGACTCCACGTCAGTCTGTCCCCAGCTTTTAAGAACAATAGTCCTGTTCACCGCATTTCAGGGATATAATGTTTCGAACAAGGCATATCAATCTATTGCCACGACTCACGTCATCTACTAGTGATCCCAGCTCACTGCTTTTAAGAACAATGGTCCTGTTCACCGCTTTTAAGAGCATATCACAGATCATCCAGTCTATCTTAGGACTATTTGGTCCAGCTCACCGCTTTTAAGAACCATGTATCCGGTTCACCGCTTTTAAGAGCATATCATGACCAATCGTCCATCCACGTACCATTCCTAGAACTTACCAAACCTACTTACGTTCCATTCTACATCGACACATGACAATCCCCAATGTGGCCTGACTACTCGGATTAAAAGAAAACGGATATCAAACTCATACAAGAATTGCATAGTATCTCACGTCGTCAGTTTTATACATTTGTCATTAATCATACTTATCTGTGTTGTCACATTATCCCTGATATCCCCCAAATCGTATAATGTATGTCCGCATCATAAACTGAACAACCAAACCTCTTATATAATAAACAGACAAAGGAAACCATGTTCTGATCATGCCAATCGATTGGAACAGAGGTTCAATCGATTGGGACAAAAAGTTATATCAATCGATTGAGAAACATGTCAATCGATTGGATGATGTCAATCGATTGAAATCCTATTCAATCGATTGGGAAGCGACTGATGTCAATCGAATGGGATTATGTCAATCGATTGGTACTACGTCTTCTCTAGCAGATTGTAAAAACAGCATATATAAACGTACACAACAAGCATTTAACCCATCTAAATATCGTAATAACTTATATAAACTTCATATAGAGGGACCAAGTGAGTTAGGACTCACCTAGGGTGCGTTTGGGTGTGTTTAAAGCTTGAATTCTCCAAGCTCTCTCTCTTCCTTCTCTTTCTCTCTTCTCTGTCTCTGTCTTCCCTCTCTGTCTCCTTCTTCTTTCTTTCTTCTTCTTTCTTCTCTTCTCTCCCAGCTGCCAAAGTAGTGTGTGTGTGTATATGTATATGATATAGAGATATAGATAGATATATGTATGTATCTCTCAAGAGGTATGTATCTCTCTCTCCCAAGGCTGCCAAAATGACCCAAGGTCACAAATGAACAAGTATATATAGGGGTATGGGAGTGCCACACGTTCAAAGCTAAAGGAAAGAAGAAAACTTGTCTCAGGTTATGTCAATCGATTGGGACACCAATCAATCGATTGGAAACATATATTTGTAGTCAATCGATTGGAATAATGTCAATCGATTGGAATGAATGGCAATCGATTGGGATATTGACACGTAATCAATTTTAGTCGGTAAAATAGCAATCGATTGGGAACATGTCAATCGATTGGTATCTGAAAAGTGTCAATCGATTGGGATGAATGACAATCGATTGGTATCTAAATTACACCAAAAGGAAGAGGAAGTTTATACGAGTATAGAAATGAAATACCAGGTCTTATTAATATACCAAAATACAGGGTATTACACATCTCACCTCCACAAGTCCGAATACGACTTCGGTTCGCGAATTGAACGTCGGACAGTGATGGAATGATGATTTTACTGCGTCAAAGACGTACTCGTATTCTCTCTCGGCATCTTTTCTCTTTCTTTTCCTTAATTTTTCTGTAAATTCTTGAGAGTTTACTCCCTCTCTTGACACCTATCAACACATTCAAATGTGTTGTCACCTATTTTCGCTCTTTTCCCTCTTACACCCCCGGAACTCTTAAGTTTCTATTATGTAATCCCCAAAACATTCCATTAACTACCCAATTATCCAAATGAGTATTTATCTAAGTCCCGTATGGGTGCCACACATGGTCCCAAATATTTTATGAAATTGCTATCACCCTACTAATTATAAATCCTTTTTCATGTATACCCTTATTTAGGTATCCAGACTAATACTAAATACTAACATATAACATCATAATATGAAAGTATTCTTAAACAGGTATTCATGTAATCATAAAAATGCATTTAATATATAAAATATAAAGTTTATTACTCGGCCCTTCACTGGATCCCACTTCATTACATATCCTACCTCACTGGGGACTTTTTCAATTGTGTCATTTACCGAATACCTTTTTCACGGGCGAGTCCAAGCCTCCCCTTAGTCCATTTTTACACACTAATTTTAACAATTAATGCATACTAAAATGAATATTACATCCTTTTTTCGGGTACGGGAGTTACACTAACGGTCTATTGTAATGCCTTACGTTAGTCTATTGTAATGCCTTACAATACTTTTTTGAGTACTTATTGCCCAAACTAACTAATCATTTGAGACCAAGCGGGTCTAGTTCAATTGGTATAACCTCTCTTCTCTTAGTGGGGAGATTGAGGGTTCGAATCCCCTTAGGGGGATTGTTTACCCCCTAGTTGTTCGTCAACAAGAATGAGTGACCCTTGTTGAATTTTGTTGTGGAATGTTACATTGGGGTTGGGTTGGGTTGAGTGTGTGTGTGTCATAATCCAAGTAGGTATAAAAAGAAAGGGAAAAAAAAAACCATTTTAGATAATTTGAGATTCTGAAAAAGTGTAGTCCATTTTGGAAAACAACTTCTTAAAGCTTTTCCAAAAATTAGATTTGAAAAAAAAAAAACTTAAAAAAATTTAATTTTAAAGCCAAAAATGTATATATATATATATATATATATTTTTTTTTGGGGGGGGGGGGAGGATTGGAAAATCTCTAATGCATACAAAAATACTAAATCTAAACCACATTCTAAGCAATCTCTCTTCCTCCCGGAGAGATGCCTAAGTCGAATACTCGAACTTGATTGTCTAAATAAGAAGAAAAAAATGGGAAAATTAATTAACCGTCCTTAGAATGGACTGTTAATGGTGATTGACACCGATCGTTTTTCGTTAAGGAGGAAAAGATAATATTTTTGAATTTTATGGCCTTAAGTCTATTTTTAAACTGAAGATAAGACGTTGACAAAGTTACCCCGGTTACACATATAGAAAGTTGCTGATTCTGTTTTGCCACCTCAGCACATTCTTCAAGGAAGTGTTTTTTTTTTTTTCCAAATTTTAAAATGTTATAACTTTCAAACCACAACTTCATTTAGAATAAAATTTATATGTTTTAATCTAGAAGGAAAGATCTATCAAACAAGATCTATAGTGACTATGAAAAAATGTAAAAAAAAATAAAAAAATTCATGTTACTGTCGAACCACTATAACATAACGTAATGTTACTGTCTCTTTTGTGACATTAACATGATACGACCTTTGAAATTTTTTTTTTGATGATATGTTACTGTCTTTAACTAGACAGTAACATCTGAAATTTGGCCATAATTTTGCGATTATTAGTTTAATTTGAAGAATGTTATTGTCGACGACATGTTACAGTTTCTTTATTCAATACCATGTTGCTAATCTTTAATGGTATGTAACTGTTTTTTGTATGAGAATATTTTTTAAAGACAGTGACATCTACTAAATGACCCTAATTTTGCAACTTTTTGCAACAATGATGTTACTATCTTTGTAAAAACATTTAGTTTTTGATAACATGTTACTGCATTTACTTGAAAAGTATTGTAAAAGCCTGATTAAATAACCATAATTTTGTGATAATTTAGTCAATTTAAAAAAAATGTTACTGTCAATCATGCTACTGTCTGTACCTGGGCAAAAGACACTAGCATGTTCTAAAATAGCCATAACTTTGCGATTTTGTGGCTGATTTTTTTCTCTCTCTTTCTTTCTTTCTGATTTGGGGTAATTTTTCGAGATCTAGACAATGGAAGTGTCGATTTTACACAAAAAAAAAAAAAACATTTTAATTTGTTGATATCCGTTTGTGAGCTAAAAATTTCCAATTTTTTTTTGAATAATTTTATAAGCACTTTGGATCTTGTTTGATAGATCTTGTTTTATAGATTACAAATATAAAAGTTTTATGAAAAAATAATTTGTAACTAGAAGTTATGACAATTTATTAAGTTTGGAAAATAAAAAATAAGGGTAAATTGCAAATTACACCCCTATAGTTTGAGGGTTGTGACAGTTTGGTTCTTGTGGTTTCAATTTTGACAATTTACACCCTATTGTTTGAAAATTGAGCAAAATTCACCCAATTACAAAAAAAGCAAGGGTACTATGGGAATGTCACATTAATTCCAGCCAAAAATAACCCCATGTGTAGGGGCAGACCCATGAGTGTAGTTCAGTGGGAACATGAGCTTATACGGGGGTTTAGGGGTAGTACCCCGACCCGATATTTTTTTTTTTTTTGGTGTAGAAATAGTATAATTCTATGTGTTTATTTATTTTTGTTCTTTTGTACAAACCAATCTATCCCATAATTCTTTCACAAAAATTAGTTATTTATATTTACCAATAACTTTGATATTTGTGTGGCAGTGTGTGTAGGGATGGCAATTTTGTTGGGTTTATGCTCTCAAACCATTACTTTATGTATGAGACATTAGCATTTTAATATATGGATATTAGTTTTACATTATGTATGTTCCTTTCATGAGATGATTGTTTTATCCATAAGTATCATAGTAAGTAATTCGTGTATGTATGAGATATATACAAGTGAGATACGAATTACTATTCTTTGATACTTAAAGCTTGTCACAGTGGATGATGAGACTGGATATCTCATCAGGTCTACACTGTAGCATGATTGACTACCATTGGATGGAGTGATTAATCTCAATCACTAGAGTGTTACTCTTAGTTGATATGCTAGTGCTTATAGTGCATTGACGGACCTGAGCTTTCCTGTTGACACTCAAGACTGTCAATCAGTCGATAGGAACTCATAACTTGTATAAGGTACATGTTCTTAATCTTGAGACGATTATGAACACAGACTGTGGATATGACTGCTTTGACATACCAATCAGTGAGGTCTATAAAAGATCAACACCTGGGTATCTTGGGTATGTCATATTCATAGGGTTGTGAACATATATTGTCAAGACAGAATCTACCCTCTGTTTTAGAGTAAGCATTCCCTTGAGAATGTCACCAAGTCGATTACTGAGTACTGTAGTCTTGTTGATAAGAGTTATCAACATGTTTGGTAATCATGAGAGGTGAATGGGACTTAAGGATTATAAGAAGTAATCATGATTCAGGTTGACAGTAACTGTTTATCCGACTACCTGAATATGATTACGAATGCTGACGGTAGAGGGACATTAGTACACCATACAAGTCTAGTCATCGCTTCGGATATGTTCTTTTGCGTTGGAGTTCAGTTATCGTTTTATAGTGGAGTAAACGTTAACTGATCAGTCGATTAATTTGCTGATCAAAGAGTTTGGTCATGGGAATTAATCAACTGATCTGAGCCAACAATAAAGAGCCTAGGAGGTCCCACTCTTAGCTCCGCTAGGATGCTTGGGAAGGCAAATGAGGAAGCTGTCAAGACAAGTTCGATCGATTGAAGTATGTTCGATCGATCGAAGTCATGGCAGGTTCGATCGATCGAGAATGGTTCGATCGATCGAAGTGTCGATCGATCGAAGTCACTTCGATCGGTCGAAGTCTAGGTCGGTTCTGGGAATCTATAAATAGGGCAGCTGCATTCTGGAAAAATGGGTTCGTCGTTTTTATACGAAAAAGCTGCAGAAACTGTTTAGGTTTCCCAAAACCTTCCAATCCTCTCCATTAGGGTTCCCACCAACCCTAGTCCTTCCTGCGAGCATCCATAGGAGTCATAAGAGTGAAGGCCATCTAGTGGAGGCTGGTGGAAGTTGAAGATTTCAGAATTGGGTTCAAGACACTAAGGTATAAACTCTTGTCCCTTCTTGTACGCATCTATGGAATTGACGAGTAGTAGATCCTAGGCTACCAAATAAGTTTTTATAACTTGACCTATTTCCGCTGCGCGTTTAAAAATTAATTTAAACCAGTTTTTCCAACAATTGGTATTAGAGCTACGTTCGTTTGGATCTATAGATGCATTTTTGGAACACTATTTTGATTTGCATGTTGATTTTAGAACTGTTTTCGAAACTGCATCGTCACAGATCTGTTTCTGCAGTGTTATCACAGCAGTATACAAATCTGTGATTGCATAGGATGCAAGGAGGATTCGATCGATCGAACATATTTCGATCGATCGAACATCTGTTCTCAAGCGATCGAACAGTCTTTGATCGATCGAAACCTTCTGGTATTCGATCGATCGAATGAAGTTCGATCGATCGAGATAGATTCTTTGTCAGGTTCTCTGTTTCACAGTTTTAAAGTGTTTTGAAATTAAAAACTTTAATTTTAAAATATTCTGTAAAAATTTCAAATCATTCTGTGAAACAGAATGTTCAAGCGATTGAACAGTGTTCAATCGATCGAAGGTTCAAGCGATCGAACGGTCTTCGATCGATCGAACTGTGACAGAGAAGTAAGATGCTGTTTTAAGTTCTAATTCAGTATGTAAATAGTTTATATACTGTGTGAATCAATTAAGTGTTTCAACAGTTACATATATTTGTTATGTATGTATGGATGCGTGTACGACTAACCCTTTTGCAGCTAGATTAGTCGCTATCTCCCATGGCACCAAATCATTTGAATATTTGTATTTAAATTGTTTGAGATTGGTGCTTGTTGTAATTTAAGTTTGGTTTGGTTTTAAGGCATATGTAAAGGACGCTGCGACTTCAATCCTACGAAAAGGAAAGTCGCACCGGTTTCCCTAGCCTTTTATTTTGTTGTTATTTCTATTTCTAGATAAATTGTAAACTTCGAAAGAAGCATAGGACAAATGTAATAGAATTAGAAAATCCATGAAGATGGAGCAAGAAGCCATTGTCCATAAAGATGGAGCTGGAGGCGATCAAACCAAAAAGGAGGTTCTATAGAGATAGAGCCATGGGAGATAGAGGCATTGTTTGAATGCCTATATTTCATTTTAGTTTTTTGTTTTATGTGCTTAGTTTGTGATTGGCGTATAATACATTGTTGCATGCACTTAAAACAAGTTTTCTAAAATAAAATTCAAAAACCGTTTTCAACACATTAGTAAACATCGGATGTTTATGGGTAGTGTGTAAAAACAAATTTTTCTTTAAAAGCAAAATCCTTAATTTACCAAATCTAGTGGGAGAGGGTCTTATTTTGACACCCACGATCTTCCATTAACGGTTCACTGTAAGATGAGTCGTGCATTCTGTGTCACCTCGCCAGGGGTGATCATTCCATACGGAGGGTGCATTACTTATTGGTTACTAGATATGAACTTCTTTTGATAGGATCAATCAGACGTGTTAGAGGGTGACCACCACACGGAGGCGCTACTTGAGACGGTTGTGATTGGATCCTAGTTAATGGTACACACTAGCTAAGCTATGGATAAGGGATCCCACACGGGGCATTGTTCAGAAACTTAGAGATCAAAAGGAATCGGGAGTCATAACTTGTTTTTGCAAGAGTTGCATAGCGGACAAGTCTTGATTAATCGAAAAATAGAAAATTGACCTCCACACAGAGGCTTTATTCTTTTGTTTCGATATTCCGGCGACTTTGTTTTAAAATAAGAGTTTTAAGGATTCTTTTATTTCAAACTGTCAAATCCTGATATCCATATTTATTTTGTTTGTTTGATTTTCAGTAATCATAATGTCTGGATCTGCATTTAGTCCACTTGCCACCATACTCACTCAAAACAAGTTAACTGGAAACAACTACACTGAATGGAAACGTAACCTTGACATCGTGCTAACTGCGGAGGATCACATATATGTCCTCACCACCCCATGCCCCGAAGAACCCGCGGCAAATGCTTCGGCAGCTGCCAGACGCGAGTTCGACAAATGGAAGAAGTCGAATGGAATGGCTCGTTGCTATATTCTGGCCTCAATGGCTGGTGTATTGCAACACCAATTCCAATCGAATGATTCTGCCAGTGACATTATCACATCCCTGAAAAAGATATTTGGGGAGCATGGCAGGCCTGCCAGACAGGTAGCCATGCAAAAGATAATGAGTGCAAAGATGTCGGAAGAGACTCTAGTCAAGGAACATGTTTTAAAAATGATTGGTTATTTAAACGAGCTGGAGACCCTAGGTGCCAACATCGATGCACAGACCCAAGTTGATATGATCCTTAATTCGTTGTCGCCTTCATTCGCTCAATTTAAACTTAACTATAATATGAATCAAATGAATTTTTCAATGAGCGAATTGATGAGTTCTCTTTTGGCAGCGGAAGGGGTGATCAAACCTGGGGTCAACGTTTTGAATGTTGAGAAAAACGCTTCCTCCTCCCGATCTGTGCCTAAAGGAAAGAAAGGGAAGAAGAAAGCTAGCACTGGTGGTTCAAGTGTTGGACCAGTCCCTAAGATTGCAAAATCTAAGGGAAAAGGTAAGGGCAAAGGGAAGGTGGGTGGCCTAGGCAAAGGAAAGTGTTTCCAATGTGGTGAGAAGGGTCACTGGAAGAGGAACTGTCCAGAATTCTTAGCTACAAGAGTTCAAGGTATGATTGAATCACATGTGATTGAAGTAAGTTTTATAACGGATACTTCAAACACTTGGTGCATTGATTCTGGTGCGACTAACCATATCTGTAATTCATTGCAGGGGTTCAGATCAACCAGGAGGTGCAGTGATGGGGAAGTCGTACTTACTCTAGGTTCTAGCGCAACCGTTTCTGCGGTTGCTATAGGAGTCGTAGTTTTAGAATTTCTAGACAATAAAGTTTTGATTTTATCAGATGTTCTTTACGTCCCTTTAATGAGACGTAATTTAATTTCAGTTTCTAATTTATCGAATATTGGTTATTCTTTTCATTTTGGAACTGAAGTTGTGATTAAAAGAAATAGTTCTTTTATATGTTCTGGTGTCAAATCAAATGGTTTGTATGTGATTACTCCCAATATTTCTAAAGATTCTTGCTTGGAACTTAATAACTCAATGGTAACTATACCATCTAAAAGAAAGGAACCTTCCACTAATCCAACAAGGCTTTGGCACATAAGGCTTGGCCATATCAATCTAAATAGGATTGGCAGACTAGTCAAAGAAGGGATTATAACACCCGTATTTGTGTTATTGCTTTTGCATTACATTGTCATGCATGATAATGTGATGTGGCGTGTCTTATGACACATGGTTGAGTGAGTTTTGACTCACGAGTTGATTTGGGTGTCTATATTAGAGAACCCTTTGAGACTGTTGTGATTGAAGAGTTATTGTTTGTGAAGTCTCTCCGAGTATGAGACGGTCACTGTGGAATACTTTAAATGTTTATCTGAAAATAAATGTTTACCTGTGTATTTCAATATCGGTATTATTTTCTGTTTTAGAATTTATTTCTGTTGTTAGATTTAGTATCCTGGTAAGGACGAATTAACACGCTATTAATTTGGTAGGCTAATTAGCAACTTCGGAAACGTCATATAGAAATTCACGTTTTAGCGACCAAACGAAACTTAGTCGAAAACTTTTATAATTTTGAGGTTTCACTCGTAAAGCTGTGAATAAGCTGTATAGGAAGTTTCAGAGACTGATTAGGAGTTTTGAAAACTCGTGGGGAGGTAAACGTAATTCCCCGAGAATGTTGCCTATATATAGATAGAGATGAACTTAGATTTTTCTAAGTCTTAACCTAAAACTCAAGAAGGAGGCCAAAAAGGAGGCTAGAGGGAGATTTGATTGCTTAGAGCTTTACGACGCCAAACGACGACCTTCCGTCAGTTTGTTTTCTCCCAGATTTCATATTCGAGCTCCTCGAGGTAAGAGCTTCGTTTTGATACCTATTAGGGCCTGTTTGGCTAAGTTTTCCGAAAAGTTATTTTCTAGAATTTTTCATAAAAGTTGATAAATGGAATTATGATCCATAGGAATTGTGCTAGACGGACTTCTGCACGTTCTTTGTGCACGGGTTTTCTTCAGATTGAATTATAAGAGCGTTATTCGGAGGTGAGTGATTCAACTATGTTTTGGAATGATTTCTTGGCATGTATTCATGTTATGTTTGAATAGCATGTATTAATTCCTAGATATATATATTGTGTAGTTCATATTGGGCAATTATATTGATAAGTAGGCCCAATAGCACGGTGATATGTTTTGATTACCGCGAGCATGGTGATATGTATTTGAGCATGTTAAGTTGCTTATGTGGGTCAGAAGGAGCACGTGGTCACCGTGCCATTTTGTGGAGCCGATATAGGCATTAAGGTCGCACGATTGAAGAAAAGAATCGTGGGTCTTACCCTTTCGCGTGGACTTATTGGCGAGGAGTCGCCGATTGGGAATATGGACGGGCACGTGAGTCTCCGGCGACTAGTATGAATTGTAGAGATGTGAATGCGGACATGTTTATCATTCATGTACATATGTTGATTTATTCACTAAGCTTTAGCTTAAACAAATCGAAATATGTGTGGTTATTCAAATAACCATTTCAGGTGTTAATGCTGGCGAGGAATCGCAGAAGTGAGCACGTGGGTTGGGAGTTCGCTTGTGAGGCAACTTGAAAGATAATCTTGTAGTTTTGGAATAATAGAAATGTTGTAATAAGATTTTGGTTGTTTTAAACCATGTTTAACTTAGTATGTTGGAATGGATTTTAAATCGTTGTATCAGACTATAACATGTTGTAATTATGTTTGGTAATGCTTTAATACAGCTAGAATCACTTTGGCTTGAGTTTGGATTGAATGGTTGAACATTGGTGATAGTTAGAAAGCTTTTAAAACTTGTTTCCGGCAGATTGGGCTGCTGCCAGGGGAGCAGTCGACTGAGCAGTCGACTGAACCCCTGAGCCTGTTGGCTTCCGCTTCATTTTTAGCAGAAGCAGTCGACTGGACCCCTCGGCAGTCGACTGGACCCCTCAGCAGTCGACTGTACCTCCTTTTGCAGTCGACTGATTTTCGATACTAAAATCCCTGCCCGCCTCCGTCGACTGAGCAGTCGACTGAACCTCTGGTTTTAAAATGTGTTTTGTTTTCCGCTGCTTGTGTTCTTCAAACCTAATTTTTGGGAACGTTAATGAATTGGTTTAGCCTCGGTGGCGTGCCACGGGCTCCGGTTCCGCTATTGTGGGACCGGACTGTGACAGGGATCTTAGGCGATTTGGCTCTCGAACCAATGGAAGTCTGTGAGTCTTGTTTAGAGGGTAAGATGACCAAAAGGCCCTTTCCCGCAAAGGGCAATAGGACCAATGCATTGTTGGAATTAGTTCATACTGATGTGTGTGGACCAATAAATATTAGAGCAAGGGGTGGTTATGAGTATTTCATAACATTTACCGATGACCACTCCAGGTATGGATATGTGTACCTAATGCAGCACAAGTCTAAAGCCTTTGAAAAGTTCAAAGAGTTTAGGGCTGAAGTGGAGAAGCAATTGGGCACACATATCAAGGCCATTCGATCTGATCGAGGTGGCGAGTACCTCTCTAATGAGTTTATTGATCACCTCGTATAGAATGGGATTCTGTCACAGTTGACTGCACCTGGTACGCCTCAGCAGAACGGTGTAGCGGAGAGAAGGAATCGGACTCTTTTAGACATGACTAGGTCGATGATGAGTTACTCGGAGTTGCCATTATTCCTTTGGGGTTATGCTTTGGAAACCGCTATGTACATACTAAATCTAGTACCAAGCAAATCTGTTCCCAGGACACCACGAGAGATGTGGATTGGGCGCAAGCCTTCTTTGCAACATCTCCGGATATGGGGGTGTCCGGCACATGTGCTGAAAGGAAAGATGAGCAAGTTAGATTCTAGATCGGAAGTATGTTACTTCGTAGGGTATCCAAAGGGTACTTATGGATGGTATTTTTATGATCCAAGAGAGCAGAAAGTGTTTGTTAGTACGAATGATGTTTTCTTGGAGGATGACTATATCATGAACCATAAACCTAAGGGAAGGATAGATCTTAGAGAGATAGAAGGAGATCCCTCAGTCCAAACCGTAGTTGATAACGATATAAATCAAGAAAATACCACTTCTTCACCCATTTCCGCACCGGTACCTCGTCGTAGTGGGAGGATTATCAGCCAGCCTGATAGATACATGTTCTTAGGAGAAGTTTTTGAAGCTGTCTCCATAGAATCTGAATCTGATCCTGCCACATACGAAGAGGCAATGGCTGATGTTGATTCAGAACATTGGGTTAAAGCTATGAAGGCTGAATTAGAATCTATGGATTCTAATAAGGTCTGGGATCTTGTAGAACTTCCAGCCAATATTAAACCCATTGGTTGTAAGTGGGTCTACAAGAGGAAAAGAGCATCTGATGGAAAGGTTGAGACCTTTAAGGCTAGGCTTGTAGCGAAAGGTTATACTCAGAGGGAGGGCATTGACTATGAGGAAACCTTCTCGCCGGTAGCCATGCTCAAGTCCATCAGAATACTCTTATCCATTGCTGCATGCCTAGATTATGAGATCTGGCAGATGGACGTCAAGACTGCATTTTTGAATGGCAATCTTGAGGAGGACATCTATATGCAACAACCAGAAGGTTTCATAGCTGGTCAGAAAGGTAACTTGGTATGCAAGCTGCAAAAGTCCATTTATGGGCTTAAGCAGGCATCCAGGAGTTGGAACATCCGATTTGACCAAGTGGTCAAGTCGTTTGGTTTCATACAGAATCTGGATGAACCTTGTGTATACAAGAAATGTGAAGGGAAAGTGATGGCCTTTCTTGTGCTTTACGTTGACGATATTCTACTCATTGGGAATGATGTAGCGGCATTGTCAACGGTCAAGGTTTGGCTAGCTAGTACTTTCGATATAAAGGATCTAGGAGAGGCGAGCTATATTCTTGGGATAAAGCTCTTTCGGGATCGCAAGCGAAAGATAATGGGATTGTCTCAAGCTGGTTATTTCGATAAGGTGCTAACTAAGTTTTCAATGGATGATTCGAAGAAAGGATTGTTACCTTTCAGACATGGTTTAGCGTTCTCCAAGGACCAGTGTCCAAAGACACAGGAGGAGAGGAATCGCATGATAGGAGTTCCCTATGCTTCAGCAGTGGGAAGTATTATGTATGCGATGTTATGCACTAGACCAGATATTTGCTTTGCCGTTGGCATGGTTAGCAGATATCGGTCGAATCCAGGTCCAGAGCACTGGACAGCCGTCAAGCACATTCTTAAGTACTTGAGAAGGACTAAAGATTACATGCTTATGTACGGTGGTAGTGAGTTAATTCCAGTAGGATACACTGACTCGGACTTTATGTCAGATAAAGATTCGAGGAAGTCAACATCCGGTCATCGCTTTACCTTGGGAGGTGGTGCTGTCAGTTGGAGAAGCATTAAGCAGAAATGCATTGCAGACTCAACTACAGAAGCTGAGTATGTGGCTGCTTGTGAAGCCGCAAAGGAAGCTGTTTGGCTCAAGAAGTTCCTTATGGAGCTCGAGGTGGTACCAGCGTCGCTGTCACCTATTACGCTTTATTGTGATAATAGTGGGGCAGTGGCTCAGTCCAAGGAGCCAAGGAACCACGGGAAGGGAAAGCACGTAGAGCGGAAATATCATCTTATCCGAGATATTGTTCAACGTGGAGATGTGACTGTCACCAAGATTGCCACAACTGACAATCTTGCTGATCCGTTTACAAAGGCCTTGCCACAGAAGGTCTTTGATCGTCATCTAGATAGTCTAGGTCTTAGATGTAGTTCTGAATGGTTATGAGTGCAAGTGGGAGTTTGTTGGGTTTGTGCTCTCAAACCATTACTTTATGTATGAGACATTAGCATTTTAATATATGGATATTAGTTTTACATTATGTATGTTCCTTTCATGAGATGATTGTTTTATCCATAAGTATCATAGTAAGTAATTCGTGTATGTATGAGATATATACAAGTGAGATACGAATTACTATTCTTTGATACTTAAAGCTTGTCACAGTGGATGATGAGACTGGATATCTCATCAGGTCTACACTGTAGCATGATTGACTACCATTGGATGGAGTGATTAATCTCAATCACTAGAGTGTTACTCTTAGTTGATATGCTAGTGCTTATAGTGCATTGACGGACCTGAGCTTTCCTGTTGACACTCAAGACTGTCAATCAGTCGATAGGAACTCATAACTTGTATAAGGTACGTGTTCTTAATCTTGAGACGATTATGAACACAAACTGTGGATATGACTGCTTTGACTTACCAATCAGTGAGGTCTATAAAAGATCAACACCTGGGTATCTTGGGTATGTCATATTCATAGGGTTGTGAACATATATTGTCAAGACAGAATCTACCCTCTGTTTCAGAGTAAGCATTCCCTTGAGAATGTCACCAAGTCGATTACTGAGTACTGTAGTCTTGTTGATAAGAGTTATCAACATGTTTGGTAATCATGAGAGGTGAATGGGACTTAAGGATTATAAGAAGTAATCATGATTCAGGTTGACAGTAACTGTTTATCCGACTACCTGAATATGATTACGAATGCTGACGGTAGAGGGACATTAGTACACCATACAAGTCTAGTCATCGCTTCGGATATGTTCTTTTGCGTTGGAGTTCAGTTATCGTTTTATAGTGGAGTAAACGTTAACTGATCAGTCGATTAATTTGCTGATCAAAGAGTTTGATCATGGGAATTAATCAACTGATCTGAGCCAACAATAAAGAGCCTAGGAGGTCCCACTCTTAGCTCCGCTAGGATGCTTGGGAAGGCAAATGAGGAAGCTGTCAAGACAAGTTCGATCGATTGAAGTATGTTCGATCGATCGAAGTCATGGCAGGTTCGATCGATTGAGAATGGTTCGATCGATCGAAGTGTCGATCGATCGAAGTCATTTCGATCGGTCGAAGTCTAGGTCGATTCTGGGAATCTATAAATAGGGCAGCTGCATTCTGGAAAAATGGGTTCGTCGTTTTTATACGAAAAAGCTGCAGAAACTGTTTAGGTTTCCCAAAACCTTCCAATCCTCTCCATTAGGGTTCCCACCAACCCTAGTCCTTCCTGCAAGCATCCATAGGAGTCATAAGAGTGAAGGCCATCTAGTGGAGGCTGTTGGAAGTTGAAGATTTCAGAATTGGGTTCAAGACACTAAGGTATAAACTCTTGTCCCCTCTTGTACGCATCTATGAAATTGACGAGTAGTAGATCCTAGGCTACCAAATAAGTTTTTATAACTTGACCTATTTCCGCTGCGCGTTTAAAAATTAATTTAAACCAGTTTTTCCAACAAATTTACCCCGCCCCGCCCCGCTCCTAATGGAACGGGTTTGGAGGAGTTATGATAGGAGTAGGAGTGGATTTGGTATGGAAATATAAAAATCCTATAGAAGTCGGGGAGGAGTTGGTATCCATGAAATACTACCATTTAAAACCCGCCCCGCCCCGCCCCGAATAATTCATTAAGTTACTAAATTACTTTCATACTTATAGTTATTAACAACAAATTAGGGCATATATGTACATCTCTTTCTCTTCAGTATTAATATTTTAATTTAAGAATTGTGATTAAAAATTTAGAATCATTTGCGTGATTGATTTTTAACAAATCAAACTAAAATTAAGTGGGTTTTGAATTATAAAAGAACATTTAATTTAGGAATGGTGATTAACAAACGAAGTAGGAGTGTAATAGGAGTACCAGATAGTAAACGGAGTAGGAGTGGAGTAGGAGTTGGTATTTTACTTAAACGGGACAGGGCGGAGTCAGAGTAGGAGGAAAATAAACGGAGTAGGAGTTGGTATAGGGAAACTCCGTACCAACTCCGACCCGTTGCCATCCCTAAGTGCATGTCCAGCTTGAAATATATCAGATTGTTTAAAAGATTTTAAGATATTATCATATGGTTTAAAAGACTATAAGATTTATCAGATTATGAGCTTTAAGTGTATCAAACTGTTTAAAAGATTATAAGTTATTTACGGGATAGATTAGTTTGTTAAAAAAAACCACATAGAATTATACTATTTCTACCCATAAAAAAAAAAAAAAATAAATAAATCGAGTCGGGGCATTGCCCTAGAATCCCTGTATATGCTTCTACTCCCAATGAACTACACTCCTGGGTCCACCCCTACACATAGGGTCATTTTGGGCTGGAAATAAAATGATATTCCCATTATGCCCTTACTTATTTAGTAACTGGTGGATTTTGCACAATTTTCAAATTGTAAGAGGTAAATTGCCAAAATTGAAATCACAGGGACCGAACTGTCACAACACTCAAACTACAAGAGTGTAATTTGCAATTTACCCAAAAAATAAATAACTTCCTTAAATTATGGGCTGAGGTGACATATGTGTAATGTAATTGTTTAATATAAGGAAAGTGGGCATTTTCATCCACTGAAAATCACGGAGACCTTTGACACAAAAAAAAAACGAGGGGATCTATCTGATCGGCGACGAATAGTTGCCGTTTATAGTCCTAAAAATACGCTTTGTTAGCCCATTTCATGTAATTATTAAGTGATTTTTAATAGGTATTCTATATTTTGTAGATTTTGGAGCTTTAACATGAAAATGCACAAAAATCCAATGATTAGTGGCTTTGGAAGTCATTCTGGGCTTAAAAGATGGTTCCAGTGAAGGAAGAATGTTGTAACAGCCTCGGAAAATTGCATTTTTGACAAGTAATACTTCAGATTTGAGAAATTTCTCCAGAGATATAAAATATAGATCTTCGAGTTACGGACGCGTGGCCGTAAACGGTGAGTCAATCCGAGGTCCGAGTCAAAAGTTATCGTAATTCTACGAAAGTGGTGCAGAGCAGCGAAAAATCTGAGAAAATTCTGGAAAATGCCCAGGTCGCTGGAGCGACCCGCGCGAGCGACCCTTTGAAAAAGTCAAAGTTGTGTATTTTGAAGCCCTGAAGAGCCCTGTGCGATCCGAATTGGTTAAATACGTCCAGAAACGTAAAAACAGCAGTTTTAGCGCGATTTGACTTAGGAAAGCTTCCTAAATCCTTCCAAACTCTATACAAATCCTATTCTAAATCAACTTTAGATATACAAATCATTACACACTATTATACACATCAATATACAGCCGTATTATACAATAATTTCAGCCATTGAAGGGAGGAAAGCAAGGAGAAGAAGAAGAAGACCAAGGATTCCCATGGCCTCCTCCATCAACCTCTTGCTATTCATCAATTCTATGGCCAACTAAATCTAGATCTAGGGTTTCAATGAAACCCTAGCCAAGTAATAGGGTTTTATTTATGTTTTTATTTTAGTTTTATTATGTATGGATGACAGTCACATGTTCCGAGGATTTTTATAAATAAATCGTACTTCTATTGATTAAATCATTGCTTTCAAAGTTTATTCTTGTCTTAGATCTATTTTGACTGTGATGTGCTCAATGATCTATTCTTGCTGTGCTTGTTTAGATAATTTACATGTGATGGTGCTTTATTGATTTGTGCTATCAAGTATCCGAATAATCCATGCCTAGATTAGACGAATTATGTCACAACCCTAGTTTAGTGTGGGATAATTCGTGCTAACCGAAGATGGAATATGTTGGTGCTTGAACCATGATTATTTTCTTGACGGAGGAATTGGGCTTGTAGCCACAATTCCCCATATTCATCCAACGTAATAAGTTAGAGTAATTCATAAATACCCTTATTATGAAGCTAGCGGTGGATTTGCAATCCTAGGTTCCTTAAACATATTCATAAAAACAATTTTAAATCGCTTTCGTAATTTAGATTTATTTTCATTGTTATTAGTTTAATTAAAATTCAAATCCAATTCCGTTTTCTTAATTAATTAAATTTAGGTTTTAAAATTAAAGTGTTTTAGTATTTCAATCTCTGTGGATTCGACCTTTACTTTCACTACTACAAATCTTTAGAAAAGTAAAGTATACTTTTATATCTTGATATTGACAACATCACTATCCCTTATTATGGTCCAATATGGGGACCTATGGTCAGCCACCCCCAAAAAATTTACGTTTGTGTATACTTGGTCTAAACAATCTCTCTTTATGTGGTGTTTGTTGTTCAAATGACAATTTGAGGACAAGTATGAGAAGTGCTAGGCACACATCCCAAACCACACTCCAAATTGTTAGAATAATTGAGAGAAATAGAGAAAGATTGTATTAAGGTTATGTATATCATTACAATGGGGGAGCCCTTTATATAGGCTAATAAAGAAGAGTATAAAAGATAAAGTACAAGTGCAGTACAAGTGTGGAGTACAACGTATGTGGACATAGTTTAGGGTAATGCACAAATACAAATGAACCTAGACTATAATTCTCTAACAGTCCCCCTCAAACTCAAAGTGGTTGAATGGAAACCAATTTGAGTTTGGAAACCAAATCCTCAAGACGTCCAGGCGGATGAGTTTTGGTAAAAATGTCAGCAGTCTGATCAGTGGAGGAGACTGAGATAAGCCAAATGGTGCCACAAGAGAGATGATGACGTACAAAATGGCAGTCGATCTCGATATGTTTTGTACGTTCATGAAAAACATCATTATGGGCAATTTGAATGGCACTTTGATTATCACAACTGATAGTTGTAGCAGCGGAATGAGTGACCCCCATGTCTTTAAGTAACCATCGTAGCCAGAGAAGTTCCTGAGTAGCATCAGCAAGAGCACGATATTCAGCTTCTGTACTAGATCGAGCAACAATAGTTTGCTTCTTGCTGCGCCAAGAAATGAGAGAATTACCCAAGAAAAAGCAATAACCAGTAGTGGAACGGTGATCAGTATGATCTCCTGCCCAGTCTGCATCAGAGTAGACACGTAGCTCAAGGGAGGAGTGAGAAGAGAAATGAAGACCATGATATAATGTACCCTTGATATACCTAAGAATGTGGAGAACGAGGAGCAGACATAAACTGGCTAACAATATGGACAGCATAGGAGATATTCGGTCTGGTAACTGTCAGATAAACGAGACTCCCAACAAGCTGACGGTATAAAGTAGGATCATCCAAGAGTACACCATCCATAGGAGTGAGCCTATAGTTAGGCTCGAGAGGAGTGCTGCATGTCTTATTGTCTGTAAGTCCTGCTCGAATAAGTAGGTCAGAAGCATACTTGGCCTGAGAAAGATAGTATCCATCAGAATTAGAAGTGATCTCAAGGCCTAGAAAGTAGTTAAGCTTGCCAAGATCCTTCATTTCAACATGTTGGCTGAGATAAGTTTTGAGATCCAGAATTCCAGATGTATAATTCCCAGTGATGATCATGTCATCCACGTAGAGGAAAAGGAGAATAATGCCTCGGTCAGTTCGGCGAATGAAAAGAGCCAAATTATATGAGCTGGCAGTGAACCCAAAATCCTCAACAATAGTGCTGAACTTTTCAAACCAAGCCCGTGGAGCTTGCTTAAGACCATAGAAAGCTCGACAAAGTTTGCAAACTTGATGAGGCTGATGATGATAGCCGGGAGGGGGACGCATATAAACTTCTTCAGTGAGTTCACCATTGAGAAAGGCATTTTTGACATCCATTTGGAATAAGTCCCAACGGCGAACTACAGCTACTGCAATAAGGCTGCGGACAGAAGTGAGTCGGGCAACTGGGGCAAATGTTTCATCATAATCAATCCCATACTCCTGGGTAAAGCCCTTGGCTACTAGGCGGGCTTTGTAGCGATCAATGGATCCATCTGAGTGAGTTTTGATCTTGTAAACCCACTTGCATCCCATAGCATTTTTGCCTTGTGGCAAGCTCACCAAATCCCACGTGTGATTTTGTTCTAGTGCCTGTAATTCATCATCCATTGCTTTCTGCCAAAGAGGATTAGAACTGGCCTCACGATAAGACTGAGGTTCATGATGAGAAAGAATTGTAGAAAAAGCAACATAATCACAAAGACAAACTGAAGGAGTTTTTACCCGGTTACTTTGCCGGTGGGTGATCAGGTACATAAGCTTATCCATCAGTTGGAGCAGGTAGCTTAGGAGAAGGCAAGGTGGATGACTCAGGTAGGATATCTGTGGAAGGGGGTAACAGAGACGGGGACGGAGATGGGGGTGGTATTTCAGAAGGTAGGACAGTATCAGTAGAGTCTGGGAACAAGTCTGCTGAAGGATCAGTGAAGAGAAGCGGAGTACTATCAGAAGATAGGTGAAACTTGGACATAGAAGAGAACATCTTGTGTTCCCAGAAGACAACATGTCTGGATACTCGAAGACGTTTGGAATGAGGATCCCAACATCTGTATCCCTTGTGTTCAATACCATATCCTAAGAAACAACATAGGCGGGATCTAGACTCTAGTTTCGTGCGTTCATGTGGTTGAAGGAGAACAAAACAGGCACATCCAAAGACCTTGAGTGTGCTATAGTCAGGAGAATGACAATAGAGACGCTCATTTGGAGACTGATTCCCAATGACAGGACTAGGAACACGATTCTTGGTATAAACAGTTGTAAGAGCAGCCTCTCCCCAAAAACGCTCAGGACAGGAGGTAGGTGTAAGGAGAGTGCGAACAGTGCTCAAAATATCTCGATGTTTGCGCTCGGCACGTCCATTTTGTTGGGAGGTGCCGGGGTAAGAACGATGTGGAAGAGAACCATGTTGTCGAAGGAAACTAAGGACTCCAGAGTCAGTGTATTCAACTGCATTATCAGCACGAAATACTTTGATATTGCATGAGAATTGAGTTTTGATCATGGTAGCAAAATCAGAGTATAATTGAGGTAATTCAGACCGACTACGCATGAGAAATATCTAAGTGTAACGAGAATAATCATCAATAAAAATAACAAAATATTTGGAGCCTCCCATAGTGGCAGTTGGTGCAGGGCCTCAAACATCAGAATGAACTAAATCAAAAGGAGCAGAGGAAAATGAATCACTTTGATTAAATGGCAATGCCGATTGCTTTGAGATTTGACAGGGAAGACAATCAAAATGTTCCTTATTAACAGAACCTAACTGACCACTAGACACTAAAGTTTGTAGACGCCCCACAGAAGCATGTCCAAGACGAGAGTGCCAGAGACTAAGTGATGGACTTGAGGTAACTGGAGCAGTTGTCTGGATGGATGAGGTAAGGTGTGATGGAATGTGAAGATTATTAAGTTCAAATAATCGACCAATTTTGCGACCTGTACCAAGAGTTTGTCCCGTTTGTGGATCCTGTACCAAACATCCAGAACTAGAGAAAGTGACGGTAAGTCCAAGTTCACACAATTGACCAACAGACATGAGATTTAAAGTGAGTTTAGGAATGAGATAAGTGTCAGGGAGAGATGTGTGAGTGGTGGAGACTTGTCCTATATAACTGACATTAATACATGAACCATCAGCTGTGTGGATGGGTGGTGCATTAAGAGCAGAATGTTTGGTAGAGAAGATGCTTGGATCAGAGGTCATGTGGTTACAATAACCAGAATCAAATAACCAAGAAGATGTACCTGGGGCAACAGATAGAGCAGTGGGAGACTTGTTATTAGAATGAGCAAGGACTCTTTTGATGATATCCACAAGGAGGGAAACATAGATGGATGAAGATGGTGACCCCTTGGCCGAAGCAGCAATAGATGATGATGAACAATCTCGAGACCGATAATCCTATGAATATCTTATAGGATTCTCAGTGCAGTCACCGAGATAGTGGCCTGATGCACGCTTGTGACAGAAAGTACACACTCTGATAGGACAGTGCAATAGAACATGTCCTGGTTTGTGACAGCATTTGCAAGAGGAATTTACAAGAAGCTCCATGATGTGTAAAGTAAGTATAAGAGAAGTAAAACTGGTTTGGACCGGTCAGGTGGATTCGGTTTGAGCCGGGCCGAGTGGATTCGTGAGCCGAGTTGGGTGGATTCGATTAGGGTTATGTCGTGTTGGGTCGAGTAGATTCAATTTGGACCAGGTAGATTTGGTTTGGACCGGGTCGGGTGGATTCGATTTGAGCCGAGTTGGGTGGATTCGGTTTGGGTCTTGTCGGGCCGAGTAGATTCAATTTGGACCGGGTAGATCTGGAGTGGGTCGAGTCGGGTCGGGTCGGGATATGGTCAGGGTTTATAAAGTGGGTGAAAGATAGAGTAGTGTGATGGCAGTGGAAGGGTGCAGATTGGCTATGATAAGGATGAGGTGTAGCAGCGGCTGTGACAAGGATGAGTGGTGTGAAATGAGGGTTCAGTGGAAAATTGGGTGGATAATAATGATATAAGGATGTTGACACGACTTGAAATGTGTTCTCTAAAGAGTACGTCCAAGTGTAGACGGTCGCGTCGCGTTAAAACCGGTAAGACCGGGTCGAATCCCAAAGGACGGAAAATAAAGGCAGAAAACTATAGATTGAATCCTAAAATGAAATAAAAGATAATTTCTTTGAGATGAGGGTTGCTAACAGTTCTTATAAAGTAAATAAAAGAAACAAAATAAAGTGAAGCAGTAACTTAACTCAATCGAATAAAAAAAACTGTGATATGAAATTAAATATGAAAAGAGTTGGGAACATGTGAGTCCACAAAGTACCAGCCACTACCATGATTTAACAAAAACGAACGGCTGGGGTTTTATCCTTAGAGTATTCCTTATTTCGAAAAATGATTAAGTTAAGCATTCTAGACACTAAATATGTAAATCTTGCATACTTAGTGGTTCGTTTCCCTAACTTATTTATGAAGGACTGAAATAAAAAAGTTAATTAAAACCATGAACAATAACTGGCAAATTGAGTATGAAATATTCGATGTGTTTGTTATGAATGTTCATTGGATTAATTATTCAAAAGAACTCTTATTTCAAAAGCAGACTGCAATTTGAACTAGAAAGATCAATTTGGGTTCAATTTTTGAAACAAAAATCACTGGAATACAAAAAGGAATAAACCCAAGTCATAAACATACCAATCAATTGACATCATGTCAATCGATTGATATGAAATGGCTTTCAATCGATTGATAAGTATATCAATCGATTGACTTGGAATCTATGTCAATCGATTGGATTCTGTATCCAATCGATTGACATTGACTCTTTCACAGAATCATGGCAGAGGGCTGGGAACAATGTTTCTTCACATTATTCCCAACCAGGATCTACTCAAACATGTTTAATCTAGTATAAGCAGAAATGTTTTGAAAAGAATTATAACTAAGAAGCATGGATTAGACTTTAAAACAAGAAATTACAAAAAATCAAATTCAAATCAAACTAAGGTATCTCACAACTTCTAAGGCAGCATAACAAGAATGTAAATGGACCTGAACTTCCAACTGGATTCGGAAATACAAAATAAATCTCTAACTTGAGCTTTGTTTTAATCTCAGAAAAACATGGAAAATCCTACAAAACAAATACAAAATGAGCTAACCCCTTCCCCTCTTCACTCTCCTCTATATATAATGTTGAAATCACGAGCTAAAGGTGTCCAGGTTCACTCCATAACGGCTGGTCGTCGTCCTGATTGCTGGAATCTTGCGCCATTAACACAGACTGTTTCCAGTTTAAGTCAATCGATTGACACATATCTCAATCGATTGAGAAAAAGTTCAATCGATTGATAAAAACACCAATCGATTGATCATGAAATTATGTCAATCGATTGATATTATGTCAATCGATTGGTATCAAGACTTCATCAATTTGTTTATTGAGTTATCCCTTTCGACTTGTTATTCATTTTAACTTCAGAACCTACATTCAAAGAGCTAAACACAACAACATACCACGAAAAATACATCATTGTGTAAAGAAATGAATTAAAACACAAGTGCAGGTAATAGTAGAGAAATGGGGTTAAATCCAGTCGGTTCTTACTCCTTATCGAGCTAATATTAAGATAATATCAGCTCTCATCAGATGTTGGGCCGAATGAGGAAGAGGGAGAGGGATGGTGTGGGGTCGGTTACGCAGATGAGGGTTTGACCTTGATTGGTGAGAATGAATAAAGGGTTTTGTGATGTAGGTGGTGGGGCCTTCTTGTTGACTAACTATGATGATGTTTAGTAGATGATGCTTGGAAGTATGATATCAGCCGCGTATGATCTGTTTGGATTTGGTGGGGGGAGATTGGATGTAGTGATCGATGAGGAGGTGGATCGATGATGGCGGTGGCGATCTTGTGCGGTCATTTGGATCGCGGCAGTGATGGCGATTATGAAACGACTAGAGGCAAGAGAGGATCACCAAGGGCCAATAGCTCTGATACCAATGTAACAACCTGCATTTCACTTAATTATTAATTTCAGCATGTCCATATTTAATTTGTATTTTCATTAACATAATTAAATTCATTTTAGTGTTGTCTGCTTTTAGTTTAATTATAGTCCTCATATTTGGAATCTAAATTTCTTGTCTAAACTCATATAGAAATTCTTTTGGGGTCAAACTGCAATTTTATAAAATTTAGCAATACCTGTGTTGGATTTTAAAACTGTATTTCAAACGGTGGAAATATTTTCTTTTAACTCAAGCAGTATTTTTATAAAACCAGAAAATCAATTCTTACGTTAAAATGAATTTTCTGTATTTTTGTGGTGATCACCGCGCCACGAAAATACCAGTTTATGTTCAAAACTGTTCACGCCTCGTGGGGATTTCCACAGATTTTGGAAGTGACGTAAAGCTGGAAGTGACACATGCTTTATTTCCATTTATGACAACTAATCATTTGATAGGGCTTTGTTTGGTGTTGCTTATTTGGTGTGTGTTAATTTAGTGCCTTAAGTTGATTTACCCAAACAACACAAATTTGGACCCTAGGAATCTATACATGACCCTTAGCTTAACTGAAGAGATCATATATTCTGTGTATACATATATATATATATGCTGAGTTTATTATGAATTAGAAAATTTCAAAAACAAATTAATTTGTAGAGTGATTGAGAATGTACTTGGCCTCCAAGATTTCCAAGTTTGTTTTTCTATATAGACACACACATATCTCACTTCCTGCTGATTCATACAAGAAACACAGAGAGTTTTAGAGAGGAAAACAGAGAACTATACAAAATATTGTAGAGAGAGAACTTGAAGACTTCCATAGCCAAGCTTTGGTTTGATTCTTATTATTGCTATTTCTTTCTCAACAATCTTTGCTCTCTTAATCACAGTGAGTATTCTAAACTCACTTGGAATGTAATCTCATATTTATTTACTGTTAGTTTAGTTTAATTTGAAGAACACTATTGTTAATTTCCGTATGAAAGCTTGAAGCTCAAAAATGGTGATTTTTCAAACTTAACTAAAATGGATTTTGATAGATGAAAATGAAAGATTACAGTCCATAGATGCTATGTTTCAAGTTGTAGAGCTTAATTCATCCGTATCGCGACGTATATTAAAAATGAAATTTTGACACCTCTCGGTTTTTCGTAAAATTCGAGAGCTACGATTGAAATTGATAAAAATCGATCGCGTATTCGCGATCCTTGTGGAAAAACGAAGAAATCCATATATTACATGTCTTGGTTGAAGTAGAATTCAGAAATGGGTCAAAAACAGGCTCTAAATTCGTAACAGGGGAGAAACTGTTGATGCCAATCGATTGTATGGGTTCCAATCGATTGATATGTGTTTCAATCGATTGGTAAGTGTTCCAATCGATTGACACTTTTGTCAATCGATTGACATTTTTCAGCACTGACGACTTTTAGTAAAACGGCCATAACTTTCTCTAGAAAACGTGAAAACGCGCACGGTTTGAAGCGTTGGAAACTAGACTCAAAGACCTTTCTTTTGATATGTAATTCATGCACAAAAATTATAACTCATTTTTGAGGGCATTGCTTCAAAGTAGGCCCACTTGTGTTCTAATAGCGATAAAGGCATTCTTTGATGAATTCACCGGTTGTTTCATATAAGATTTGATTTCTTCTCGTATATCCATGATTATCGTTCCCAGTACTTTATATTTCTGTATTAAGTCACATGTCATTCATTTGGAGTCAGTTGTACATGCATGGTGAGTGTGAATGTTGGTCAGTGTGGAAAAGAGTAATGGTTAGTGTGTAAAGAGAGTATGGTTAAGATTGTGTTGTGGATGAGATTGCGGCGAGAGTGTCTTTGAAATGCGATGGTGGCAAAACTGGACACTCCCTGACGACCATGGTAGCGTCAAAGTATGTGAAGCCGAACTTGGACATTCCCTGGCACCCATGGTAGTGCTAAAGTGTGGCCTACGGACACTCCCTGATACCCGAGTCTAGATACTGCGTGAGGGTTCCTCCGGTACTTGCATGGCGGTTTAGGTATTCAAAGTGTGAGGCATTGGACACTCCCTGGTACCCCGGACCAAAGTGTGAGGCAAACTGGACATTCCCTAGCACCCCGTAGCTAAAGTGTGGCTACCTTAGTGTTTCAAAGATACTGGTGTGAGATAGTGGGTTGTTGTGTCTGTCAAGAGAAAAGAGTCGGTAAGATGAGTTTGGTGCATTGTCTCATACACAATCATATGCTTTATAAATTAACGACTTTAAATATATAATCCTCGTTGGTTTATAAATCGAATTTTCTCTATGGTCAAGCTATTGATTTTACGAAATTAAAAATGGAAAAAGGTAAGTGAGTATATTTTACATTCAAAGTTATGTTTTTAATACTCACCAGCTTCTCGAAGCTGACGACGTTGATGCGTCCTGGACATTCGTGTTCAGGCTTTTCAGGTTACGACTATGCTGAGCCTTATGACTATACTAACTGAGAGCGGCTGCTTTTGGAAGAGAAACTGTTAATGTCATTGCACACTTTAAGTTATATGTTTTAAGTTATGAACTGATTTGTAATAAGGATGACTGTAATAGACATTAAGTTATTGTTTTGTTTCAAGGCGGTCTGTGCATTTAGATGACCCGTGCTGTAATACTTATTAAGTTAGAAAAATATTTGTAAGCTTTGATTGCTCTACTCTGATTATTGTTTATTGTTGTTCGACGTTTGGGACGGAATCGATCCTTCAAACTGTCGCGACTTACAGGTTCATAAAGGAAATTAAACGCTTTCTATATTTATGCTACGTCGGGGCGTGACAGATACCATGTTAGAATAATTGAGAGAAATAGAGAAAGATTGTATTAAGGTTATGTATATCATTACAATAGGGGAGTCCTTTATATAGGCTAATAAAGAAGAGTACAAAAGATATAGTACAAGTGCAGTACAAGTGTGGAGTACAATGTATGTGGACATAGTTTAGGGTAATGCACAAATACAAATGAAGCTAGACTATAATTCTCTAACACAAATCACACCCTATATTTTAAATGCATGTACTCTGTGGTGTTTGAATTTTTTACAATTTTTTGTGCACCACTTAAACAGCGCAGAATACATACATTTAAAGTAAAAGTGTGATTTGAGATGTGATTTGGAGTATGTGCCTAGTATTATTGAAAAAAATCTTTAATGAGAACGTGAATAACAAATTTGTTCCTCCCTAAACAACTACAAATTTGTTTCCTCCCTAGGGCATGACAAATGAATTTGAATTTATTTTATTCAAATAATAGTTTGTATGACAACAAATCTATTGTACAGCAATTGGTTTGTCCAAAATCAGTATCATATGTCCTAGTACTTTAACCGGGGCAATATTAAATCCTTCGTAAGCTAAGTTGTACTTAAGTAAGTTTAGACCAAAAATTGTTCTTCAAAGCGTATTTTCACAGAAAAATTCAATATTCTTTACATAATCTTAATAGAATTGAAATGATTTGAAATTTGTTATAGTAAAAATTGATGTCAGAGTTTTAATTTGAGCGACAAAATTCCGATCAAGTAAAAATCAGTTAAAAGTCATAACCTTAAAATTTGATTAAAATTCCTCAAATGTCAATGTTAGAGGCACTTAGAGCCAACTTTTTAATTATTTACATCTCAATTAGTATATCAATTGAGATGCTATAGATGTAATCACGTAAAATAACTCTCTCACCCTGCCGTGCAATTACCTTTCCATTGTGGTATTTCACTTTTGAATTCCAATAAGTTTGCATTTCGTATTTTTTTTTCTTCCTAATATTAACCCACAATTATCCAATATCCATAATTAATTTTCCACTGCAGAGCAACTTTATTTACTCGCTCTTTTCACCACGCAAGGCATGCCATGAGTCTAGTGAAAAAAAAACCCGATCCTTTGGGAAGAATAATTAATAATTAAGATAAAATCCAGCATATAAAACCGTGTGACAATCTCTCCCACCCCCCCCCCCCCCAAAAAAAAAAAAAAGCACGATAATACCCAAAATAAAACATTGTAAATTGTTTAACTTGTGAAAAGTAATGAAAAATCAGATCAAAACATTGTAAATTGTTTTAACTTGTGAAAGATAATGAGAGATGAGAATTTCTAGAAAGGGAGGGGATGGTTAGTGGGAGAATAAGCAGAATAAGGAGAGTTCATGACAAAAGATGGAGGATTGCTGCTTCCATGGGCTTGGGCTCTTGTGGGGGTCCTTGGGCTTGGTGGCATTGGGCTTCTTGATCTGGACATCATAGTGCTCGGGCCATACCCTCTCTCGCCGCTCGTCCTAGGCCCTTTCTCGGCCCACTTGAGCTCTTGCTGCTTCACTATACTTGGGTACCTCGAACAACAACCTACCTTTCCTGCTCTTTGTATGTACCTGCCAAGTTTATATCACATCCACTGTTAGAGATGGTATAGGCTTTACAATCTGGTTTTTTTTTTTTCAAAATTATAAAATAATAGCAGTAATAATAATAACAATAATAATAATAATAATAATGAAGTTAATTATAGTCAACAAATCATTTTATATATGATAATTGGGCCTAAATTGAATCAAGAATGGGCCGGTAGAAATGGGTAAAGGGGTATAGCCGTATAGGTACCAAGAGCCATTTGAAACAAATGTAGAATCATTTAACCAAGTTGGGGACCACAAACTTTTGCAGGCCCATTAATACTACTTAATTGATGAAACAAATTTGTTTATTTATTATTATTTTTTTAAAAAAAATTTAAAAGATCATTATCATATCATTGTTCTTCTCATAGAATACAAAATCTAATATGTGTGTATATAATGTGTATATATGTATATATAAAGACTCAAGTGACTACAAGTAGAAAAAGACAACCAACATTATATCTGGCAAGAATGTTGCTCATTGGAAACTTGGTCAAATAAGATGGTGGTTGAGATGAATTGAAAAAATCGTCATGTGAAGTCAGTTGTAAAGATTTTAAAAATAAACACCATTGTCTCATTTTTTTTATGGACCTAATTTTTAATTGTTCAAAGCATTTTAATGTAGAAATACATTGCCTTGAACATATAGTTCAAAGAAGAATAGACAATTTTATCGTGTAGTACTCCTTAAGACGAATTTACAAAAAAAAAAAAAATTCGAAAAATATGATATGTTACCTTTGGTCCGGCCTAGGTATACAAAAAAGATACAATATTTTACGTCGTTTTAGTCTTTTAGATAATAACACTTAACGTTTATAGAAATGGATATACCCTGAATGAATGACGATTGAGTTCTTATACGATAATGAGACAATTTAATTACGGAGTAAAAGAAACTATATTATCTAATGAAATTAAATTTGAAGGGAATTATGTAACAATTATATGTACTATACCTTTGGCTGAATCGTCTCCCCAAGCACTCCATACACTTCCTTCCTTCAGGCATCTCTCCCATCCCTATGCCTACACATTCCCTGCAATACACTCTTCCACAGACCTGCACACGTGATTTCAATTTAGATCATTGATCTACTTCACTTCTTGATCACAAAACAATTATTTTTAATAGAATTAATTTATTAATTACAGGAGAGCTGGTGACAATTTGGAACGTCTCGATCAATTACAAATATATAAGTATTAAGGAAAACTTGTATTTGATTCACAGAAAAACTTGTCTTAAAGAAGTGATTGTTAGTAGAGAGTGTCATAGGTCATGAACAATTCTTAACAAGGGAGCATTTATAGAGTTCGTGAATTAGACTATTGAGAATGAGTTCATTATAACTTTCCCCTATTTAAGTTGTATTGGGATGTCAAATTAAAAATTTTAATATATATATATATATATATTTTATAAGATAACTCAAATAAAATAATTTCTCCAAAAATTTGAGGCGCCCTAATTCAAGTTAGAGAAATCAGCCATGACAACACTAGCGCGAGTTTCTCTAATATTCATTAAATATATTTTATATATGTATGAATACATAGATGCATGTACATGTCTAGATAAGGTTGCTGTTAATCAACAAAATAGTACATAAATCTATTTTTTGTCATTTATAAATTTAAAATCTTAGAGTGGCACTATTTGGTTGATAATCAATCAAATAGTAGACAAGACATTTTGCAACAAGACGCACCCAAATTATACTTAATGAACCATGCCGAACATAAACTAAATAGTTTATTTTTATATTTATTTGTATGTGTGTTGATAGTACTTACTAGGCAACGATGGCGGAAAATGTAGATGTAGACACAACAAATAGTGCAAATATTGGAGTGAGGAATTCCAGGCCGCCTTCGTCCACCTCGCTCTTGATAGGTGGAAGCCATGCTTGTCCCGCTCATGACGCTTACATCATCATAGGCTCTGCCACTTTCCACACCGTGCCCAAACCCTACCCCTACGTCCCTTCTTGGAGTATAAGGACTTGCATGTTCAACATGATGGTTTTCGTACCGATTTCCTCGCAATGCGTGCGATACGTGGTGATCATCGAGGCTGTTATGTTGATGAACCCTAGGTGGGTCCACGGCATGGTCCGCGACGGTGATGTGGTGGTGATAATTGTGGTGATTGTGGCTGTTATAATGTTGATTATGTTGTGAAGATTGTTCTAAGGCTCTACTAAAGTCTAGGCTAGGGAGTTTGGTTAGATTAGGTAGTGAGGACCCTTCTCTTTTAGAGTTGCCCTCCGGAATTGGGTCTATTGGGCCGGACTTTTTCTTGTTAGCATGCTGTTGTTTCACATTAGCAAAGTCTTGAAATGTGAGGTTTACTGAGTCATCTGGGACTCCTAGGTACAACTCTTCTAGCTCTCTTCTTGCCTTTTCCAAAGTTCCCTTGTCCCCCATTAGTGTTGATTTTGAATTGATGAGAGAGAGAGAGAGAGAGAGAGGGGGGATGTTTGTGGAGATGGTTGAAAGGTGGAAGGACGGAAGGAAGGGGGATTTATCATTTTGTAGTGGAAGTACTATATAGGGACCTCATAAAAGGCCAAGAGTATGCTAGGCCGGTTACATAAAGTATAAACAATGACTACCAGTTTTTTACAGGGAATTAATGCTCAAAGATTATTTGGATGAATGAATAAAGAGTAATGCTAGCTTCTCAAATCTAAATCTCAAATTTCAAACTCAAATGATGTGGCACTAATCAAAATCAAATGGACTCATTGACCACCGCGGGATCACTTCAACATCCTTCAATCAAAATCCGATGGACCCTCTGCCACATTATTTGAGATGAGAATTTAAAATTTGAATTTAGAAAGCATAACATTACTCCTGAATAAATGCACGGAGTAGAAGATTGCCCTCTTTCTTTTCAAATATTACTAAAGCCTTAGGGTGCTACTGAATTTTTAGAACCACATTTCATAATATTAACTTTGGCCTTGATGATGTTGTGGGGGTAAAATTGTCTTTTAGTATGAGTCTTACATCCACAATTAATAGTTTCAAATATAGTTTGTCTACATATTTGTCTGTGCATGTGTGCCAATTCGATTAAACAAAAGAGTGACTTTAGTTATACCAGGAAAAAGAAAACTTTTATATCATTCATTTCAGGCTTAATTATAAAATAAGCCCTTAAAGTTTGGTTCTTATCATGTTTTAATCTTTGTAATTTTAATTGCATTAATTTGGTCCGCGAAGTTTTCACATAGAAGTAGTATAGTCCAGATTTCTCATTCTGTGAGAAAAATTGGCTGAAGTCGCCCACGTATTACGTCTGGTCACGCTTTTTAGGGGAAAATGGAACACTACCATTCTCTCGCTCGCTTTTCAGCATTACTATGTGTTACACGTGGGTTACTTCGATCGATTTTCTCACGGAATAGGATCTCTGGACCACATTGCTTCATTTTAAATACTTAAAAGGACCAAATTGATTCAATTGAAATTATGAAAGAGACTAATTAAAGTGAAAGAGGGGACCAAACTTCAAAGGAGTATATTGTAATTAAGCCTTCATTTTATTATTATTTTTCATTCACACCCATTAGTATTGAATCCTATAGACCCCACATTTATAAAGTTTTATAGATTGAAAATAAATTTCTAGATAAATTAGTACTTGTCAACAAAGAACATACATGACATCCTTGAGAAAATGAGATTAAGAATTTGGTTTCTCTTGCTTATAACAAAATTAAACTAGTTGATCTTTGTGTGGAGCCAAAAAGAATAAAGAGTATCAAGGCCGCTAGCTCCCAAATAACAGAACACTATTCAAGTATGAATGTAGCCATCAAGCTCTAAAATTTTCAACACAGATAAGTTTAAATGTTAGCCGTCCCTCCGAGGATATCCAATAACATGGGGTAGTTAAGAATATGGGTCCATTGGAATGTTAGGAGACCAATTCTCTCTTACTTAACTCTACAAAGAAAAAAGGTTATGCTTCACAAATTTGTTTCTCAAATGGTTTTAACAATTGTACTAAATGTAACGTACAACAGTGGTCGGTGTTACCATATGTCACTGTAACTAACTGACAAAATTAAACCTTTGGGGTTCGAATGTGAAAAGCATATATAGAATTACTCATTAATTATACTTGGTACGTATTAATTAAATTTATGCATAGACATATATCTCGAATGCCGAAGAGCAGTTCAATATTGTTGTAAGAAAGGAAATTGAGTAGAATTAAACATAGACTCGAAAGATAATTTCGAATCGAACAGGAGGAGTATTGCAAACACTGATCAGTATATAAATAATGACAATTTTAAGAAATTGTAAATATTATCCAGTATTTACTAGAATTCAAGTTCCAAACATTACGTATACCATTTGATACATGCCTTAAAAAGCTTTGTATTTACAAAGCCTTAATTGGAATGGCGTATTAGGTAATAGATAGATAGATAAGAAAGACACGGCCCTAAATAAATGTGGATTAGCCGGGGGTATTAATGGAATTGATGAAACAGCTTAATATATAATATTTGATATTAATCTTACAGGAAACCATGAATAGTATCAACAACCCGGCCATGATAAGATAAGACAAGTACTAGGCCGGACTAATTAGATATTAGTAATATAATTTTCATACATATGATTGATCACTTGATTTTGTCTTCGCATGAGTTGGTTGAGTCGATGAATATAAAGATGTCACATAACCGCGTGGTCTTCTATCAAGGGCTGACAAGAAATTAATAAACATATATCTATAATATATATATATATATATATATGTACATTCGAGCAGTCCGAATATAACATTTATATGTGTAGAGATTCATATGCATATATTATATATATACATATATATTTATATATACACACACACACACTCTCAACTTTGAGTAACTTTTATGGAATCCATTGAAATAAATTGAGATTGATCTTAACGGAGGTTTCTAAGAGTTAAAAGTAATAAGGGAAGAATTTATGAAAAATTTTATATCTATTTTGTATATTGCTACTATATATGGCAAATGCTTCCCATATATTTGTTGAAAAGTAAATATGGACAAATGGAACTAATTAACCTAGAACTGGAAGGATTGCAAAAAGTATATATACAAGACATTTTCAGTTTTATAATTGGATAAAATATCTTACTTTACAAGACTGAGAAGTATATATATGAACAACAATTTTCAACAACATCAGGTAGAAACTGTAGAATATTTATATTACTACTACGTTGAAAATTATTATTATTATTATTTTATTTTATTTTATTTTTTTATTTCCCGAAAAAAAAAAAAAATTCAACGTAGTAGTAATATAAATATTCTACAGTTTCTACCTGATGTTTTATTTTATTTCCTTTCCGTAATCAATACTCCGTACTATTAAAATTAAGTTGGACGCTAGCTATATGTTTTTAATTTTTTTTTCCCCGATATATCTATCCGTCCTAACACTCACATGTGAGTTCACCTACACAGAATCACTGTGTTCACATGCAAAAATTAATAAGACATGCCTGTCTGTTATGAAATTTTTATTCACACGTACTTGTCGCGCGGGTCAAGGTTTTACTAGTGATCATATGTTAAAGTGATTTTCAAAATTACAATATATCAAGATTAAAATCATATATATTTTTTAATGAGAACTTCTACTATATATGCACGCACCATGTGCAGGAGAGAGGGTATAGGTCATATAGCCGTTGAATAAAACACTTTTGAGAGCAACCAATTCTCAACCGTTGTGGTTTTGCCAATGGTAATTACTAGGTGGCAACCTTTAAGTTGATGCGTACCCTTAATTTCATGCGCTCATTTGAGAAATTTCCTACAAAATGCTAATTATTTAGTAGATTAGATAGTAAGTAACTCGCATGGTAATTAAAATTATGGTTTTTGCCTTTTTGGTTTTTTTTTTTATTTTTGTTTTTTATTTTTTAAATTGATTACTACCAACTCCTAATACAAAAATGAAAACAGAAATCGAAATCAAACACTGCAACGTTACCATGCGAGACATAAGTATATCTTGTCTTCCTTTCAAGAGATCTTGGGCACAAGTCTCCCCACTCCTTTATTAATCTACTACGAATCTACGATTAGGCTCAAATTTGAAATCCAAAAAATTTCTAGAAAATCTGTAAAACCACAGCATCTCAAACTAAAATCTATATCAATTCTTTGACAATTATTTTTTCAAAAAAAAAATTGCATTTTTAAAACCCTATTATCATAAATTTGATTGAAAACCCTAAGCCAAAATGCCGATTCACTTATATCATAAAAAATATTCCGAACTTTTTAAAGAAATGTGAGCATACGTGCCTTTAGCACAATGATAAGGTTGTTTATTTTTAGATGGCAACCTCTCACAAATAATGATCAAAATGCATATATCTGACCCTCTTTGTACCTCCAATAGTAGTAGTGTCGTGCATTAAATTTGCCGATTTTAAGATAACATTATAGCACCTAATTGATAGTCTTCCCAAACAAATATTGGAATTTTTTTTTTTATTAAAAAAATGACATTTATGCCAAAAAGAGAAATTATTCAATGTTTCCGGTCTTCCGAAGATGGCATTGTCCAAGATGCTCATTCACATCTCAAAATAGCTCCGTACTCATTTCAAACTCAAATGCACAATGCTCATGTTTATCTGTATGATTAATGATCATTTGGAACTAGCCGAACACAACTTTAATTTTATATTTTCCAACCCCCCACAGAACTCAATTAATTTTCCAACAGAGAAATTAAAATAAATTGTGAAACTAGATACTGGTTGCATAATAGCCATGGATATCCAGATCCAGGGGCGGATCCAAGTGAAGATTAAGGGGGTTATGCTCCGCCCTCCAAAAAGTTTGAAAATTTGTGGGATATATATGTAATTTTAACATTTGAAAATTAATTTCGAAATTGGTCCTCTCAAATTTTTAGCATATACAATATAAAACTATACATAAAAAGTTAATTTAAAAATTAAAAGCTTTAAGGCCACAGTTTATTCTGCAGGATTAATCTAAGAACACAACAAACTAGACTAACAATCATTTTTAATTTAATAGTTCGGTCGTTGTTTGGTAGGCCAAATAGTGCAAACCTAATTATCAATGTCAACTTAATAGTTCTCATATAGAGAAGACTATTTACTCCGTGGGTAGGGCATTAACTGTCCCCCATAATAATGAAGGGGAAGAGTAATACCCAATTAATAACCTAGCTCATAAGATAAAAATGACATAAATCTAATCTACCAAATTACTATTTCGACTCTGTATCTCGCACCCAAAATATGTATAAATAGATTGAAAACTTCGTCTTAAGGGCGTATGGAACTTGTTTGCTAGCGGACCTTAGTTCATTTAACTTGGCTTCCCTAACCTAAAATCCTGGGTCTACCAGTGTCCAAATCTCTTGGTCATGGCTTCTCTCACTCATCCTTCTTTTTCCATTTCTCTCTCTACTTTTTCTTGTGGCACGTAAGCACAAGTCGGCCAATCTCCACCAATTCGGTCACATCGCACATCAGTCACTATGGGAGTTGTCAAAGAAATTCGGCCCAGTCATGCTCTTGAAACTCTGGCCGAGTCCCAACTCTGGTCGTCTCATTGCCATGATCAGCCAAAGAGGTCTTAAAAACACTAACCTCGATTGTTGCTCGAGGCCTTACTCGTGCGGCCGATCAAAAGACTTTCTTATAATTTACTTGATTTTGCTTTCGGTCCATGTACAGTGATTACCGGCAAAAGACGAGTAAATTGTGTGTGATCGGGCTATTCACGGTCGAAAGGGTAAAATCATTTTGACACGTTAGGGACGATAAGTTGACTCAATTAATTAATTCGATTGCTCTCTAACAATTCACCCAATGCAGTCAATATTAGGGAGCGAGTATTTTCTCTCACTAACACAATTATTTGTAAGATTGCTTTTGGGAAGAGTTATGAGGGGAAGCAATTTGAGATTGGAAAGGAAAAGCTCAAGAGAGTATTGATGAGGCCATGGCCATGTTGAGTAGCTTTTGGGCTACAGACTTTTTTCCTTATGTCGGGTGGGTTGATGATGTGGTTTCAGGGCTCCATGGGAGGCTTGAGAAGTAGGGGTACAATTTAGGCGGGTCAATCCGTGGTCAAGCTAGACCCTGTCCGAAATTTATTGGGCTTGGGCCCGCGGTACTTTCACCATGGGCAGGCTTGGATAGAAAAATGCAAGTCCGAATTCAATTTGGACTGGACTGGGACAGAATTTTGTTAACCTGTGGAACCCGAGCTCGAGCCTGAATTCTATTTATGTATTAATTTTGACATTAGATTATAGAATTTTTAGTGATAAGAATACATTGTTAGATATTATATATTCAAGCACTAAATTAATAGATGAATATTTTTTCCTAAATCTAAACAAAAAAATTATATTTTTATACTCTACATATTGTTAGGGTAATTCTTTGGTGACAACTTTCATACAACCTCCTAAAAGATGTGTCTATCTCTCTCATGTGTCACTGTGGGGTCCAGTGACATCACAGGAGAGAGATAGACATATCTTTTTAGGAGGTTGTATGAAAGTTGTCACCAAAGAATTACTCATATTGTTATTTACATACTAACAATCGGTTTGCACAAAAAAAAAAAAAATAAATAAATAAAAATTTACAATTCGGGCTCGTCGGGCTCAGGTTCTACGGGTAAATCACAAACCGGGCTCGGGTTGAAAAATTCAAGTTTATGTCGGGCTCGGGGGCTCGGAATTGGACAGACTGCATGAATTTGGGCTCGGGTCTTGACAAAAATAAAACTCTTTGAATCCTGCCCGAGTTGCACCCGTATCGAGAAGCGCTTTTGTGACTTTGATGCTTTTTTCGAAAGGGCACTTGAAGAACATCTTGACCCTGCTAGGCCCAAGCCAGACCATAAGAACATTAGCGACATTTTGCTGGGTTTATCAAAGGATAAGAGTGTTTTTGTTTCTTATAACTAAAAGACCATATAAAAGCAATGCTCATGGTAAGTCCCGATCTTCATCTTTTTTTTTTTTTTCTTCACTCCTGTTTAAAGAGTATTGGATTTTGTAGGGTTAATGAGACTGCTATGTTTTGTTCATCAATTAATTTATTAGTATTTGTTTGCGGATTATGTAAAATCAGGCAAATTGATATATTAATAACTTGTGGAGTAGTAATTACAACTAATTTTTTAAAAAGTGTAGTAGATAGTAGAAATGCAACTAAGATTGGTCTAACTTACCGAGGGTCTAGTCAAGCTTAGCCCGAGTTTTACTATGTACAACTACATATGTATGTAGTAATTAGTATAGCCCGAGTTTTGCTCCATACATATTCGCAGTATATAGGCTCAGCTCTAGTAGTCGATTTGTTGCTTAATGCCCAGCCTAATCTAAAATTCAGGGTTTCCTTTGTCCCAATTTAAGAGTCTTTTATTCTATTTTCAAATATCTCACTTCTAGAGTCCTTTTTTGAAACGTCAATATACTTTTAACTACACACTTTTCAAATTTGCTTTTTATATTATATAAAAGTCACTCAATTTTTAGCTTATGTAACATTGAAATTTTAAATTTAAAATAAGGGTAATAAGGGGAAAAAAAATAAAAGAATTTCTTTAAATAGTTAGAATTTCAAAAAGGGTCTTTTAATTTAGGGCTAGAGGAATTGAATGTATGTCAGCAAGAAATCTTCCTCAAGGTGCACACACATATGCTTCCCCAACATAGTCTTATAACATGGACCATGTACAACATGTGCTGCACAAGGTGAGCAGAAAAGAAAGTAAAACTATTTATAAGCGCAATTACACTCCATCAAAATTTTATTCATATCTACATTAGTATATGTACAACCCAATTTCAAGATATATTCATTGATGCAATAGACACTAGTTCCCTAACAATAGTATGGGCAATGACCGAACTAGCCCGAAACCTGAGAGTACTGAAGAAGGTTCAATCCGAAATCAGAGGCTGCATAGGGGAAAAAAAAAAAAATCAAAAGTAGCCAAAACAGAGATAGAGAAGCTCAAATACTTAAAAATGGTGGTGAAAGAGACTTTCAGGTTATAACACCCTCCGACGACACTTCTAGGCTTAGTTTGGCCCCCATGTGGTGCTTCTCCTTTTTTAAAGCCCAATTTCATGTTAATTCATTTGGTAACTAGTTTATGAGCTTTGCAAAAATTGAACTTAGGGTTTTTTTGGAGGGAGCTTTTAAAAGCTCTAAAATTGAGCTTTTAAAAGCTCAAGGTTGCTTTTTGGTTTTCTGATGTCTTTTTGAAGAGTAGTGTATCACTTGTATAAAATTATCAAAGAACTTAGTAATAAATTTCATGAACTCCTTTTAAAAAGCCACATGGGGGCCAAACTAAGCCCTAATCCTGCAAGATGATGAGACACTCCAACATCGGCGGATACGAAGTTAACCCGAAAACGAGAATCTTTGTGAACCCATGGGCAATTGGAAGAGACGCCCAAACATGGCATAACTCGGATGAGTTTTACCCATAGAGATTCGAGAACAATGGGATTGATTTCCGAGGCCAAAAATTTTAAAAGAGTTGCTTAACCCACGGTGCTTCCTTCCTAGGATCCTCAAGTCAAGGCATCTACCCTATCACAAGCCCATATCCTAACTTGGAATTTGTTTTTGGCAATTTATAAATTTGTTAATTTTAGTCCAGATTAAAAATGAATTAGAAGTTATGAATAAAAAAAAAAGTGAATTAGCAAAATGCTATTAAAATAAAAGAATGAATTAGAGATGTAACAAATGCTATTACCTTATTATCAACAAGATTAAAAACAAGTGATTTTAAGTAGTTTTTAAAACTTAGAAATTGGATGGGCTTCAGACCCAGACCACACGCTCATGAGCTAGGGTTAGGGTCGTTGGTTGATTTCAAAGAGCAAAACTTAGTATTTAAGCATAAACACAATGTATAAATGTACGTAATGAAATTGTTCATTCCACAGCTCATTTGCCGTGTAATCTTAAAAATATTATATGTAGAGGTATACCACGCCTAGAGAGTAGTTCTAATACACATATTTGTGTATACATATTTCTCGTTGGAGTAGGTACTGTTAGATTGTAATTGATAAAACTATCATGCAAAAAATAATTTTATATGTCAAGATCTTGAATACAACACATCTTAAGAGATCAGGTATGAATAAAAATATAGTACATACCATTATTAGCCATTGAGATTGATAGAGACCGGAATTGGAACCCCTTAAATTGAACCTTACTGATGACTTCTCCTTCTTCTCTCTGTCTCTTAATATACCTGAGAACTAATTTACTATAATTGATGGATTATCTTTCAAGGAGTGTTTTTTGAGTCTTTTATAGAGGAGAGAAGAGAACCCTTTAATTACTGTCATGAATAGTGTCTTGGAAGATGAACCACTCTGTCACACCCGTCCCGGAAAAATGCATACATTTTAAAATGCATATTTGAATTGTGAGAATTATTAATGTTGATTAATAATTGAGGAATTGGTTGACCATGGTCAACGAAGGGTGTCAAGTGAGGACACGGTGATTCGATATCCATTGAGGTATTCGTAAGATTTATATGACATTTATGTGATTAAATGTTATTTGAAATATCTGGTACTTTATGAATAGTAATTTACCTGTGTAGTATAATTCTGGTAAATTTTGATATGGTTATATCATTTTGAGAACTGTGGTGAGAACGTGAGTGCCACGTTAACTAAAAAGGTAGGTTGTGTGGAGATTTCACTGAATATAGTTTTCGGACGTTATTTTGGACCCAAACGAGACTTAGTCAAAAACTTTTGAAAATTATAATTTTCACTCGTAAAGGCCTAAAATGGATGTGTGCGACGTTTTAGGATTTAATTAGAAGTTTTGAGAACTCGCGGGGTGGTAAACGCAATTCTTTGAAAGTTTTTCTATAAATAGTGGTGGATGAGATTTCATTCTCATCCAAACTTAAAATATCTAGAGAGAGAGGAGAGAGAAAGGAGATTGGTTTCCTACGAGCTTTGCGACGGCAAACGGCGACCGTTCGTCCGTCAGTTTTCAACCAAATTCTAGATTTGAACTCGTGAAGGTAAGACCTACGTTTTGATACTACTTAGGCCACGTTTGGCAAAGTTTTTCTGAAAAGTTAATTTTAAGAATCTGGGAAAAACATGTTTATACTTGTAGGAATCGTTTAAAATCGGAGATCTGACGTTTATTTGGTCTTCTTGTACTTCTCCTGAAGTTTGAGAGCTATAGCTCGAGGTATGAATTCCGAACCTATGTAATATAGACAATTTGGGATGTTTTAGATATTTTGTATGATTTGTGATCCGGGCAAACTTATGTGTTAAATTAGGCCCGTTGAATTTAGCGAGTACGTATAGAAAAGCACGGTGACATGATTATGTGAGTATGCTAAATGTCTATGTGGGTCAAAGGGGAGTTTGATATAATTTTACGCCGGTGCACGCCTCTCGATGTTTGAGAGTTTACAGTAGTGACGACTACTTGCTTGGTGTGGGAAGTGGCCAACCAGAGCAGATGGATGCAATGGTTGAGTGATTCTTGGCTAACCATTGGCATCGCGGTTTAAGATTTAAGACTTGCCGATATACTAGGTGAATGCGTATCTCTCTCCCCGGAGACTAAATTATGTGAATTAGATATTTAAAACATGAATTGCCCATATGCATTTGTTTAGAATTGTACGCTCAGCATATAGCTGAGCAGTGGAGATGTACTCCATTGCAGGTAAGAAGAAGGATAAGAAGAAGCACGATGAGTGAGGCCGAGGAACGCCGGGGATAACACTTGTATATGCTTTTGTTTTAAATCCTAAACTTGTGTAAGGATTGAGAATTTTGTACTATGTGGTAATAGAACCTTAGATTAGCTCCACAGCATTATAATTGAACGTCTGTAGTTATGTGTGGCATGTTGAAATCTGTAGTAGTTGTGATTGTTGTTTGTATTGAGGAGCATGGGTTGTAAATTTTCAACACAGGGCTGCCAGCAGAGGAGCATTCGACTGGACCCCCTGATCAGTCGACTGGATCTCGTGTATTTGAGACACTGTAAGTGAATATCAGAGAAGCAGTCGACTGAACCCTTTGAGCAGTCGACTGAATACTGTAGATTTTGGCTACTGCTTCTATTAATTGAAAAGCAGTCGACTGCGTCCCCAGATCAGTCGACTGGACCCCTTTGCAATATGCTGTATTTATGGTTCTGCTTGACACCGTCGACTGAGCAGTCAACTGGACCCTATTACAGTCGACTGTACAGTCGACTGAACCTCTGCATTTTCAAATAGATTCTTGTGAACACTTTTATTGAACAAAATTCTTTCCAACTCCAATTTTCAATGGATTCGTCCACTCTGAGGGAAATGTTTCCTAAGTTTTAAACTACCAGGGTTGTTTTAAAGAAATTCTTTCCGCTGCGTATATTTATATTAATGTTTGGATGAGCCTTGGTGGCGTGCCACGTGTCCTAATTCCACGCGTAGTGGGATGGGTCGTGACACACTCCATCATGGATTTTAACATAATCTTTCCAAGAGTCATCTATATAATTGATATTTGGATTTTTCTATTGGCTAAATAGTTGGTGGAGTCCAACCAACATAGAAAACTAGTGGGCTACCTTTTCTAGGACTTTTAAAAGTCACATAGGAATCTTAAAAGTCATACATGAGTTTACATTCTCTCACTTAGTCCACTAGGCCGATTATGATATTTGACTTAGTTTGATTCCACATATAAAATTTTAATATGTGATGAAAAATTGTTGAAATTAGCTAATACGCCCAATCTATAACATATTGTCATACTAAAATTAGCATAGACTATCAATGCGAGTCATAGCGGTTGTACAACATTTATGTCGTATTCCCTTTCATCCACCATGCCATTAATAACCTTACTAACCTTAGTCTACTATGTCGAAATGCCCATGTAATGTGTCTTGTTAAGACATTTCCTGTATATCAAACATAATATGTACACACATAATTGAAAACAGGAAACAAACATAAGCAAACTTTAATTGCGCATAAGTGTCAATTACACTACAACTGAAATATCCATTATTTACAATATTGATTACTCAAAAGACTCATCCTTATAACATATTCCTTAATGTCTTTGGAGGTAATAATCCCTTAGTCAATGGATTAGTAATCATAAGAGTAGTACTTAAATTTTCAATTAACACTTGTTGTTTCTGAACTATTTTTCTAACAATCAAGTACTTAAGTTCCATCTGCTTCGAACCACTAAAGTACTTTCCATTCATAGAGCAGAAAACTACTGTGGTATTGTCACAAATAAAGTTTCAGAGTGGCTTGGCAATATAGTCAACAACACCAAGTCCTGAAATGAAATTCTGCAACCATAGAGCATGACTCGTGGCCTCAAAACACCGCTACAAACTCGCCCTGCATCGTGGATGAAATAATAACGGACTACTTCACAGTCTTCCACGAGATTGATCCACCAGCTAGCAGAAACACAAAGCCTGATGTGGACTTTCTCCTATCTAAGCAACCACCAAAATCCGAGTCTGAGTATTCGATCACTTCTAACTGATCTGATCTCCTATATGTGAGTATATAATCATTCATCCCTTGAAGATATCTCATAACCTTCTTCGCTGCTTTCCAATGTTTCATTCCTGGATTACTTTGATATCTACCTAGCATTCCAACTCCAAAGTTAATATCCGGTCTGGTACAAGTCTGAGCATACATTAAGCTCCACACAACTGATGCATATGAAACTTTCTTCATTTGTTCCTTTTCTAAGTCATTCTTAAGGCACTAACTTTCATTTAACTTGTCACATTTCATGATTGCTGTATCACTGACTTAACACAACTGCATATTAAATCTTTCCAAGACTCGATTGATATAACCTTTTTGAGACAATCTTAGCAATCCTCGAGATCGATCCCTAAAGATCTTTATGCCAATGATATAGGATGCCTCACCTATATTAACCATCTAAAGCACTTGGCAAGATACCTCTTGGTTTAGTGCAACAAACCAAGATCACTATTGGCTAACAAAATGTCATCCACATATAGGACTAAAAAGATAAACTTGCTCTCACTGATCTTCAGATATATGTACACTGATCAACAGTGGTTTCCTTAAATCAAAAGGTTGTAATGGTATCATTAAACCTTATGTACCATTGCCTGGAAACTTGTTTAAGACTACAAATGGGCTTCTTTAATTTGCAAACCAAATGTTCTTTCATTTTCTTTGCAAACCCTTTAGGTTGTTCCATGTAAATATCATCATCCCAATCTCCATTCAAAAAAGTAATTTTCACATCCATTTGATGTAACTCTAGATCATAATGAGCTACAAGTGCCATGATAATTCTAAGTGAGTCATTCTTAGACACCGGAGAGAAGGTCTTAGACACCTGTTTCTGAGCGAAATCTTTAGTCACAAGTCTGGTCTTATATCACTCGATATTGCCTTTAGCATCGCGCTTTGTCTTAGAGACCCATTTACAGTCGACTTTCTTACAATTATTAGGCAATTCGATGAGATCCCAAATACCATTTTGATCCATCGATTTCAACTCTTCATTCATAACATCAATCTATTTACTAGAATTATCACCTTTGTGAAAATGAAACTAGATCTTTGTTAATCCCAATATCAAAATAAGATTCTTGTAGATACATCACATAATCATCTGAAATGGAAGGTCTCCTTTCCCTGTGAGATCTCCTCAGAATTGTCGGTTGTGGTGGTTCTACATTATTTTCAATGGCAATATCCTCATGAAGTGGTGAATCATTTCCATTATATTCTTTATTTCCCACAACTGGTTGAATAGCTTGAGGAACAACAATTTCTCGAGGGAAAAATGGTGGTTGGATATCCACTCTCATTTCCTCAATATTTACCTTTCTTGATTCATCACTACCACTAACTTCACCATTCTCTAAGAATCTGGCATTTCCGGTTTCCACAATCCTCGTACTATGGTTAGGACAATAAATTTATCCCCTTTAGACTTATCTGGATAACCAATGAAATATCCAAATATAGTCCTTGAATCTAACTTTTTCTCATATGGATTGAAGATCCTTGCTTCTACTGGACAACCCCAAACATGTAAATGTCTCAAACTAGGTTTCCTACCAGTCGACAACTCAAAAGGAGTTGTTAGGATCACCTTACTAAGAACCATGATATACATTGCAGTTTTTAATGCTTCACCCCACAATGAATCTGGTACAGTTGAAAAGAATTAGGTACAGTTGAAAAACTCATCATACTCCTAACCATATCCAAAAGAGTACGATTACACCTTTCAACAACTCCATTCTACTGTGGCGTACCTGGCATTGCGTATTGAGCACAAATGCCATGCTTTTCAAGAAATTTGGCAAATAGGCCAGGATTTTGGCCCGTCTCATCATATCTACCACAGAACTCAACACCTCAATCAGGCTTCACTAGTTTAACCTTTCTATCTAACTGCCTCTTAACCTTAGTGATGAACACCTCAAGGATGTCAACGGCCTGAGACTTTTCATGTATTAGATATACATAACCATAGCGAGAAAGATCATCTATAAAGGTGATAAAGTATCTCTCTAGGGATGCATGTAATACCCCGTATTTTCAATAATTATTTAATGCATAGAGATTCCATATACTTCCTTTGATCATATCTAAAATTTCATCTTCGATCAATCGAAGTCAGTTCGAGCGATCGAGCATTCCCAAAGTTCAAGCGATTGTACCCTGTTTAATCAATCGAAACCCTACCGACTTGAATTTAATACGTGGACCCTACTTCAATCAATCAAAGCCTTTTTCAATCTATCTAAACTGGCTGATCTGAGTTCGAGCAATCAAAGGAAGTTCGATCGATTGAACATGTAGTCATTTGGATTCCCAAGTTTCCCGCAGAATCAGCCACCTACACCCTTTCCCCTCTATATATATGTTTATGCTCGTGTGCTGTGAGTGTTTGCTGAACTTGAGAGAGTTAAGAGAGTGTGTGTGCTTGTGTGTTTATATATATATATATATATTTACATCCATATATCCCTATATATACACACACTTATATATATACATAGTTTTGGAGAGAGAGAAGCAGAGAAGAGGAAGAAGAAGAAGAGAAAGAGAAGGAGAGGTAGAGAGAGAAGGAGGCAGAGACAGAGGAAAGAGAGAAAAGGAGGCCATTGGAGAGAGAAAGCTTAAAGCTTACACGAGCCAAACACGGCCTTAGCGGAATTCGGTGAGTTCCAAACTCACTCGATATCTTAGTTTTAATGTTTTACATATTCTGTACGTTTAAAAGAGGATCCCAAACACTCCCTAATGTATTCTGGAGGTTAACTGCAGAACCTGTAGAAGACGAAGTTCGAGCGATTGAATTGTGTTCAATCGATCGAGCATCCCTGAGTCTCAATCGATCGAAATGAGTTCAATCGATCGAGACCACTTTGACTTCAATCGATGGAGCATACTTCGATCGATCGAACATCACTTTTCTTCAAGCGATTGAGATGACTTCAATCGATCGAACCTAGTAGAACATGGATGTGTTCCTTAATTTATAATTCATAATGTGTAGTTATTCAATCATTGTTTCATGTCCTTAGTATGCGATACTATGGATTACGGAGGTAATGGGGTGCGATAATGAGATTAAGATAATATGGTGAGTAACGCAGTCAGGTTTGGAACTATAGACACCCCATTTTGTCGGCTATCGGATTTAGGAGACACATAGCTTGGTGGTTCACAATGATCGTAAAAGACTCAAAAGGACTCCTGGAAGTCAGCTCTATCTCTCAGAATGCTAAAATTGACCAAAATGCCCCTGAAAGCCCGAAGACTCCCAGATTTGGTCCCAAAGTTCTGAAAACATGCTATATCGTAAGAAAAATGATAAAATGAGTTTTTAAGTAAAACCGGAAGAAATCGTCAGCTCCCAGAGACCCCCGGAAGTCCCAGAAGTTCCTGTTGACCGGTTTGACCAAGGTTTGACCAGGTTTGACCAGAGTTTGATCAGGTTTGACCAAGTTTGACCGAAATCATCCGAATTCACTGGAATCATTAGAAAAGTATTAAAATGAGTTTTAAAAGAGAATCGAGCAAAAATGTCGGCTCCTGGGAGCTCCCGGAGGTTCCCAGAACTTCCCGGGAATCCTAGGTTTGACCAGTTTGACCAAGATTTGACTTTGGAATCGGGATACCGAAATAATTTTCAAATATTTTTCATGGATACTAGAGGTCAATAGCTTTCCAACTGTATATCGCACATAATTCCTGGATTTAAAATGAATTTATTTTGAATTTTCAAAGGCGAAAAAGGCGACCAAATCGGCTTTTATCGCGAATACCGCAAAACTTTTCAAAGTAACCTATCTCCAAACTATTTTTTATGTAAATTAGACTCCATTACCTTTCCAACGGTATATCACAACCTCAGTTTGGAGTTCGTACGCATTTTCTGTGAATTTCGGACGAAATATGGCCTTTTCTCGAAAATCGGAACCTCTGGGGGCCTAAACAGCATTATCTGGACGAAGGAGGAGCAGTGCCGCCGCGGCACTGGGGGGCCAGTGCCGCGGTGGCACTCCCCTCCAGAACAGTGTATGTTTGTAATTTGTTTTGTGGTCCCATTTTGATTAATTAAAAACCAAAACGACGTAGTTTCATGATTTCAGATGTTTGGGACCAATGTGAATACTTCTAAAACCCCAAAACCACCCCAAGTTGGCCTATATAAACCCCCCATTGCTCTTCATTTGGGGGGAGTCAAATACAAGTTTAAGAAAAGTTTGGGAGAGAAAGTTGTAGAGATAAGGTTAGAGTAGAGAGAAAAGAAGCCTTCTTCTTTGATTTTCAAAACAAAAGTGAGTTCTAAACTTTGTTTTTACTACATTACTCCCATTTACTTCAACATTCAATACACCCAACCACCATTTTAGTGAGCATTTAAGAGAGTGGAAGCTTCTTCCATGTCCAATGTCATTACATATGAGTGAAACACCATGCTACAAGTTCTATGCATCATGAATATTATCTATTGATTGCTATCTATTTGCTTGTTTGTTTATATAATGTTCATCTCTTCTCACCTCATTTCTTTTTTATTTTCTTTATTTACTTACTAGCTCATCATCATCTAAGTGATGACATGAAGTTTGAGGTGAGTGAATCCTTATGGATAGTAGCTCTTAACCTCAAAAACATGTTTGATAGATGATGATCATAACTTCAATACCTCCAAGGTATTCTTGAAGTTATGTTCAAAATAAAAATAAGTTTCTCCAACAATCTTGGAGGTTCTTGATGATGAGTTGAATGTTGGCATTTTAAGTGGTTATAATCTTTATTGAATATTGAAAATACACTTTCAAAACCTCTATTTCAAAACCCCCCTCAATCCCTCTCATTTTGATTTCAAGAAAGAAAACCTTATTTTGCCCAAAATCTTCAAAACAGTGAGTCAAAACAGTGAGTGAGCTGAGTTCAAAAATTTCTCTAGAACTCAATACTCAACATATAGATGCAAGGCCACTTGGAAAGTCTTCCTAACTCATTGGAGAACACCCATGATTTTTGGTTTGACTTGGAAGTTGTCACACCCCAACCCACCCCCGCGGGCTAGGACACGTGTAACAAGCCAACAAACCAAACAATCATTTTTTTTAATGTTCCAAAAATAACATTTAAAGTGAAATACCAGGGGTAAAATATTCCTTATTTGAACAAAATAAAAAGAAATAAAATAAAGTTTTTTTTTAAAACCATTGAATGGTACTTGGACAGAGTTCCCCCTATTACAGCACCATTTCCCCCTATTAAACAAATATTTCAAATACCAAAATATCACCAAAACACTTGGAAAATAATTTTAAAACTTCAATCCACGGTTCATATTACAAGGATTTAATAAAAACTAAAACACAAACTTATCTCCAAAATTTAAACACTAGGAATATAACTACTCAGTTAAAATTATTTACATATGAACATATTAAACAAAAATTATTAATCTCGAGCTATTCCAGATCGAACCCCCACAATTCAGTGCTTCTCACTGTGATATTCGTCCGAACCTGCGTGGTCATTAGCCACAAAATTTGATTAAGCTTTCGCTTAGTGAGTACGTGGTACTAATCATGCAATTGGAGTATTTAATGAATCATAACACCAATTATGTATTCACAACAATAAATGGTCGCATGCGTGTCAAGTAATCAACCACCATCGTTCTGGACCCTTGCTTCTGGGCCAACCTCACTTTTTCTGTCGCATATAGCGAAATCACACTCATTCATTTGTGACTGTAGTCAATTCGTTCATGTCGTCGTCACCACTATCCCCTTTTCTCTGAGGATTTCAACATCTCTCTGTCCCTTATATATGGGCTAACTAATGGTGATTATCACTTGAGACCCTTTGACCCAAATAAGCACATAAGCAACTCAACATGTCAACATGGCAATTTCAACATTTTAGACATGTTAAATAATAAATAATCACATGCTTTTCTACTTAATCATTAATTAAGCATTCTAAGCATTTAATAACAATTAAAAGACATTAAACATCCAATTTTGGGATTAGGACACTCACCTCACGAATAGGTCCAAAATAAGCTAAGAATTCCTAAGTTCCTTCACAAAACTAGCTCTAGGTACTCTCAATGATATTTCTACATATATAGGTCACATATATGTATCACCCCTTAAGATGGGTCGCGGAAAAATATTACCAAAATTGAAAAAGAAAGACATAGAAATAATCCTCTTACCTTCACGAGTCCGAATATGGCTTCGGTTCGCGAAATAGAGGTCGAACGGTGAAGTTGCGGTGACGGAACGGCGCGAAACCCCTTTTTCTTTTCTTTCTTGCGCGTTGAACTCTCACTGTTCTAACTCTCTTGTTTTGATTCTTTTTCTTTATTATGATTCTAACTAACCGACTAACATCTCATATACTTAAAGGAGGTATAATGATTTTGTCATATTTATATTTACACCCCCATATGTTTTTAAAGTCTTATTATGAAACCCCCTAACAATTATATTAACTATCAAATTTCTAAATGAGTATGTGTCTATGTCACGTATGGGTCCCAAAAATGGCCACAAATATTTTATAAAGTTGCTAATTAACCTACTAGTTATGAATCCAATTCCTATCCACTCTCACATAAGTACCCAAACTGGTACCATAAAAGGTTACAACTAAAAATAAAATATTAAAAACAATTTAACAAATATTCATTTAATCACATAAATGCAACTAAATGCAATTTATCCAATCTGGACCTCCCGTGGGTCCCATGTCACATCTATCAAACTGTGCCCTTTATCAAAGCACTTATCACATCGGGGTAACTAGAACTTACCCAAATATCACATGCAATGAATTATACTAATTAATGCATAAAAATAAATATTACTTCCATTTTCTGGGTACGGGTATTACAGAAGTACTTGAAAATGGTCCATTTGGACCCAAACATTCCTTCCAAACATTATGCCTCTGCTGTCACAGCAGCTTGACTAACTTCCAACTTCTTTTTCAGAAATATTTTCCAAAAGGGGTGGTCCCAACTTATTTTTCTCTTAAACTTCAATGTCTTAGGGAACCTTCTGTATAAAATGGGCCTCTATATCATTTGTTTTCATTTTCTAAGATTTTTTTAACATTTCAGTCGACAGTACGGACTCTGTTTCTGAGTGACCTCTGTTGTTCATATGATTTCTCTCAATCTGTGATAGTTATTAAAGATTGGCTTTTTGGGTAGTGTTCTAGACACAATAAGGAACATCCCCATAAAAAATCATGCATTGAAAGCATTCCTAACCCCTCTTTTCCATTTTTACAAGATCATGTTACTATTCTGTCCACTATTCACAGCAAGCACATTTTAACTTTCATTATTTGATTTGATGCTTATATGCCTTCCAAATTAGTTCATATCTTATGAAGTAGTTCATACTACATTTGTACATATCCCATATTGATTTCATCCATCCATTCATGCACATTATAGACTTCTAAGTCATTCTAGGAATCCATGAACACAAAGCACACTACAACCTTGGCACATTCTAGATACATACATTGCATCCATGCAAGATTTGGGGCCTTCATGGCTCCTAATCTAAGAAGATTATAAGAAATGAACTTGATCACACGTTCATGCTTCCCCCGATCTAATCATCCTTTCTCATCCATCCCGGGGATTAAGAGGTCTTCTTTTCTCAAAGATTAACATGCATCATACTAGCTTGCTAAGCATATTTTGATTTCTTTATTTATTTGTTTCAATAACAATTCATGTCCCCTTTTAGATTAGGAAGTCTTGATTATTTGATACATGATTAGAAGATTTTTTCTAGGTTTATTTGTGTGATCTTTCACTTTGCATTGTGTGATATTTGGCTTAGATCTTATGAATGATATCTTATCTTTAGATCTTCCATTTTCAAATTTTCTTATGTGATATAATATACTATCATAGTATTATTTGTCGAACCAAACATAGTATAAGATGATTATTTGGATGCTAATTGAGGCCCGTCGAGAGACGGGGCGAGTTGAGGGTGTTTTAGTCATGACAAAGGCTCATTCTTCCCTCGTACTAAAACCCCGAGCCAAGTTCTTTGGTTATGAAGGGCCGGTGCCCTTTATCCGTTTGGGTGAGTCAAATTAGGTTTCTTGGTTCCTTAAAGACCAAGTGGCGACTCTGTATCTGTTTTCAACAGACCTTTTCTCTTTCTTTGATCCAAATCAAACAAGCCTAAAAAAAAAAAGCAAACAAAGCGGTGGAATCCCGGTATCCACAGGAACGTTAGTAATGTTAGGGATTGTAATACCCGTACTCAGAAAATGGAAGTAATATTTATTTTTTATGCATTAATTAGTAAAATTAATTGCATGTGATATTTGGGTAAGTTCCAGGAACTCCGATGTGATAAGTGCTTGATAAAAGGCACAGTTTGATAGATGTGACGTGGGACCCATGGGGGGTCCAGATTGGATAAATTACATTTAGTTGCATTTATGTGATTAAATGAATATTTGTTAAATTATTTTTAATATTTTATTGCTTGTTATGACCTTTTATGGTACCAGTTTGGGTACCCATGTGAGAGCGAATAGGAATTGGACCCATAACTAGTAGGTTAATTAGCAACTTCATAAAATATTTGGGATCACTTTTGGGACCCATACGTGACATAGATACCTACTCACTTAGATATTGGGTAGTTAATATAATTATTAGGGGGTGTCATAATAAGCTTTAGAAAGTAGTGGGGGTGTTAACGCAAATATGAAAATTGGATGAGATATACATCCATAATTTGTCTTCTTCACTACTAAAAAAAAAAAACACAATCAGTGGGTTACAGAGAGTCTGCGAGAGAAGAGAGAAAAAAAAAAGAAAAAAAAGGGTTTCGCGCCGTTTCGTCGTCGTAACTTCGCCGTCCGACCTCTATTTCGCGAACCGAAGCCATATTCGGACTCGTGAAGGTAAGAGGATTATTTTTATGTCTTTCTTTTTCAATTTTGGTAATATTTTTCCGCGACCCATTTTAAGGGGTGATACATATATGTGACCTATATATGTAGGAATATCATTGGGAGTACCTAAAGCTAGTTTTGTGAAGGAATTTGGGAATTCTGAGCTTATTTTTTGACCTATTCGTGAGGTGAGTGTTCTAATCCCAAAATTGAATATTTAATGTTATTTATTTGTTAGTGAATGCTTAAATTGCTTAATTGTGATTAAGTAGAAAAGCATGTGATTAATTATTATTTAAAAACATGTCCAAAAATGATGAAATTGTCATGTTGACATGTTGAGTTGTTTATGTGCTTATTTGGGTCAAAGGGTCTCAAGTGATAATCACCATTAGTTAGCCCATATATAAGGGACAGAGAGATGTTGAAATCCTCAGAGAAAAGGGGATAGTGGTGACGACCATAGCGAATTGACTACGGTCACAAATGAATGAGTGTGATTACGATATATGCGACAGAAAAAGTGAGAATGGCCCAAAAGCAAGGGTCCAGAACGATGGTGGTTGATTACTTGACACACCTGCGACCATTGATTATTGTGATTGCATAATTGGTGTTATGGTTCATTAAATACTCCAATTGCATGATTAGTACCACGTACTCACTAAGCGAAAGCTTATTCAATTTTTGTGGCTAATGACCACGCAGGTACGGAAGAGCACCACAGTGAGAAGCGTTGAAGTGTGGGGGTTCTGGGATAGCTCGAGATTAATAATTTTTGTTTAATATGTCCATATGTAAATAATTCTAACTGAGTAGTTACATTCCTAGTGCTTGAATTTTGGAAATAAGTTTATGTTTTACTATTTATATTTAATCCTTGTAATATAAATTGTGGATTGAAGTTTTGAAAGTATTTTTAAGTGTTTTGGTGATGTTTGGTATTTTAAATTCTTGTTTAACAGGGGGAATGGTGCTGTAATAGAGTGAACTCTGTCCAAGTATCATTCGATGGTTTTAAAACTTAATTTTATTTCTTTTATTATTTTGTTGATAAAAAGCTATTTTACCCCTGATATTTCAATTTACAAATGTTAGTTTTGGAACGTTATATGACACGAATATTTTTCTGTGCGCTTGTGTGCTATACCCAAGTGTAGGTAATCGTGCAAGTAGTAAACTGGATTAAGTCCAGATCGATCCCACAGGGAAGGATGAGAATTAAGTTACCTAGATTAGACTCTAAAAGAAAAGAAAATTCAATGTTTTAAAAGAAGTGTAGAACACAAAGTTCTACGCTCAACAACTACTAAAATGAAAAGCAACTAAATTAAATTAACAAACGATTAACTGTTTAACTAAAGTGAGATTTTAAAAGCGGTTTTACTTAATAAAAGGAAGTGTTGGGATCACGCGAATCCACTATGACCTAGCCGTCTACAATGGCATTGCAATTAAGCTCAATGGAGTACATCTTCTACAGAATTCTGTACTTCTCTAAGGATCTAGAATCAATAGCCCTTTCATGACCAGGACTATATCATCACAATTAAGTGCGAAATACATGAAAGCGGTTTAATTCAATAGTTAAGACTTGCACCTACAATGGTGTTAGCATTGAGGGTGGTTTGCAAAATGTATTGAAAGAAAATGCCTTAAGGCCTTAAGTTCAAAGACTGCTTTGACAAACTGAGCATTTGGGGACAGTTTGATAACAAATCCTTAAAACAGAAAGTCTTAGAATACTGTATTGGATGTTCTCAAGAATCTGAAAGTTCGATCGATCGACGCGCTTTCGATCGATCGACAATCGTCATCTCTCAATCGATCGAAATGTCTTCGATCGATTGACTATATCTCTGTACCGATCGATCGAAATAACTCCGATCGATTGAACACAGGTATTATTCTGGTGCATGGCAGAGGCTTGAAATCACATTTTCATCACGATCTCCCAACCTTGGACTACTCAGACATGGTCTGGAGTGTCCCAGATGCGTTCTTAACGTAAAGATTCATTAAGGTGCCGTTTGGTTGTGAGTTTTTCATTAAAACTATGTAAACTTGAGATTTTATTGTTTCTAGCATGCAAAGCAATAAGATTAAACACTAAACTACGATTATTTAAGTGCAGTATGTAAATAAAATGATAACTAAGTAACCTGGAAAAAAGAACTCGTATTAAACCAAATGGAATCCAAGCTATCAATGTAAAAACTTGAGTAACAACCTACAAAACAAGAAAAAAAAAACAAAAAAACTCTCCTCTCTCTATGAAACTTGATAAGAAGTCAGTGGGGCGTTCTTTTGGACGTAAACAATACGAGTTTTTATAGTAGAATCCTAATGCTAGGGTTAAAACTCCGTCTTTTGCTGCGTGCGCGTATTCTGATAAAAGGCATGTTCGATCGATCGAACAACTCTCGATCGATCGATCTTCAATTTTTAGCTTTGAATTGTCTTCATTGGAGCCAAACACTTCCTTTTTATCCTGCTCCTTCAATTATTCACACAGCGACAGAAATCTGCACAAATCACAGCTAAAACACACAACTTATCATAGATTAATCATAATGTGTGAAAACTGGCATTGTAATCCAAACTGCAGATATATGAGGGAATTGTGAACTAAATTAGCGTGTTTTCCTCCTTTAGCGCAGTTGTATTTTAAAAACACCCCCGCTTGTCACAACCCCAAACTAGCGAGTTGCTAGTCCCTAGCAATAAAGCGAAAAATTAAACAAGCTAACTACTACTACAACGATTAGAATAAACAAAATAAAATTAAAACAGACTAATCTAATAAGAAAGAGACACTACCTAACTCACTTTCGCAGGCATCGCGGTTGCATTTAGTAATTGCAACAAGCCGTTAAACCCCTAGGTTCCCCTAGTGGACGAGTGTTCTCTCGTGAGGGTTTGCAGTGAATATACCCACAAAATTCTCAATTTTTAAGATAAAAAAGATGTAGAAAAACTTATAAACATTTCTTCCTATTTGGCTATCAGTTTAGCTCTACAAAATATATCAACCTCATACAAACCATGAAGAAACCCACATGTTCTTCATGTCATCAAGATAACTATACATATGCATTTCATTCATGTATCCGTGTGTGTGTGAAATCAACAGCTATCCATGAATGGCAATGGAAAATGGTCTTTTCGGGTCACAGTATTCAGCTTTCGATAATCAATACACATCCGCCATCCAGTGGGGACACGTGTTGATACTAATTCGCCATCTTTATTTGGAATAACTGTTATACCTGCCTTTTTAGGCACCACTTGGGTCGGACTGACCTAGGGGCTGTCAGTTATTGGATATATGATCCCAACATCAAGTAGTTTCAGCACTTCCTTTTTGACTACTTCTTGTATGTTGGGATTCAGACGCCTTTGCATTTGTTGCGAAGGTTTAGCGTCTTCCTCCAAATATATCTTATGGGTGCACACAGATGGGCTTATGCCTTTGAGGTCGACAATAGTCCATCCTAATGCTCCTTTATGTTGTTTCAACACCTCGATTAACTTATCCTCTTGTTCAGAATTTAACGTGGATGAGATTTTGACAGGATACATCTTCTCAGTCCCTAGGAAAGTGTATTTGAGCTCTTTTGGAAGCTCCTTTAATTCCAAATCGGGAAACTGCATGTTCGAGGGCATGACTAGCTTTGTTTTAGGAGGTAGTGGTTCATATGGTGTTATCCACATGCATTCAGCTCTATCCTCCTCTAGTGTATCTAACATGAGGCAAGTGTGATTTAAAGCAGCATCCAATGGAGTAGACTCTTTAGGTTGATAGATAGCATCAAATTGTGACACGACTACCTCCAAAGGATCTTTGTAATCAACGAAATCAGCCTCATCTTCTATCATAGTGTTCATGTAATTCACTTCCTCCTCATCATCGTATTCTTCATATCGGGGGTTTGAAATTTTTTTGACATTTAACGTCATATTCCCGAATACGATGGTCATGATACCACTTCTCACTTTTATTGTGGCATCGATTGTGTTTAGGAACGGACGTCCAAAAATGACCGGGATTTGTGAACCTGGATTGGACACAGGTTCAGTGTCTAAAATGAAAAAATCAACCAGGAAGACAAATGAATCTATTTGAACGAGGACGTCTTCCAAAACTCCTCTTGGGTACTTAACCGACCTATCTGCCAATTGCAATGCAACTCGGGTGGGTTTATATTCACCTAGCCCTAGTTGTTTATAAACCGAGTATGGCAGAAGGTTTACGCTAGCTCCTAGGTCTAGGAGTGCGTTATCTATCTTTTGATTCCCAATTTGACATGAGACAGTGGGAGTGCCGGGGTCTTTGAGTTTAGGAGGCAATTCATTTTGGATAATTGCACTTGCTTGGCAAGCGACGTAAGCGTGTTTCTTCACACTTTGCCTCCTTTTGACCGTACATAAGTCTTTGAGATACTTCGCGTAGGCCGGCACTTGTTTTATTGCATCAAGGAGTGGGAGATTGATTTTAACTTATTTGAATAATTCTAAGAACTCCTGATTCTTCGCCTCATTTTTGGGTTTCTTTAACCTTTGAGGATAAGGCACGGGAAAAAGGGCATTTTGGTACTTTATCATTAATGGGTTCCTTTCTGGGCCTTCTCTCAACTTCTCCCATTTCTTTAGGAGCTTCAGTATTCGTTTCTAATGGTTCTTTACTAGCAGTGGGCTCCTCTTCTTGAGTAGAAGGTTTATTTGTATGGACCACTTCGTCCTCCTCATACTCTTCGGGGGTAGAGATAGGCATATTTTGCCCTATAATCTTGCCGCTTCTCAGAGTCGTCACGGTTTTTGCTTGTTCGTGATTCGGAGGACCGTTATTGTATCCCTTAGGGTTTTGAAGTGGTTGGGCAGGAAATGTTCCGCCCGATCCCTCTTGTCGTGCATCCATCCTATCTAACGTCGCAGACATTTTACTCATCATTTGAATTAATTGTTGCGTTAGGTTGACGTTAGAGATAGGATCTTCCTCTTGCACCTTTTTGTGCGGTGGCACGTACACATTAGACTGTTGATTATTAGAAGGTTGCACTTGGTTGTAATTATTAAACCTATTTTGATTGTATGACTGGGACTGCCTATTGTATTGCCCTTGATATTGGTTATTGTAGGGCTGCTGTTGTTGATGTTGATTTTGGGTCCCAGCATCATTTTTCCAATCAAAACCAGGGTGATTCCATCGATTGTTATTGTTTTATAAATTATTGTTGTTATAGGAATTCCCTGTCCCCCTATACCCTTGCATGGCATTCAATTCCATGGGGGATTGTTCTTGAAAATACGGCACATTAGGACAATATTGAGTGGTATGTCCCAACATATTGCATATGCCGCATGGTTCTTCAGGCAAATTCTGCCTCGAACTTCCTCCTTTCATACCTAACTCCTCTACTTTCTTTGCTAGTTCTTCATATTTAGTCATGAGGTGATCTTCACTGTTTAGTTGGTATAGGATTTTCTCTTCTACACAGGATATCTGTGAGCGTGAGACATCATCCGAATTCGACCATTCATGAGCGTATTCAGCCAACCAATCAAAATGGGCTTCAGCCTCTTCGGTGTTTTTACGGAGAAAGGGACCTGAACTCATGGTTTCCACCAACTTTTTCGTTTCACCATTCAACCCATGATAAAAGAAGCTGATAGTTCGCCATTTCTCAAACCCATGGTGTGGGCACGAGAGAAGCAAATCTTTAAAACGCTCCCATGTTTGAGTGAAGGTTTCATTGCTCTTTTGTTTATAGGAATTAATTTGGCGTTGAAGGTCAGTGGTCATGCGAGTTGGATAAAATTTCTTTAGAAATGCAGTGTTCATCGCTTGCCAAGTGAAGATTGAATTGGGTTTTAAGGTGAGTAACCACGCCTTTGCTTTATCCTTCAAGGTGAAAGGGAATAGCATTAGACGTGTCACGTCCACAGGACAATTCTGTGAGAATGTTTTGCAAACATCCTCGAAGTCCTTGACATGTAAGTACGCCTTCTCACTTTCCATCCCATGAAAGGTGGGAAGAAGTTGGATCATCCCATTACGAAATTGAAATTCGCCAGCGTGTGTTGGGATTAGAATGCAAGAGGGCGTAGGTGCGTGTTCTGGTTGCATGAGATCGCATAAAGGTCGTAGCGCCTCATCAAGTGGTGCAACCACATTATCACCATGGTCACTTTGATTATCACCCATTGATTCAGTAGGAGTAGCTACAGGGTTAACAGAACTAGAGGAATCTGATAAGTAGAGTGGATTTTCGAAAATTCCTTCATTGGAATTGTTGGACATGAACTAAGAGAGTTCCTAAGGAAAGTGTTTTACCTAAGGAACTAAAAGAAAAAGAAATTAAAAACAGAAATAGATGAAGAGAGATTGAGGTAACCTAAGTATTAACTCGTCGCTTTCCCCGGCAATGGCGCCAAAAACTTGACACGAATATTTTTCTGTGCGCTTGTGTGCTATACCCAAGTGTAGGTAATCGTACAAGTAGTAAACTGGATTAAGTCCAGATCGATCCCACAGGGAAGGATGAGAATTAAGTTACCTGGATTAGACTCTAAAAGAAAAGAAAATTCAATGGTTTAAAAGAAGTGTAGAACACAAAGTTCTACGCTCAACAACTACTAAAATGAAAAGCAACTAAATTAAATTAACTAACGATTAACTGTTTAACTAAAGCGAGATTTTAAAAGCGGTTTTACTTAATAAAATGAAGTGTTGGGATCACGCGAATCCACTATGACCTAGCCGTCTACCATGCAATTGCAATTAAGCTCAATGGAGTACATCTTCTATAGAATTCCGTACTTCTCTAAGGATCTAGAATCAATAGCCCTTTCATGACCGGGACTATATCATCACAATTAAGTGCAAAATACATGAAAGCGGTTTAATTCAATAGTTAAGACTTGCACCTACAATGGTGTTAGCATTGAGGGTGGTTTGCAAAATATATTGAAAGAAAATGCCTTAAGGCCTTAAGTTCAAAGACTGCTTTGACAAACTGAGCATTTGGGGACAGTTTGATAGCAAATCCTTAAAACAGAAAGTCTTGGAATACTGTATTGGATGTTCTCAAGAATCTGAAAGTTCGATCGATCGACGCGCTTTCGATCAATCGACAATCGTCATCTCTCAATCGATCGAAATGTCTTCGATCGATTGACTATATCTCTGTACCGATCGATCGAAATAACTCCGATCGATTGAACACAGGTATTATTCTGGTGCATGGCAGAGGCTTGAAATCACATTTTCATCGCGATCTCCCACCTTGGACTACTCAGACATGGTCTGGAGTGTCCCAGATGTGTTCTTAACGTAAAGATTCATTAAGGTGCCGTTTGGTTGTGAGTTTTTCATTAAAACTATGTAAACTTGAGATTTTATTGTATCTAGCATGCAAAGCAATAAGATTAAACACTAAACTACGATTATTTAAGTGCAGTATGTAAATAAAACGATAACTAAGTAACCTGGAACAAAGAACTCGTATTAAACCAAATGGAATCCAAGCTATCAATGTAAAAACTTGAGTAACAACCTACAAAACAAGAAAAAAAAAACAAAAAAACTCTCCTCTCTCTATGAAACTTGATAAGAAGTCAGTGGGGCGTTCTTTTGGACGTAAACAATACGAGTTTTTATAGTAGAACCCTAATGCTAGGGTTAAAACTCCGTTTTTTGCTGCGTGCGCGTATTCTGATAAAAGGCATGTTCGATCGATCGAATAACTCTCGATCGATTGAACTTCAAGAATATTCGATCGCTTGAGCCTAGCTAGATCGATCGAAACCTCGATCGATTGAGAGGACCTCGATCGATCGATCTTCAATTTTCAGCTTTGAATTATCTTCATTGGAGCCAAGCACTTCCTTTTTATCCTGCTCCTTCAATTATTCACACAGCGACAGAAATCTGCACAAATCACAGCTAAAACACACAACTTATCATAGATTAATCATAATGTGTGGAAACTGGCATTGTAATCCAAACTGCAGATATATGAGGGAATTGTGAACTAAATTAGCGTGTTTTCCTCCTTTAGCGCGGTTGTATTTTACAAATACCCCCGCTTGTCATTATAAATAGTGGTTTGGTCATTGTTGGCTGTGTTACACGTGGCCTAGCCCGTGGGGGCGGGTTGGGGTGTGACAGGGATATATACTAAAAGTCATGCTTTACGTAGTTGATTTATTATTCATTTAATAACATCAGTTAATCCATTTTTTTTTTAGAATCTGTGTGGGCAATGTTTGTATTATGTTATTTATTTAATATTATGCATGTGTGTCTCTCATTCTATATAGTAGGTGGTTTGGTGTGTAGAGTTCGGCTTACACACAGAAGATCAGGCCATCAGATATTATAGAATGTAAGATTTTAGTTTACAGTCTTAGATGAGATTGGACACACCATCGGTAGGACTGCAGCATGGTGTTGTAGTAGGTTTGTTTTGACTACGGAAAACGGTATAGTTTCAACTCACTATGATGGTACACTTTGTGTATTAAACGGGAATGACTTGGGGTAATTATCTTTATACTAACTTATAAGATAATTAATACATCATGGCTATTATGAGTGCTTATGCTCTAAATCCTAAGTTAATTTGTAGACACGTGTTGGAAAAACAGGTTTAAATGGAAAGTTTAAACGCGCAGCGGAAAAATCAAGTTATGAAACTTTATTGGCATGCCCGGATCTACTACTCGTCAATTCTACAGATGCGCACAAGAGGGGACACGAGTTATACCTTAATGTCTTGAACCCAATTCTGATCTTCAACTTCCAGCAGCCTCCACTAGATGATCTTCACCCTTATGACTCCTGCGGATGCTTGCCAGAAAGACTAGGGTTGGTGGGAACCCTAATGGAGAGGATAGAGAAGGTTTTGGGACTCCAAAACAGTTTCTGCAGCTTCTGACGTTCAAAACGACGAACAACTTTTTCCAGAACGCAGCTGCCCTATTTATAGATTCCCAGAACCGACCTAGACTTCGAGCGATCGAAGTGCCTTCGATCGATCGAACATTCGATCGATCGAACCATCTTCGATCGATCGAACCTGCAGACTTCAATCGATCGAGATATCTTCGATCGATCGAACCTGTCTGGACATCATCCTCAAGCATCTTTCCAAGCATCCTGGCGGAGCTAAGAGTGGGACCTCCTAGGCTCTTTATTGTTGGCTCAGACCAGTTTATTAATTACCATGACCAAACTCTTTGATCAGCAAACTAACCAACTGGTCAGTTAACGTTTACTCCACTATAAAACGATAACTGAACTCCAACGCAAAAGAACATATCCGAAGCGATAACTAGACTTGTATGTTGTACTAATGTCCCTCTACCGTCAGCATTCGTAATCATATTCAGGTAGTCGGATAACTGTTACTGTCAACCTGAATCATGATTACTTCTTGTATTCCTTGAGTCCCATTCACTACTCATGATTACCAAACATGTTGATAACTCTTATCAACAAGACTGCAGTACTCAGTAATCGACATGGTGACATTCTCAAGGGAATGCTTACTCTGAAACAGAGGGTAGATTCTATCTTGACAATATATGTTCACAACCCTATGAATATGACATACCCAAGATACCCAGGTGTTGATCTTTTATAGACCTCACTGATTGGTAAGTCAAAGCAGCCATATCCACAGTCTGTGTTCATAATCGTCTCAAGATTGAGAACACATACCTTATACAAGTTATGAGTTCCTATTGACTGTTGACAGCATTGAGCGTCAATAGGAAACTCAGGTCCGTCAATGCACTATAAGCACTAGCATATTAACCAAGAGTCACACTCTAGTGATTGAGATTTATCACTCCATCCAATGGTAGTTAATGATGCTACAGTGTATACCTGATGAGATATCCAGTCTCATCATCCACTGTGACAAGCTTTAAGTATCAAAGAATAGTAATTCGTATCTCATTGTATGTATCTCATACACACACGAAATACTTACTATGATACTTATGGATTAAACAATCATCTCATGAAAGAAACATACATAATGAAATGTAAAGCTGATATCCATATATTAAAAAGTCAATGTCTAATACATAAAGTAATGGTTTGAGGGCACAAACCCAACAAACTCCCACTTGCACTCATAACCATTCAGAACTACATCTAAGACCTAGACTATCTAGATGACGATCAAAGACCTTCTGTGGTAAGGCCTTTGTAAATGGATCAGCAAGATTGTCAGCGGTGGCAATCTTGGTGACAGTCACATCTCCACGTTGAACTATATCTCGGATTAGGTGATATTTCCGCTCTACGTGCTTTCCCTTTCCGTGGTTCCTTGGCTCCTTGGACTGAGCCACTGCCCCACTATTATCACAATAAAGCGTAACAGGCGACAGCGATGCTGGTACCACCTCGAGTTCCATAAGGAACTTCTTGAGCCAAACAGCTTCCTTTGCGGCTTCACAAGCAGCCACATACTCAGCTTCTGTAGTTGAGTCTGCAATGCATTTCTGCTTAATGCTCCTCCAACTGACAGCACCACCTCCCAAGGTAAAGAGATGACCGGACGTCGACTTCCTCGAATCTTTATCTGACATAAAGTCCGAGTCAGTGTATCCCACTGGAACTAACTCACTACCACCGTACATAAGCATGTAATCTTTAGTTCTTCTCAAGTACTTAAGAATGTGCTTAACGGCTGTCCAGTGCTCTGGACCTGGATTCGACTGATATCTGCTAACCATGCCAACGGCAAAGCAGATATCTGGTCTAGTGCATAACATCGCATACATGAGACTTCCCACTGCAGAAGCATAGGGAACTCCTGTCATGCGATTCCTCTCCTCCTGTGTCTTTGGACACTGGTCCTTGGAGAACGCTAAACCATGCCTGAAAGGTAACAAACCTTTCTTCGAATTATCCATTGAAAACCTAGTTAGCACCTTATCGATATAACCAGCTTGAGATAATCCCATTATCTTTCGCTTGCGATCCCGAAAGAGCTTTATCCCAAGAATATAGCTCGCCTCTCCTAGATCCTTCATATCGAAAGTACTAGCTAGCCAAACCTTGACCGTTGACAATGCCGCTACATCATTTCCAATAAGTAGAATGTCGTCAACATAAAGCACAAGAAAAGCCACCACTTTTCCTTCACTCTTCTTGTATACACAAGGTTCATCCAGATTCTGTATGAAACCAAACGATTTGACCGCTTGGTCAAATCGTATGTTCCAACTTCTGGATGCCTGCTTAAGCCCATAAATGGACTTTTGCAACTTGCATACCAAGTTACCTTTCCGACCAGCTATGAACCCTTCTGGTTGTTGCATATAGATGTCCTCCTCAAGATTGCCATTCAAGAATGCAGTCTTGACGTCCATCTGCCAGATCTCAAAATCTAGGCATGCAGCAACGGATAAGAGTATTCTGATGGACTTGAGCATGGCCACCGGCGAGAAGGTTTCCTCATAGTCAATGCCCTCCCTCTGAGTATAACCTTTCGCAACAAGCCTTGCCTTAAAGGTCTCAACCTTTCCATCAGATCCTCTTTTCCTCTTGTAGACCCATTTACAGCCAATGGGTTTAATATTGGCTGGAAGTTCTACAAGATCCCAGACCTGATTAGAATCCATAGATTCCAATTCAGCCTTCATAGCTTTAACCCAATGAGCTGAATCAACATCAGCCATTGCCTCTTCGTATGTGGTAGGATCAGATTCAGATTCTATGGAGACAGCTTCAAAAACTTCTCCTAAGAACATGTATCTATCAGGTTGGCTGATAATCCTTCCACTACAACGAGGTACTGGTGCGGAAATAGGTGAAGAAGTGGTGTTTTCCTGATTTACATCGTTATTAACTACGGGTTGGACTGAGGGCTCTCCTTCTATCTCTCTAAGATCTATCCTTCCCTTAGGTTTATGGTTCATGATATAATCATCCTCCAAGAAAATAGCATTCGTACTGACGAACACCTTCTGTTCTCTTGGATCATAAAAATACCATCCATAAGTACCCTTTGGATACCCCACGAAGTAACATACTTCCGATCTAGAATCCAACTTGCTCATCTTTCCTTTTAGCACATGTGCCGGACATCCCCATATCCGGAGATGTTGCAAAGAAGGCTTGCGCCCAATCCACATCTCTCGTGGTGTCCTGGGAACAGATTTGCTTGGTACTAGATTTAGTATGTAAGCAGCGGTTTCCAAAGCATAACCCCAAAGAAATAAAGGTAACTCAGAATAACTCATCATTGACCTAGTCATGTCTAAAAGAGTCCGATTCCTTCTCTCCGCTACACCGTTTTGCTGAGGCGTACCAGGTGCAGTCAACTGTGACAGAATCCCATTCTGTACGAGGTGATCAATAAATTCATTAGAGAGATACTCGCCACCTCGATCAGATCGAATGGCCTTGATATGTGTGCCTAATTGCTTCTCCACTTCAACCCTAAACTCTTTGAACTTTTCAAAGGCTTCAGACTTGTGCTGCATTAGGTACACATATCCATACCTAGAGTGGTCATCAGTAAATGTTATGAAATACTCATAACCACCCCTTGCTCTAATATTTATTGGTCCACACACATCAGTATGAACTAATTCCAACAATGCATTGGTTCTATTGCCCTTTGCAGGAAATGGCCTTTTGGTCATCTTACCCTCTAAACAAGACTCGCAGACTTCTATTGGTTCGAGAACCAAATCGCCTAAGACCCCTTCTTTGACTAGTCTGCCAATCCTATTTAGATTGATATGACCAAGCCTCATATGCCAAAGCCTTGTTGGATTAGTGGAAGATCTCTTTCTTTTAGATGGTACAGTTACCACTGAGTTATTAAGTTCCATACAAGAATCTTTAGAAATATTGGGAGTAATCACATACAAACCATTTGATTTAACACCGGAACATATAAAAGAACTATTTCTTTTAATCACAACTTCAGTTCCAAAATTAAAAGAATAACCATTATTCGATAAATTAGAAACTGAAATTAAATTACGTCTCATTGAAGGGACGTAAAGTACATCTGATAAAATCAAAACTTTATTGTCTAGAAATTCTAAAACTACGACTCCTATAGCAACCGCAGAAACGGTTGCGCTAGAACCTAGAGTAAGTACGATTTCCCCATCACTGCACTTCCTGGTTGATCTGAACCCCTGCAATGAATTACAGATATGGTTAGTCGCACCAGAATCAATGCACCAAGTGTTTGAAGTATCCATTATAAAACTTACTTCAATCACATGTGATTCAATCATACCTTGAACTCTTGTAGCTAAGAATTCTGGACAGTTCCTCTTCCAGTGGCCCTTCTCACCGCATTGGAAACACTTTCCTTTGCTTTGGCCACCCACCTTCCCTTTGCCCTTACCTTTTCCCTTAGATTTTGCAATCTTAGGGACCGGTCCAACACTTGAACCTCCAGTGCTAGCCTTCTTCTTCTCTTTCTTTCCTTTCGGCACAGATCGGGAAGAGGAAGCGCTTTTCTCAACGTTTAAAACGCTGCCCCCAGGTTTGATCACCCCTTCCGCTGCCAATAAAGAGCTCATCAATTTGCTCATTGAAAAATCCATTTTATTCATATTATAATTCAGTTTAAATTGAGCGAATGATGGCGACAGCGTATTAAGAATCATATCAACTTGGGTCTGTGCATCGATGTTGGCACCTAGGGTCTCCAGCTCGTTTAAATAACCAATCATTTTCAAAACATGTTCTTTGACTGGAGTCCCTTCCGACATCTTAGCACTCATTATCTTCTGCATAGCTACCTGTCTGGCAGGCCTGCCATGCTCCCCAAACATCTTTTTCAGGGATTCGATAATGTCACTGGCGGAATTGTTCGACTGGTATTGGTGTTGTAACACATTAGCCATAGAAGCCAATATGTAACAACGAGCCATCCCATTCGACTTTTTCCATTTATCGAACTCGCGTCTAGCAGCAGCCGAAGCATTTGCAGCGGGTTCTTCGGGGCATGGGGTGGTGAGGACATATATGTGATCCTCCGCAGTTAACACGATGTCAAGGTTACGTTTCCATTCAGTGTAGTTGTTTCCAGTTAACTTGTTTTGAGTGAGTATGGTGGCAAGTGGACTAAATGCAGATCCAGACATTATGATTTACTGAAAAATCAAAAAACAAAATAATTATGGATATCAGAATTTGACAGTTTGAAATAAAAGAATCCTTTTAAAACTCTTATTTTAAAACAAAGTCGCCGGAATATCGAAACGAAAGAGTAAAGCCTCCGTGTGGTGGTCAATGTTCGATCTTTCGATTTATCATAACTTATCCGCTATGCAACTCTTGCAAAACAAGTTATGACTTCCGAACCTATTTGATCTCTAAGTTTCTGAATAATGCCCCGTGTGGGATCCCTTATCCATAGCTTAGCTAGTGTGTACCATTAACTAGGATCCAATCACAACCGTCTCAAGTAGCGCCTCCGTATGGTGGTCACCCTCTAACACGTCTGATTGATCCTTATCAAAAAGAAGTTCACATCTAGTAACCAATGAGTAATGCATCCTCCGTATGGAATGATCACCCCTGGCGAGGTGACACAGAATGCATCACTCATCTTACAGTGAACCGTTAATGGAAGATCGTGGGTGTAATTAATAAGACCCTCTCCCACTAGATTTAGTAAAAAGGGATTTTGCTTTTTGAGAAAATCTGTTTCTACACACTTCCCATAAACATCTAATGTTTACTAATGTGTTGAAAACGGTTTTTGAATTTTATTTTAGAAAACTTGTTTTGCGTGCATGCAACAATGTATTATACGCCAATCACAAACAAAGCACATAAAACAAAAAACTAAAATGAAATAAAAGACATCCAAACGATGCCTCTATCTCCCATGGCTCTATCTCCATAGAACCTGCTTTTGGTTTGATCGCCTCCAGCTCCATCTTCATGGACAATTCTAATTCTATTACATTGAACCTATGCCTCTTTTGAGGCTTACAATTTATCTAGAAATAGAAATAGCAACAACAAAATAAAAGGCTAGGGAAACCGGTGCGACTTTCCTTTTCGTAGGATTGAAGTCGCAGCGCCCTTTACATATGCCTTAAAACCAAACCAAACTTAAAACAACACACCAATCTAAAACATTCAAACACAAAATTAAATGCTCTTGGCGCCATGGGAGATAGCGACTAACTTTTGCTGCAAAAGGTTAGTTGAACACACATCCACGCATATATATAACAAAATATAACTATTGGAACCCTTAATTGATTCACACAGTATATAAACTCTTTACATACTGAATTAGAACTCAAAACATCATATAACTTCTCTGTCATAGTTCGATCGATCGAAGACCGTTCGATCGCTCGAACCTTCGATCGATTGAACACTGTTCAATCGCTTGAACATTCTATTTCACAGAATGATTAAAAATTTTGCAGAATACGTTAAAATTAAACTTTTAATTTCAAAATACTTTTAAAACTGTGAAACAAAGATCCTGACAAAGAGTCTGTCTCGATCGATCGAACTCTGTTCGATCGTTCGAACAACAGAAGGTTTCGATCGAAGGTTTCGATCGATCGAAACCTGTTCGATCGCTCGAGTACAGAGCGTTCGATCGATCGAGACTACTTCGATCGATCGAACCCATCTTGCATCCAATGCAATCACAGATTTGTATACTGCTGCGATAACACTGCAGAAACAGATCTGTGACGATGCAGTTTCGAAAGCAGTTCTAAAATCAACATGCAAATCAAAATAGTGTTCCAAAAAATGCATCTATGGATCCAAACGAGCGTTGCTTTGATACCAATTGTTGGAAAAACAGGTTTAAATGGAAAGTTTAAACGCGCAGCGGAAAAATCAAGTTATGAAACTTTATTGGCATGCCCGGATCTACTACTCGTCAATTCTACAGATGCGCACAAGAGGGGACACGAGTTATACCTTAATGTCTTGAACCCAATTCTGATCTTCAACTTCCAGCAGCCTCCACTAGATGATCTTCACCCTTATGACTCCTGCGGATGCTTGCCAGAAAGACTAGGGTTGGTGGGAACCCTAATGGAGAGGATAGAGAAGGTTTTGGGACTCCAAAACAGTTTCTGCAGCTTCTGACGTTCAAAACGACGAACAACTTTTTCCAGAACACAGCTGCCCTATTTATAGATTCCCAGAACCGACCTAGACTTCGAGCGATCGAAGTGCCTTCGATCGATCGAACATTCGATCGATCGAACCATCTTCGATCGATCGAACCTGCAGACTTCAATCGATCGAGATATCTTCGATCGATCGAACCTGTCTGGACATCATCCTCAAGCATCTTTCCAAGCATCCTGGCGGAGCTAAGAGTGGGACCTCCTAGGCTCTTTATTGTTGGCTCAGACCAGTTTATTAATTACCATGACCAAACTCTTTGATCAGCAAACTAACCAACTGGTCAGTTAACGTTTACTCCACTATAAAACGATAACTGAACTCCAACGCAAAAGAACATATCCGAAGCGATAACTAGACTTGTATGTTGTACTAATGTCCCTCTACCGTCAGCATTCGTAATCATATTCAGGTAGTCGGATAACTGTTACTGTCAACCTGAATCATGATTACTTCTTGTATTCCTTGAGTCCCATTCACTACTCATGATTACCAAACATGTTGATAACTCTTATCAACAAGACTGCAGTACTCAGTAATCGACATGGTGACATTCTCAAGGGAATGCTTACTCTGAAACAGAGGGTAGATTCTATCTTGACAATATATGTTCACAACCCTATGAATATGACATACCCAAGATACCCAGGTGTTGATCTTTTATAGACCTCACTGATTGGTAAGTCAAAGCAGCCATATCCACAGTCTGTGTTCATAATCGTCTCAAGATTGAGAACACATACCTTATACAAGTTATGAGTTCCTATTGACTGTTGACAGCATTGAGCGTCAATAGGAAACTCAGGTCCGTCAATGCACTATAAGCACTAGCATATTAACCAAGAGTCACACTCTAGTGATTGAGATTTATCACTCCATCCAATGGTAGTTAATGATGCTACAGTGTATACCTGATGAGATATCCAGTCTCATCATCCACTGTGACAAGCTTTAAGTATCAAAGAATAGTAATTCGTATCTCATTGTATGTATCTCATACACACACGAAATACTTACTATGATACTTATGGATTAAACAATCATCTCATGAAAGAAACATACATAATGAAATGTAAAGCTGATATCCATATATTAAAAAGTCAATGTCTAATACATAAAGTAATGGTTTGAGGGCACAAACCCAACAACACGTACATTTGATATTTACACTTTGATCCCTAAAAGGGTGAGATCCTTAAATGGGTCAATATCTCATTGGATTGGGTGGCAATATTAATTGTGTGGTGGATATTAATTAATGATGGAATCCATGTCTCAATTTTGGGATTGATGATATCCCCTTGAGAAAGCTTATAAGTTTTGATTATGTCAAACCCTGCAGGTGGATTTTGTATCCGACATATCAGATAAGTTAAGCAGAGGATCTCAAGGAATTTTAAGAAATTAATTAAATATGATTGTCAGTAATTATATTTAATTAATGGATATCTGTAATCTTAACATGGGGAGATAATAAGCATATAATAACATGGAGCTCGAAATATATTTTTGAGATAAGGGTAGGAGTGCAATTATAATTCTTTAGTGGTATGAATTATAATTTATGAAAATAGGAATCTGATTCAGTTCGAATTAGGGTTTCTTAATTCCATAAGGAAGCCTATTCCTTATTGACTTCTTATGGTCCCAATCGTAGCCTATATATATGCTGCTTTGGCTCTCTTTTCAGTTTGCGTTTTTCCATCAAGAGTTTTATAACTCGGAATAGAAAAGAGAGCGTAAAAAGAGAGAGAAGAACATAAAGGATTTCGAAGGAGCACACACTCAGTTCGATATTCTGGCAGCAAAGGAATACGGTAGAAGATTGTGAGCTATTATCGAGCCCGTGTTCTCGATTCGTCTACTATAGCAATCCGTTTTAGCAGTTTAAGGTAACCCTAGTTCTGCCCTTGTAGGGTTATTGTAGTTTTCACGTAATTTTTTTTGCAGTACCAACTTATACGCACTGTCAATGGATTCTGGGAACACAGTTTCCTAATAGTGGTATCAGAGCAACGTTGATTTTGCGTATGGGTTGGACGCAACCATGTTGTCCAATAAAACAGATCTTATGCGTGTTTTGATGGATGGATAGAACGTAGAACTGTGCTAACCCTTGTTTTGCAGCGTTCTTATTCCACTATTATGGTCACTGATTTTGTGTAATTGGATCCCACGATGGTTTTATCCGTGGTTAATTTCACTATTTTAATATAGCATGTGAACTCCTTTATGGAGGCATAGGATTTGTGTATATTGGATCACACGCTTGATTGATGTGTGGTTAATTTACTGCAAAGAAATAGCATGTGAACTCCTTCATAGAGGCATAGGGTTTGTGTAATATATCTCAAGTAAATCCGTGAAGACAGTTCGTGAAGACAGTTTACAAGCAGTTTCAGAAAGCAATGTGGAGGCAATTTCTGAAGGCTGTTTCAGAAAACAGTTTTGGAAGGCAGTTGCTGATGGTAAATCGGATTTAGCTAATAGAACTAATCGGGTTCAATGAAGATTTCTTCACAAGAGTTGCAGCTTGACCATAATAGTGGGATTCCTATTTTATTGTGGTTTCCTTATTTATGTGTGATTGAATGATTATTATTGTTTCATGTTTAATGAATAGGACAACATGGATAATTGTTCCTAGACCTATTTCAGATGTCTTGCATGTTTAATTTATATTAATTTAAAATGATGGACAACTACATGTGTATTTAGAAATAAAACAAATTCCATAATTTGAAAACATAAGTACTTATTTTCTAAAATCATGAGAATAGAATAATTTTATTATCTACACATGTGGGTTTCACAAGTAAGGATGAATTAATCCTTGTTAAGTATTCCATTATTTTTTATTAATTAAATTAAAAGTTTTTCTAAAAAATTATAACCCTCAAATTTTTTTTTAAAATTCTAAGTGGGAGAGGGAATTTATCAAGTATAAATCCCATGGTCTCCATCACTGGTTTGTAGATGATATGATTAATTTTGTGTGATGGCTCTAGTGTCATCCTCCCTATCGAATGTAGTTGATCATAGAATCATCAGTACAAACTTCTTTAAAAGAATGTTTTGGGTGATTGTTGGTGTGGGTCACCTCTCCATCAGAGGTGTTCCTCATGGAACTCTTGACCTAGAATTAAGTGATGGTATACACTTAGCTATAAATAATAATATCCTCTCCATCTGAGTCACTGTTATTATTTATAGGACCAAAGCAAGTCAACAGTTTGATTTTATTAGGCAAAGTACATTGCCTGGATAGTAAAATTAAAAGGCAATTGTCTATCTGAACAAATGATGGATAGTATATGGCTTCCCATCGAGTCATCCTATTCGTGGTGTATCAGGTTGCTGGCGGATTCCTTTCAAATATGGTAAAGGGAACCAATATTTTCAACTCGAATCCATAGTAATTTTTGCCCAAACGTAATTATTTATGTTATGTGATTCTCAAGCTTTTAAATGGGTACTTTCAATCCACTTGCTGTTATACGTAAAGAAAACAAACTTACTAGACCAAACTATATAGACTGGAAAAGGAATTTGAATATTGTGTTAACTGCTGAAGAGTACAAGTTTGTGCTTACTCAAGAATGTCCTGAGCAACCTGGTGAGGGGGCAACCGCTGAGGAAACCCAGGCTCACAAGAAATGGGTCAAGACTGATGAGATGGCGCGGTGTTACATTTTGGCATCCATGTCAAATGTGCTGCAACATCAGCATCAGTCAATGGCCAGCGCCTATGACATGATGGAGAGCCTCCGAGAGATGTTCGGGGATCAAAGTCGTGCTGCTAGGCAGGTTGCCATGAAAGACTTGATGAACACAACCATGGCTGAGGGGACGCCTGTAAGGGATCATGTTCTTAAGATGATATCTCTTCTTAATGAACTAGAGATCCTTGGAGCTACAATCGACGGGGAAACCCAGGTCGATATCGTACTCCAGTCACTGCCAGAGTCTTTTAAGTAATTCGGCCTCAATTACAACATGAATAAATTTAAATATACTTTGGCAGAGCTGCTTAAAGAACTCCAGGCAGCTAAGGGTCTCAACAGAAAGTTAGGGAGTGCTCTTGTGTTTGAGAAAGGTTCTGCTTCAAAGCCAAAAGGCAATAAGAAAATGAAAAGGGCTCAAAAGAAGGTTGCGGGTCCTCAGCCAATCCAAAGGCCACGAGGACAACCGGGAAAGCCTAAAGGCAAATGTTTTGTTTGCAAGCAGCCAGGACACTGGAAGAAGCAATGTCCAGTTTATCTCGCCAGACAGAACAATCAAGGTAAATCTCATTTACTAGTTGTTGAATCGTGTTTAGCGGTCCGATCTACCGGTACCTGGTGTGTAGATACGGGAGCCACTGATCATGTATGCAATTCTTTGCAGGAGTTCTAGGGAACCAGGCAGCTCAATGATGGAGAGATTTATCTATATATGGAAAATGCTACGAGAGTAGCAGAAGTTGCAGTAGGAGATCTAAATCTTAGTTTTGGTAGAGATAGGATTTTAATATTAAAAAATTGCTTTTATGTACCTTCTATTAGAAGGAATTTAGTTTCAGTTTCTAGTTTAATAAAGAATGGATATTCAGTTCATTTTAATAAAGTAGTAGTTATTAAAGAAAATAAACGTTTTATTTGTTCTGGTCAATTGGTGGATGATCTTTATATTATAAATCCTATCTCTCCTATACTGCAACTTAATGAATTGAATAACACAAATAGTTTGCCATTTAAGAGAAAAGAACCTTCGAGGATGAACCAAACGCATCTTTGGCACTTACGCCTTGGTCATATTAATTTGAAAATGATTCAAAGACTGGTTCAAAATGGGCCATTAGGCTCATTGGAAGTGGAGGCACTTCCAGTTTGTGAATCCTGCTTGGAAGGTAAAATGACCAAGAGGTCATTCTCGGCCAAGGGCTATAGAGCAAAAGAGCCGTTGGAACTGGTTCACTCTGATTTGTGTGGTCCTATGACTGTCCAAGCAAGAGGGGGATTTGAGTACTTTGTCACTTTCATCGATGATTACTCAAGGTATGGGTACATTTATTTGATGCGGCGTAAGTCTGAATGCTTTGAAAAATTCAAAGACTTCAAGGCTGAAACGGAGAAGCGTCTAGGTAAATGTACCAAGACACTACGATCTGATCGTGGTGGAGAGTACCTCTTGGGAGAGTTTAGGGAATACTTATTGGAGTAAGGGATTACATCCTAATTGTCTGCACCCCGTATGCCTCAGCAGAACGGTGTAGCAGAAAGAAGGAACAGGACTCTCATGGATATGGTAAGATCTATGATGAGTTACTCCTATTTACCAATTTTCTTTTGGGGACACGTATTAGAGACAGCTGCATACATTCTAAACTTGGTACCATCTAAGTCAGTACCTACTACTGCTACGGAATTGTGGACTGGGCGAAAGCCTAGTCTGCGGCATGTTCGGATCTGGGGTAGTCCAGCACATGTGCTGAAAGGGAACGCAGAAAAGTTGGAATCAAGAACAGAAGTATGTTTCTTTGTTGGGTATCCAAGAGGAACTAAAGGTGGTCTATTTTATAGTCCTAAGGATCAGAAGGTTATTGTTAGCACTAATGCCACATTCTTAGAAGAGGACTATATTATGGACCACAAGCCCAGAAGCCATATTGTTCTAGAGGAAATGAGAGGAGAGACACCGACACATACTTCTTCGATACCATCGGTACGAGAAGAAACATCACAAGACAGAGTTATCGATATTCCATTACTGCGTCGTAATGGGAGGATTATCGAAACTCGTGTAGACCCTGAACCAACCATTAACACGCAGGTTCATGAACCAGTACAGCGTGCAGATAATGGTGTATTAGTTTCAGAATCTTCACAACAAAATATCAATAATACACAGACACGGGTTGTGCCTCGTCGTAGTAGGAGGGTTATTATTCAACCTGACCGGTATATGTTCTTGGGAGAGTCTTATGACCGGGTCCCTGATGAACAAGGTATCGATCCCTGTAACTATAATGAAGCACTCCAAGATAAAGATGCAGATCTTTGGCAAAAGGCTATGAAGTCTGAAATAGAGTCCATGTACTCCAATCAAGTCTGGGATCTTGTAGAACTACCCAATGAAAAATAAAACCCATTGGATGTAAGTGGATCTATAAGAAGAAGAGAGGAGCAGACGGTAAGGTGGAAACGTTTAAAGCAAGGCTTGTTGCGAAATGGTTTACTCAAAAAGAGGGAATCGATTATGAGGAAACCTTTTCGTCGGTGGCCATGCTAAAGTCTATCCGGATTCTCTTATCCATTGCTGCACATTTCAATTATGAAATTTGGCAAATGGATGTCAAGACAGCATTTCTAAATGGGAATCTTGACGAGTGCATCTATATGATACAACCAGATGGGTTCATTGCGAAGGGCCAAGAACACATGTTGTGCAAGCTTAAGAAGTCCATTTATGGACTTAAGCAGGCATCTAGGTCTTGGAATATCCACTTTGAACAAGCAATCAAGTCTTTTGCTTTTGATCAATATGCGGATGAATCTTGTGTGTACAAGAAACATGGTGGAAGAGTGGTGGTGTTCTTAGTACTATATGTGGATGATATCTTGCTAATCGGAAACGATGTGGGGGTATTATCTTCTGTAAGGGTATGGTTGTCCAGTCAATTTGATATGAAGGATTTGGGAGAAGCCGGTCACATCCTAGGGATCAAGCTTATGCGAGATCGCAAGAATAGGATGTTGGGCTTGTCACAAGACACTTGTATTGACAATATTCTTGCAAGGTTTAGCATGCAAAATTCCAAGAAGGGATTCCTTCCCTTCAGACACGGAATTACTCTATCTAAGGATCAGTGTCCTAAGACACCTGATGAGATAGAGGAGATGAAGGCAGTTCCTTATGCCTCGGCAGTAGAAAGCCTAATGTATGCTATGCTATGTACTAGATTTGACATCTGCTTTGCTGTTGGCATGGTTTGTAGATATCAATCTAATCCAGGGCAAGAACATTGGACTGCGGTGAGAAATATTCTCAAGTACCTGAAAAGGACTCGAGACTATATGTTAGTTTACCAAGCAGACAGTCTTGTACCCATTGGGTACACAGATTTTGATTTCATGTCAGATAGAGTTTCCATAAAGTCTACCTCAGGATATGTGTTTACCCTAGGAGGTGGAGCCATTACTTGGAGGAGTATCAAGCAGTCATGTATTGCTGATTCCACCATAGAAGCCGAATATGTGGCTGCTTCGGAAGCCGCTAAGGAGGCCGTTTGGCTCAGAAACTTCCTTATGGATCTAAGAGTAGTACCTGCGGTACAATCGGCTATTACCCTTTATTGCGATAATAGCGGAGCGGTTGCTAACTCAAAGGAACCAAGGGCCCATAAGAAGGGAAAACACATTGAGCGTAAGTATCACCTGATACGAGAGATCGTGCAAAGAGGTGATGTTGAAGTGACCAAGATAGCATCAACAAATAATCTGGCAAATCCTTTCATGTCACGCCCCAGCGTAGCAAAATAAGGAAAATTTTCATTTCCATTTTGGACCCGTAGGTCATGACAGGTGAGGGATCGCTTGTCCTGTATTTAGCTTAACATGTACCAGAAAACAGAGTCTATAAAGCAGCAAGGAAGGAATATAAATCAACATTACAAACTTAATTACTATTATATTGTCTCAAATAAAAGTATTTCTTAAGGCACAAGCCGTCTTATTCAAATTAAAACATTATTCATATCTTTTATTACAACTTTAATAAATTATAACAGCAGCTCTGCAGACTTCTCTAACTGTCATAATCATATAATTCTGCATAGCCATCTCCTGGACATTTTGGGTGTCCATGGGTGTCCAGGACAAAATAAAGTCATCAGCTAATGAAAACCGAGTGAGCATAATGAACATACAAGCAATGTATATAAAAGCGCATTAACCGTCTTAATATTTAGTATTTTACAGTACTGTTAGTCTAGTCAATCGTTAAATCAATTAAATAAGACCGTGCATGAACAATGAAAACCATCTCATCTTACTGACTCTTTTATCTTAACCACAATCTCTTGACTCATTCGGTTCGCCAGAACCATCCGGCACAAGGCCGTTGTTGTAGATCGGTCTACCGTATCCGAGTCAGCCTGGACACGACCTGATTGGCCTGCCGTATCCGAATCGACCTGGGCTCAATCCTTCCTAATTAATCTATCGTATCCGAGTCGGCCTGGAATAGTTAAGGTGACACAAGACTCTGACTGATCTACCGTATCCGAGTCGGCCTAGGCTCAACCCTTCCTAATTAATCTGCCGTATCCAAATCGGCGTAGAATAATTAAGGTGACGCAACTCAAGACACCCTTTCTTTACTTATTTCTCACAAGATGTATATATTGACCCAAACGATCCCTTTCCAACATGCCAACTCAACTATGCATATGTATGATTTATTCCATTTAAAATGTTCTTTATCCTGACAGTGGTTGTTTTAAACACGCGATTATTATCAAGTAAACCAATTTAATTTAATTTAATTTTAGGAAACTGATAGCATAATTTTCGGAGTCATAGAATTTTTATTATAAATTTTAGAAGATAAAATAATATACAATTTAGTCACAAAGGCCCTTCTTAATGACATAAATATATAAAAGTAGATGGTACATACTTTGACATTATTTTTAATAAAAACAAGGCATTAAAAAATACAATTCTGCTATTTTTCCATAAATTTAGAAATACCAAAGGTATTTTGAAATAATTAAAATATTAGTTAAACAACCACTAATTTATTTATTTAACAACATCAAGTTCTAGTTTTATAATTTGATAAACTATATAAAAAAATGACCTCTAATATGTTAACAATAATAATGTAGAATTTAATAGGGCCAATAAGTATTTTTAATATTTATTTTATACTAATATATTGACTATTTATTTTATGATAAAAATAATAATTTACAAACTTATATGTAAGTAGCAAGTATTAAACTCTCAACCTTGGGGTCAAGGAACTAACCAATCAACAAACTATATCAAGGGGGACTAATTGGGATCCTAATATTCCATTATCAATTTACATAATGAGTTTTCGTTAACAATTTTTTTTTGTACCTCCATGGCTATATATACATATCTATACATATTCACTTATTTTCGAAACCTACGGATAGCGCGTACTGACTTAAAGTACATTAAGAGTGAGTTCAAGAGACTCACCGTTCTTCGTAGTGGCTGGACTAAGAGACCGAGAGATTCCGTAAATATCCGTAATAAAAGCTATGGCTTTGAGCTTTGGACTCCCCTTCTGTACTGTGATATTATCCTTCCTATATTTCCTTTCTTAAATCTCTAGAATATAAATGTGATTGTGTGTGTGTGTGTGTGTGTGTGATTGAGAGTAAATGAGAGGGACAGAACTCTAGAGAGTGTGTATGTGTTTGCTACTGAAATGTGTTTATATAGGATGTCAAGGGTGAAGAGTTTGGTAAGGCATGTGGTTAAAATGTAAGCACACCACATACATAATTTGAACCATGTAAATTAGGCTTGTGGTAAGTTAGGCTTGTGGTAAAAAAATCAAGCACACACTAGTCTAAATCTAAGCCATGTAAAGATTTCAATCAATAACTAACTTGTGGTTTAAACATCAAAGAGGTAAGTAAGGCATGTGGGTTGATACATAAACACGCAGCTCATAATTTATATACACATGATTTTGATGATTGAACGTCAATCAGTCAGTTGATTAGTTGTGTTAGTTAATTCAGTTCAGTTAGTCCAGTTTGGTCAGTTAGCTAATTAAAATGTCCCAAATAAAATTATTAGGGACAAAAATGTAGGCGACGTGATATTATATTTTATTAATGTCTCTTATCCCAAATCATAGGGTAACTTAGGAGCGCAGTCTTAAGTAACAATACAATTAAATTATTAAGGGGTTACAAAATTTTAAGGCATTGTATTAATAAATGTTAACACAAATATTATTTATTTATTCAGATAATATTACTACTAACGTTAATACACAATAGTAAAATAAAATGGAATTGAGTTATCAAATTAAGAATACTAGTACCAATTATTTATGAAAAGATTATCACAACTAAAAGAATAATACACATTATTGAAATAAAATTGACATTTTCATTTATTAATAGGGACGCGAATATATAGGTTGCTACATCACTCCCTCCTTAATAGGGATTCCGTCCCGGAATTTAAGCTGACTAATCTTGAAACAACTCTGGGTACTTAGTTCTCATTTCTGATTCTAACTCCCAAGATGCCTCATTCTCATCATGATACTTCCACTGAACTTTCACTAGAAGAATGTCTTTGCTCCGCAGTTTATTCGTACTGTGATCTAGAATATGCACAGGTCTCTCTCTGTAGGTGACATTGTCATGGATCTCTATGTCATTGAAGTTAATTGCGTGTGAAGGATCTCCCTTGTATTTCCTCAACATGCTGATGTGAAAGACATTATGTACTCCAGACATCTTTGGTGGCAATGCCAATCGATATGCTACTTTTCCAACACGTTCCAGTATCTCAAATGGTCCAATGAATCGAGGCGACAACTTTCCTCTCTTTTGTCCAAAACGTACTACTCCTCGAATTGGTGAAACTTTCAAGAGTACATGATCTCCGACAACGAACTCTTTGTCCTTTCTATGTTTATCTGCGTAGCTCTTTTGTCTACTCTGTGCGGCACGGATCATATCTTTCACAACTGTGATCTTCTCATTGGTCTCTCTAACCAAGTCTGGTCCCAATAGCTCTTTGTCTCCAACCTCTGCCCAACAAAGCGGGGATCGACACGGCCGTCCATACAATGCTTCAAATGGGGCCATTCCTATACTTGAATGGTAACTGTTGTTGTAAGAAAATTCAATCAATGGAAGATGTGTTTCTCATGAACTCTCAAAGTCTATAACACATCCCTGAGCATATCTTCCATAACCTGATTGGTGCGTTCAGTTTGTCCATTGGTTTGTGGATGAAAAGCAGTACTTAAACTTAATGAAGTTCCCAAAGCTTCTTGAAGACTTTCCCAGAATCCTGAAGTAAACAGTGAATCGCGATCTGATACAATAGACACTGGTACTCCATGTAGTCGTATAACTTGCTGAATGTACATCCTATTCATCTTCTCTACCGGGTAGGTTATACTGTAAGCGATGAAGTGAGCGGACTTCGTCAAACGATCCACAATTACCCAAATAGCATCGTGGTGTTGTTGTGTCCTGGGCAATCCAACTACAAAGTCCATCGTGATGTGCTCCCATTTCCAACCTAGAACCGGTAGGGGTTGCAAAAGTCCTAAGGGTCTTTGATGTTCAGCTTTCACTTGTTGACAAGTCAAACACTTAGACACGAACTCGGCTACATCCTTTTTCATTCCTTTCCAGCAGAAATTTCTCTTCATATCCTTATACATTTTTGTTCCTCCTGGATGAACTGTCAATCTTGACCTGTGTGCTTCTTTGAGAATATCCTTTCTTACACTGTCTGTGTTGGTCACACATAATCTATTCCTGCACCGGAGTGCTCCATCGGTCCCAATTTTCCATTCCTCTGGGTCCTTTGCTGACATTTTCTGAAACCACAGTTGAAGATCGGAGTCTTTCTTTTGCGCTTCCAAAATACGACTGATAAGTGTCGGTTGCACTATAAGACATCCAAAGTGTTGTCCTTCGCCTTCTGTAGACACTTGAACATCAAATTCAGCTATCGTTTCCAAGCTTTCCATTCTCTAACCATTAGAGATGCAACCATTCCTCGAGGTTTCCGACTTAAGGCATCTGCGACTACATTAGCTTTACCAGGGTGGTATTCTAACGTGAAGTCATAGTCCTTAATCAATTCCATCCATCGGCGTTGCCTCATATTTAGCTCTTTCTGAGTAAATAAATACTTCAGACTCTTGTGATCAGAGAACAAATCAAACTTCTCTCCATATAGATAGTGTCTCCAGATCTTAAGAGCAAACACTACTGCTGCCAATTCCAAATCATGAGTCGGGTAGTTCAATTCATTTGGCTTCAACTGCCTTAAACCATAAGCGATGACCTTGCCGTCTTGCATAAGTACACATCCTAATCCTTGATAGGATGCGTCACTGAAAATAGAAAACTTCTCGTCATCTCTTGGTATTGCTAGTACTGGTGACGTGGTAAGTCTTTCTTTCAATTCCTGGAAAGCTTGCTCACGCTTATCATTCCATTCGAACTTCACATCTTTCTTAGTCAAACTAGTCAGAGGGGCTGCTATTTTTGAAAATCCTTCTACGAATCTCCGATAGTAACCCGCAAGTCCAAGGAAACTTCTAACTTCTGTAGGATTGGTTGGTCGAGTCCAATTTGAAACAGCATCAGTCTTTGATGAATCTACAGCAATTCCTTGTTGTGAGACCACATGCCCTAGGAATTTCACCTCTTGAAGCCAAAACTCACACTTACTGAACTTCGCATATAAATGATGACTTTGAAGTGTCTGCAATGTGAGTCGCAAATGTTGTTCATGTTCTTCTGCTATCCTTGAATAGATCAAGATATCATCAATGAAGACTATGATGAATTGATCCAAGTAAGGCCTGAACACTCTGTTCATCAGATTCATGAATATTGTTGGAGCATTCGTTAATCCAAATGACATTACCAGGAACTCATAGTGACCGTACCTCTTTCGAAAAGCTGTCTTTGGTACATCCTCGGGTTGTACGAGTAACTGATGGTATCCTGACCGTAGATCTATCTTGAAAAAGATTGTGGCTCCTTGTAATTGATCAAACAGATCATCTATTCGAGGCAAAGGATACTTGTTCTTGATAGTGACTTTATTCAATGCACAACCGAAGTGATCCGTCCTTCTTCTTTACGAATAGCACCGGTGCTCCCCAAGGTGATGTACTTGGGCGTACAAATCCCAGATCCTCAAATTCTTGAACTTGTTTCTTTAGCTCCAGTATTTCTGTTGGGGCCATTCTGTAAGGTGCTTTGGATATAGGGACAGTGCTTGGCACTAGATCAATGCAGAAATCGATCCCTCTCTTAGGTGGTAGCCCAGAGATATCCTGAAAAACATCCTCGAAGTCTCTGACTATGTGTATCGATGAGATAGCCACTTCTGTACTGACAGTCTCGATGTTAGCTAGACAATTGGTGAGGAATGTATCACTCATAGGGTTACACTGGAATTTAAAAAGTTGACCTCTAGGTACCGAAAAAGTAATACTCTTCTTAGCACAATCCAACTTAGCGTGATACTTAGTGAGCCAGTCGATACCTAATATCACATCGAATTCCTTCATTGTTAGGACAACCAAATTAGCTGGAAGATTTCAATTCTCTACGTGTACAGGGCAACCCTTGCATATATGTTTTAGTGTGACTGTAGCTCCTAACGGTGAGATGGCATTCAAAGCTATATCTAACTTCTAAGGCACTATATTCACATTTGGAAGAATTTTGGCAGCAATAAAAGAGTGTGTGGCACCCGTGTCAAATAAGACTTTCACACGATGATTATAATGTGTTAAAGTACCTTCCATGACTTACTGCTCAGGCTGCTCTTCATATTGGGTTCCCTCATACCCAGCTTCTTTGTAATTACCTTCCTCATAACCCACGGCACTAGGAATGATAGCATTTAGTTGGGCCTGTCCCTGTTGACCATAGCTTCCTCCTTTGGGGGCATGATAATACTTGCTGATGTGACCAGTCTTGCCACAGTTATAGCATACTGTATTCTGACGATTATCGCGCCTTGGTGCTTTGTAATCCCGAGATAGGTGACCAGTGATGCCACAATTGAAACAATTACTAGTACTCCCTCATGCGTCTGATTGTGGCCGAGTCTGATAAGGGGCTGGCTAAGGTTTTTGGTTCCCATCGAAAGTCCTCTTCTGACCCTGATTGCGATATGGTTGCTTGTTCCCAAATTTTCCTTTTTGTGGTGGGCAGAAGTCAAATTGCTTGCGGCTCGATCGCATGTCTTCTTCCAATTCGGTGGCCAGGTCCACGAGAGATTCAAATGTTTTGTCCAAGTGCCCAATAGTCATACGACGAATAGGCGAAGCCAACCCTTGATTATATTTCCGGATTCTCTTTTCATCCGTATCCACCATGTGTGGAGCAAATCTGGATAGCCTCTCAAATTGAGTTGTGTACTCTCGTACTGACTTATTTTCCTGGACCAGGTCCATGAATTCTCTTTCTCGCTTGTGCCTCTCGGTCGCTGGGAAATACTTTTCCAGGAATTTTCTCCTGAATGTAGTCCATGTCATTGCCCGCACCGCATCTTCTCCTATGGTGGCTTTCACTGCCTCCCACCAATCCGCAGCAGCATATGTCAACTGGAATGTTGCCAACCTCTTCTTTTCCTGGTCAGTACAATCCATTGTCTCGAAGATGTGATCCATCTGCCTTAGCCACTGTTCAGCCTCCCATGGTTCGGCAGTGCCAGCGAATTGCTCTGGTCGCAAGGCACGGAATCTTTCCAATCGTTTACCTCATGTTTGACGAGGTGGTAATACATTCCCTTGATCATTTCGATTTCTGTTGTTCTGGGCAGTTAGGTCACCTATCCGTTCAATTCGCCGGACAAACGCCTCAAACATGCCTGTTGGATCGACAGCTACGGGTGCTCCCTCTATCAAACCGTGGGTTCTGGGACTCCTTCTTGCCATACTCTATCTTAAGTCCTAATAGTACAAATGTTAACAATTTTAAACAATTATAATAAGAAGTACAATTATTAAAACAAGATTCCAAAAATATTTCTTTATATGTATCTCTGTAAGCAGTTACATCAAGTATATCCAGTTAATGTTTCTATCTAGTCAAAAGTGAGATTTTTGGGACTATCAGTCCGATATACAAAAATATGGGAGTCATTGCCCTAAACCCTAGTGCTACCTATATATACATCAATAACAAAAGGGGACTACCAGTCCAATATTTACATCAAGACCAAATAAGAACACCTAAAGGTGCCTAGCAAAGGCAGCAGGCCATCGGCGCCAAACTCTGGGCCTACGAGTCGGGCGAACAACAGCTCGGTAGATGCTATCATCGTCATATACAAAGGGTGGGGCATCTTCCATAATAACATCGAGCTCAACAGGTAGCTCAGGTGGTGGCTCAGGTAACTAGATGATATGAACCTCGGCCTCCATCTCATAATCCTCGCCTATGATCCCCTCAATCAGTACGGGAACCACTCCATCCATCTCGTCATCCTCATCACCATCATCATCATCATCATCATCATCAATCATGGGCTTGACAGGTGGAGTGGCCACGGGAGCCATGGCTAGGGGTGGTATAACTGCAGCGGCTACAAAGGCTAGATGTGCCTGTACCATATCTGTCCCGAGGGGTACGTAGATCTCTGGGTCAAGGATCCTCCTGATCCTCTCATCAGCAATCAGTCTATCTGTCCAAGCCTGGTAAAGGGCCTCTAACTGTACTCGCCTCAAATCTATGGCTCCCTCAACATGAATCTCTTGCCACACATGGTTCTCTAGTCTAATGGTGGCCTGGTATCGTATCAAGGTGACGTACAGCTCCCAATCGAGTGGCTCTATCCAATTAGGGCCAATAACGTGCCCTCTAAAATCATCTGGAACAAGATATGGGTCCATAACCTGACAAAAGCAAACTATCTTATATCAGGGTCAATCTTAATATATCTGGATGTCGGATCCTAAGTACCGATGACACTCGACTATACCTATCCTTTTGCTATCACAACCTTTGTCTAGGCTTATGCCTAAGAATACAACCAAAGCTCTGATACCAAAAATCGTGTCATGCCACAGCGTAGCAAAATAAGGAAAAAATTTCATTTCTATTTTGGACCCATAGGTCATGACAGGTGAGGGATCGCTTGTCCTGTATTTAGCTTAACATGTACCAGAAAACAGAGTATATAAAGCAGCAAGGAAGGAAATATAGATCAACATTACAAACTTAATTAATATTACATTGTCTCAAATAAAAGTATTTCTTAAGGCACAAGCCGCCTTATTCAAATTAAAACATTATTCATATCTTTTATTACAACTTTAATAAATTATAAAAGCAACTCTACAGACTTCTCTAGCTGGCATAATCATATAATCCTGCATAGCCATCTCCTGGATATTTTAGGTGTCCAGGACAAAATAAAGTCATCAGCTAATGAAAGCCGAGTGAGCATAATGAACATACAAGCAATGTATATAAAAACGCATTAACCGTCTTAATATTTAGTATTTTACAGTACTGTTAGTCCAGCCAATCGTTAAATCAATTAAATAAGACCGTGCATGAACAATGAAAACCATCTCATCTTACTGACTCTTTTATCTTAACCACAATCTCTTGACTCATTCGGTTCGCCAGAACCATCCGGCACAAGGCCGTTGTTGTAGATCGGTCTACCGTATCCGAGTCGGCCTGGACACAACCTGATTGGCCTGCCGTATCCGAATCGACCTGGGCTCAATCCTTCCTAATTAATCTACCGTATCCGAGTCGGCCTGGAATAATTAAGGTGACACAAGACTCTGACTGGCCTACCGTATCCGAGTCGGCCTACGCTCAACCCTTCCTAATTAATCTGCTGTATCCGAATCGACCTAGAATAATTAAGGTGACGCAACTCAAGACACCCTTTCTTTACTTATTTCTCACAAGATGTATATATTGACCCAAACAACCCATTTCCAACATGCCAACTCGACTATGCACATGTATGACTTATTCCATTTAAAATGTTCTTTATCCTGACAGTGGTTGTTTTAAACACGCGATTATTATCAAGTAAACCAATTTAATTTAATTTAATTTTAGGAAACTGATAGCATAATTTTCGGAGTCATAGAATTTTTATTATAAATTTTAGAAGATAAAATAATATATAAATTTAGTCACAAGGCCCTTCTTAATGACATAAATATATAAAAGTAGATGGCACATGCTTTGACATTATTTTTAATAAAAACAAGACATTAAAAAATACAATTCTGCTATTTTTCCATAAATTTAGAAATACCAAAGGTATTTTGAAATAATTAAAATATTAGTTAAACAACCACTAATTTATTTATTTAACAACATCAAGTTCTAGTTTTATAATTTGATAAACTATATAAAAAAATGACCTCTAACATGTTAACAATAATAATGTAGAATTTAATAGGGCCAATAAGTATTTTTAATATTTATTTTATACTAATATATTGACTATTTATTTTTATGATAAAAATAATAATTTACAAACTTATATGTAAGTAGCAAGTATTAAACTCTCAACCTTGGGGTCAAGGAACTAACCAATCAACAAACTATTTCAAGTGGGACTAATTGGGATCCTAATATTCCATTATCAATTTACAGAATGAGTTTTCGTTAACATTTTTTTTTTTGTACCACTAATTTTGTACCTCCATGGCTATATATACATATCTATACATATTCACTTATTTTCGAAACCTACGGATAGCGCGTAATGACTTAAAGTACATTAAGAGTGAGTTCAATAGACTCACCGTTCTTCGTAGTGGCTGGACTAAGAGACCGAGAGATTCCGTAAATATCCGTAATAAAAGCTATGGCTTTGAGCTTTGGACTCCCCTTCTGTACTGTGATATTATCCTTCGTATATTTCCTTTCTTAAATCTCTAGAATATAAATGTGAGTGTGTGTGTGTGTGTGTGTGTGTGTGATTGAGAGTAAATGAAAGGGAGAGAGAGCTCTAGAGAGTGTGTATGTGTTTGCTACTGAAATGTGTTTATATAGGATTTCAAGGGTGAAGAGTTTGGTAAGGCATGTGGTTAAAATGCAAGCACACCACATACATAATTTGAACCATGTAAATTAGGCTTGTGGTAAGTTAGGCTTGTGGTAAAAAATCAAGCACACACTAGTCTAAATCTAAGCCATGTAAAGATTTCAATCAATAACTAACTAGTGGTTTAAACATCAAAGCGGTAAGTAAGGCATGTGGGTTGATACATAAACACGCAGCTCATAATTTATATCCACATGATTTTGATGATTGAACCTCAATCAGTCAGTTGATTAGTTGTGTTAGTTAATTCAGTCCAGTTAGTCCAGTTTGGTCAGTTAGCTAATTAAAATGTCCCAAATAAAATTATTAGGGACAAAAATGTAGGCGACGTGATATTATATTTTATTAATGTCTCTTATCCCAAATCATAGGGTAACTTAGGGGCGCAGTCTTAAGTAACAATACAATTAAATTATTAAGGGGTTGCAAAATTTTAAGGCATTGTATTAAGAAATGTTAACACAAATATTATTTATTTATTCAGATAATATTACTACTAACGTTAATACACAGTAGTAAAATAAAATAGAATTGAGTTATCAAATTAAGAATACTAGTACCAATTATTTATGAAAAGATTATCACAACTAAAAGAATAATACACATTATTGAAATAAAATTAACATTTTCATTTATTAATAGGGACGCGAAAATACAGGTTGCTACATTTCACCAAGAGCTTATCGGCTAAGACTTTTGACAGTCATGTAGATGGGATAGGAGTGAGGTGTATCGCATCATGGTTTTGAGTCTAAGTGGGAGATTGTTAGGGATATATATACTAAAAGTCATGCTTTATGTAGTTGATTTATTATTCATTTAATAAAATCAGTTAATCCATTTTTTTTTTGAGAATTTGTGTGGGCAATGTTTGTATTATATTATTTATTTAATATTATGCATGTGTGTCTCTCATTCTATATAGTAGGTGGTTTGGTGTGTAGAGTTCGACTTACACACGGAAGATCAGGCCATCAGATATTATAGAATGTAAGGTTTTGGTTTACAGTCTTAGATGAGATTGGACACACCATCGGTAGGACTGCAGCATGGTGTTGTAGTAGGTTTGTTTTGACTACGGAAAACGGTATAGTTTCAACTCACTATGTTGGTACACTTTGTGTATTAAACGGGAGTGACTTGGGGTAATTATCTTTATACTGACTTATAAGATAATTAATACCTCATGGCGATTATGAGTGCTTATGCTCTAAATCCTAAGTTAATTTGTAGACACGTACATTTGATATTTACACTTTGATCCCTAAAAGGGTGAGATCCTTAAATGGGTCAATATCTCATTGGATTGGGTGGCAATATTAATTGTGTGGTGGATATTAATTAATGATGGAATTCATGTATCAATTTTGGGATTGATGATATCCCCTTGAGAAAGCTTATAAGTTTTGATTATGTCAAACCCTGCAGGTGGATTTTGTATCCGACATATCAGATAAGTTAAGCAGAGGATCTCAAGGAATTTTAAGAAATTAATTAAATATGATTGTCAGTAATTATATTTAATTAATAGATATCTGTAATCTTAACATGGGGAGATAATAAGCATTTAATAACATGTAGCTCGAAATATATTTTTGAGATAAGGGTAGGAGTGTAATTATAATTCTTTAGTGGTATGAATTATAATTTATGGAAATAGGAATCTGATTCATTTCAAATTAGGGTTTCCTAATTCCATAAGGAAGCCTATTCCTTATTGACTTCTTATGGTCCCTATCGTAGCCTATATATATGCTGCTTTGGCTTTCTCTTCAGTTTGCGTTTTTCCATCAAGAGAATTTATAACTCGGAATAAAAAAGAGAGCGTAAAAAGAGAGAGCGGAAACATAAAGGATTTCGAAGGAGCCCACACTCAGTTCGATATTCTGGCAGCAAAGGAATACGGTAGAAGATTGTGAGCTGTTATCGAGCCCGTGTTCTCGATTCGTCTACTACAGCAATCCGTTTTAGCAGTTTAAGGTAACCCTAGTTCCGCCCTTATAGGGTTTTGTAGTTTTCACGTAATTTTTTTTGCAGTACCAACTTATACGCACTGTCAATGGATTCTGGGAACACAGTTTCCTAACCAGTAATAATATGATGCGATAACGAGACAAGAATTTGAGATAATAACCGTAGGTAGCATTGAGTAACTGGTGTTGAGTCAGTGGGTTATTGTTTATCTTTGAGGTTATGTGAATCGAGCTGATGATTCGCTCAGGTTGAATACAATAAGTGGGTAACAAGGATTTAATCAGGATCGTGAGAATCATGGGTGCACAGTATTCGCAAGAGTTCTAAAAGCGGTGAACAAGAGTAGATGTGGCACCCCCACACTTGGTATATATCAGAGCTATGAATGTACGATACTCGCAAGCGTTCTTAAAAGCGGTGAACAGTAAGAGTTTTTAAAAGCGGTGAACAAAAGTATTGGTACGTTCGTATACCAGTCGTTTTATGAGAACAATGTATGGGTGCTCGTAAGAGTTCTTAAAAGCGGTATAGCGGTGAACAAGAGTACTGGTATGTTGTGATGCTATAATCAGTTTGAGATAGTAAGTTGGTATGGGTGCAGTCAGCCTTAGAGTTGGTAGACGATGAGAATCGATTAATGATGTGTCTGAATAAAAGAGGAAGAGATATATTTACTGTCATTGTTATATATAGTTCGTAATTGGTAATAACGTTATTTCTATGAGACTGTGTTAGTTAGTTCTCACTCAACTTTTAGTAAGCTGACGGCCTTTATTGCCTGGACATTCCCCTTCCAGACTACCCTGTCCCTAACAATGCAGGTATTGGAGCTTACGATGATGGATACTACCCGGGGTTGGATTATGCAGAGGATGGCCCCACTAATGCCGGTTATACTGGAGAGGAGCACTATGCTGACGACTATCCTTACGCAAGTTGAAGACCTGAAGAAAGTTATTTAGTTTATTTCTATTGTTTTGTTGAACTCTGTTTTGTTTTAGTTAACGGGTACTTGGGCATATGTTGTCTCCAGACCTGTTGTGATCTTGTGGACCACACTCTGATGTTTGTAATAGATGAAACCGTTTTATATTCAGTTGGTTATTGTTCCTGTTGTTTTGTTGGACTAGTACTGCGTGGTGTGAATTATTAGTGACTTTCACTTGTCATTTCCTATGGACCCAAAAAGGAAATTTATTTTTCTCTATTTTTTCTGCTCCCGGGCATGACAGTGCAACTCGGGCAAGCCAACCTGTGGTCAGCTCGGGCCCAGCTTGAAAATTACCGGGCTTGGGCCCGCGGTAGTCTCATCATGGGCGGACTTGGGCAGAAAAATGCAAGCAGGCTTGGCAGAATTTTGCTAACCCATGGAGCCCGAGCCCGAGCCCGAGCCCAAATTCTGTTTATGTATTATTTTTGACATTATATTATAGTATTTTTTTAGTGATAATAATACACTATTAGATAATATTCTAGTACTAAATTAATAGATGAATGTTTTTTTCTCAAATCCAAACCAAAAAAAAAAATTTAATTTGATACTCTACATATTGTTTGTTTACATACTAAAAATCGGTTAGCACCCAAAAAAAATTTGCAATTCAGGCTCAATTCGGGCTAGAGCTCGGGCTCGTGCTCGGGTTGTAGTACTAATTCACAAACTAGGCTCGGGAGGAGTTTATGTCAGGCTCGAGCTTGGGCAAACCACTTGATTTAGGCTCGGGTCTGGGCAGAGCCAAAACCCTTTGGGTCCCGCTCGAGTTATACCCCTATCTCTCTCCAACAAAACATGGAATGGAGAGTCGTCCACAAATATCTGTATGAATTATCTCCAAAACCTCAGTACTTCTATCGTGGCACATTTCTTAGTGTGTTTGGTTTGCTTTTCCTTAATGCATTACACACACACTTGAAAATCAGTAAAGTCTAGGTTATCCAAAATTGCAGTCTTCACCAATCTCTCAATTCTATTCCTGGAGATATGCCCCAGTCATTTATGCCACAAGATTGAAGACGTTTCATTAATTAGGCCACGTTTTGAACCAACATTTGAATGCATGGCTATTAAAGATTGTGCAAACTCATGATTCAAGGAAATTTTTATATAAATTGTCACATAAAATTCTAGAACCAACCATAACAGAATTAAACATCAAAGTGAGTTTTGCACTACTAAATAAAACTGCATATCCAGAAATATATAATCTAGATAAAGAAACCAAATTCCTAGAAATCGAAGGAATATGTAAAATGTCCATAAGATCCATCTGATGACTCGTCTCTAAGAATAAGCGGTAGGTTCCAACAGGTACAACTTCTGCTTTGAGACGGTTCCCCATATAGACGAATCATTTACTGTCCTATCTTCTGGGTTGTAAGGAATCCCTGCATCGAATTCGATATGTGAGTCATGGCCCCAGAGTCAATCCACCAAGTGTAGAAGGAACTTCAGCAAGATTTGATTCATAAGATATAAAGGAAATATTTATACCTCTCCTTTTGAACCAAGCACTACGCTTGTTGCAATACTTCTTCACATGTCCTTTCTTGCCATAGAAGTAACATGTGACAATGAACTTTCCACGGCCATGGCTACTATCCCCAGATCCATCTCATTTCTTTGGTGAAATTCTTTCCTTTCACAAACTTTCCTTTCTTTTTAGCTCCTTAAGGTATAACCAGCACAAAGTGGGGTCCTACTTGCTTTAATCTCACTTCCTCTTGAATGCACATACTAGTCAGCTCATTCAAATTCCTTTGTCTTTATGAGTATTATATTGAATTTTGAATGGGCCGAACTGAGGAGGGAGTGAATTGAGAATAAACTGTACCAAGAAGGATTCATCAACTTGCATTCCTAGTACTTGAAGTTTTGCAGCTTTATCAATCATATAGAGGGTATGTTCCTGAGCTCCTCTATTACTATCATATTTGACAATAGTTAATTATACTATAAATGTGTATGCTAGTGACTTATCTGCTGATTTAAAACGTTCTTTGATAGCAGTCAAGAGTTCCAATGCGCTATTAGTTTTAAGGAGGGAAGTCTTGATGGCATTAGCTATGGTCACCCTCATAAACATAAGACTAAGTCTGCTCGATCTCTTCCAGGATTTCAAAGTGTCAACCTGTTCTACAGTACTATCAACAGTAACTTCTGTAAATTTCTCAGCCAAAAGTACCATGTCAAAATCTTTTGATGTATAGTGTTGCACTCATTCTCTTACTCTTTTCAGAAGGGTAAAATAGTCCTTCTATTGTAATGGGTTGGGACAAAAGAAAAAAGTGAGTACATAATTTGAAGCCACTCCCAAGAGGATGGGTGATCATCCATCACCAATTCACCATAATAACTTCTTTTATCTTTTCATTTTAAGGCTTAGTTTGGCCCCCACGTGGTGCTTCTCCTTTTTTAAAGCCCAATTTTATGTTAATTCATTTGGTAACTAGTTTATGATCTTTGCAAAAATTGAACTTAGGGCATTTTTGGAGGGAGCTTTTGAAAGCTCTAAAATGGAGCTTTTAAAAGCTCAAGGTTGCTTTTTGGTTTCATGATGTCTTTTTGAAGAGTAGTGTGTCACTTGTATAAAATTATCAAAGAACTTAGTAATAAATTTCATAAGCTCCTTTTAAAAAGCCACATGAGGGCCAAACTAAGCCTAAGTCATAATATTCGACCCCAAAAAAAAAATGCAAGAATATTTCCTAAATTTGTATTTCAAATTTACTTTCTAATATGTGTGGTAGTGGAATTATATTGATTATAGTGAGACCACCTTGTTTTTTTTATTGGATGTAGATTTTGACAGTCTTAATGTCACATGTATTAGAAAGCAAATTTGAAAATATTCTGGGAAATCATTATATCATGAAAATGCAATAATTACACAAGCTCTTTCTTCTTTTTTCTTTCCTTTCCATTTCATTTAACAAAAGCATCAGAAAAATTAAAGAAAATGATGCCAGGGATTAATCTAATTGAGTTGACCTATCTCATCTCTCAAACTTTTTTCGAAAATGCTAGATGCACTCCCAAATGCACAACCAAATGCACAACTCTGCTTAAAAATATTGGACCTCGTGCTAAAAAGTTTATACACAAAAAAGGGAGTGTGCAGGGTGTGCAAGTTTTTCAGCACGAGGTCCAACATTTTTAAGCAGGGTTGTGCATTTGGTTGTGCATTTGGAAGTGCATCTAGCATTGCTCAACTTTTTTTCCCCGATAGTTAGACTTAGGGTATGTTTGATAACCCAATTAAGTGTTGAAAATGAAAAGATTCAGCACTTATTCTTTTTCAGTGCGTTTGATAACATATCACTTAATTGAAAAAGCAGCCGAAAAACCACTGAAAACTTTAAGTGAAAAATTTCTACTGAAAATAATCACTAAATGCATTCTATTTCAGTAGTTGAAGTACTGTTTTCAGTATTACAAATCCAATCACTTAAAATTTTCAGTACTTAAAATTCAGCACTTAATTTTCAGCACTTAATTTTCAGTTTTATCAAACGCACCCTTAGACTTAGACTTGGAAAGCTAGTTTAGGCTAATTCTATACGTATATAGTTCAGATATAATAATAATAATTAAAAAAAAAAAAGTTGTAGAGGTTTGGAGTATATTTGTATCAATGATTAACAGGTTACCTAATTGGAAGATCTTTTTTCATACAACGATTACACTTTCAGTGGATGACTGATTGATTTATGAATTATAATTTTACTTGTCATTTATTTCCACATTTCATTGTTTCAACAATGTTTCGGAAAAATCGTAATGATGATTTTGTTTTGAAGTAGGGAAAATATGAAAATCAACTTTTTCTTTTATCTTTTACTCTATTTAACTCCTCACTAAAATGTAACATTAATAGCGCGAATGGCATGATGGGGCAGTGTCTTTAAATTAAGGAGTGTCTTGTTTGAATTGAATCTAATTTGTGCTAAAAATAGATAATCAAATAGAATCGCATTACTACTATTTACAATTTTACAGTACTAATTTGACTGAATCTATTACGAGTAATACATTGATGAATGGATTGGCACAGTTTAAATGAATGAACAAAGCCTGTACACTCAGATATTTGGGTGATTTTCAGGACATTGCTTTTTGTACCAGACTTGGCTTCCATTAGAGACAGCAAATAAAAATAAAAGATTGTGTTTGCCTACCCAGATAAGACAAACAGATATTCCGTACATACATAAATAACTGAATGTATACATATCTATGCAGGAAAATTCTTAGGTACGCGTGCTGGTAGTAAGGGTGGCAATTTTCGACACGACACGAATCTGACACGAATTAAACGGGTTTGGGTTTAGCTTATACGGGTATGGATCATAAACGGGTCGATCCGTTTAACACGATTAATAAACGGGTTGGGTCATGTTTTAATTGGGTCAACCTGTTTAACACGATTATAGAGGGTATTTTTGGAAATATACTTTTTTTTGAAATACATTTTTTTTAAAAGCAAGTAATATTTATTTATTTTATTATTTTTTTTTTATAGGGAAAAGTGGAGTTAAGAGTATTGCAGTCCTACCTTTATAATAGTTAGATATTGTTATATTGTACTGAATTAGTTTAAATTTGGAACGATTGATCATTTACTGTCGTTGACTTGTTGGTAGTTGGTACATTAGGTGGGAAGACTTGTGTTCTTGGAATCGTGCCTCTTTATTTTTTTCCCTCTATGTTTGGTTTTTTATTTCATGAAGTCAATCTATTAAATATGTCATGTTATACAAGAAAAAAAAAAGGTTACGAGAAAACGGCTTGTTCAGTACGCAGGTTGGTGGGTTAAATGGGTGACACGTGAATTGCATTAAACGGGTATGGGTTTAGATTTTTGACACGTTTAGAAATGACACGATTATTGACACGACACGATTATGACACGACACGACACGATTGCCACCCCTAGCTGATAGGAGAGAGAAAGAAAAAGAATTGATGAGAAAAATTATACTACCTCCGTCCCATTTTATGTATCCATATTTAACTATTTAAGGGGACAGAAAAAATCCACACTTACTTTTCACAATTGCCCATAATTATTGCACTTTCTTTTTTTATTTTGTTTTGGTATTGATTACAAAGAAGGGTAGTTAGAAAAACTAAGTAAAATTTATGTACTACCTCAGTCCCATTTTATGTGTCCATCTTGGAGAATCTAACTATTTAAGGGGACAAAAAGAATCTACACCTACTTTCCACAATTGTCCATAATCATTACACTTTCTTTTTTTGTTTTGTTTTGGTATTGATTGTATGGAAGGGTGGTTTGGGAAACTAAGTAAAATTTGTATACTAATTTAAGAAAGTGGACAACAATTTTGGGACATCCAAAAAAGGAAAGATGGACACATAAAATAAGACGGACGGAATACTAATTTAAGAAAGTGAACAATAATTTTGGGACATCCTAAAAAAGAAAGATGGACACATAAAATGAAACGGAAGAAGTAATTTGATGAAAAAATACTCTAACTTTGATAACGAAATATTAGAACTTAGGTTAAAAATAGCAATCACCATGAGAAAAGATTGTAACATGATAAGGAAATATTGTAATCACGATGAGAAAAGATTATAACATGCCGAGCTGCAGTTTTAGCCCAACCTCATCTCTCTGTTTCACTCTCCTGCGCTCATGAGGCAATTAGAAGAACCCATCTATGTATGTGTATATGTGTATGTATAGGTACATACAAATGTGTTTTATGTCAAGGAAAAAGAAAATGACACAACTTTAATACAGTTCTTTGGGTGTAATTGATGATATTCTCCTTACTTAAACAATAAAAAAAATATAAAATTATAATTTTATCCAAACTATTTTTACTATTTATGTAAAGAGTAGCACCGATACATCCAAGGTGAAGGAACTGTACCGAAATTTTTTTCAAATAAAAATTTAAAAAAAAAAATTTGAGAATTCAGTACGGAGCAGGAAGATCTCTGAGGAGCGATCTGATTCTGAGAGAGAGAGAGAGGGTGGTCTCTCTCATCTCATCTGTTGCTGCGTCTGCCATCGGAAGACAATGACCCAAAAAGATCACAACATATCTGTGGACCCCATTTTATCACGCTTTATTAATCTTCTTTCACCCTCCTTTTTCACACATTCATACACTTGTCATCCAAGTTGGTACCTATATTTCGGGCTAACACATTCATAAAATCAAATGATTTAATTATATAGTACAATTAAATTATTTTGATAAAAAATATTTGTATTTAAAGTAAAAAAATATTTATTCTTTGATGAGAAATATTTATATCTAACATTATTTGTGATTTTGAGAGTTACAAGCATCTTTTATCAAAGAATAAACATTTTTCACCAAAACTACAAACATTCCTTATCAAATTTTATTTATACTATACAATCAAACCACTTGGTTGTATGAAAGTCTTAATCCTATGTTCGATGTGTTATATATATAGTTATAACTTCTAAGTAATATTTTTTGGGGCACAAACACTCACAAACACACTCTATCTCTCTCTTGGGTGATAGTGTGGGGTTCGGATAATTTCAGTGAATCCCACAGTGCCACCCAGAAGAGAAATAAAGTGTGTTTGGAAGTATGTGAAAAACTTGCTAGCATTGTTGATAACTTATATACATACACGCATGCAGTGCATGTGAGTTTCCTTTCTTACCTAGCTATACATACAGGCGTAACAGGCCAGCCACTCTACCCCCTACACGTTTGTCAAACAAGTTCTATTTCTCTCTGTGTTTGTGTCTTGTTTTTCGGGCACATTTTCTATTTCCGGTATTTGGGGTTCATTTGTTTACTTTAGTCTCGAGAGAGAAGAAAAATTAAACGATGGCTTCTTCTTCTACAATATTAGAGGCAGCTGGGTCTAATGTTAATGAGGAGATCATGATACCCCATGTATTAGCTGTTGATGACAGCTTAGTTGATCGTAAACTCATTGAAAGGCTCCTCACCAACTCCTCATGTAAAGGTACGTAATTATATATAAATGTCTTATATTCATTTCTCTCTACATCTTAATTTGTTTTATATCTATATATATTTTTTGTTTCTTTATAATATGCTTATTTTATGGAATAAAGTTCATTCCTTAACCAATCTTTTATAAATAATGAGTAATGTTTTCCTTTTTCTTTTTTTTTTTTCTCTTTTTTTATATCTACCTTTATTAACTTTTTTCTTTTTCATTAACAGAAAATTTGTTACTTGTCAAGTTATGGTATTCTATCAGATCCAAATTCACCGGCTTCATTTGTAATACTGGTGTGCGAAGCTTGATTTATTTTTAATACGTAATGATGATAGAGAAAAGCTTTACTCCTATTATAGAGAGTCTTGAACCAGGTCACAATTAACTTGAAATGGTTTTCTTCCATTATTTCAAAGCAAAGTAACAAATGTTGAAGATAATATGTGGGTATTGGGGAGGTGAGAGAGAAACAGCAATCTCTCTCTATATATTGAAGTAATTTTTTTTTTCCTGTGATGGGCTGGATTGGATGGGGATGGGTCCTAAAGTCGCACCTAATTTGCGTTTTACATGTACCTTCAGACCTGTAGCCCTATAGGGTGACAATATGACAAGAGTCCAACCGGCAAGAACCGTCCGAATAGTCTGTATGAGCAGAAGTACGATGTGTGTGCATATATATTTATTACAAATGATATGTCGGTGTGTATATATATATATATATATATATATGGATAAAATTTGGTGCACAACTCGTGTACATTTTGTTGTGCACAATCCAAAGAAAATATTTATCTTTCTTGTGGAACGGATCTTATAGTGACACATGAGTAATACATGATATAGATAGATACATTTTTTAAAAATTGTGCACAAAAAGTGTAGAGATTGTATCTATAGAATTGTCCGTGTGTGTGTATATATATATATATATATGTATGTATAAGTTTACGTGTATAACTCACTGGATTCCCCCTAAGTCCATCTCCAATGGACATGCTATTTCCAAATTATATCATGACTTCACAAAAACCTTCTCCAATGGCATGCTTGACAAATTATAGAAATATTATATCTTGTGTCAAATTTGACATGAGACATTACTATAATTTGACATGACCTTTGGAGATGTGTTTTTGAAATGTCATGCCAACAAGTCAATACCTTAACTTCGTCCAATACAAATGAAGGAATAACGTGTCATTTGACATGTACTATTAGAGCACATATGCGAAAATAAACAACATTTTAGCACCGTAACAATGCCAAAATATAGGTTTGACATGAAAAAAATAGCATTAAAGATACATAATGACCATAGATGTAATACCCACTGACTAGCTATAGCCCAATTTTCCTCACCTATGCACATCATTGGGTGAGCAAGGCTAGGGCTCACCACTTTTCATCATTAATTCTTCCTCATTTTTACCCAGGGAGCACTATAAAGAAAAAAATTAGATCAGGTCCAATGGGCCTTAACCAATGTTTGGAAGGTTTAGTAGAGGCTTAATTGCTACACTTTAAAATCTTAAATAGTTTACTCATTCAACGTTGGACTGGAAATATTGTGGCAGTAACAACAGCAGAGAACGGGCAAAAGGCCTTAGAGTTCTTGGGCTTGGGAGATGAAGAACACCCCTTCGAGAATACTGTAAGTGCTTGTTTATATGAAGTGTAGTTTAACTCGTATAAAAATAGGTAGCGGTGTTTATGAGCCGGGCCGGGCCAGGCCAGGCCTGTTCGTGAGCTTGCGAATTTGTTCACAAGCTCAAATGAACCAAACTTTTAAGCGTTCACGAGCTTTTTAACGAGTTTTTTTGCGCATACTTTTAAACTATATAGTTTAATAATCAAACAATTATTTATTAAATTTATTTACGAGATATGTTATATTTTCTCTGTACTTATATAATTTCATAATATATATATATATGTAAATCACTATACAAGCTCTTTATCAAATATATTAACGAATTTTTTCACGATTTCAAATGAACAAGTCGAGCCTAACTTTTGTCGAATCGAGCCGAGCTTCGAGCTATTGTTGAGCGACTAAACTCATTTACACCCCTTAAAAACGGGTAATGAATAAGAATAATACTAGGGGAAAAACTCATTTACAACCAACTTTATTTCGGACCTTGTGAGGTTCATGTTTGCCTAGCAAAGAAAAAAGGTCATGAATACTATTTGGGTTCCCACTTTTTTCCAAATAAGACAGATAGTTCCACTCCAGATCGAGCATCGCCTTAGATTTTAGTTAGACTGAGACTGAGATGTGAAAGTTTACAAACAAAATTGTGCGTCGAAAATTCTCGTTCGAGTTCTCTCTTTCTCGAAGCATGAAAGAATAAGAGGCCGATTGGATCTCTATGAAAAATAGGAGATTTTTTTTAAGAATAATGATTGGGGCACCAAAGGATACAAAAAACTTCCACAAAATGAGTGGAAAGTCTATGTGGCACAGTGGGACCTGCCAGTAATTAATGGAAATAATGCTTAATTGCTGGCGGGTCCCAGTGTGCCACATAGACTTTCCACTCATTTTGTGGAAGTTCTTTGTATCTTTTGGTGCCCCTAGCATTGTTGTTTTTTTAAATAGACTTTTCTATTGGATTTTCTAAAAAGCTTTTTAGTGTTTGGGAATTAAATTTTTTTAAACTTTTTCATTTAAAAAAAAAACATAAATTTTCTACATTTTAATACTCTTTTTCAGCACATTTTGGAAATTTTGATTTTTTAAAACTTGTAGAAGGTTGATTGTTAAAACAAACTCACCCGTTTCACTAATCTCAAATAAGTGGTTACCAAATAACACATTAAAAAGACTCGAAACTTTTGCTTTTTTTAGGCTCTATAAGATTCATGGATTAGTTAGTGCAAGGAAAAGAATCACATAGAAAAACACTCTTATATGTTTTTAACTAATAATATCCAAAAAAATATACCCTTAACAAGGAAAACTATGTAGACGGAAAAAAATCAAAAGGAAGAGAAAATAGGGTAAAAAAAAAAACCCTATATAAATAGGGGGGGAAGTGTTTTTCTTCAAATGTGGGGTAACTGTTCTCTAGTCAAACCTCAAGAGAAGGTGATATTAACCCTATAAAAAGCTAGTATCTACTGTTACAAGCATGGAAGATAACAATAGGGATATCACGTTTCTTTTCCTTTTACATTATCTAAATCCGCAAACCAAATTGGCCTTTCACTGCAAATTAAATTCTGTAAAAGTCTTACAAGGCATGACTATCCAACTGTAATCTTTCTGCTTTGTACGATCAAAGTTAAACTCAAGCTTTTCTGATTCTAAAGAAAATTTTATGGTTGATACTTTTTTGCAGCATTCAAAGGTGAACTTGATAATTACCGATTATTGCATGCCAATAATGACAGGTTATGAGCTACTTAAAAAAATTAAGGTAAAGGAACCCTATCTTCGTCCTTTAACATATGATACAGAAATTAGTTTTTCCAATTTCATTTTGCAGTTATCAATCAAAATTGGTGCATCAAGTAAATTAACCACTTAAAATATGCACAAATCTAGTGGCTTGCACCTTCAGAATAATTATGTATATACTGTTATCTTTCTTTGTTGACAGGAATCATCAAACCTGAAAGAGATACCAGTAGTGATAGTGTCATCTGAGAACGTCCCCAATAGGATCAAGAAGTAATCACTTGCTCTACAAGCTTCAAATCTTTCTACCCCAATAGCTTTTGTGTGTGTGTGTGCGCGCGCGCATGTACATTGTTTAGTTATTTTTCTGCCGATTTAAGGACATTGGAAATAGAAAGATGGACAAATTTTTACGTTCATTTTAACTTTTGTTGACAAAACAGGTGCTTGGAAGAAGGAGCTCAAGAGTTTATGCTGAAGCCTCTCAAACAATCAGATGTTAAGAAATTGAGATGTCACATAATGAAGTTTTGGTCCATCTTGTAATGGGAGGCTTTAAACGAAGTAATATAAAGACCAAGTAACCTGAAATGTATTACTGAATACATTCCCAGACTTTGTGATAGAATTAAATCCTTTCTCCACTTGTTCACTCTTAATCAGTTTGTCTTATGATCTTCTATTACATTTATTTGAGCTTAAGCAAATTCTGTGAATTTTGCCTTTTCATTTTCCCATTGTTTGAGGGGATTTTGTATTTAAGCATTTTGCCTCTCTCTATCAGTATGCTATTTTGTATGCATGCTACTAACTACTAAGATAAATGGAATACCATGTTATTGTTAACGGATAGAGGTTTGTTATTTTGTCCCACTAAAATTCCTTAGTATCTTAGCACCTAAAGACACTTCCTGAATGCAATATGGATTGGTATTAAGGGTGTTTTAAAACAAACAAAAGGTACAGGGTATTCCATTTTCTGCATTGTGTACTTCGATACACAAATCTCTCAATGTACATCAAATGTGAGAGAATATCATACCTCCACGGTGTCCTGCATTAAAGTTGAAGAACATAGCTTGCAAGCACCATCACCTGGTACAATGGGTTGACTCAATTGTCCTATCCATTGCTTTCTGTCCGACTCCCTTTAGGCCCAAAATCTTCTATATCTGTATTTGCAATTAGAAAAATAGATATTTGGAATAATACATAATCCAAACAGATTAGGAATCTTGCTAAGAGAGAGTTTGTGAAAACCAAACATAAGGCAGTTCAAAAAGAAAGGAATTTAGGGGAAAACTTACCTTTACTCTCTTTTTGACAAGGAAGGGAAGTTTGGACATCATTGCCATATCTGAAACAATATAAACCTCTCAAGTGAAATTGCAATATACGATGGTGATGAAAACATTGAACAGAATACCACAAACAAGAATAAGAAATGGTGAAAAATCATTTTATGGTGTCCAACATACTCTTTTTCATCAACACTGCTTTCAAGCTCATCAGGTATCATCACGGACGATGATGTCTCTACTGTGTGCTCAGGAGAACATGTCGTTTTCACAACTTCCATCATCTCTGGAGTTTTGGCATTTGCTTCCTCACACTCACTGTAGCTATTATCCACAGAATCTGAAACTTCCATTGGCTTTTCATTGTCTGAGGATAACCCATCAATGCCAAAACAAACCTCTTCTTGTACCTCAAATTTGCTGCAGTCAGTTGGCTGGATTTCTGCTTTACTTTCCCCAATTTTTCCAACACTCTCATGCAGCGAATTATAGGGAAATCCTCTCTCTCCTTGAGAACCTGCAATAGGTAATGAATATTTAGGTCTGCTTTCCATGTCAGAGTCTGGCGATAAATTTGGCTTGCCTAGCCCAGAGCCAATGTTTGAGAGGTTGGAGATCCCAGATGAGTGCACATGACTAAACGATCGAGGGAATGAAAAATTTTCTGAGAAAAAATCGCGGAAGGGTGAACTTTCAGCAGGAACATTGAGTTTTGATCTCTCAAACGATGATTTGGTGTTATCACGTAGTTCAGGGACCGGAGATGTCTCAAATGTGTGATCAGTCCAAAGCTTGTCACTAGAAGATCCATATTTTTTCGCCCATGAAGTTTGGCAGAGAAAACCGAAACCTGAATTTAAATCACCGGGAGTATATGCTTTCTCATAAAAACAACTGTCTTCGGATCCCTTTTTTCCCTTAAATGCCGAGTCTAAATAATGGGCCGGTCTTGACCTCGATGGGTTTGGCTTTGACATAAAATTCCCTGCTACATTTGTACTTTGCCTCTGCTGGAAATCATCCCTGTTTTTGCAGTATGTTACCCCAGCATCACTACTCTTCGCAGCAAATTTACTTTCAGCGCTTCTGTGATGACCACCATGCCTTCTTGTGTTCGGTTTTGCAATTGAGTTCGTTGGTGACCTATTGCTTGCATTTACCCTCACTGTTTCGAACAAATGAAAACTTTCTCATAAACACTTAAGCAGAGGAGTTGCTAAATGAACCCACCAAATTTCTCTCTACACCCAGATGTACAACATGAGATGCTGCATGTAAACCTCACTGCATAATGTGGGTATAGAGAGAAATTTGGTGGGTGCAGTTAGCAGCACTACAGAACAAAAGCTTTTCTGGCTTTCCACAACCCTCCTACTTGTATACACAGGACCCACATATAGTGGGTTCCCCCAACCAAGAACAAAAATCTAAACGGTCCATCTATTGAAGTTAATGAAACTAACCTGCACTGGATGAGCATGACTCCTCACTGTTTCTCCACAAATAGCAAATAAAACCAAACAGAATTATTAAGAAAGGAACAAAATGGGACTAATGAAAGGACCATGTGAAAAGGTAACCGAGAATATTAACCTAAGCAAACTCAAACTCTCTCTTGCATCTTCTGTTACAAAACACGACCATGCTGGTTGGTTGATAACATCTTTAACATCAGAATGTCTTCCAAATTTAGGATACCTGCTATAATGAAATAAAAGATTCTTAACAGAAGGCAGGGAAAACTATACCCTCTGAGCATAGTTAACATACCATGTCCCATCTGGAGTTATCAGATCATGATCATTATCTGCTGCTTGGTACTTGCAATATGGAGTGAGTGACTCTGGTTACCAAATGAAAGAAAAAAGTCATCATCAAAGACAAGGCTAAACAGAACAGAAAACAGATACAGATACTTATCATTCAATAGAAAGAGGCAAACCTAATGATAAAGAAAAGAAAAGAAAATGAAAGTCTACACTCTGGATCACGTATATGATCTGTCTGCTCATAAAGCATAAAAAGTAATTGATAAAATTGGTGGACATTCCTACAAAGGAACGTTTATGATACAACAACGGATGCCTCATCAGCATGTTATCCCAATTTTCAATTGGTTAATTCTGCAGCAGAAATCTGAATTCACCAAATTATCAATACCACAAACCAGCATGCCTTTAAATCTGTAGTGTGAGGTGGGAAAAGGGGAGCACCAGAGTTATCTTTTTAATTAGGCTATAGGTGCCACAAAATGATTTTCCCTGCATTAAAGGGGAGAGAGAAAAGGACGGAGGGGGAGGGGGAAAAAGAACTCACGAGATGGTAGAAACATTCCTCGAGCATAAATCACTTATAAGGTGAAATGTTTAGCACTGTCATCTTGTTCCACTATATTTAACACCATGATTTCTTCATTATATTGTAAATCAAGCCAGGGTATCAAACAACGTATAAGTTCAGATTGATACAAAGAATAGAAAATAAGAGTTCTCATAATTATCCATGCCTTAATCTGAAAACATTTTAAACAGGACCACCAATAGATTAATGTATCGCTTGTATAGGATTAGTATAAGAAGCCAAAGTAGACCAAACACCGCTCCTTGGAACCCGTATATATTATGCATACATACTTTTCCTCGGCTAAATACTTTTAAAGTAGCTCTCCATGTATGGAACCCATACATATTAGCTCATACATACTTTTCCTCTGCTAAACACTTTTAAAGTAGCTCTCTACGTATAAAAAGTCAAGGGATTACTAATTTATTCCTCCCATCATTGATAATTAAAAACCACTCAGGAACCAGTTCCAAACAAAAATGGAAAACCAAAAAGTATAAACAGGAATCCACAGACCACCATCCTTACAAGCTATACCTAAAACTGAGTACATTGTTCATGAGCCTATCAACATAATTACTGGGAAAAACAGCTTAAGATGCATGTGGGATGCTAACTTTGTACCTATCGTTTTAGCATAATAAACCAACTGTAGGAAGTGTGCCAAAGTGAGAGAACAATAGTAAACAACTCTGCTGTTTCCATGATGCTTCTACTATTGACAGAATTCATTCTTCCAAGAAGTACGATTTTAAATAGACAGAAACTTCATAGTGATTCAGAGAGAGAAACAAACCTGTTATATTAAATCTCTGTGTTACACTTTTGGTAGTCCTGCACATTTATAACAAACCCTATCAAGTGCTAAATTCAATTACATTCCAAGAAAGAAGGAATAAAGGCCAATTTCTAAACAGATCACCTTCTCCTCTGCAAATAAGGGCCTTCAAAAGCAAAGTCTGACATCTCATGCTGTCCAAAACTCAAATAATCAGTAGAACTGCTCTCCCTATTACATGGCCAGTTCTTCCAAGATATATCACACTCCCCTTCATCAAGAAAGCTGTGATCGAGGTAGCCAGAACTAGCTGGAGAATATAACGTAACAGATTTAGATATTGCGACTGTTCGGTGTAGATAGAAATCTAATATGAACGGTCAAGCAGCATCAAGTATGCAATGAAAATATCATCAAGGAATTGTTGGGCAGATCAATAACCTTACTTCATCCTATGTTACGTGAAATACAGATTGCTTCATTTGTGGAATGGAAGACATATGTAAACTCTTATGTAATGCAAATGGTGTACGCTTGTCATAGGCTTGTAATAAAACTATATATGGGAACAACGCATTTCTCTATAACAAAGTTTATTTTAACGAGTGATGACAAGTAATAGAAAATATGGTTAATGTGCCGAATTTTAATTTTCTAGCATATTTTTATACTATAACTTGTTATGAAAAAACTAAGGACTGGGGGTATCCTAAGCAAGTTAAGCAGTTAAACAAAAGCACAATTGTATTAGCATTTTTGTAGTACTAAGAAGATTGTGATAAGCTTAGAATATAATGCTCCTAATCTTGGATGCAGACAGTTAAGTACCACATTTATGATGAAGAGTTTTTTATTTTATTTTTTTCGAAGGCATTTATGATGTAGATTTGGTGCATCCAAACCAGAATTACCATCCAAAACCAATTCTGTGTTAAAGCTGAAGTACATCAATTGAGCTACTGAATACATCTAACAGGCAGAAATTTGATACCCAGATGGAAAGTGCCGACGTATATCAAATTAAAACCATCCTAACAAATTAAAACCATCCTAACAAATTTCGATAAAATTTGTTTGAAAAAGAAATGCAATAAGAAACTACCTTTCCATCTACTTTCATTCTTTCCATCAATGTTGTAGAAGACTTCTTCATCACCAAACAAATTCCTCATTTTATTATCATTGCCATCAAGTGCGGAGCAGTCATTGAACTCGTTGACCATGGGCAACTTCTGCTTTGGGTTGCTAAATGATTCCAAAATACCCCTTGAACAGCAGAATGGTAGATCCAAAGAACTGCCACTGATGGATGTGTTGATATCTTGGATCATAGCATCCTGCATAATGTTGGTCAAATCAGTTAGTTTCAGTTCTCTCAAACAATTTTAACCAAGAAATTCAACCCTGGAAAGCAATACTGTCCCAGTCACTGCCAGCACCACGCATCGAGCTATCGACATTATGACACAAATGGATGGAGAAGCATGAAGTACACTCTATGTGAAGCTCATAAATAGATACCACAAGAAAAGACAATGATTGGATGAGCCTCAACCGATACCCACCAGCTTAAAAAAAGTAGAGGCTCGTATTCCGCATTTGTAAGAACTATGTATTCAGATTGTGTGTTAAATATCTATGTTAATTTATGTAGCATTTCATTGTCAGCAACACACCTCTAGACCAAGAGCAGGACAAATCTTGTGCACATGTCCCAGCAGCACAGCAAGAACAATATCATGCGCTTCATAAAGTAAAACAGACTCTAAGCAGTCGTATGAACAGTTTTCCTTTAAACTTAGCACATGCTCAATATCCTTACGACACTTTAAAAGAAGTTTTTGTAAACCTAAGATCTCGTAGCAAGATGATACAAATATTATGATCAAGACAAAGATCCTAAATGCGTTGTACTTTCCTTCATTAACTTTTCATCAACCTGCAGGCCCATAATTGGTCAATATTTAAGTTTATAAGTCTCAAAATCAACTCAATTTTTGGTTCAACCATATCAAATTACTCATAAGCTTTGCCTAAATCACTACCACTATGAATACATTGCTTCTTTTGGTCCAACTTTTTGCTAGAGAAAGTATTGCAAATCTGGCTAATGGTTCCTTTACTTTCAAATAATTAAACTTAACTGCAATGCATTAATCACAAAACTACAAAAGTGCCCATATGTCTCACCTAGGGTTTATAATGAGTTTACATGTATGAACTCAAGGAAGTCCAACATATCTTTGTATCTTCACATTGTGAAGATCATCAATACAGCTAAATCACACAGCAAAACTAGTGGTTTTAGATCCAGCAAACCCATATATGAGTTATACCTGAATTTATTTCTCATTCCTCCCAGCAAGTTTAGCACATATTTACCAATCTTACACTCATTATATGATGAAGGAAAACAATGCGTCTTATTTGCCCTTCTTAGTTCCTTTTCATACTATTTAAAACTTCCTTCTTCATTTTTCTAGTTTGAGATATCATCCAGTTCCTTTTTCAGACACTCCACCTAAATTCTCCAAACATATTCTGGACTTCACCACTCCACCATCAAGTTCTCTCTGGGCCTTTTTACTATACTTCCAAAACATCCTTCCCCCATTTTAAAACTCCTAGTCAGGATTTCAACACTTCTCTTTTTAAAATCCAATTTCTATTTTCCAAAAGGAACAAATAAGTGCAACCCCATTTCAGAATAGCCACTCTTCTTTGGAGTCTCCCCACTTCTCTGGAAACCTCATGTTTATGTACCTTATTATCATCTATAAAAGCATCCATAACCAAAAGGTCCAATTGTCCAAAAGGACCAAAACCAATCTGTCTTGCCGAGTATTCTATCCAAACAAACAAATCCCCGCATGTTTCCAGTTTGTGTGCAGGCTTTTCAAGATTTCATACAAACCTAATCATATCTACATAAAAAAAACTCCAGTACCAAAAACCCAGTTCTAAGTCAGAAATGAGGATGGCTTATATACAGGGGTAACATTTGTCCCCTTATGCAAGAGGCCAATAATTCATGGACTGGGGTGGCTTGAATATAACTAAAAGAACTCATTGTAGTCCCCATCAGAAACTTGCTGTTTAGAAATGGACTAGAAATCATTCGCGTAAAGCAGTCACATATACGAAGAGAATAGGCACAAGCAATGCACTCACCACTTCTAGTTCAATATCATGCATCACATTACTAAGGTTCTTGGATGAGTGAGATCGCTTTGAAGCCTTCGATGGTGAGGAGCAACCATAGGCAAAGGTCCTATGATCATGACAAAAGTAATGCTTTGTTCAGACAAAGTTCTAGTCATTTATTTAACATCTTAACGTTATAGCATAGCAAATTCATTCAAACAAATTGAAACATAAGCTTGGAATGCAGCATGAAAACAAGAGAACTAAAGCAAATCAGTTTCATAAGAACCACTAAGTGATGGTAACATGATAAGTTGACATAATGAAAGTTACCGAATTAGATACAAATATATCTCTTGGCACGTTGTCAAAAGCATTAATGAGACAAGATGCCTTGTTGTAGACTCGGATGAAAACGGAAAATGTAAAGATAGTCGATTGACTCCATTATAATGCTGGAGCAGATGCAAGACAGCAAAGGAATCCAAAGGAAAAATCAGAACTCAGCAGTTTAACATCAATATGCAATCACGTCAATTGCATAAACAGACAAAACCATACACTTTCCCCTTTTGTTCGACATCTACTTCAGCGACTAGAACTTATTACATATACCTAGAACTATTTCTGCATCTTAGTACTAAAAGAATGACAAACCAGATAAAAGGAAAGCTATATCATTGAGGAAAAATGCTATATCATTGCCTTGATAAGCGACTTGAAGCATTCAACACTTTCTAAGAGAGTCAAGTAAACAATCATAAGCAGAACCATAATATCACACGTCCTAGTTTCTTCCTCTTAAGGTAGTGAGCAGTAAGAAACTAGCTTCTGGATGTTCTCCTTCACAAATGTCAGGTAGCAGGGAAACTTTAATGAGATAGCCATAGAAAAATTCAGTAACAGAATATCAGTCTAAACATGATATTTTGCCAACCCCAATTTTGTGCTATTATCAGAAAACTCTTAACGAACGCATTAACTGTGGAAACATGTCTGCGACACCAAAATTCTCTCAACTATGATCTGTAAAGTTAAGGCCTCAATATAAGTAAAATCTTGGCATCAACACTTTCAGTTACCTGGCAGACTGTTGCGGTGAATGAACTGGTGTTTCTGTTTCCACTTTACCTAGACCTGATGGACAAAAGTAGGCTTTAAAAACTAATATGCCATATTAATGAAATATTCCTTAATTAATCATAGATATCATTTCATTTAAAGACAAAGCCTATGTATATATCGTAATTTATGCAAATTTTCTAATGCTGTAAAAATAACTATGCAAGAACAGATATTCTACTATGACAAGAAAGAAGCATGAGTTTTCATGTGACAGATATCCAACTATTTGCTTGATTTTAATTTCTAAATCAAAATACCTTCAATTGAAAATGAAACATGGGCTTCACGCACTGGACTCACACCTGAATTGCCATTTTGTCCATCATCCCCAAGTAAATCTATAACGGAGAGTTCTGGGGAAAAAGAAAAAAGAGGGAAATCAAAAAAATTCAAGCTAAAGGTGTACTAAAAAGGAAAAACCAGATATAAGTGGGGGTTCATACAAAACAGCTGCATTCTGCAGTGACTAAGTGCTTCACAAATAAACGAACCTATTGACTTATTTCTGGAAACCCATAAACCTGACAATCTGACATGGAAATGTGAAATTGGGAAGAACTTGAATGTCATGAAAAACTGCTACTCACGGTGCTCACTTGCAAGCTTCAGTTGATCCGGTTTGTCATTATTCAAATGTAAACCTCTATTCCTATCAGTAGGGCTAACTTGAACCCTGTGAAGCAAAAAGATAGAAAGATGAAGTACTGCTTGCACTGTAAGATATTACCATGAATGAGATAACAAGCATAATAGCAGAAATGCACAAAAGTGAACCCCTTTCAGTTGGGAGTTATGCAATAAAACTACTAATCATGCCTCCTCAGATTTAACAGCAAAGGAAAGGGCTTCTTAAGTAGAACTAAGTTTATGTATGAAGGGTGCAAGGCTTTATATAATTTACGAAACAGATGTACGCAAACTTACTGCATCGGATATACAGTTCCCACTTGGTAGCTTGATGGACTTCCTGCTTCAGCATAAATAATAAAACCGTCATGCATTCTACTTCTCAATATCTAAGCCACAAGCTGGGGAAAACATGGCCAAATCAAAGCGGAACACTTGAGTTAAGTTCAGATAATGAGATAAACTTACTTGCATTCTTAAACTGAATAGGATCAACAGGAGTGAGTTTGTTGGATTGGATTGCTGGTAGACACTTCGGTTCTGGACACTTCACAGTCAAACGATCATCCTCTGGATTTTCCCTTGCTTATGTGATTGTAGATATAAAATTAGGCAGAAAAAGGTAGAAAGGTTATGTAAAGTGACGATCCTGAAGCAATCAACTAGGATTATTTATAGTGGGAAAATGGTCATCGACCAAACCACATGGCAATTAATCCCTAATAAAGTTGGTAGTCATAATATTGCCACATTATTGCCTTTATACAACAGAATGTGTTTATCATCTCCGATTAACGAAAATCAAATCATTGTATTGAACTAAAGCCACAAGCTAATGACGTCATTCCTAAATCCTAATATTACTATGGTGCTAGAAGATACATATCAAAGCCGGAATGAAGTTTTAAACAACAAAAAACGCTTGGCACAGAAACTATTGTAAGTTCACATAATAATATGTAGTAGGGAAGTTTGTGCCGGAATACTTGCCATTATTGACTAAAACTCAACAGCAATAATTTGAATGGCTTGTTAAGCCAGTTGGGGGTATAAGTAAGGGTTCATTTGTCCAATTTCAATTCCGGAGTGTCTGAGCAATTTTTCACTGGGATGGCATGAACGAAATACAATTAAGCAGAAGGGAGACTATCTCTATTATTTCAACTTTCAAGAAATGAAAATATGCAGCATAATATATCGGATCCAGTTAAGTAACAATGAAAATCAGCATCACAACTCTAATCTATGCCACTTTATTGTATATAGAAGAATGGACTATAAATACGCTGCTAACAACTTCTAAAAAAAGATCAAGTACTTGGAATTTTGGATAGACCTACCACTTAAGAAACTGGGTCTGCGTTCTTGAACAACCGTTGACAAACTTAGTAAACTGAGAATATCCAGTGATCGATTATTCTTCGGATGTCGACTACATGAGTTCACTTCGTCAGAAAAGCTCTCTACCCCAGCTTTCTGCTCCTGCTGTTGTCGTTTTCTTTGCTCAAAATATTGCCTTTGCCTAGGTGTGAACGCCATGGTAAGAATGGTCAATTGACCGCAAGCAATATTACGCCTAATTCTGATATATTCAAAACAAATGTGTTGTGTATAGATGACGGATCAGTCTGTTATACAACAGTGAAATATAGATGTTTCTGTACCTTTTTTGTGTTGACTTTCTTGACTGAAATTTTCTCCATCTCAGCATAATCAAAGGACATCATACACCCAACAAAAGAGGTCTAATTAATCACATAAATCACAATTTTTGACATGACATTAAATTGTACCAGATTCTTTTCAGAAAAAAAATGTTAAAAGAGTATAAAACTTCAACGTGCCGAGAGGAATGGGGAAAAAAGAAGAAGAAGAACTCAGTTGCCAAACTTACAGCTGTCACTTTGCGCCTCGATCCTCCCATCCATTGCAACATTCTGAGAGGTACAATCTTTCACAAAAACCTGAATAAATGAAAACAGCATGCACCACTAACTTTACATGATAAATCAAAGGTGTGAAAGTAACAGATATTCAGATTAGAAAGCTAAGTACAAAAAAGCCAATAAGCACAAGACTAGCATAATTTCTATTATAAATTATCTTGAGCACTGGGCTTCCCTTTTCTATACACTCTCTTTTTTTCTTTTTCGATTATTAGGAGCCTCCTATTAAATAGGAGGTATCCAAGCCACTTTGAGCTGAGCACCGATCAAATCCTCCCAGAGACACCTGTAGATACACTAACTTTACATGTATACTGCAATGGTCAAGTTTGAGTACACTCGTGGACAATGTTCTAAAAATTGCTAGGTGGTAGGCGGGCCGTGGAGGGGGGCCTAGCGCCTAGGAAATTCCAGTGCTGCTTCGCATGAAATGAAGTCTCGTTTCGGTGGGAAGTCGAAGATCTCGGCGGTCTTGTGAGTGGTTGTAATCATGCTCAGAGAGAGAGAGAGAGAGAGAGAGAGAGAGAGAGAGAGAGCACATCTCATGTGAAAACAACTGAAAAGTAAATAGGTGTTTCAAATTTCAATCAATTTTTGATTGAAAACAACTGAAAAGTAAATAGGTGTTTCAAATTTCAATCAATTTTTGAATCAATCAAAAATGCATAAATGAAAAATTGGGGAAAACCAGAGAGAGAGAGAGAGAGAGAGAGATTGATTCTCTGGAAAAAAAAAATATGATGAAATTGACTTCGAGGGTTTTTGGTTATAAATCACTTACCTGGTTGAGGAGTCTCTCTCTTCTCCAACACGATCTGCCTTGCTAACTGCTAAGTTGCTGGTTGGCCTCTCCAGTAGAAGTGAAAAAATACTGCACATGAGATGAAAAGTTAAAAAGGTTTAAATTTTAATCATTTATTTTTATTTCTAGCGATTTTTAACCCTTTTAAGATATGCCGTTAGTAAAAGTATAGAAATCGTATAAATCCGTGGTTAAATATAATTTGGGAATTACGCGTGTTTATATATCTGAAAAATATGATTTTTGAATAAGTTCATTATTTAATTTCCAAATCTAAAAGTTAGTGTGATTCGAATTATACTAGTTTTTTTTTTTTTTTTCATTCGGGTCTGGTGTGCATAGGTTGATGAATATTCATTAGTGTTATATGGTTAACGTTTCGTGGATATAAAGTTGCCTCTCTTTATTTTAAAAGTTCTGCTTTATATTTATATATATCATATTTGTTTGCTTTGTTTGAAGAATAGGGAAATATTGCATATCAATTCAATGATTTGTGCATGATTTTTAAATATTAAGATTGTTACCAAAATACTTAAAACATTAATGGGGTCAAATTATACTCCCTCCGTCCCTTTTTTTTAGTCCATCTTTGGGAACTCAACTTATTAAGAGGACAAAAAGAATCTACACCTACTTTCCACAATTGCCCCTAATCATTACAATAACTTTTTTAATTTTGTCTTGGTGTAGATTTCAAGGAAGGATAGTATTGGAAAGTAAGTAAAAATTGTGTACCAATTTAGAAAAGTGGACACTAATTTTGAAACATCCCAAAATAGAATATAGGACTCTAAAAAAAGGACGGAGGGAGTAGTAATTAAAGCACCGACTTAGTGAAAAATTGTTGTTACATACTAGAAACACTACATGCATAAATATGTATATCGATAATGTAAATAATCAAATGATCAACAACTCTTAGATTAGACATTTTGAAAGTAAATGGGTGTCTATTATACACCCTTTCAATCATAAAGCACCAATTCAAATTTTGACCGAATAAACACATATCTTCAATGCATTACATGCCACTTCACAAAAAATTGAACCGGTTGATATTAATTATGCATTAATTTTACACAACTCTTCAAAGATGTGCAAATGGATGTGACCAATTAGCAAACAATTCTGACACTTCAACATGAACCTGGGCACCAACTCAAATATAGTCTTCCATTTACAAATAGTTAAGAACAAATGCACGATTTTGTAAATATTAAGAACTTTTTGACTTCATAATAAATACGTGACTATTCAAAAGGTGCACTGTTTGAGAAAATAACTAGTGACAACGCATGTTCTCCGTTCTGTAAATGTTGCAGTTACATGTAATAACGAACCGAATGTGATACAGTTTTGTAATTAATACAACAATGATACAATTTTGTAATTAATACAACAAACCGATTTGGAAATGCACACACGGAAATGACTGGTTGATGATACAAAATCATTGTACTCAAAGATAAGTACACTGGAAAGGTATAATAACATATCTAATAGTTTAGGAGAATGTTACTGTGCAGTTAGCACAGTGCTGTTTGCACTGTGCTACTCACAGTTTATACAGTAAAAAAGCAGCTTTACTGTGCAAACTCAGCACTGTACTAACTGTACAGAAGCATTCTCCAATAGTTTATTATATGGAGTAGCAGATTGTATATGTCAATCTGATAACAACTACGAACAGATTAACATGCGAAGTCCAGTAATCAGATTAGGAGCATTAAAAACATACCACATAGCATTGTTTCATATTATTTATTACCGATTTACCCAATTTCAAGGTCACATACCAGTTGATTTCGGGCAGAGATGGAAAACATATTTGCAGAAAATGAATTACCATATTACAAAAGACAGATTTATACAGATTGAAAACCATTTATAATCAACATAGCAGTATTAGAAATCGCAAAGAGTATATCAAATTCAGATTATACTAGTCACGAGAACAATAAATTGTCTTTAGATTATAGTTTCAAACACTAAACTCGATCTAATATTCGTAGTGCATCTAAATCAAGTTCTGTTTTATTTATAGTATTTATTTGTGTGTTCTTGATTTCAAATTTATACATTATACATATCCCAATATATTTTGGTAACAATCTTCTAATATAAAGATACGAAATTATTCTCTCTCTCTCTCTCTCTTTCTCTCTCTCTCTTATTGTCCGTTTTTCATCTATATCAGGCTCTGTTTTATTTACAGTATTTACTTATTGAAGTATTGTCGGTTCTTAGTTTCATATTTATACACATATATACATCCCAATATATTTTGGTATACATAGAGTTTTATTAATTGGTTTATTTATTTATATTAAAATATTTTAGCTGGGAACAAAATGAACGCTGCTACTGCAGTATGAGAGGAATTATGCTCACATACCATTCGACCGGTCGAAGGTATACCCATCACTATAGATATAATTTCATGTGCTAGGGAAAACACATCCAAGTTGATAATATTCTTTTCTTTTCGTTTCCCTCATAAAATCCAATAACCAAATAAATGCTAAATTGAACATTTTTCCATTCCACTCCAAAAAAAGATTTGATTTTAGGTAGTAGCACTAAATCTATAACACCCGTATTTGTGTTATTGCTTTTGCATTACATTGTCATGCATGATAATGTGATGTGGCGTGTCTTATGACACATGTTTGGGTGAGTTTTGACTCACGAGTTGATTTGGGTGTCTGTATTAGAGAACCCTTTGAAACTGTAGTGATTGAGTATTTGTTGTTGCGACGTCTCTTCGAGTGTGAGACGGTCACTGTGGAATACTTTAAATGTTTATATGAAAATAAATGTTTATCTGTGTATTTCAATATCTGTACTATTTTCTGTTTTAGAATTTATAGCTGTTGTTAGTTTTAGTATCCTAGTGAGAACGAATTAACAAACTATTAATTTGGTAGGCTAATTAGCAACTTCGGAAACGTCATGTAGAAATTCGCATTTTAGCGACCAACCGTAACTTAATCGAAAACTTTTATAATTTTGAGGTTTCACTTATAAAGCTATGAATAAGCTGGATAGAAAGTTTCAGAGAATGATTAGGAGTTTTGAAAACTAGTGGGGTGGTAAACGTAATTTTCAAAGGTTTTGCCTATATATAGATAGAGATGGATGAGATATTTTTACAAAGCTTTCTTCATAAGTTTCAAAGGAGGCCATAAGGGAGATTAGGAGCTTAGAGCTTCTCGACGCCAAACGATGCCCGTTCGGCCGCTGGTTTTTCACCAGATTTCATATTTGAGCTCCTCGAGGTGAGAGCTTCGTTTTGATACCTCTTAGGCCTTGTTTGGCCAAGTTTTCCAAAAAGTTATTTTCTAGAAGTTTTCATAAAAGTTGATAAATGGAATTTTGATCCATAGGAATTGTACTAGACGGACTTCTACACGTTCTTTGTACACGGGTTTTCTTCAGATTGAATTATAGGAGCGTTGATCGGAGGTGAGTGATCCAACTATGTTTTGGAATGATTTCTTGGCATGTATTCATGTTATGTTTGAATAGCATGTATTTAATTCATAAATATATACTGTGTAGTTCATATTGGGCAATTGTATTGATAAATAGGCCCAATAGCACGATGAAATGTTTGATTTCCGCGAGCATGGTGATATGTATTTGAGCATGTTAAGTTGCTTATGTGGGTCAGAAGGAGCACGTGGTCACCGTGCCATTTTGTGGAGTCGATATAGGCATTAAGGTCGCACGATTGAAGAGAAGAATCGCGGGTCTTACCCTTTCGCGTGGACTTATTGGCGAGGAGTCACGAATTGGGAGTATGGACGGGCACGTGAGTCTCCGGCGACTAGTATGAAATGTAGAGATGTGAATGCGAACATGTTTATCATTCATGTACATATGTTGATTTATTCACTAAGCATTAGCTTAAACAAATCGAATATGTGTGGTTATTCAAATAACCATTGCAGGTATAAATGCTGGCGAGGAACCGTAGAAGTTAGCACGTGGGTTGGGAGTTTTTTTAGAAGGCAACTTGAACATTAATCTTGTAGTTTTGGGACAATAGGAATGTTGTAATAAGAATTCTTATGGTTTTTAGTTATGTTTAACTTGGTATGTTAGAACGAATCTAAAATGTTGTAATAGTTAGTAACATGTTGTAACTGTGCTTCAGTAATATGTTAATACAGTTAGGATTGCTTTGGAGTACTTTTGGAAGTGTGTGCTTGATTCCTGGAGATTCGCATAAAGCTTTTAGACTTAGAAATTCTACAAAATGTGTAATGCTGCCATAAACCAGTCGACTGGTAGAGAAAACAGTCAACTGGAGCCTCTTTTCCAGCAACTCACTGCATTCTTTTATACAAGATCAGTCGACTGGGTCTCCGACACAGTCGACTGGATCATGATTTTCAAAACTGATATTTTTAGCCAGGCTGGACTTCAGTCGACCGGACCTTACCAGTCGACTGAAATTTTGAAGCCCCAGTCGACTGGATGTAGAAAGCAGTCGACTGGATGGTGTTTTAAAACCCAACTTTCTGCTGGACTAGGATCAGTCGACTGGATCCGAGGATAAGTCGACTGGACGGATGGTTTTCAAAATGACTTGTTTTATTCCATTGCGTGTGTTCTTCAAACTAATTTTTGGGAACGTTAATGAATTGGTTTAGCCTCGGTGGCGTGCCACGGGCTTCGGTTCCGCTATTGTGGGACCGGGCTGTGACAAAATCAAGTATTGTCTTACTAACAATGTTTTGAATACCAGACCGTTCATCGAACCGAAAAATTGACGGGGTCACAGTTTAGAGGTTCAACCATTGGATGAACCGTAATCAACCTATGATGTCATAATTATGTAATATTTAATTATTTATCTTTATACATAAGTTTTAGGGACATTTAGAGATATATCCCTTGTCAACTAAAAATTTAATAAAAAGTACCTTTATTATTGCATTTAATCAAAAGTCTCTTATCATTGACAAAAGAACAAAACTGACATGCACACAAACATTTCCCACATTTTTTCCACTTCAGCCCAACTTTTCATGCGCCCATGCTTTTGCAGCCACTCATACGGTATGAGTACTATGCCGTATGATATTCTAAATTCAAAAAATATTTTGCAACTTTAAACCTCCATAACTTTTGACATACAACTCCATTTTTCTCAAAATTTATACCGTTGGAATCGTGTCGACGAGAGCTACAAAACTAACATCATTATTAATATGTTTTGAGCAAAAAACAAAAGTTTACATGCCTTGTGTGAAAATTTGAAATTTCACAAAATTATTTTCAACAATTTTGACAAAGTTATTTTGTGAAATTGTCAAATTTCATAAACTTTGTTTTTTTTTTTTTTTCAAAATTTCTTCAAGTTTGTGAAATTTCAAAATTATTTTGTGAAATTTCACAAAACTCTATTATTTTTTTTCAAATTTTTTGAAAAAAAAAATATCAAAACATATCAACAATGGTACTAGTTTTGTAGCTCTAGTCGACACGATTCCAGCGGTATAAAATTTGTAAAAAATGGAGTTGTAGATAAAAAATTATGGAGAATTAAAATTTTGAAATACTTTTTTGAATTAAGAAATGCAATTGTACAGTCACTCACATGGTGTGAGTGGCTGGAATGTTTGGGGTTATGCTTGGCCACTCACGTGGCCTTGATCAACGAAAATTGTGAGAGCGACTTTTGACTAATGCTAAAAAAAAAAAAACTGCTCCTTTGAACTTTTTTTTGCTTTAATTAAGGATATGGTCATAATTTATCGTAAGTTTCAATAAGTAAATATGAACAAAAAAAAAACACTAAAATACACAAAAACTCAATTTATATTTTCTCACTTTGCTATTATAAGTATAAATTATTAAGAGATTCATAGTTTCAAAAAATGTATGGAAAAAAATCTTTTGTAGGCATAAAAATAGTTTTGAGCGATTTTGGTAAAAAAAAAATGATTTTCGAACGGTTCCCACCGACTCTAGGCGATTTTTATGCCACTAACGGTTACCGAGTCAAACCGAATCGAAAAATCGACAGGTCGACGATCAAGCCGGCCGGTCCGGTTTTCAAAACCATGCTTACTGGTTCATTTCAGTTTGAGGCAATGTTATGGATACACCCATATACACACCCTACTCACATCACTTTGGTAAACCACAAAATGACAGTAGACGCCACAGTCTCTTTCTCTCTTCCCATTGGTCCACCTTAGGGTGTGAGCTTGGGTGTGTGGGTTTTGGGTGTGTCGCAAACTTTACCCTTTCAATTTAATTTTATTTTTCTCATTTCAAAAAGGTATAATTAGGTTTAATTCCCTAGTTCTGAACTTAAGAGTCTACAGGACCTTTAAAAATTGACTGTTTTGTGAAAAGTCTCTGCTTAAATACACTTTTGTAAATTTGTGAATTTCATAAAACTACTTTTGTTAAATTCGTAGTTTTGTGAAATTTTAAAATATAAGTGCAATATATGTATATATATAGAAGTGCAGAGCTTTTCATAAAAGTGGCTTTTTTGTTGGACATATGCATATATAAGAATCATAAACTGTTCTTGTAATACCCGTACCCGGAAAATGGAAGTAATATTTATTTTTTTTATGCATTAATTAATATAAATAATTGCATGTGATGATTTGGGTAACTTCCAGTTACCCCGATGTGATAAGTGCTTGATAAAAGGGCACAGTTGGACAGATGTGAAAAGGGACCACGGGAGGACTAGATTGGATAAATTGCATTTGGTTGCATTTATGTGGTTAAATGATAGACATGTAAATGTAAATGTGTACATTATGATACATGTTGATGCCATATGATTAATTAATTGATGAAATGTTAAGTGCTTTAATATTCTATTATTGTTCATGATTATTTATGGGACCCATTTAGGTACCCTTGTGAGGGCGTAATTGGACACATGACATAATTAGTAGGCAAATTAGTGCCTTCATATAATATTTGGGACCAAGTATGGGACTCATACGTGACATAGATATAGATCCACTTAGATATTTGGAGAATAATATAATTAGTTGGGGCGTTATAATAGAGTTTAGAAGTTGTGGGGGTGCAAATATAAATAAACCAAAGATAGGGAATATTCTAAAGAATATGCTATTTTGACTCTAATGTCAAAAAAAAAAAAAAAAAGAAAAGAAAAGAAAAAAAAACGAGATGTGGGCGTGTGAGTGTGATTTGTGGCGGCGGCCGTACGTGATATGTATATAATATTTATATGTATATTAGTATGTTAATCAAAAAGAAAAAAAAAAGAAAAAAAAAAAAAAACAGAGAAGAGAAACAATGAGAGAGAGCTCTGCGAGAAAGGAAGAGAAAAGGGAGGGTTTCGGCCTTCCCAACGCCACAGCTTTGTCGTTTGTTGTCCAATCTCAAAACAGAAGTCATACTTGAACTCGTGGGGGTAAGACTAATCTTTTGGTATAATTTATTTTTAATTTAATCGATAGATTTCTCGTGACCCAAATGGGTTGGTAACATTTGATTTACCAAAATTGTATAGGATTATCATTGGAATCATTAGGAGTTAGTTTTGCGAAGGAATTTGGGAATTCTAGGCTTATTTCGGACCTATTTGTGAGGTGAGTGTCCTAATCCCCAAAATTGGATATTTAATGTTATTTATTTATTAATGAATGCTTAAATTGCTTAATTATGATTAAGTAGAAAAGCATGTGGTTAATTAGCGATTAACATGTTTGAAATATTGAAATTGCCATGTTGACATGTTAAGCTGCTTATGTGCTTATTTGGGTCAAAGGGTCTCAAGTGATAATCACCATTAGTTAGCCCATATATAAGGGACAGAGAGATGTTGAAATCCTCAGAGAAAAGGGGATAGTGGTGACGACCACATGAACGAATTGACTACGGTCACAAATGAATGAGTGTGATTTCGCTATATGCGACAGAAAAAGTGAGATTGGCCCAGAAGCAAGGGTCCAGAACGATGGTGGTTGATTACTTGACACGCCTGCGACCATTTATTGTTGTGAATACATAATTGGTGTTATGATTCATTAAATACTCCAATTGCATGATTAGTATCACGTACTCACTAAGCGAAAGCTTATTCGATTTTTGTGGCTAATGACCACGCAGGTTCAGATAAATACTACAGTGAGAAATGATCGAGACTACGGGGCTGGGTCTAGCTTTCTTATATGTTTACATATGAGAATTTAAATAGACTTGTTATAAATTTAAAGTTTATACTTCTAAATATGTTTAGAAATAAATGTTAAAATGAGTTTGTAATATCTATATATTTATGTTGGATTTTGATATGTTTTGGGAATGTTTAAATAAATGAGTGTAGCAGGGGTAAAAAAAAAATGTTTTAGTTAGGAAAACAGGATGAAAGGTGCTATAATGGGGGAAACTTTGCCCAAGTACCATTTTACAGTTTTAAAACTTTATTTTATTTCTCTTTATTAATTTATTTAATAAAATGATATTTTACCCCTGACATTTCAGTCAATAATGTAATTTTTGGAACGTTAAAAATAATTGTTTGGTTTGTTGTCTTTGTTACACGTGTCCTAGCCCGCGGGGGGCGGGTTGGGGTGTGACAGTTCTTGTCACTAACTAGCCCTTATAAAATTACTTATTCATTCTTAAATTTATACTGATCGATCATTGATAAATTCAACAAATTTAATATCTTACTTAATTTAATGTCTTCAAAAAACTTAAAATAATTTAATTCTTGTTATAGGAATGTCTTCAAAAAAAAAAAAAAAAAAAGATGCCACTTTACAACCAATTGAAAAGGAAAAAAAAAGGAGAAGAAGAAGAAGCGAAAACGGGATATTGGTTGGAAGCAAGCGAGGAAGTTGGAGATAATCGGACCATGCTTAATGTAATTAGTGTTAAAAAATAATGAAGGATAGCAGTGTGTCACGTTTAAAGCAATACTTTGACAGCTTCATTTATTGCTCAACAATTTGAGTATAGTAGATGAAATTATGAGAGGTTTATGACAGGCATGGTTTCGTACTTACATGAGTTGAATTGAATACTGCAACTGTAATACCCGCAAATTTCCTATATATATATAATGGATCCACGGATTTATGTCTGTATTTATGAGTTTATTTTGGTAATTATTCTCGTAACCTGTTCTAATATATGTATGTATATATATATATATATTCAACGGCTATCAAGATTGTAGTATTCATAGAATTTGCATCGCTTTATTTATATGTTTTTTTAATTTCTAAGCCCGACCCCGTATATTAGTATCATATTTTAATATTGTCATCGTTAAAATATAATATAGGTTAATTATATTATTCATTGTCGCTAGATTTATAATATATATTATAACTTCATTGTCAGATAATAACTACAGATTATTTTAATAATTATAGTCGTTAAGTTTTTATATGTCACACCCGTCTCAGAATTTATAAATTTTATCATGCATATTTGTAATTTGAGAGTTTATCAATGTTAGTTGATAATGATGATGAGGTTGGCTGTGAGTCAACGGTAAGGTGTCAGTGAGGACACGGAAACATGGCAGTTCATATTGCATGGGCATGAATAAATGGCATTTATATGATTTAAATGTTATTTGACTTTATTTGGTATTCCTGTGAATAGTAATTATACTTATGTAGTATAATTTTGGTATTTGGATGCTTTAGTATATCATTTGAGAACTGTGGTGAGAACATGAGTGATACGTTAATTAAAAAGGTAGGTTGTTTAGAGATTCCACCGAGTATAATTTTCGGACGTTATTTTTGGACCCAAACGAAGCCTAGTCGAAAACTTTTGAAAATTATAGTTTTCACTCGTAAAGTTATAAAATGGACGTGTGAGAAGTTTCGGGAGTTAATTAGAAGTTTGAGAAACTCGTGGGGAGGTAAACGCAAATTTTCAAAAAGTTTGCCTATATATAGTAGTGGATGAGATTCATTCTCATCCAAAACTTGCAAAAAATATCTAGAGAGAGGAGAGAGAAAGGAGACTGGAACCAACGGGCTTTGCGACGCCGATCGACGACCGTTCGTCCGTCAGATTTTCTCCAGATTTCATATTTGAACTCGTGGAGGTAAGAGCTACGTTTTGATACTACTTAGGACGTGTTTGGCCAATTTTTTATAAAAATCTTAAGTCTAGACTTTTGGGGAAAACCCAGTAAAACTTGTAGAAATCGTCCCAAATTTGAAATCCGACGTTTGATTAGCCTCCTAGACGATCCTTTAAAGTTTGAAGAGAATCGCACGAGGTATGAATTCTAGATCTATGAAATATATGGATTTTCATGTTTTGAACATCAACTTTGATATTCTTGGATCCGGGCGAAATTCATGTATTAGTTAGGCCCGTTAATTATGCAAGTGAAATTACATGAAAAGCACGTATAACTGTTTATGTGAGCATGTTATGTGTCTACTTGGGTCAAAGGGGAGTTTGGTGCAAATTTATCCGTGGTAAGCTCCTCGAACCTTGAGGATTATGGTTGTGATTGAAATGGAATTGGAATTGTGGTTGTGTCTGGATTGGAAGTGGGCCCAACCAATACACGGTACCTGGTATGGAGGAAGGCCCAATCAGTGTACAAGATGCATGGGAGAGGTGGGCCTCCTATGGCATCGACCGGATGAATACATACCACTCACCCTAGCAACTATTCCTATGTGTTTTAGATGCTTAAACCATGAACTGTCATATAAGCATACATTTAGAATTGTGCACTCAGCATATAACTGAGTAGTGGAGATGTACTCCATTGCAGGTAAGAAGAAAGACAAGAAGAAGCGTGATGAGTGAGGCCGTTAAAGAAAGCCGGGGGAATCACTTGTTTATATTTTGTTTCTATTTCCTAAACTAATATCAAGGAATTGGGTTATGTAATACGTTGTAATAGATCTTTGGATTAGTTCCGTAGTATGGTAATCTTGTATTTGAACATCTGTGGTTATGTTTAAATGTTGTATTTGAGTTGTGGTTGTGATTGTTATTGGTATAAAGAAGCATGAGTTGTTAATTTTCACAACAGGGCTGCCCAGTAGGGGAACAGTTGACTGGACCTTTGATCAGTCGACTGGATCTCGTGTGTTTGAGACACTGAAAGTGAATAGTAAAAGAAGCAGTCGACTGGACCCTTTATCAGTAGAATGAACACTGTTGATTTTGGCTACTGCTTCTATTAATGGCAAAACCAGTCGACTGTACCATAACTCAGTCGACTGAACCCCTTTTGAAAATGTTGTATTTTGGTTCTGCTTAACATAGTCGACTGGGGACCTTTGATCAGTCGACTGGACTACTGTAGATTCTAGCTACTGATCCAAATAGTAACCAGTGCAGTCGACTGGGTTCCCTGATCAGTCGACTGGACCTCTGTTAAGAATTTAGGGTTTTGGTTTCTACTAGGCACGGTCGACTGGACCCTAGGCACAGTTGACTGAACCTTTGTTTTCAGAACTGATTCTTTTGAATGTGTTTTCACTTGGCCAAAACTTTTTATAACTCAAATTTTCAATGGATTTGTCAACTCAGAGGGCAATGCTTCCTAAGTTTTAAAATACCCAGGGTTGTTTTAAAGTTCTTTCCGCTGCGTATCATTAGATGAGGTTTGGATGAGCCTTGGTGGCATGCCACGTGTCCTATTTTCACGCGTAGTGGGATGGGTCGTGGCATTATAACTACAGGATATTTCATATATTCGCTATTCCTTAATTTATAACCATAGGTGATATTTTATACTGAATGTCATTTTCATTCTCGTACACTAGGACAAGAATTATAATGTTATTATCGATATTTTTATTTTAACACCGGATGTTAAATTAGACCCGGACTGTAATTCTTAGACTCGAATTGAAACTCTAGACCCGGACTGACTTTATCACGCGAGCTCGTAAAATCTGTATCAAAGACCTAGACAAGCACAAGAATTTATAGGCACTAAATGTGTCACGCCCCGACGTAGCATAATACAGGAAAGCATTTAATCTCCTTTATGGACTCGTAGGTCGTGACAAGTGAGTATCACCAATTGTCCCTGCAAACAAATAACTTAAACAACATTTCTAAATAAAAGGTTACTAATAAACATAAGCTCCCAAATTAAAAACTTACTAAACTATTACAGCAGTCATAGTCTTAGGCACAAGACGCCCTTATTCAAAACTAGCATAAAGTCTATTACAACTCAAAAATAAAAGACATAAGAAATATAAAGTAGCCTCCTGGAAAGTCTGCTGCTTCTAACTAGCATAGTCGGAGTACCCTGTCTGCTCCTAACCCTGAAAATCTAGACAAAGAGTCCAGGACGCATCAACGCCGTCAGCTTATGAAAGCTGGTGAGTAAAACAAACGTGTGCTCGCAATGAATATATAAGCATATGATCAACAGTACAATATAAACTGATAAAACAATAGATTCAAGGTTCCAACTTCAACAAAAATCACGGGGGAATATAGTAAGCAATAAATACGTAATCGCACATCGCACATGAATCATGTAACATCTTATCTTACCAATTCTTTTCTTTAAATAGCTCAGTTCAACTAACAATTCACCTCAGATACCAGGAGTAATAACCGCTTAGTACCTGGATCGTATAACACATCGTCGCCTTGGATACCAAGAATAATATCCGATTGATATCCAAGTCACACACCATACTATCGCCTCCAATATCAGGAATATTATCCGCTCGATATTGAAGTCACGCACCACTCTGTCCCCTTAGATACCAGGAATAATATCCGATCGATATCTGGATCGATCACAATAAACCATCGCTCCGGATATCAGGAATACTATCCGATCAATATCCTAAACGCGCGCCTTAGATACCAGGAATACTATCCGATCGATATCTAAGTCGTACACAACACTATTACCATCGATTCGGATATCAGGAATACTATCCGATCAATATCCGAAACGCGCGCCTTAGATACCAGGAATACTATCCGATCGATATCTAAGTCGTACACAACACTATCGCCTCCAATACCAGGAATAATATCCGATCGATATTGAGGTCGCACACCAGACCGCCACTCTTTACTCTTTTCAAGCTTTCTCACACACACGCATATTGACACAATCTCGACCCTAATACATATGTCAATGTTCACAATTTGTAGTAACAGTCGATAATCTCAAAGTTGGATATTCGTTCAACATAGATCTCGACCTTAATCGTTTCTTATAAGTCCAATTTCTAACAGTGAACCTTTAAAACAATATATTTCTGTTAAACAATTCTTTAAAAACTTTCAAAACCTTTTCCAAACAGTCCCTTATATGAAAATACAAAAATTGGTCAAACTGCCCCAGGTCGCGCGAGCGGGTTGTGCGTGCGAAAATGGATTGGTCACGCGAGCGAAGGGGGAGAACGGGTCTCGCGAGCGGGTCACGCGCGCGAATGGGCAGCGGTGTCGCGCGCGCGAATGGGGGAATGGTTCGCGCGAGCGAGCCTCGCGCGAGCGGGTCGCGCTTGCGAGTTCTTGCAGTTTCATCATCTTCCTCGTTTTCCCCTGTTTCTGGTTTTAAACTGAAATTATACCCATTCCTATTTTCTGTTTCAATTATGTCATGCCATATATGGATCTCTTCGATTTTCCGCGTAGATTACGAATATGCAATCAATTTAAACTAATACGGAATATATCTCTAGATATTCGCAATTAAAGTGAGGATGTCAAAACTTTAAATCGACGATACGCCGGGATATGAACAAATTAAGTTGTAGGATTCAAACCGCAACTTATTGGGACTAAGATCTTCCATAATCAATTCACGGAATTGATTTTGGTTAACTTTTTTTCAAAATTCCATTTTTAAGCTTTAATGGTGTATCACATATATATACACATATACACACTTATATACACTGAATTATACTTATATAAACATGGCGAGTGAGTTTAAATTACTCACTGAGGTGATAAAGGACTACAATTTGAGACCAAGAATTTCGCCATTAAATCCGCCGTCTAAGAAATTTTACTCCTCCGTTCTCTCATCTTGATCTTGGGATATATATATATATATGTAACTATATATGTGACTGAATATATATATATAATCTGTGTGTGTTATGTGATATATAATATGTGTGTGTGTGTATTGGTGTCTTGAGAGAGCAAGAGAGGATTTGAGAGAGACAGTGAGTGAATTAGAGGGAGATGAGAGTCTGTGAGATACAACACACAAATATAGAAAACTGTTAGAGTTGGGTAGCCTCCAAGCAAAGAAGAGATTACCCGGTGAGGTTGAGCTCACATGCTCCCTCACCCAAGATGCGATAAAGACGCAGTTTAAAACAAAAACTAGTATTTTACGGTTGAAAATAAAATGCAAAAAATTATATTAGTGTAGGAATTAAATTCCCGGTTTATACAAAAATATAGATATTATTTTTAAAACCATAGAAAGCATTTTCTATATTTATGGAAATTACAATTTGACCCCCAAATAAATATTTCAAATAGAAATTAAATCAATATAAATATTAAAATGAAATGTAATAATTATTTATTAATGGAAAAAGAAATACAGGGTGTTACACTCTACCCACCTTAATAGAGATTTCGCCCCGAAATCTAAGCTAACTAATCTTGAAACAACTCGGGGTATCTAGTCCTCATGTCTGACTCTAACTCCCACGATGCTTCTCCCTCGTCATGATGCCTCCACTGAACCTTAACCAAAGGAACGTCTCTTCTTCTCAGCCTCTTGATACTCTAGTTTAGAATCCTCGCAGGTCTATCCTTGTAGACAACATTTTGACTTGTATCAATATCATCAAAAGTATTCACATGTGAAGGATCCCGTATGTATTTTCTTAACATACTGACATGGAATACATTATAAACACCAGACATCTTTGGTGGCAACGCGAGTCGATAAGCCACTTTCCCAACACGCTCCAATATCTCAAACGGTCCGATAAAACGAGGTGCCAACTTCCCTTTTTTCTGACCAAAACGTACTACTCCCCGAATGGGTGAAACCTTAAGGGGTACATGATCTCCGACACTGAACTCCAAATCCTTTCGTCGCCGATCCGCATAACTCTTGTGTCTACTCTGTACAGTTTTCATTCTTTCCTTGACCAGTGAAATCTTCTCATTGGTCTCTCTCACCAACTCTGGTCCCAATAATTCTGTGTCTCCCACTTCTGCCCAACACAACGGAGATCGACATGGCCGTCCGTACAAGGCTTCAAACGGTGCCATTCCAATACTCGAGTGATAACTGTTGTTATACGCAAATTCGACCAACGGCAAGTGCGTCTCCCAAGACTCTTCAAAATCGATTGCACAAGCTCTCAGCATATCTTCCATAATCTGATTAACACGCTCGGTCTGTCCATCAGTCTGAGGATGGAAAGCAGTACTCATCTTGAGCGAAGTCCCCATAGCCTTCTGCAAACTTTTCCAAAATGCCGAGGTAAAACGTGCATCGCGATCTGATACAATCGACACAGCACATCTTGCAGTCGCACCACTTGTTGTAGATACATTCGACTCATCCTTTCTACTAGGTAAGTCATATTGTACGCGATGAAGTGTGCAGACTTCGTCAGACGATCCACAATTACCCAAATCGCGTCATGATTCTGTTGTGACCGGGGTAGTCCAACCACGAAATCCATAGTTATGTGTTCCCACTTCCATCCTGGAACAGGTAAGGGTTGTAACAATCCCGAGGGTCTCTGATGTTCGGCCTTCACTTGTTAACAAGTCAAACATTTAGACACAAACTCGGCTACTTCTCGTTTCATCCCTTCCCACCAGACGTTTCTCTTTAGATCTTTATACATCTTTGTTCCTCCTGGGTGTACTGTCAGTCTCGATTTATGTGCTTCTTCGAGAATATCTTTCCTCAAATCTCCAAAATCTGGCACACACAATCTGTCTCGACATCGGTATCCTCCATCGGTCCCAACCTTCCATTTTGTAGGGTCCTTTTTCGACATCTTGGCGAACCATACTTGAAACTTCTCGTCCTTCTTTTGGGCCTCGATAATTCGACTCACAAGTGTTGGTTGTACCATGAGGCATCCAAAGTGATGTCCGACACTTCCCTCAGAAATCTGCATATCAAATTCTGCGATTGTCTCTAAAGCTTTCCATTCCCTCAACATCAATGAAGCAATCATTCCTTGAGGTTTCCGACTTAGGGCGTCAGCAACTACATTAGCCTTACCAGGGTGGTACTCTAATGTAAAGTCGTAGTCCTTAATCAGCTCCATCCACCGACGTTGCCTCATGTTCAACTCTTTCTGAGTAAACAAATACTTGAGGCTCTTGTGGTCTGAGAATAAATCAAACTTCTCCCCGTAGAGGTAGTGTCTCCAGATCTTAAGTGCGAATACGACTGCTGCTAGCTCCAAATCATGAGTTGGGTAATTCAATTCATTTGGCTTCAACTGTCGTGAACCATAGACGATTACCTTACCGTCTTGCATAAGGACACATCCCAATCCTTGATAAGAGGCGTCACTAAAAATAGTGAACTTCTCACCATCCTTTGGTATCGCAAGCACTGGCGCTGTTGTCAATCCCTCTTTCAATTCTAGAAAAACGCGTTCATGCTTATCAGTCCATTCAAACTTTAAATCTTTCGTAGTCAAACCAGTTAATGGGGCTGCTATCTTTGAGCTACAAATCTCCGATAGTAACCGGCGAGTCCCAGAAAACTTCTGACTTCTGTGGCATTGGTTGGCCGAGTCCAATTTGCCACTGCATCGGTCTTTGATGAGTCAACTGCAATTCCTTGTTGTGAGATCACATGCCCAAGGAACTTAACTTCATGAAGCCAGAATTCGTACTTGCTGAATTTAGCATACAGGCAGTGATCCTTGAGAGTCTGCATCGCAATCCGTAGATGCTGCTCATGTTCCTCCTCTGACTTGGAATAGATCAAAATATCGTCGATGAAGACAATAACGAACTGATCTAAGTATGGCTTGAATACTCTGTTCATCAAGTCCATAAACACAACCGGAGCATCCGTCATCCCAAACGGCATCACTAAGAACTCATAGTGTCCGTACCTTGTCCTGAAAGCAGTCTTGGATATATCTTTCTTCCGCACCCTCAATTGGTGATACCCTGACCGTAGATCGATCTTAGAAAAGGTTGTGGCTCCTTGCAATTGATCGAACAGATCATCTATCCGAGGTAAATGATACTTATTCTTAATAGTAACATTATTCAATTCCCGGTAGTCAATACATAACCGCATTGTCCCATCCTTCTTCTTCACGAATAACACTGGTGCTCCCCAGGGTGAAGAACTTGGACGAACAAAACCCAACTTCTCAAGTTCTTGAACTTGTTCCTTCAGCTCCAATAACTCAGTAGGGGCCATCCTGTAGGAAACCTTGGTTATAGGTTGAGTGCCTGGTACCAATTCCACACAGAATTCTATGTCCCTTTCAGGTGGTAATCCAGAAATATCTCGAAATACTTCCTCGAACTCTTTGATCACCGGCATTGATGATACTGTCACCTCTGCACTGACAACCTCAATGTTTGCTAGGCATCTAGTGAGGAACATATCTCCCGAAGGGTTACATTGGAAATCGAAGGGTCGATTCTCATCGTACGCAAATGTGATCCTCTTCCTTGCACAATCGAACTTTGCATCATTCTTCTTGAGCCAATCCATTCCCAGGATTATATCGAACTCCTTCATCGACAGAACCACCAATCTTGCCAAAAGTTCATGGTCTCCTAACCGTAGAGGATAGTCCTTACATACATGTAATAACTTGACGGTGGTCTTTAAGGGTGAGAAAGCACTCAAAGCTTCATCTAAACGTTGCGGTACTATTCCCAACTTCTGAACAATCTTAACAGATATAAAGGAATGTGTAGCACCCATGTCGAATAAAACTTTAACATGAGAGTTAAACAAGGTTAGAGTACCTTCCACTGCTCGTTGCTCAGGCAGTCCCTTTTCATAAGCACCTCCTTCATAACCAGCAGCCTCGGGAATAACAGCATTCAGGCGGGCCTGTCCTTGCTGATCGTGATTGCCTATCCTAGGAGCCTTGCATTCCGGACTTATGTGACCTGGCATGCCATAATTATAGCACACAACTCCCGGACGATCAGCACGCCTAGATGCCCTGCAATCTTTAGCTCGGTGACCAGGAACTCCACAATTGAAACAGTTATTATTTTTGGCCATTCTATTGCTAGAGGCTGATACTGCTGAACTGCTTGTGTCTGCTGAGGTTTCTTCCCCCCATTCCAGGTTCGTTTCTGTCCCTGATGGTACCCAGGTTTCTATCCAGGATAGCCCTTTTGCGGAGGTCGATTTCCATATGGCTTCGGATTCTGACAACCATCATTCTCCAACCCCGTAGCCAATCTCACCAGAGCTTCAAATGACTAGCCCAAATGTCCCATAGTCAAATGTCAGAGAGACAGGTTGAGACCTCGGTGATATTTCTTGATCTTTTTCTAGGGTGTGTCTACCATGTATGGAGCAAAGTGGGACAACCGTTCAAATCGAGTAGTGTACTCACAAACTGTCAAATTTCCTTGAGTCAATTCCAAGAATTCTTTCTCTCTCTTGCCCTTCTCTTCTTCAGGGAAATACTTCTCGAGAAACCTTTCCTTGAACACCACCCACGGCATTCTCCTCGCAGCTTCTTCCCCAATGGTCGCCTTTTCAGCTTCCCACCAATCAGCCGCTGCACATGACAACTGAAAGATCGCCAGACGCTTCCTCTCCAGATCAGTGCACTCTATGGTCTCAAAGATACGCTCCATCTGGCGTAGCCACTGTTCCGCTTGCCAGGGTTCATCAGTCCCAGCAAAATACTCAGGTCGCAGAGCGCGAAACTCCTTGAGAAGCTTGTCTCCAGTCTGGTGGACTTGCCTTCTATTCCCGTTATGATTCCCATTCTGATTATTGTTCCTTGTGTTTTGATCGCTAACCCTTTTCAATCTCCTTGCAAAAGCCTCAAACATTTCGATTGGATCTACTATCGGGGGTGCAGCTTCAATAGCGGGACGATTCCTGAGATTTCTTCCAGCCATATAATCGAGAAAACGGTACCTATCCATCAATCAACAGAATTCGGTCAATCTCTCGAGAAGAAAGAAAATTCTCAACGATAGAAAGCGAATAAACACGGAATGAAGTCGAACTATCTTATCTTAATTCTATCTTAACGGGAGATCCTATGTGTTCTGGACAATTGGTCGAGCCAAAACCTGACTCGGATATCAAAAAGCCTGTCACGCCCCGACGTAGCATAATACAGGAAAGTATTTAATCTCCTTTATGGACTCGTAGGTCGTGACAAGTGAGTATCACCAATTTTCCCTGCAAACAAATAACTTAAACAACATTTCTAAATAAAAGATTACTAATAAACATAAGCTCCCAAATTAAAAACTTACTAAACTATTACAGCAGTCATAGTCTTAGGCACAAGACACCCTTATTCAAAACTAGCATAAAGTCTATTACAACTCCAAAATAAAAGATATAAGAAATATAAAGCAGCCTCCTGGAAAGTCTCCTGCTTCTAACTAGCATAGTCGGAGTACCCTGGCTGCTCCTAACCCTGAAAATCTAGACAAAGAGTCCAGGACGCATCAACGCCGTCAGCTTATGAAAGCTGGTGAGTAAAATAAACATGTGCTCGCAATGAATATATAAGCATATGATCAACAATACAATATAAACTGATAGAACAATAGATTCAAGGTTCCAACTTCAACAAAAGTCACGGGGGAATATAGTAAGCAATAAATACGTAATCGCACATCGCACATGAATCATGTAACATCTTATCTTACCAATTCTTTTCTTTAAATAGTTTAGTTCAACTAACACATCACCTCAGATACCAGGAGTAATAACCGCTCAGTACCTGGATCGTACAACACATCGTCGCCTTGGATACCAGGAATAATATCCGATCTATATCCAAGTCACACACCATACTATCGCCTCCAATATCAGGAATACTATCCGCTCGATATTGAAGTCACGCACCACTCTGTCCCCTCAGATACCAGGAATAATATCCGATCGATATCTGGATCGATCACAATAAACCATCGCTTCGGATATCAGGAATACTATCCGATCAATATCCGAAACGCGTGCCTTAGATACAGGAATACTATCCGATCGATATCTAAGTCGTACACAACACTATCACCAACGCTTCGAATATCAGGAATACTATCCGATCAATATCCGAAACGCGCGCCTTAGATACTAGGAATACTATCCGATCGATATTTAAGTCGTACACAACACTATCACCTCCAATACCAGGAATAATATCCGATCGATATTGAGGTCGCACACCAGACCGCCACTCTTTACTCTTTTCACGCTTTCTCACACACATGCATGTTGACACAACCTCGACCCTAATATGTATGTCAATGTTCACAATTTGTAGTAACAATCGATAATCTCAAAGCTGGATATTCGTTCAACATAGATCTCGACCTTAATCGTTTCTTATAAGTCCAACTTCTAATAGTGAGCCTTTAAAATAATATATTTCTGTCAAACAGTTCTTTAAAAACTTTCAAAACCTTTTCCAAACAGTTCCTTATATGAAAATACAAAAACTGCTCAAACTGCCCCAGGTCGCGGTAGTGGGTTGCGCGCGCGAAAATGGATTGGTCGCGCGAGTGAAGGGGGAGAACGGGTCGCGCGAAAATGGGCAGCGGTGTCGCGCGAGCGGGTCGCGCGCTCGAAGGGGTGAATGGTTCGCGCGAGCGGGCAGCGCGAGCGAGCCTCGCATGATCGGGTCGCGCGCGCGAGTTCTTGCAGTTTTATCATCTTCCTCGTTTTCCCCTGTTTCTGGTTTTAAACTGAAATTATACCCATTTCTGTTTTCTGTTTCAATTATGTCATGCCATATATGGATCTCTTCAGTTTTCCGCGTAGATTACGAATATGCAATCAATTTAAACTAATACGGATTATATCTCTAGATATTCGTGATTAAAGTGAGGATGTCAAAACTTTAAATCGACGATACGCCGCGATATGAACGAATTAAGTCGTAGGGTTCAAACCGCAACTTATTGGGACTAAGATCTTCCATAATCAATTCACGGAATTGATTTTAGTCAACTTTTTTTCAAAACTCCAATTTTAAGCTTTAATGGTGTATCACATATATATACACATATACACACTTATATATACTGAATTATACTTATATAAACATGGCGAGTGAGTATAAATTACTCACTGAGGTGATAAAGGACTACAATTTGAGACCGAGAATTTTGCCGTTAAATCCGCCGTCTAAGAAATTTAACTCCTCCGTTCTCTCCTCTTGATCTTGGGATATATATATATATATATATGTGTGTAACTATATATGTGACTGAATATATATATATATATATAATCTGTGTGTGTTGTGTGATATATAATATGTGTGTGTGTATTGGTGTCTTAAGAGAGCAAGAGAGGATTTGAGAGAGACAGTGAGTGAATTAGAGGGAGATGAGAGTCTGTGAGATACAACACACAAATATAGAAACTGTTAGAGTTGGGTAGCCTCCAAGCAAAGGAGAGATTACCCGGTGAGGTTGAGCTCACATGCTCCCTCACCCAAGATGCGGTAAAGATGCAGTTTAAAATAAAAACTGGTATTTTACGGTTGAAAATAAAATGCAGAAAATTATATTAATGTAGGAATTAAATTCCTGATTTATACAAAAATATAGATATTATTTTTAAAACCATAGAGAGCATTTTCTATATTTATGGAAATTATAATTTGACCCCCAAATAAATATTTCAAATAGAAATTGAATCGAAATAAACATTGAAATGAAATGTAATAATTATTTATTAATGGAAAAGAAATACAGGGTGTTACATAATGACTAGTATACCAAGTACTCTTCTCTACCCGCCGGATATTTCCCCCAACCCCTCAAATCAAACCCTCTCTATTGTCTTTTGGATTCTTCCCCCAAACTACTCCCTAAAACCCACCCCACTTTCCTCACCTACCCACCCACCCTACCTATTGACCGCCGGATACCCATGCACACACAAACGGTTTAATATGTTTTTATATTATATGTGTACGAAAATTCTCTAAAGAGGGCGCACCTGTGAGCAATCTCATGGCAGTTTTACAACTTTCTTCGTTTGATGGCAACAAAATTTCTGAAGGCTCTTCATCTTGACAAATATGGATTTTTGGCATCAATTTTAAACCTTTCGAAGTTTTCTGGCGATGAAACAGAATTTTCCCGTTTGATTCCTACGCCTGATAAAGTACTTTTTTCAGATACGGTGTTCAATTGAGATGAAATTTTAGGGAGTCCTCGGTAATGTCACACACTTCCATTCTATCATGAAAAATGCTTGTTCCGACACCCGAAAAGCTAAAAAAGTAATCCCGGTCCCTCTCAGGCAAAACAGCAAATTGCACGTACTTTAAACAATGATTATTTCTTTACCCGTGGTTCGATTTTGATGATTCGAAGTCTAGGGACCTTGTATTTATGAGCTCTTTACACCCGTCGGACTTGATGTACATTATATGTCTGTCTCTTTGTAGGTGGGCAAAATCGGGTGTCTGCAGCTGCTCCGACATGCTTTTGAAACCATCCTTGTAGGTATTTAAATTGACGATAACTTGATTTGACATTCGATTTGACCTCCGGATATTCTGATTAGGACTCCAGCTTTTCCTTCCTCGATTTGCATGCCTGGTGGGCTCCCCCTGCGACAGTTAAATTTTTTTTTTGGCAGGTCAAAATGGGGTGTCTATACCTCTCTTACTAGTATGCATGTTAATCACCATTCTATGAATTTATATAAATTGTAGGGACTGAGGCTATACTCAGGGTCGGTCCTGAGTATTTGGAGGCCTGGGACGAAGTACCAAAAGGGAGGCCCCTATACATTTACATATAATTTTTTTTAAACACGTTGAAGCTCATTTTTGACAACTTTTTAAGATAAAATCATTTTTTTATTGCTAGCTAATAAGTGATGCATCCAAGTAACTTTAGGATTGCCTACATACCAAGGAGGGGGCTATACCTGACTCCAAGGATCAAGCACAATGTAGTTCTCCTAAACTACCCACTCTGGCCAAAGGCCTACAAATCACACCGTAACACCCCTCTTCCCAAAAAAGGCCAATGAACAAATGGCAGGATAGTTTCACTTAAAGTGCATTCTTCTTGCATTTTTTGAAGCAAAATCACTAATCAAATTTGAACAATCAAGCTCCTCAACCATTCCCTTTTCAATCGATAACATGGCTAATCCATTCAATCTTTCTTGTGACATAGTCGATCGAAGGTAAGATTTGATCAACTTTAACTTTGAAAAGCTTCTTTCTGCAGAGGGAGCGGTAACAGGTATAGTCAATAATATTCTATAAACAATCCATGTATTTGGGAAAGTACCATCCATTCTTTTCAAATAATTCAACACATCAATTGCTTTTTTTTTTCTTTTTTTTTTTGTATCTTTTGGCAAGAACTCTCTTAACTGCTTCAACCCTAAAAATAAATCTTTCCCATCAATATCATAAAGGTCGTCGTGTTTTAGAAACTCTTCAAGAGTTGCACAATGAGTCTTCAAACTATCATCATCCATAGAGCTAAACTTCAAATCAAATAAAAACCCAAACATGCCTTCATAAAATTTCAAATTGTTCAAACCTATTCTTAAGTGACAAAGTAGCTTGATCTACTATATATAGGAAGTATTTAACCCTAAAGGATTCTTCAGCTGATAGTGTTGCCTTTTCACTTACACTCTCATCAAATTGTCTCTTTCTACGAATGATACGTTTTTCACGAAAAATATGGCTTCAATCTCCATTTTAGTTGCAACCTTTTTAGCTTCAGTCATGGCCTCCTGAAATCCATTTTCTATGTACTTTTCAAAAAATGTAATAAGCCCTTTCAATTCATCAATAGCAACATCAATATGCATGTCTTGCTTTTGCAACAACTTGCTAACACTGTTGACAACAAACAATAAATTGTGCCAAATAATCATCCCCAATAAGAATTCAAAATTTTCCATTTCATTTGTTGCCAATGACTCGACTTAACTCTTGATTTTTGGATCTCCATCAATGTTTTCCAAGTGAATTAAAGCATCTCTAATTTCCATAGCCTGGAATCTTATTGCTCTAACACTTGCAACCCGACTTTTCCATCTTGTTTGTGATAAGGACTTAAGTGTGAGACTTGGATCATGTTCTTTCAAAACATCCCACCGCTTGGTAGAAGATGAAAACAATGTGTATAGGCGTTGTATCACTCCAAAAAAAGAGATAGCTTTAGTACAAGAGTTGGCCATATCACAAAGTGCAAGGTTAAGACTATGCTCTAGGATGCACTTCGAGCAGTGTATTTTGTACTCCTTTATTTTTTCCTTTCATATTGGAGCCATTATCATAACCTTGTCCCCTCGCATCACAAATATCAAGTTCCAACTTACTCAATACATTTTCAAGCTCAGTAAAAAGCCCTAATCCTGATGTATCGTCCACCTTCAGAAATTCTAAAAAGAACTCTTCAACCTTTATTGGACTTTTTGAAACATCCACACATCGAATAATAAGAGACATTTGTTCTTCGTGACTAGTATCCGGCGTAGAATCAAGTATAACTGAATAGTATTTTGCCTTTTTGATTGTTTTAACAATTGCATTCTTTATCTCACCCCCTAACATTTCTATCATTTCATTTTGAATTTTGTGACTGAGATAATACTTATGAACCTCACCGGTTTGATAGCGTCGAATGTGCTCTTTCGTTATAGGATCAAATTTGGCAATCATTTCAATCAAAGCTAAAAAATTTCCATTATTCTCTTCATAAATCTTTTCATTGCCTCCACGAAATGCCAAACTATTTTTAGCAAGTGTTTTCACAACGGCAAGTATCCTTAGTAGCACTTGTCTCCAATGTTCTCTCTCTTTGTTTATCATTAATTGCACATCTTTGTCAATTGCTTCATCCTTTTTCAATCTCATTTCTAATTCAACCCACAAACTCATGCAATTCATGTGTTCACTACTTCTTTCATGACTTTGAAGTCTATGATTAAGATGTTTTCAGGTTTTAAAACCTTTGGTGGCCAATTGACTATTGTTTTCCTCTTTCTTGAACAACTTACAACAAAAACAAAATACTCTATCTAAAGCAATTGAATATACAAGCCATCTCCTATTATGATTTTCTCCATTTAACCATTGTCTCGTGTAGTGCACGAAAGAAAATGTCTACCACTAGGTCCACTTTTAGGGAAATCAAAATCAATTCTTACATGCCCTCTTTCAACTAATAAATCTCTAAAATTCCCATTAATCTTGTCCCAATTCTCCGGATCATAAATGTTTAAAGGCTCAATTTCTTCAATAGGTTCTTCATTAGTATTTTTATGTTCTTCATGCTCCAAATCCCCATGCTCTTCATGCTCTAAATCTTCATGTTGTTCATTTAAAGGTTCTTCATTATCATTCACATCTTCCTCAATATCATTCTTCTTAGTGGCACTAAAAAATTTAAGAATAGCTCCGCTTTGAGATTGAATCAATTTTTCTGTTTTTTGCTTTTTCTTTCTTTTTTCAAATCCAGACATATGCTTTCGAGGACCCATAGTAATAAACAATGCAGTAACCGATCTCAAATCCTAAACAAATATAAAGAAAAATAGAACCTGATTAGCAAAAAAAATTGAAATCACTCCTCTTTGACTTTTCTCTTTCTAGTTTTCAAATATCAAGCTCCAACTTGAATTTTGATTATCTAAAATAAAAAAAAATGTAAAAATTAATTGAATTAATCATCACATCTTTGAAGTCAATTGAATTGATCAATATCTAATCATCATCAACGTATATATATATACATAAAAGGGTTTTGTTAACATGTGCCCTTAAAGTTCTAAATGTGGAAATAAACAAGGGGTATAGTCTAGATTTCAGTGTTTGGTGTAGGGTTCAGTGTTTGTCTCCTTGTTTATTTTTACTTTTAGAACCTAAACATATGCCCTAAGGGTACATGTTAACAAAACCCCACATAAAAAGATGTTGGAATTGGAAATACCAAATACTGTAATACAATCTTGATAGACTTGATTCTTTATACTATTATAATATAATATCTATATATATCTATATATATCATACTCCATCCATCCCTTTTTCTGAGTCCTATATTCCATTTTGAGATGTCCCAAAATTAGTGTCCACTTTCCTAAATTGACATACAATTTTTACTTACTTTCCAAAACTACCCTTCCTTGAAATCTACACCAAGACAAAACTAAAAAAGTTATTGTAATGATTAGGAGCAATTGTGGAAAGTAGCTAGGTGTAGATTCTTTTTGTCCCCTTAATAAGTTGAGTTCCCAAAGGTGGACTTAAAAAAAGGAACAGAGGGAGTATATGATAACTTGAGAACCTCATCAGTTAAGGAGTCATTGAGTCAAAGACTTAAAGTTACCTTGATGGCTTGATCAGTACTTGATCAATGATGTTGATTCTGCTTGCGGCCTACATCAGTGCGTTTCCACGTGAGAGCAGTGGAAGAACCGAATTTAAACCTCACTTTATACTATTATATGTATATATCGTATACCTATTTTATGATATAAGCTAGTAGTAGTCTAGTTGAAGGCCCTTAAATTTGTAAGACTTTTTGAGGCCCTAGGCAAATACCCCTCGCGCCCACCCCTTACCCCCCACCTCCCCCCCCTCCCCCCCCCATTTGCCCCCCTGGCTATACTTGTATTCGCAACCTTGTATCGAGGTGAGTCGTTCTAACTTACTTGGTATATTATAGAAATACTCCATGTGTATTATATGAATATCTCATGTGTCCTATGTGGACATATTTGATGAATATTATATGTGCGTAAGTTAAGACTAACTGCTTATATGAGAACGCATGTCTAGATAACTATACTTCTTGCTTAATTGATAATTATTGTTATGATTCATGCTTGTTACGTTATACGGCATATACTCGCATGAACACTCATATTGACTTATTATTCTTTGAACTAATTCTTGTAAGTTTATTACCCTTGAAATAATTCTAAATGAGTTCTCTGTCTTTGTTCATACTATGAACTCAAAAACATTGTACTCTCTGTGCATTTTGACCTCTTATTAATTTCTCTCATTTACTACCTTATTCTTTATAAGTAAAGTTTCATTTGGACTATTTCACTTATGAAATACCTAGTTCCTATTTCATACGTTGAAGGCCTTGTGCCATCAATTACTTTCATTACCTACATCTCTTGAGATACTGCGGTTACTTCCATAGTAATTAGTCATTCAATCATTGTTAAATTTACATCCTATTCTTGAATGGATCACACCATTTCTATTATTGTACTTCTATCTGTGAGAATTCATATGCCTTTTTGGATTCAACTTCATTTTGAATCAATCTGTTCAATCGTTTCAATCATCGTATTTTAGTTACTAGGATTATGTTGTGTCATGCCCTGGAGCAGTAAAAATTGAGAAAAATAAATTTCCTTTTCAGGTCCATAGGGCCATGACTGGTGAATGTCACATGATTGTCCACTTCGATTAGGGTTTTGAAGGATTGAGGTCACAGATTTTCCAAATGCTTTGAGCTCACATATTGCGCATGTTTCCAAATGCAACAATTATCCAATTCTTGAAAATCGTATCACAAAAGAAGTTTGAGTTCACATATGTCATACTTGGAAATTAATCAACCCGCGAAGGGTATTCAAGGCTTTTGGACACACAAAACAAGCGCATGTCCTTAATGCCACTTTGTTTTGTTATTTGGACTAAGCTCCCATTTTTGTTTATTTAATAACCCTTTCCCCAATTATTTTTTTTTTGGTCTTTTTTTTTTCAAGTAGAAGGTTGATATTGTCAAAATCAAGTATTTTGTTACCCTATTAAAAACATAGTACAGTGGAAATAGGGTATCGAGTGCACAGGGATTGGAATGCAATAATACTTGGTGGACGACTGGGTGCTTAATAACCAATTATAATGCTTGAAGTAATTAACAAACTAAGAAATAAAATTGAGTTTTTTCGACTTTGGGTTTGATTCAATTTGTCCTAGGTTATACTATAATGACTATTTAAACAATGGGAAGTAACTTTGAACAAAGCTAGGTTTAATTAAAAATTGGGGGATTTGTAAATGGAGAAATCGAGGTTGGGGAGCATTCTCCCCACCTTGGACCAACCAACACGTGGATTTCATACTTGTAGCACATTCTAGAGTAGAGAATCCCATTGTGACAAACTATGAAACATGTGGTAGTCAACCTACATGCTAGATAGAAGTTCCAATGCAATACATGGGTAAAGGTTTAAAGTCTAGAGATTTAACAACTTTCAATGCTTGACATTGTAAGTGAAGTCTCAAGACATCAAACCTTGCACCCATGAACTCTATATATGCTATAAAGTGTGAAAGTCCTACATTAAAACACACATGGGTCCATTGGTGGGTTTATGATCCCCAACCTACATGATTTAGCTACTCATGGCTACAATAACATTAATATTAAAGAGAGGGAAAGAGAGATTATACCAACTAGAGGAATCCATAATAAATGCCATAGAAATTCCAAGAGATTCTTCAATAAAAGCTTCAAACATTCTAGACATTCACACTCTGCTCTCTCTCTAACACTATATGGAACTTAATGTGGGTACATGGAGGAGTAAATGAAGAAGGAGATGAGGAGATTAGAGGGAGATAGAGTTTACAACCTAAAAACTATATCAAAATAAAAGCTAACCCTAATTAAAAATCATCTCTAACTATTTAAACTATATACACACAATGTCAAACTTGTAATATAAAAGGGGAAAAATCAGCAGAGGCGGATCGATCCCCTCTAAATTCTGGATCGACCCGCGCTTCATATAAGTCCTTCGAGCAGCCGCGGATCGATCCCCTCTAAAAAGGCAGATCGATCCATTTCAGGAATTTTCTGTCAGAATGTCCTTCAAAAACCACGGATCGATCCCCTCTAAAGTCCGGATTGATCCGCTCAGTTGAGTCTGATAATAAATTCCTCTAAAACACGCGAATCGATCCCCTCTCTAAGCCGGATCGATCCGCTCAGCTTTTGAAAGGTATTTCTTGCCCTTTGTTATGTCATGAATGTCCAAGTGTTGGATTCCACTTCATCTAAGTTTGCAAAACTTACAGGAAAGAGATCATTATTAGCAAAAGAGAGTTACGACAAGGGTTGTCAAGGGTACAATTTATCCATTAAATCTCTCGGTTTAGGTACTAATTCGTGCTCAGTACGGATGAAATCATGAGTTAAGAATGCAATATTGACCACGAATCAAAGGTATCCCAACCTTTTACGTCACAAGACTAAACTACCTATCCCATGTGGACCATACCAAATTTTGTTTTCTCCTTGAGTTCACAAGCTTTACTATGCTTTTGACATATAAGGCTGTGTTTGTTCCATATATTAATTAGGGAAATGAAACGAATAAAACCAATGAAGAAAATAGTTTTCCTTTTAGATGGTGAGGAATAAAGTGATAAACAATTTAAAATAAAATACAATGCAATATATTAAATTACAATCTTCCAAGTCTATGCTCTTCCTCTTTTCTTGAGTTTTTATTATCTTTTAAAATTCTATTACTTATACTATAATTCAAGTATGATAAAAAAAAATAGTGAATTGAAATTTTACCACGATTAAAAAAAAATAACGCCTTAAGAATTTGAAATTCACAAAAGAAACTCTTAGCACCACAAAATAAATTCATAGTGTGGTCCACTAATAATCTGAAAGGGAGTCACACGTAGACTGAAGGTGAAACTAAAAACAGACTAATGTGGTCTGCCACATCACCATGTTCTAATCTAATTGCCACATTAGTGGCGAGGTAGTTGATGGCAGTTGAGGAAGACCACATACCCAACACATGTTGTAATAGGTGTGCTGCTAGAGACAGTTCATCATAGTTGCCCCATAATTAAAATCATGGGCGTAGTGGATAGTTTCCTAACTGCTAAGGACGGTTACTGTGACTACAATGGTACAACCTATTTAACGAATAAGAAGAAGATGGAGAAGGGATCTGGAGATCACATTACAAACCAGTTTACTATTTTCCTTGTATTGCCTTTATCTTTGTGCTGTCAATTCTCAAATGATTTTTACTTACTTTCCAAAACTACTCTTCCTTGAAATCTACACCAAGACAAAACTAAAAAAGTTATTGTAATGATTAGGGGCAATTGTGGAAAGTAGGTGTAGATTCTTTTTGTCCCCTTAATAAGTTGAGTTCCCAAAGGTGGACTTAAAAAAAGGAACGGGGGGAGTATATGATAACCTGAGAACCTCATCAGTTAAGGAGTCATTGAGTCAAAGACTTAAAGTTACCTTGATGGCTTGATCAGTACTTGATCAATGATGTTGATTCTGCCTGCGGCCTACATCAGTGCATTTCCACGTGAGAGGAGTAGAAGAACTGAATTTAAACCTCACTTTATACTATTTTATGATATAAGCTAGTAGTAGTCTAGTTGTAGGCCCTTAAATTTCTAAGACTTTTTGAGGCCCAGGGCAATTGCCCCTCTCTCCCCCCCCCCCCCCCCCATGGGTCGGCCCTGGCTATACTTGTATTCGCAAACTTGTATCGAGGTGAGTCGTTCTAACTTACTTGGTATATTATAGAAATACTCCATGTGTATTATATGAATATCTCGTGTGTCCTATGTGGACATATTTAATGAATATTATATGTGCGTAAGTTAAGACTAACTGCTTATATGAAAACATATGTCTAGATAACTATACTTCTTGCTTAATTGATAATTATTGTTATGATTCATGCTTGTTACATTATACGGCATATAATCGCATGAACACTCATATTGACTTATTATTCTTTGAACTAATTCTTGTAAGTTTATTACCCTTGAAATAATTCTAAATGAGTTCTCTGTCTTTGTTCATACTATGAACTCAAAAACATTGTACTCTCTGTGCGTTTTGATCTCTTATTAATTTCTCTCATTTACTACCTTATTCTTTATAAGTAAAGTTTCATTTGGACTATTTCACTTATGAAATACCTAGTTCCTATTTCATACGTTGAAGGCCTTGTGCCATCAATTACTTTCATTACCTACATATCTTGAGATACTACGGTTACTTCCATTGTAATCAGTCATTCAATCATTGTTAAATTTACATCCTATTCTTGAATGGATCACACCATTTCTACTATTGTACTTCTATCTGTGAGAATTCATATGCCCTTTCGGATTCAACTTTATTTGGAATCAATCTGTTCAATCGTTTCAATCATCGTATTTTAGTTACTAGGATTATGTTGTGTCATGCCCCGGAGCAGCAAAAATTGAGAAAAATAAATTTCCTTTTTGGGTCCATAGGGCCATGACTGATGAATGTCACATGATTGTCTACTACACAAGATTCAACAACAGATATGGAAAATAGAGTGAAAGATTCTAAGTTCAGCATTGGTATTACATATATCGTATGGTTACTAAACTATTACATTAGAGTTTGGTAGTAATTATAATACAGAAGTCTTCAGGCGATCCTGCCAATTACAAAACATATCAAGGTTAATAGCATAAACATAAAGTACCTACAGTCCAATCCTAGTCTTCAGCTCGCATAGACGTAGCCATCTGCATCACAGTCTCCTCTAGTGTTTTTTACTCCTATAGGCCCATCCTCCGTATTCCCTCCCTCTAGGTAGTAGCCGTCATCGTAGACTCTATCACCTGTATTAATAGGGACAGGGTAGTCTGGACGGGGAACGTCCAGGCATAAACTATAGGAAATTAGGTTTAAAATTAATTTTTAAACATGCAGCGGAAATATTGAATTACAAAAACTTATTGGTATGCCCGGATCTACTACTCGTCAACTTTATAGATGCGTACAAGAGGGGACAAGAGATTACACCTTTGTGTCTTGAACCCAATTCTGAAATCTTCAACCTTCTTGATGATTCAACAGCCTCCACTAGGTCGTTTTCACCCTTATGATATCCTACGGATGCTACCAGAGAGGCTAGAGTTGGTGGGAACTCCAATGAGGAGGATAAGAAGGCTAAGAAAACCCTAAAACAGTCTCTGTAGCTCTCGTATAGAAAAACGATGATTATTAAACCCTGTATGCAGCTATCCTATCTATAGATTTCCAAAATTGACTTTAATTTTTGACCGATTGAAGTGGCTTTGATCGATCGAACATTCGATCGATCGAACTTGCCAAGACTTCTCGATCAAAACCAATTCGATCGATCGAACTTGTCATGACAAAATGCTCTTGTGCCTTTTTAAACATTCTAGCGGAGCTAAGAGTGGGACCTCCTAGACTCTTTATTGTTGGCTCATACCATTAGTGAATTCACATGACCAAAATCTTTGACCAGCAAAATAACCAATTAATCAGTTAACGTTTACTCCACTATAAAACGATAACTGAACTCCAACGCAAAAGAACATATCCGAAGCGATGACTAGACTTGTATGGTATACTAATGTCCCTATACCATCAGCATTCGTAATCATATTCAGGTAGTCGGATAACAGTTACTGCCAACCTGAATCATGATTACTTCTTATTTTCCTTGAGTCCCATTCATCTCTCATGATTACCAAACATGTTGATAACTACTTATCAACAAGACTGCAGTTTTCAGTAATCAACTTGGTGACATTCTCAAGGGAATGCTTACTCTGAATCAAAGGGTAGATTCTATCTTGACATTATATGTTCACAACCCTATGAACATGACATTCCCAAGATACCCAGATGTTGATCTTCTATAGACCTCACTGATTGGTAAGTCAAAGCAGCCATATCCATAGTCTGTGTTCATAATCGTCTCAAGATTAAGAACATGTACCTTATACAAGTTATGAGTTTCTATTGACTGTTGACAGCCTTAAGCGTCAATAAGAAAGCTCATGTCCGTCAATGCACTATAAGCACTAGCATATTAACTAAGAATTACACTCTAGTGACTGAGATTCATCACTCCATCCAATGGTAATTAATCATGCTACAGTGTAAACTTGATGAGATATCTAGTCTCATCATCCACTGTGACAAGTTCTAAGTATCAAAGAATAATAATTCGAATCTCGCTTGTATGTATCTCATACATACACGAATTACTTACTATGATACTTATGGATTAACAATCATCTCATGAAAGAAACATACATAATGAAATGTAAAGCTGATATCCATATATTAAAATGTCAATGTCTTATACATAAAGAAATGGTTTGAGGGCACAAACCCAACATGAACGCTGTCAACTTTCTTCAGATGAGTGAATAGAAACTCCCACAGTATCATCGGTATAAAGTCCTAGCCAGTTATGCACGGTATAAAGTAGTGATACTAATAATATAGTTTCCTCTTTTATTCCGACTCATCACCCGATTCTTAATGTCTTCAACCTCTAAGATTGACTATACCAATCCCGACTGACCACTCTGAGCCAATTATATCTGTTAGGGATATATACTAAAAGCCATGCTTTATGTAGTTCATTTATTATTCATTTAATAAAATCAGTTAATCCATTTTTTATGAGAATCTGTGTGGGCAATATTTGTATTATATTGTTTATTTAATATTATGCATGTGTGTCTTTCACTCTACATAGTAGGTGGTTTGGTGTGTTGAGTTCGGCTTGCACAGGGAAGATCAGACCATTGGATCTTGTAGAATGTAAGATTTTGGTTTACAGTGTTAGATGGATTGGACACACCATCGGTAGGTGTCACGACCCCAAAATTCGACTTCAAAATTTTAGGCTCGAGACCGGCCTCTAGGCCTCTTCGTAATTAAATAGAGCTCTAGCGGAAGCAAACATAGCTTAAATCCATTTATATATCGAAGTCTACATGAATCTTGAAAATATTATTACATTGAAGGCATAACTCTTCTAAATGTTCTACATATCTAACAATCATCTACTCCTCATTTGCATCAAGAAGATATTCTTTCTCTTCTATTGAAATGTTCTGTTCTTCTAAGGGATCTATAATAGCCTATCATCGTCACTTTGTCACCTGAAAAGGGTTTTAAAAATATTTGGAGAGTGTAAGCTGAAAGCTCAGTGAATGAACATAACCTTTGAAATAATCATTTAAAAGGTTTGCCTTTTTAGAATAGATAAGATAATAACATTAAAATTTTTTGCAATAAAATAAAAATATAATGACAGGTTCTATTTGCATGGAAAACAGCATCTTTACATAAATGTCAAATTACCAACCACCCACTCACACACACGTTCCTTTCATTACGTGGCACAGTGATCAAAGTACAACCTTGCTAGTCGAGTTCATGGGTCCAAAGGACCAGCCACTTGGGCTTCATTACATGGGCCCAATAGGACCAACCACTTAGGGCTATAATACATAGTTTGTTGTAGTGGTAATTGACATTGAGAATAATGAACAGTTTGAATGATAACATTTCGAAAGATACATGATATTTGAATAAATTGACACATTTGGAAATAATAAGTTTTGAATGTTAAAACCCTTCTAGGAACCAAGAAAATGTTCCGAAAATAATTATAGTATTTTTCATATAATACATAAATCGTAGTAGAATTTACTCATCATATATTGAGTTAAAATAGAGTTTGAGGAAATGTAATGAATACTCACATATAGAGTTGAATTAAATACAGGATACGAACACTCACCTTGGTGACTTAGGAATTGACGATGAAGTGGTTCATACATTAATACAGGTAAAAGAACTAAACATTTAATTCCAAGTTCTAAAACATAGGGTAAAACTGTAATTAAGGCTCTTCTAGGGTATTTCTGTAAATATTCTAAAACTATGTCAAAACTTCACTATAATATTCCTTACTCTATACTGAGTTCAACATCACTAACTGGATTCAATTTGGAGTCTGTGACAGTTCCTACTTCAAACAGAGTATAAACGTGGATTCTACAAATAAGTTGTCTTTTAGATAATGTCGGATTGTCTCCAAACTTTTAAATACGATACTAGACATTATTTTAAGACTTCTAGGAATTGACGGCATATTTTTCTGAGTTATACATTATTTCCTACAAATTTTGGATGTTAAAATACTATTTTTTAAATAGTTACTATTGAGTCGTAAAGCACATATATAATCTCCATAAGGGTGAGAATTTATTCGTTAAACTATTCTTTATAAAATCATAATATTAATAGCGTATTACTTTTCTTTTACCAATTTTATTAATCAAATAATATAAAGGAATTAGTAGTTATTCGTACTGAGTACCCCAATATTTTTAATTGTAGTATTTGTTATATCCTAAGATACAGAACAATATTGAAATATAAATGATTTCATTTATTTAATTTATAATCTGATAAGGCCTAACTTATTTACTAACACTATTTTTAAAAATAGTCGTAATCGGACCGTAATTCCATCTTCATACCCAAATACCATAATTTAAGTGTGGAATTATATTTTATGGTCATAAAATGCCACAAGAACATTTTTGTATTTTTTTTTTCATAGTTTAAGAAATATAATAGCTATGATAAAATAATCAGCCTCTATTTAAATCAATTGATAAGTAGTAAAATAATATTATTCTATGGTTTTATAATTAACAAAGTTATAAAACAGTATATATTATCATAATATCATAATTATCATTATAGAATATATAAGTGATTTATAATGAGTTTACAAAATCCCAGAATGACCAAAAATACCATTTTTTAAAAAGTTTAGGGGTCATTCTGTAAATACACTAAAATATAGAAATTATCAGAAACTGAAAAATTAATATTTCAAATGGAAATAAACATAACTAGAAGTACTAAGCTTGAAACTGTGATCAAATCCGATATCAGTAGACCTTTATATGTTCGTTTAAAGCTTTCAGGGGTGTAAATGAAATTTTCGGAAGTAAATTTGGGCAGAATGCCCTGTTTTGGACAGATTGTAATTCTAATATTCTAATGACCATAACTCACTCATTTCTTAACGAAATCAAGCAAACTCTATATGAAAATTGATTATCTCGACGAGCTCTATCCATCTATGTCAGTTTGGGATCCCAATTTTGAGTTAATAGCGCAAATTTTGGATAAAACCGCAAAGTGGGTCTATAGAAAAATTACAATTTCGTGATGATTGGTTAAGGCTATGAAAAAACTGTTCTTGGGGGATTATAAGAGAGTTAATACGAACATTTTGGCATAGGTTTCACGAGTTTTGGTGATAGTTGAAAAATCAAGCTCAAACAGAGCTTTAGTGGTGGACGTCCATGGCAGAGGCTTAAGACCTCTATTTGGTTCATCTAGTGTACATGTGTGTGCAATATAAATCTGTATATATATATATATATATATCTATACTAACAGTTTATAAAAACTGAATTTAGAAAATAGAAGCTTACCCAATTTGATTTATCCAAAGCTTGAATGTCAATCTCCTTGAATATGTATATATGTGAATCTAACTATATATCTATGTGTGCGTATATATGAGATAATATGCATATGTGTGTGTGTAGACTGTGAGAGAGGGAGAAAGACAGAGAGCCAGTGGAGAGTTTAGAGAGTGTTTACTGGGAGATGGAGAGAATGAGAGTTGTGTTGGGGGGGCGGGTAGCATATATAGGAATAATATACTTGCCCACCAAGCACACACACAAAAACACACTTTCAGCACACACATACACACGCACAGTGCACACATTTTATTTGGGCTCCAAGTCTCCTAAGGGAGATTATCGTGTGTGTTGAGCTCACGCGATGATACACACATGCAGGTAAAAATTATACTGCTAAATTTTCAAAATAGGTATTTTTCTCCACGAAAATAAATTTTTAATATTTTAATATACGCTTTAAATTTCTGGGTCATTACAGTAGGACTGCAGCATGGTGTTGTAGTAGATTTGTCTTGACTGCGGGAAACGGTATAGTTTCAACTCACCATACTAGTACATTTTGTGTATTAAACGGGACCGACTTGGGAATATGATCTTTATACTGACTTATAAGATAATTAATACCTCATGACTATTATGAGTGCTTATGCTCTAAATCCTAAGTTATTTTATGGACACGTACATTTGATATTTACACTTTGATCCGTAAAATGGTGAGATCCTTAAATGGGTCAATATCTCATTGGATTGGGTGACAATATTAATTGTGTGGTGGATATTAATTAATGATGGAATCCATGTCTCAATTTTGGGATTGATGATATCCCCTTGAGAAAGCTTATAAGTTTTGATTATGTCAAACCTTGCAGGTGGATTTTGTATCCGACATATCAGATAAGTTAAGCAGAGGATCTCAAGGAATTTTAAGAGATTAATTAAATATGATTGTCAGTAATTATATTTAATTAATGGATATCTGTAATCTTAACATGGGGAGATAATAAGCATTTAATAACATAGAGCTCGAAATATATTTTTGAGATAAGGGTAGGAGTGCAATTATAATTCTTTAGTGGTATGAATTATAATTTATGGAAATAGGAATCTGATTCAATTCGAATTAGGGTTTTCTAATTCCATAAAGAAGCCTATTCCTTAGTGACTTCTTATGGTCCCTATCGTAGCCTATATATATACTGCTTTGGCTCTCTCCTCAGTTTGCGTTTTTCCATCAAGAGTATTATAACTCCGAATAGAAAAGAGAGCGTAAAAAAGAGATAGCAGAAACATAAAGGATTTCGAAGGAGCCCACACTCAGTTCGACATTCTGGCAGTAAAGGAATACGGTAGAAGATCGTGAGCTGTTATCGAGCCCGTGTTCTCGATTCGTCTACTACAACACCGTTTTAGCAGTTTAAGGTAACCCTAGTTCCGTCCTTGTAGGTTATTGTAGTTTTCACGTAATTTTTTTTTTGCAATATCAACTTATACGCGCTGTCAATTGATTCTGGGAATGCAATTTCCTAACAATATCATCACAACATACTGGTGCTCTTGTTCACCGCTTTTAAGAACTCTTACTGTTCACCGCTTTTAAGAACTCTTGCGAGCACTATCAATTTTCATCTACATAACAAAGGACATAAAAATTCTCTAAAATTAAAAATATCAACTTAAACTAACAAACATCAACCTAAATTTATCTTATTATAAGTAGACCATCATTTTTCTTCTATATATAAAACGAAATCGAAAATCTAGGGTCGTTCTTAATAATTCATACTTATTCTACAATATTTAGGCTGAAAAATGACAAATATCAAAACTCAACAATAGCAGAGCATACTTGTGAGCTCAAAACTCGAAACATCAGAAAAATTTGTTGAAATCGTGGAAAATTAGGATACGATAGTTCATACTTGTGAGCTCAACAATAAAACCAAAAACTTACTTTCGCAATACGCCATTTTTGAGGAGACAAAAATCGTGAAAAATCCTTCTAGCTTCTAGCTTCAGTAAACGATCAGTAGTTGTTGTAGGGCTTCGATTTATGGCTTCCTTTATGGTTTTGAAGCATTGAGGTCATAGATTTTCCAAATGCTTCTAGCTTCTAGTTTCAGTAAACGATCAATAGTTGTTTTAGGGCTTCGATTAGGGTTTTGAAGGATTGAGGTCACAGATTTCCCAAATGCTTTGAGCTCACATATTGCGCGTGTTTCCAAATGCAACGATTCTCCAATTCTCCAAAATTGTATCACAAAAGAAGTTTGAGCTCACATATGTCATAATTGGAAATTAATCAACGCGTGAAGGGTATTCAAGGCTTTTGGACACACAAAACAAGCGCATGTCCTTAATGCCACTTTGTTTTGTTATTTGGACTAAGCTCCCATTTTCGTTTATTTAATGACCCTTTCCCCAATTTTTTTTTTTTTTGGTATTTTTTTTTCAAGTAGAAGGTTGATATTGTCAAAATCAAGTATTTTGTTACCCTATTAAAAACATAGTACAGTGGAAATAGGGTATCGAGTCCACAAGGAATGGAATGCAACAATGCTTGGTGGGCGACTGAGTGCTTAATAACCAATTATAATGCTTGAAATAATTAACAAACTAATAAATAAAATTGAGTTTTTTCGACTTTAGGTTTGATTCAATTTGTCCTAGATTATACTATAATGACTATTTAAACAATGGGAAGTAACTTTGAACAAAGCTAGGTTTAATTAAAAATTGGGGGTTTTGTAAATGGAGAAATCGAGGTTGGAACCAACACGTGGATTTCATACTTGTAGCACATTCTAGAGTAGAGAATCCCATTGTGACAAACTATGAAACATGTGGTAGTCAACCTACATGCTAGATAGAAGTTCCAATGCAATACATGGGTGCAGGTTTAAAGTCTAGAGATTTAACAACTTTCAATGCTTGACATTGTAAGTGGAATCTCAAGACATCAAACCTTGCACTCATGAACTCTATATATGCTACAAAGTGTGAAAGTCCTACATTAAAACACACATGGGTCCACTGGTGTGGGTTTATGATCCCCAACCTACATGATTTAGCTACTCATGGCTACAATAACATTAATATTAAAGAGGGGAAAAGAGAGATTATACCAACTAGAGGAATCTATAATAAATGCCATAGAAATTCCAAGAGATTCTTCAATAAAAGCTTCAAACATTCTAGACATTCACACTCTTCTCTCTCTCTAACACTATATGGAACTTAATGTGGGTAGATGGAGGGGTAAATGAAGAAGGAGATGAGGTGATTAGAGGGACATAGAGTTTACAACCTAAAAACTATATCAAAATAAAAGCTAACCCTAATTAAAAACCATCTCTAACTATTTATACTATATACACACAATGCCAAACTTGTAATAAAAAGGGGGAGAAATCAGCAGAGGCGGATCGATCCCCTCTAAATTCTAGATCAATCCGCGCTTCATATAAGTCCTTGATGTTCCTTCGATCAGCCGCGGATCGATCCCCTCTAAAAGGTCGGACCGATCCATTTTAGGAATTTTCTGGCAGAATGTCCTTCAAAAACCACGGATCAATCCCCTCTAAAGTCCAGATCGATCCGCTCAGCTTGAGTCTAATAATAAATTCCTCTAAAACACGTGAATCGATCCCCTCTTTAAGTCGGATCGATCTACTCAGCTTCTGAAAGGTATTTCTTGCCCTTTGTTATGTCATGAATGTCCAAAGGTTGGATTCCACTTCATCCAAGTTTGCAAAACCTACAGGAAAGAGATCATTATTAGCAAAAGAGAGTTACGACAAGGGTTATCAAGGGTACAATTTATCCATTAAATCTCTTGGTTTAGGTACTAATTCGTGCTCAATACAGATGAAATCATGAGTTAAGAATGCAATATTGAACACGAATCAAAGGTATCCCAACCTTTTACGTCACAAGACTAATCTACCTATCCCATGTGGACCACACCAATTTTTGTTTTCTCCTTGAGTTCACAAGCTTTACTATGCTTTTGACATATAAGGCCGTGTTTGTTCCATATATTAATTAGGGAAATGAAACGAATAAAAACAATGAAGAAAATAGTTTTCCTTTTAGTTGGTGAGGAATAAAGTGATAAGCAATTTAAAAAAAATACAATGCAATATATTAAATTACAATCTTCCAAGTCTATGCTCTCCCTCTTTTCTTGAGTTTTTATTATCTTTTAAAATTCTATTACTTCTACTATAATTCAAGTATGATAAAAAAAATAGTGAATTGAAATTTTACCACGATTAAAAAAAAAAACACCTTAAGAATTTGAAATTCACAAAAGAAACTCTTAGCACCACAAAATAAATTCATAGTGTGGTCCACTAATAATCTGAAAGGGAGCCACACGTAGATTGAAGGTGAAACTAAAAACAGACTAATGTGGTCTGCCACATCACCATGTTCTAATCTACTTGCCACATTAGTGGCGAGGTAGTTGATGGCAGTTGAGAAAGACCACATACCCAACACATGTTGTATTAGGTGTGCTGCTAGAGACAGTTCATCATAGTTGCCCCATAATTAAAATCATGGGCGTAGTGGGTAGTTTCCTAACTGCTAAGGACGGTTACTGTGACTACAACCTATTTAACGAATAAGAAGAAGATGGAGAAGGGATCTGGAGATCACATTACAAACCAGTTTACTATTTTCCTTGTATTTCCTTTATCTTTGTGCTGTCAATTCCCTTTTTAGGAATAAATTTACTATAAATCATCAAATGGCGTGTGCTCCCCTTTTGATTTCAGTTACGAGGCACGATTATCACTTCTGATTGTACTCTGTTTATAAAAGACTTAATAGAAATTTCTTTCTGTTAATTATTCCTTTTACTTGTTCTGTTTATTCTCACAATGAAAGTCTTTGATTTTTTTTATCAAAGCAATGAACCTAAGAAGAGATTTTGTTCCTCTGTCTCTGTTACTCGCCTGATCCGAATTTGATTCTAGTTCTAAAGGATATTCGTTTGGCACGCACACAATTACAATAATATTTTTTGCCATACATTATGGTAAAGCGGGGTTTCATGTTTGGATCAAGGGCTGCAAATTGTCAATGAACCGAACCTATTTTCATTTCAAAACAGAGTTTCAAGCACTGTGTTTGTAATTTCAAGAGTGTACGTCTTTAATTGCGAAAATATAAAGAGATCTAAATTCGGGACCATTCATCCCAATATTTTCCATTGTTTTTCTCTGTCACAAAACTGTTTTGTCTTGTGATGGTTGGATGGTCTCATGAGTAATCTCGTATGGCTTACTGTGAGACTCGACTCACTTCGTTACAACCATTAGTACTCACAACACGTGCCCCCTTCTAATTTGATAGTCTTTTTTTTTTTTTTTTTTTGAATCAAACATCCAACTTGATGATAGCTACTTACAGTTTTGACAATTTACCCACAGATAATGACTAATTGCAATAATGCATGATGGAAAGGGTCTGTTAAAATGAATTGTTGACTTCAAAAAGACTTATTTATACGAAGCCGCTGAGTAAGGTATCCAACATAACCCAATGTTAGACGTAATCTCTATGAAAAATGCTAGATTCACACAATGAATCACACATTTTTCCCACACACTTCTTTAAATGCTTGTACCTTGTGCTGTATAAGTGGGGCACAAAAAAGTGTAAAAAATTCAAGCAGCATAAGGTACAAGCATTTAAAGAAGTGTGTGAAAAAAGTGTGTGATTTATTGTGTGGGTGTAGCATGACTCAATCTCTATTATATATATATATATATATAAAAAAAAAAAACTTTAATTATATTTATATATTTTTTTTCATTTTCTCAATTGACCACCTCCAGATTAAACCTGTAGCACATGTATATGTATATATGTATATGATTGTCATCTTACCATTATTTATGCACTACCCAATACCGGCAGTCTTCTCTCTGTTTTCTCATAATTAATTAATCTTGATCGAAAAAAAAATAGTTGTGAAGCAAATCAAATGGAAGACAAATTGGTTCTGTTGGATATCTTGCCAAGTGCTTTTGGAATGAGGGTGAGAATTGCTTTGGCAGAGAAGGGGATCGAATATGAGTACAGAGAGGAGGATTTGCAAAACAAGAGCAGCCTGCTTCTAGAGATGAACCCAGTTCGTAAGATGATCCCAGTATTGATTCATAATGACAAACCCATCTGTGAGTCTCTCATCATCCTTCAATATATTGATGAACTATGGCATCACATATCTCCTTTGCTTCCCCAAGATCCTTACAAAAGGTCACATGCCATATTTTGGAGTGATTTCATAGACAAGAAGGTAATTACTTTTTTTTTTTTTTTAAATTTATTTATTATTAAATTTTTTTTTTATGTATTACCAAATGCATCGGTGTAGTTCCTCAAGTTTTAAAATGCATCACTTTGAGTCCTGTGGCATGATTTGAAAATTGAAGGATCCAAGCGAAGCATTTGGAGTACTCAAATAGTATTCTTTTGCCTAGTTAGAAAATTAGAATACATATATTTGTATGTACACAACTTGAAATTATAACTTTAGTAAATTGGTATTAATACACACCTTGAAAGTTATGGCCGCACACTATGATTTCTCATACTTTAGGCATCTTAAAATAGAAATTATTTCACGTGACTGTCACACTATGATTCGCTACAAAATACTCGATTCGTGATAGGTGTTAGGTGTGATGTCGATTCATGAATTTAGTGAAAAAAAGAAAATAATTATCGTTTGGATATTAAAGAAAACATGGTGAAAATAAGATTGAGAAAAAAATTAAAACGAAAACAAATTACAAAACAAAAACGAGAGGTACCATTTGTTGTGTTGCATACATGATTGTTATGAAAGATGATTTGTCCATATGTACAAGTATTCATCATGTGGACCAATCACGTGATGCCATGAGAAAAATTACTAGTGTTGGGTCATATATATATACTAGTACGTACCCGTGCCCGTGGGCACGGGCGTAAAAAGAGTGAAAGTGAAAAATAAATAAGTAAATAAATAAACGGTTTATACGAAAGTTTGAATGCTGAACTCAAACTCCAATCATTATGAAATCACAATAACAAAAAAAGAAGAAGCAAGTATTGGTTATCGCCAAACATTAAATAAAATATAATAAGTCATTTAATCTCATGCCGTAGAATTAGAAAATATAGTTACATAATTTTTTTATTTTACCTCAGAAAAGTGTTCTACATTAAAAATCCGCTAGTCTCGAATGACAACAGCCACATTTTTTTCTCTTAATAACTCAGCCTATTTTTTACACCAGATGATGATTATTACGTGCAAATACATAATTTATTGAAAAACTATTGAGACTAATGTTGAAAATTGCTTATGATGGGCAAAAAGGACAATCTGATTTGGAAGTCCTAAATAAATGTGATGTCCAATCACTTAAAGAAGGCCTAAGAAAATGAACCAAGAAAAAGGGACCAATTTTTTATGGACCTACACGGTTCTCTAATATACATATTTGCATATTGGTGTGTTTTTCCTATTTTGAAATTGGGATGTCAATATTGGGTTTTCTACACCCGTAATCTACATTACATTCTCCTGGGATAGATTTAGTATTATTCTCTCTTCAGTTGTTGGAAAGTCCACTTGCATCTATTTGAGGCCTTGGAAATTATACCATTAAAATTATTTACAAAAATGGTTTCCCAAGATTAAATGTACACATGGAAATAGGTTGTTTTTTTTTTTTTTTTTTAAAATAACCAAGTTAACTGCAAAATTAGACAAAAAGAAAGAATAAGATTCCTAGTATTAATGGTATGTGGCTCTAGACTTCTAGTGGTCTCTAGAGTTCATATGAATTTATCACACAATCATACACGCGGGTCACACATACACTCCCTGTATATGCACACATGCACAGTAGGGTGAGACTTAGACTTGATTTAAACTTTAGGGGCATGTCAGTGGAGAAAAATTGGTAAATAAATTAACATGTAAACACAAACATACACGCCTCTCTCTCTCTCTCTCAGCAAACCGCCAAACACACACATGCAAACACAAACACACACTCACACATCCAGAAACACACACAAGCACACAAACACGCACACACATGCACAGTCATGAACACACACGGGTCACGCACACACGCGGGTCACACTCACACACACACTCTCTCTGTAAAAACCAAACTAAGGGAGAGGCAGGGAGAGAGAGAGAGAGTGTGTGTGTTTGTGAGAGAGAGAGGGAAACCAAACTGTTGTTTCTAATCTTCAACACAAAACAAACAATATAATTATAAAACAAATAAGCATATATGTATACATCAGTCATTTTTTCACACCTAAAATGAATCTTTGATCCAGAGAACAAAAACTAATCCACCCAAAAACACATAGTAATCTGTTTTTCAACTATTTGATGAGAGAAAACTGAGACACAATAAAGCAAAAATTGAAGACAGAGAGAGAGAGAGAGAGAGAGAGAGAGAGAGAGAGAGAGAGAGGATGAACTGATATGGAGAAAAAAAAAATTAAAAAAGAGAAAACAATATAATTATAATACAAATAAGCATATATATGTATACATCAGCCATTTTTTCACACCTAAAAGGAATCTTTGATCCAGAGAACAAAAACTAATCCACCCAAAAACGCATAGCAATTTGTTTTTCAACTATTTGATGAGAGAAAACTGAGACCCAATAAAGCAAAAATTGAAGAGAGAGAGAGAGAGAGAGAGAGAGAGAGAGAGGATGAACTGATATGGAGAAAAAAAATAAAAAAGAGAAAACGTAGGGGAGTTAACGTGAGGAAGTTGAGGGAGTAGTTACACGGAGGAGATTATATGGTATGTGAGGTTTGGTGTGGGCTTGTTTTGTGACCATTGGATTGAGCAGATCCAATGGTGTAAATTAGTGGTTGTGTCATAAAGGCCAAGATCCAAAGATGAAAAAAATGGCAAATGTTGGCCCTTGGATCAGTTTTTTATGAGACCTACACCGTTCTCTAATATTAATCTAGATATATATATATATATATATATATATATTAGTTTTTTTAACATGTGTAATGCACGAAACAACTATTATCAAATACAATCATGGTATATAACATAAAGTGCAATAAATAACTAAAGTTTGTTAATCTAGTAGATAACATAAAATTTCAGTTTTCAAACATTTCAAATTCAACACCCACAGTAAAATAGTAAAGTTATTGTTAAGAATTCAATGCTAAATAAGAAAAAGTGTTTGAGTAATTTAATTAGCAAAATTACATAATTTTGCTAGCCTCGTCTCTCTTTGTGCCACGTGGCACTTGAGGCTTCCATATTATTATAATATAATAAGATATATATATATTTATTTATTTATTTATAGAGTTTTCCCCTCCTCTCAATTGACTATTACATTTGAATTTCTCGCAAGTTTTTAATACTAATCAATCATGAAAGGAAAAAAGTAGAAAAAAGAAACATAGAGAAATGGTTTATTCATCGTGACTTTTCAATTGCTTTTCTCTAAATTCGTGAGCTAAACCGCGAATGAGTAATATTGCTAGGAACACCTAAAAAAGTCACCGATGACGTGAATCATTAAACCTCTTTTTAATTACTCCCTCCGTCTCATTTTATGTGTTCATCTTAGGGAATCTAATTATTTAAGGGACAAAAAGAATCTACACATACTTTCCACAATTGCCCATAATCATTGCACTTTTTTTTTTTTGTTTTGTTTTGATGTTGATTGCAAGGAAGGATAGTTTGGGAAACTAAGTAAAATTTACATACTAATTTAGGAAAGTGGACAATAATTTTGGAACATCCCAAAAAGGAAAGATGGACACATAAAATGATACGGAGGGAGTACAAAATAAAAAGACAAAGATTCACATTTATTTTCAAAATTGTCATTTACACCTCAGCAGAGAAAACATTTAATTTCGGTGTACTTCCCATTTTCAAACCTAGAATATACAGCATGAATTGTTGAAAAAAGAAAAAGAAAAAGAAAAAAAAAGTTAAGGACATGCATGTATATAGAGAAATTAGTCTCTGTTAATTATGGGGGGCGGTGATGCAGATATACTATAGTGGGAGGAAGGTAATGTTTGAGAAAGGGGAAGAGAAAGAGGCTGGGAAGAAGGAATTTATAGAAAGCTTGAAGACAATAGAAGGTGAGCTTGGAGATGAGCTTTATTTTGGGGGTAAGACCATTGGATTCTTGGACGTGGCACTCATTCCTTACACTTGCTGGTTTTATTCCTATGAAACTTGTGGCAATTTCAGTATTGAAGCTGAGTGTCCCAAACTTGTTCAATGGGCTAATAGATGCAAGGAGAGAGAAACCATCTCAAATTCTCTCACTGACCCTCACCTCATTTACAGCTTTGTGTTGCAGCTTCAGGAGAATTTCTTTTTGACTTAAGCTGCTTAAGTGCTTATATAAGGAGAGATTTGGTGTGAACTAATTAGTGAAGTATTGCACTCTCTTAATGTGGTTTGTTTTTGAAACGAGTAATGCTAGATGTACTCCTAAATGCACAACCCTGCTTAAAAATGTTGGACCTCGTATTGAAAAGTTTGTACACAAAAAGGGGGTGTGTAGGGTGTGCAAGCTTTTCAGCACAAAGTCCAACATTTTTAAACAGGGTTGTACATTTAATTGTGCTTTTGAGAGTGCATCTAGCATTACTCTTTTGAAACGGTTGCTTTTGATCCTCTTTATATATAAAAGCTGCTTGCTGTTTCAGTGGTGTAGCGAAATTAACCAATAATCACACTTTGTATGGTCGTGTTTCTTCTCTTGTAATAAGGGTGATGGAGTCAATAGGTTAATTCAAATAGAATGAGTTTGATAGCATTTGTTTAGTGCCCCAAATATTACTCATTTTATAATGTGTGTACATATGCGCTTGTAAAAATTATAACCAAGTAATGACAATTGAATAATTTTGGAAATTCATAATGTTAATCGAATTCTAAGGTCGCGGTAGCCAACAAAAGTTGCCGAGGTAGATAACTAAAGCTCTTCTATAGTTATAAAATAAAAGAACTTAAAATTGTGTTTTATTTCAAAATTCTCATTGACACATTAGCAATTAAACAATTTAAGTACGTAAATCTGGTATACTTAGTAATTTCCAAAATTATATGTTAAGACTACTAATGTTGGGCTAAATAACATTCCAATGCCTTGTATTTTTAAATGCAACATTTTGGTAAAAAGTTGTCACACCCGAGCCCGCCACGGGTAGATTAGGACCATGTAACAACACCACAAAGGCCTTAAACAATCATGATTAATGTACCAAAATTTAGATTAAAACTTAAACTTCTAAAGATCCACTCAAGTAGTAACAATTACGCCCAATTGAGTAGAATTTTGATTTAAAATGCTTTTCAAGATTTGGGATTCCAAAAGTGCAATTTTTGTAGGTTTTTGAGACATCCCTCAAACAAATCAAGAGACCAATAGAAATAATTTATTTTGAAACTGTTACTATTCGTGCGCGCTTGCTTGTGGTGAAATGACCACTCGAGCACTTGAAAACCCCAAGCACTCGCATGACATTCAAAATTTTAAATCGTGTCAATTCGGTACCATAAATGTTGAAAGTACGGGACCCAATGAGAAACGTTTTGCACTATAAGAGACCAAGGTGGTGCATTTAAAAATACAGCGTCCAAACTGCAATTTCAATAAAACTACAGATCATAAAATTATGATCTCGCTCGCAGCCGTGTGATTTCCATATTTTCCCTGTCAAAGAAAATGTTATATTTTTAATTTTTTAGTTCTTGTTTTATTGGGCCCATGACCATAGTCCACAAAATTGTTGTAGTTCCAAGATTGGGCTGGATCGTCCGGTGTATGGATTCGGAATTCCTGATTAGGGATGGGTTATAAGTGGGGCCCGGTGTGGAGAAATAACAGGGGCTTTATAGTAATTATCAAAGACAAATAAGAAGGCAAACAAACCCTAGCAGGTCTCTTATAAATACGGAGTAGGAGAAGCGAGATTAGATGCCGCGTTCGATTGGGTAATTTTTGCTCTACAAATTGTTTATCTTTCGTCTGAGATTGTGTTGGTCCTATCTGTGTGTGTGTGTGTGTATATATATTTATATAATATATGTGTAAACTGTAAATGTGGATCTGTGTACAATAAGCCGATGCTCTGGATATTGAATAATGAAGGAAGCATGGTAATGTACACAGAGAGTGAAAAAGGGTAATCATGTCTGCTCTCTCTGATGCCTTCTTGGTTGTTGATTTGAGGGCCTGGATTCCACCCACATCCCTCCTCTTTTCTCCTTTCAATTGTTTTTTTTTTTTTTTTTAATTCGTTATTTGTACCTATGTATTTCATTATGGTCAATATTTTGGGGCAAAATTTAGTAGTAAATTTTTTTAAAAAAATTTATTTTGCAGGATTTGGGGCAAAACAAATTTATTTATTTATTTATTTATTTTTTTTTGGGGGGGCTCATATAGGATGGAAATAATTTTTTCTGTAATTTTAAAGATTACTACGACATGTCGCGTTTTGATCAATGTTTTCGATTTATTTTTAGAAGTATACTTTGAGCTTCCAATAAATCATAAATATCAACTTGTTAATTGAGGGCAATGAGGAATTGAGGGGGAAAAAGAAAGAGAAGGGTTTTCAGAAAGAAAATGTTAATGAACATTTATTCTACACAGAGCAAAGCTCAACACCATCAAAACAACACTTAGGGCCTGTTTGGTTGTCCTTGAATCAAATAATTTTATTCGTGTTTTTGCACTGAATTTTATATAAAAAGATGAAGAGCTTGAAGATTTTTATTTAGAAAAATTGATGCATGTATAAAAAATAATGCATGTAATCAAGAATTTTGGTATTCTAGAAAAATAAACAAATTGATGGTGAAATTTCTCATATTTGTAAATGAATTCATTTATGGTGATGAATTTTGTTTTGACTTATGTACAAAATTTGAATGGAATCATTCAATTTGAAGAAAATCAAGCTCAAAAGGGAAAAAAGTACGGTATATCACCATGCTAAATCCAAACAACCAGTAGTCAGGGTGAATCTAAAAAATCAATATAGGGGTTTGATTTTGAAATTTTTTTGGACTTATTTATACATATTTTGGACTTATTTATGTATATTTTAGACATATTTATATATTTTTGTGTATATATATTTTATACCTATTTATACATATTTTTTATATGTTTTTTATAATTAGCACAAAAATATAAAATAAAGGGGACTTAGTAGGATAATTTTATAATATTAGGGGTTTATTTTATAATGTTTAGGTAGTTTAACTGTTAAAGCTTTTTTTTTTTTTTCGTGTAAATCCTTAATTTAAAAAAAAAATCAAGGGGGGTTGAGCCTTGTTTTCACCCTTCCTGAGTCCGCCTTTGCCAGCAGCCTTAGAAAACAAACCAACAAGCACCAAACAAAGCCAACCAACACAAGCTAACCACCCAATTTAATCTTCAGGTAAACACAATCTAATACAAGTCTTATCCACCATTTTTAATCCCAAAATTTTAGATCGAATATGAGAGTAAATTAGTCTTTGCAATGAAAACACATCCAACACTTCCTGCTGGAAGATTTGATTGTTTTTTTCCTCCAAAAGTAGTACCAATATGGTTAAAAACAATTAAGACAACAATAGCTGTATTTCATACATATACAATACAAGTATCACATTCTTAAGCAATTCAATGTATTATTAGTAATTGACTATCAACTATATATAAATTGATGAGAGAAGGGAGGAGAACAAATGTGTGGATGCTCTTAACCAATCCGGGCGTGAACCAATCAGCCCCTATGCGCCTCTAATGGCATGACTGTACAGGCATTGCCTTCCCTCCCTAGAGGAAGTTGGTTGGTGTTTTGCTTTTTCCCTTGTGAGTCTGTGACCATAAAAGAAAAGACAAAAATCAACTAAATATTAATTGAACTCAATATTAAAACCATAACTTCGTTATAAAAAGTAAATTTTAAATACTAAATTTGTATGCTTTTATATATATATATATATACTAGTAATGACCCGTGTCCGTAGGCACAAAGCAAAAAAAAAAAAAAAAAACGAAAAAAAAAAACAAAAAAAAAAGTAATTCAATACTTCAAAAGATCAAATTGTAATAATTTGGTTATTCTAATAATTTAGTTATTACTAAAACATGTAGTAGAGATCTTCAATATTAGTAGATTACTTCAACACTCTCTAATAAAAATCAAGTGGTCCCATTACCATACAAATTTGAAAAGCATAATATTACTCAGTAGTTTTAAATAGTTGTGTTATGGCTCACATATCTCTTGAACTACTTAACATATCTATACTTAGCCTTTATTTATTTATTTATTTTTCCTTCTAGAAACTTTTGAAAAACTATACTTTCCATGCATTTAGAAGGGGAAAAAAAAAAAAACAAATACTTTTTCTAAGATTTTGGAAAAAATAAAAAAGAAGCAAAATTAATCAATCTATACTTAGCCTTTGTCGGCCTTTCTAAAAGCTTTTGGGGGGGGGGCTGGGCTTTTAAGAGACATGAGTGATATATGAGTCTCTCCATTTGGGGTTGAGGGGTGTGTGTGTGTGTGAGAGAGAGAGTGAGAGAGAGAGTCGAATTGGAAGGTATAGGAGTAAATTGAAAACTGATTTGGTGTGTGTGCATGTTATCATTTTTGGTGGACCAATGATCGGACGATTTAAAATATCTAAACTTGTCTGAATGGCTCGGATTGAAAGTTACTAATTTGAAAGGACCCACTCCGCTCTAACTTATTACATAGATGGTTTCCAATTGGTTCTCAAACATATGACAGAAAAACAAAAAAAATCCAATTAAAGTCAGTTCTATTACCAATTAAAGTTGGTAATCATAAAATTACCACCTTCAACAAAAATAATAAAATAATAAATTAAAGTTAGCAAATACAGAACTTGACCGAAAAAAATTAGCAGTTACCTTTGCAAGAAGGTTGTATAAGAAAAAAGAAAAGGAAAAAAAAAAAAAAAAAAAGAGAGAGAGAGAAGGCATTCAACTCACTATGCTTAATATTAATGATGGCTGCGGAGAGGCCCAATACTGAGATGTGAAAACCTGTAAGAAAAAAAAGAGGGAGAACAAATCAGTCTATGACTAATAAGAATGATAGCATGTGTGTAAAGGGGTAGTGTTTTTCACTCATATTATATCAGTTTGATTAGTTCTATGAAAGTCATTTGATCGTAGTCACGGAAAGGAAAAAAAAAATCAACCTATTAAAAAATCCAGCACAAATGTATCAAAAAAGTGAAAAAAAAAAATGATTATGTACTTGTTTACCCCATGGTTAGGGCCACTTTGAAACAAAAAAGTGTAAAAACAAAACAAAAAAGAAGAAGAAGAAGAAGAAGCTCTTTCTAAACCCAATTGGTTCTCAAACATATGACGGAAAAACAAAAAAAATTCCCAATTAAAATCAGTACCATTACGAATTAAAGTTGGTAATCATAAAATTACCACCTTCAACAAAAAAAATAAAAAAAAATTTAAAGTTAGCAAATACAGAACTCGACAGAAAAAAAAGTTAGCAATTAGCTTTGCAAGAAGGACGTATAAGAAAAAAGAAAAGGAAAAAAAAAAAAAAAAAAAGGTATTCAACTCACTAGAGCTGTTTCCATAATAAATGGAAATTAAAAACTTAATTATTAAATCAATGTCACTTTGAACTTAATGACAAAAGTGGAGTAAATCGTTTTTACAAAAAACGACACTGTATTGTCGTTTTTACGAAAAACGCCACTCGTTTGAGTGTCGTTTTCTGGAAAGAAAAGAAATTATGTTTTTTTTTTAATTGAATGTCGTTGTTACTAAAAACGACACTAAATGTCGTTATTACAAAAAACAACATTAGGCTTTTGGGAAAAATATTTTTTATTTAATGTCGTTATTACTAACAACGACATTTAATGTCGTCTTTATTATAAACGACATTCAATATCGTCGTTACTAACCACGACATTAATAAAAGTTTAAGTCAGCCCGTGCACTGCACTGCGTACTGCATGACAGTGATTTTTCAGACTGCATACTCTATCTCCTCTTTCGTTTTTTTTTTTCCAATATTTACAAGTTTATGCATGACTATGTAGATATGTTTTTATCTGTGTGTGATTATTTCATGGTTTTGAGAGGATGTTTTGTCAAAGTTTGAGATTTTATGGTCGTTGAAAAAATTGCAATTTAGTATTTTTTTTTTCAAATCTGTTGTCGCAGCATGATTTTCCATTTCCTCCCCTAACATTATTAGTCGATTGAGTTCTGTTTGATGAAATTGTGGATCACTGATTTAGTGTGCATGTTGTTCAGGTCAGGTAGCACAAGAAAATGGTACAGACAGAGCACTTGGGATTTGTTTCAACTACCATTAGTATAGTCTGAAAAATCACTGTCACGCAATATGCAGTGTAGTGCAGTGCAGTGCACGGGCTGACTTAAACTTTTATTAATGTCGTGGTTAGTAACGACGACATTGAATGTCGTTTTTAGTAACGACGACATTAAATGTCGTTTTTAGTAATAACGACATTTAAATAAAAAAATATTTTTCCCAAAAGCCTAATGTCGTTTTTTGTAATAACGACATTTAATGTCGTTTTTAGTAACAACGACATTCAATTAAAAAAAAAACATAATTTCTTTTTTTCCATAAAATAAAATAAAAAGGTTAATGTCGTTTTTAGCAAAAACGACACTCAAAGGAGTGGCATTTTTCGTAATAACGACAATACAGTGTCGTTTTTTGTAAAAACGATTTACCCCACTTTTGTCATTAAGTTTAAAGTGGCATTGGTTTAATAATTAAGTTTTTAATTTCCATTTATTATGGAAACAGCTCCAACTCACTATGCTTAATATTAATGACGGCTGTGGAGAGGCCCAATATTGAGAACAAATTAGTCTATGACTAATAAAAATGATAGCATGTGTGTAAAGGGGCTGTGTTTTTCACTCATATTACATTAGTTTGATTAGTTCTATGAAAGTCATTTGATCGGAGTCACAGAAGGAAAGAAAAAAAAAAAAGCAACCTATTAAAAAATCCAGCACAAAAGTGAAAAAAAGTGAAAAAAAAAAATATGATTATTTACTTGTTAACCCCATGGTTAGGCCCACTTTGAAACAAAAAAGTGAAAAACAAAAAAAAAACGAAAAAAAAAAGACAAAGAAGAAGAAGAAGAAGAAGAAGAAGGAGAAATATAGTTTTGTATTACTGCTGAACCAAAAAAATGGAAATAAAGCCGATATTTAGAGACAAATTTTTTTTGAAAAAAAGTGGTCCAAATTGACCATTGCATGCCCTCTCTAAACTTGAAATAAAAGTTGTCCATTCACAAATTAACACCCACCCACCTGTTTTTAACGTATTCTAATGCACATTTACACACACAGAAACATACACAATTTGACACATACCTCTTTACAAAAACACCACACACGCACACACAAACACACACATGCATACAAAAACACACACATGCACGCACAAATAAAGATATAGAGGGAGAGCGGAGTTACCTAATCCCAGCAACAACGGTGGTGTATGGTGGGTGAGAGAGAGAGAGAGAGAGAGAGAGAGAGAGAGAGAGAGAGAGAGTATATAAATGGGTGATAACACTAACGGGTTTACTATTTGAAGTTCGAACTCATGGTTAAAAAAAAAAAACAAACCCCAACTCATATTTTCTGGGATTTTTTTTAACTAATACATATCTTTTTTAACTAATATAATACGTGGACAAAAAAATAAAACACTTCACCATATCGCAATGGCAGTTTAATGAGAGAGAGAGAGAGAGAGAGAGAGAGAAATAGCCAAAAAAAAAAAGAAAGAAAGAAAGTTTTTGTTTAAACTGACTCTATAAGGGATTTTTTTTTTTTTTTTTTTGAATTAAGGAATTTTGTATCTATTTGAGCAACTGACCAATTAAGGGATTTTGTATTTTAAAATGACAATATGTATCTATAGTGATTCTCTCTAACCAAATAAGGTTTTTTTTTTTGTTTGAATTTAAACTGACTCTATAGTGATTTTTCCTCAGTGTCTATATCCGTGTGTATAGTGTATTCCATTGCCCTTCGCCTGTTATTTCTATTGTTAAAAGAATATATCTTAATTAATTTCAAATGAGATTTAGTTAGGTGAGAGAGACTATTGTAAGGGTGAGATTTTTAGATATTTGGTGAGATTTGGTGGACCCTAGGGTTGAAAATATCTAAACTTGCCTCAATGGGTAAGATTGAAAGTTGCTAAAATAGGAGGGACCCACACCACTCTAACTTATTATATAGATATTTCTATTGTTAAAAGAATATATCTTAATTAATTTCAAATGAGATTTAGTTAGGTGAGAGAGACTATTGTGAGGGTGAGATTTTTAGACATTTGGTGAGATTTGGTGGACTAATGATCATAGGGTTGAAAATATCTAAACTTGCCTGAATGGCTAGGATTGAAAGTTGCTAAAATAGGAGGGACCCACACCGCTCTAACTTATTATATAATATAAATATACAGAGAGAGAGAGAGAGAGAGAGAGAGAGAGAGAGAGAGAGATAGATAGATAGATAGATGGGAAAAGTGGTATTTCATTTCTAAAAATTACCACTCACCATCTCAGAATGAATCTGAGTAGGGCTGCACAAAAAACCCGTTACCCGAAGACCCGACCCGACCCGATTGGGTCGGGTTGGGTCGGGTCTGGAATGAAATGGGTCGGGTCTGGTTCGGGTCCAGTTGAGAGATATATATTTCGGGTTGGGTCTGGGTCGGTTCGGGTCTGGTCTGGTCTGGGTCGGTCAATAGACAAAACTGTTTTTGCTAATTAATTCTTTATTTTGTGACAAAGTACTCAATTTTCTTTTCATTATATCCATGAATATATAAAACATAACCACCTTATTAATTTTAACTTTTATAGGTTGCACATCATTATATCCATGAATATATAAAATATTATATTCACTTTCTAGTGGTTGGAATTAATTTCCATGACTCTCCGCCCTCATCAATCTTTTTAATGGATGTATTATACATAGAAGTATATGTATTCACTAATGAATATAAATAAAAATAATAACAAAATAAAATATAAGAAAAAATAAAATTTAAAAATAAAATTTTTTTAAAAAAAAGGAAAAAAAAACTGGGTTGTGGCCCAGACCCGACCCGACCCGAACCAAAGTAACTGGGCCGGGTCGGTCCGGGTCCAAACCTTATCGGGTCGGGTCTGGGTCTCAAAACATGGAACCATTCATAATCGGGTCGATTCCGGTTCTATAGAGACCCGACCCGACCCATGTGCAGCCCTAAATCTGAGACTGAATACATTGCGGGAAAAAAAAAAAAAATTATAACATCATAACGGCGTGTCTTCGCAAAATGACCCAGCTCATGAGCCACTTTGTTTCCATTCCGACGCACATGAACAAATCCCGAAAACTGCAGTCCCTCAAGAATTCGCCGAGCTGCATCAATAAAGTGACCAAAAGGGGCAAGGCATGAACTGGTATCCCTCAGAGAATTAACCACTGTTAAAGCATCCAACTCCAAAATATCTCCTCTAAGATCAGCCTCCTCCATCGACCGCCATTGCTTCACACATAGTGGGGTCCAACGATCCATAAGCAAAACAAGAGAAGCCAATGAAATATCTCTTGTAGCTGTAGTCTGGTACATTTGAGAGTAAACTTCTTCAATTTCAGCTGTAAATCAGATTTTCATAACCTAGTTTGAATATACAGATTTAATTTTTTTTCTGTAATTTGTAGACAAACAACAAAAAGTTACTAGTACAATTTTACTTCACAAATTACTAAAAAAGGAACATGCAACATAGTTGTCTGGAATGACCCATGGATCCCCAGTAATCTCAGTATCATTATTAAGTCCCACAGATGATAGTATTGATGTATGTTTTCCTGTCAAGGTGAATGCTTATCAGCTGGCAAAATTCTACTTGGAATATCAATTTGATTTAGATTCATCTTAATTGACAATGAAGTTTAACAACCTTATCAACTTGATTAGATGCATCTTAATTTGATGATTTTTAACTTCAATGCTGCTATCCATCGAACACATATTCGCGACCTCTTTTGTATTGCTAGAAGTCATATTGGTGATGATCTTGGAGTTTGGAGTGAACTGTGAAGTTGTTGAGCAATTTGGACTCCAGATATTGATGAATACCCTGCTATTATATTGGTTGTTACTATGGTTGAGAAAAAGTGAAAAACCATTCATTGGGAGAAAGTAATTAGAAAATGACCACTCTTTTAACTCCATTTCTGCTATCAACAAATCCAATTTTGTCGCTCACAATGTAGCCCAATAGGCAGCTAGATCCTTAGTTTTTGGGTCCATTCCGGTTGATAACATTCCCATCTCTGTCTTTGTGGAATGGAATTAAGGGGGCTTATGACTCTTTTTGTTTTCTTTGTTCTGGTGTTTTGCATTAGATTTTTTTTTTTTTTTTAATTGCTTAGAATTTGGCAGAATTTCCCAGATTGTGCAACTGTACAGCTCACTACCTTTCGCAATGGTAATTGTTTCCATTTAATTTTCCTCCTCCCCGTCACTAATATTTCTCCTTGGGAAAAAAAAAATGACAGAGAGTAACAATAAATTTCTCAAATCTGTATCACAAAAGTGAGAGACCATTTAAAGTACACCATTACTAGTCAGAACTCAGAACGCAGTGACTGAGAGGATTCTTAGCTTACTAGCACACCAAAAGCATATGAATTTGAAATCTGTAATTATTAGCTTGTTCACGTACACAGATTGAACAATTTATAGGTCCAGCCAGAACATAGATTTACAAAACGTACTAATCATGTTTAGCACATTCCAACCCAAAATCAAAATACAAAAATATAGAAAGCAATACAAAATCAAACTGATCTTGGTTTAACAACAATGGTCGAGTGCTTCAAAATATGCAAACTGAACTGCCCACCTTTCTCAGAAGTGTCAATCTTGGACTGTCCCGGTGGAGGCAATAGCTCAAAATTCTGAACCAAACGCCCCAAAGTGATTCCAAGAATCGGCAATGCAAGTATAATCCCGGGGCAGCTTCTCCTCCCAACGCCAAATGGAAGATAACGGAAGTCGTTTCCATTGGCCTCAACCTTGGCTTCCTCTTCCAAGAACCGCTCTGGCCGGAACTCTTCGGGTTTCTTCCAGCTGGCAGGGTTGTTGGCGAGCCACCATGCATTTACCAGGATTTTGCTCTCCGCGGGGATGTCATAACCGGAGAGTTTCGCATCGTGGAGGTTCATGTGGGGGACTAGAAGTGGGATTGCCATACGGAGACGAAGGGTCTCTTTGACCACGGCTTGGAGGTAGGGCAGCTTGGTGGTGTCCGGCTCGGTGACCTGGACACCCGGGCCGAGCACGGTGTCGAGCTCGTGCCTGAGCTTGCTCTGGATTTCGGGGTGGTTCACAAGTTCTGCTATGCCCCATTCTATGGACCATAATGTGGTTTCAATTGCTGTATCATGGAATAAAGATAGCAAAAATTTTAGTACACTTTTTAAACCGCCAAAAAAATATGCTCAAAAAAACTTTATATTAAAATACATGACAAATCTTTTCTTTTTTCCCCTAATAGTGCAATTGCCAATTTACAGAAGAGACTGAACAAAAATCCATTTCTTTTGAGGTATAGTGGCCATCTAACTTGATTTGATTATACTTGCACCCAATGGACCCATGCTCTATGCTTTTTTAACTTATGTTTGACAATTGGTTAGGTGAGGTTTGGTAAAGCTCTTTGAATGAAGGTTACACCAAATATATAACTCCATAGGAGGTATTATTCATTGGCGGCCACCAACCATGTTACGGGGGGGTTCCACTTAATAGAATAGGTCATTTATGTCCAGGAATAATGTCGTGTTTCTTAAATTTGAATTTCAAATTTGGTTCTCAAATGATTTAATAATTGTACTTTATGATGTGACAATGACTAATAATATCACATGACCAAAAATTTAGAAACTAAATTTAAAATTCAAATTTGGAAAATATACCATTACTCTTTCACGCACACCTATAGTGGTTCAATTTGTATGCAATGCATTTGGCCGATTTTGACTTTTTTTGTCGACCAAGTAAGATAGGACAATATTCATGCTGTTGATAAGTTTCTAGTCCTAATGAGAGAGAAAAAGACATACAAGCGTTTAACCTTGGCTTGTGAGATGTGATGTTTTCACCGACTGTTTTGGTTGAAATACAAATTGCTCCCAAGATTTAAAAGAGTTACTCCATAATATTATAATTTGATACTTTTTTCATATAACAAAAAAAAAAAAACATATAATATATATTTTTCTTTTGTTTTATTTAGAAAAAATAATATAGTACCTTTTAAATTTTATAAAAATACAAAAAAAAAAATTGACTAAAATATAATTATCCCAAAAAGTAACTTTAATAATTTAAACAAAAATTTGGTAAGAGCTGTCTTTGCCACGTCGGCATACTTGTCTTTGTTACCCTGACTATGAGAAATTTTTCTATGGTCTTAACCACGTAGATGTCTCGACTAGTAGTGGACTGTTATATGATAGAAGGTAACTTTGTCTCTGTAACTTTATCACATGTAATTTTCCAGTGACGGAGATCGTACGTGGCGATGGTCCCGAGGCATTGAATACTTCTCATGACTATAGCACAAAACGAGTATAGCTGGAATATTAAAGTACAGACAGGTACAGATGGCGGTGAATTAAGTACGTCGTATTTGTTTGACGTAATTACCCTTTCAATTTGGCATAGTCTAAGGGCAAATTGGTAAAATTAGTAAAAGAAATATCTAAAAGGAATATAAGAGTATTACCAGCCACATTGATATTCTCAACAATGTAAAGAACGTTGTCCTCATTGATTTCACCCTTTTGCTCCGCCTCAAGAATGTGATCTATAGCGCATTTTAGGCCATTGTTGTCCATGCCCTTTGTGCTTGACAATTTCCTGTAATCAACAATAGCGATTTGGGAAATTCCATTATTAGGGGATCTTATTATTATTAAAAAAAATATATTAAACAAGTGGGCTATTATTATGATCTTTTTATGAATGTAGGACCCACAACTGTAACATATTGGCCAAATAATTTTTATTGGGTGATCCTAATGCCAAAGCAGAAAATGTTAATGTCAAATCAAAAATATTAACACTTAGAGGGAACTGGCGACACTATCTGCTTTGACATTAACACTTTCTGTTTTGACATTAACACTGGCCTTTCTCTTTACTAGTACGTAAAGATTTTATACACAAAACAGAATTCATCCAAAAATTGGTATCAATCATATAGAACTATACTAGTAGTATTATATATATACAGTTAGGTTCTAAAGAGGACGCCCTCTCATTATTAAAGAGTAGCTCTATTTTGACCGTCGGATTGTGTTTAAAAACTATAAAAATACAATATTACCCTTAATGAAAACACGATCCGAAGGCCAAACAGAGACGAGGTCTTTAATAAAAAAATTGACGTCCTCTCAAAAGAATTTTCGTATATATATATATATATATGTGTGAAAAATACTTTTTAAAGAAAATTCCTAGAAAAAAAAAAACTCCAAATTAAAGGGACAGATCTAACAGAAGCTACTAAGATTTATAGAGCTACTCTCTTGTCTTAATTGTCTGTTGGTCGGCAAATCTTGAGCCATTTTTCTTTAATTGTTCACTTCCACTTGTGAAAATTGGGAAGTTGGAATTAAGCTTCAAAAAGTGTAAATCTGTGCTGGGTGGTCTTTATATCTCTTGACATGACAGACACATTGGTCTTACAAAAAAAATTTCATTTCATATGAACAAATAAGAAAATTAACCCAAGAAGGAAAACATTTACTAGTATTATTTACTAATTAAAAAATTATATGGGATCCCTGTTTATGCATTTAATTGGAGAAATAATATAATAATCTCAAATAAGTAAATAGAAATGAAAATGAAAAGCTTTTTAACTTACTTCCTGTCCTCAAGAAAATAGTCCTTAAACAGCTGCAACCTTCTCTCCTTAACTTCCCTACAGATCTTCAAATACCCTCTCAAAAAAGGCCTCAAAATTGGAATAAAATCACCATAATTATATTCAAAGCTCTGAGCCAATCTACTTCTCTCCCCATTCAAAGCCTTAAGCTTCACAAACAGAGGGTCCTCTTCGCTCTCAAACCTTCTATCGAACATAATCCTGTACATGTTGTTGTACATCATAAGTTGCAACCGCCTCCTCAAAACGATCCCAACCGTCGACGCCTCGGGCATCTTCTTCACATCATCGACCACACTTGCGGCCTCGTCTTCCCAACCGTAACGGTACTGCTGGACCACCTTGTTGGTGAAGAAAGGGACGGTCATGATTCTTCTCATCTTCCTCCAGTGCTCACCATAAACCGTGAACACCATATCTTGCCCCTTGCCAGTGAAAATGTCGAAAACGACGTTTCGGGTACGTGACCCGAATTCGACTCCTTGAGTGTGGAGCACATCTTTTGCGAGATCCGGGGATGATACCACTACCAGATTGCGTTGGCCCATACGGAGTAGGAAGATTTCGCCGAATTTCTTGGCGTAATCGGTTAAGTTTCGGTGGTTCAAGTCATCCCCGACTTGGAGCCAGTTTCCGAATACGGGTACGGGTATGGGTCCTGGAGGGAGTTTGAACCGCTTACCGCGGAGCTTAGAGACGGCGATGGCGATGATGACGGCGGCGAAGAGACCCAAAAGGGCCTTCTCTAGGAGGAGAAGATCCATTTTGGGCGTACGTTAGAGGGAATGCGAGTGTGGCGTATGATAGATGAGAGTTGTATGGGTTTTGGAGGGTGAAGTGGTGATGGGTGTTGGTTTTATAGAGTGTTTGTGAGGTAGTGGGAGTGCTGGTTGAGGTGGTAGGTGGGGGTTTGACGGTAAACGTTAGTTGGCCGTCAGAGGAAGTTGGTGGAGTTGGTGGCTAGGAATTTGACGGCGTTAGAACTAACGGAGTTTGAAGGGGTCAGGATGAGAAGTTATTCAATGCAATAGTCGCAAAGTGGTATAATCAGGGGCGGACCCATGTGGTGATCATGGCCCTCAAAAATTTTTTTTTTTTTGAAAATTTGTGATATATATATAATTTGAATATTTGGAGAATAATTTAGAAATTACTCCTCCCAAAATTTTAACATTTACAACATAAATTTTTCGTAAAAAGTCAATTTAAAAAATCAAAAGCTCCAAAGCAATGTTTTGCAGGACTAATTTAAGAACACAAGAAATCATACTAATAATTATTTTTAATTCAATAATTCGCTGTTTGATAGGGTAAATTGTGCAAGATTAATTGTCAATATCAACTTAATAGTATATAAAGGCCTATTTACTCCAAGAATGTGGCATTAAGTGTCCCATATAATAGTGAAAGGAAAGAGTAATAACCTATTACACAGTTCGTGAGATAAAAATGACCTAAATCTAATCGACTAAATTATACTCTTTTCAACTCTCTATCTTGCACCAAAAACATGTATAAATAGATTAAAATTTTTTGCATCAAGGGTGTTGCACCAGTGGCGGACCTAGAAATTTATAGTTGGGGGGAGGGGGGAGGGCGAATAGGACTGTATATAACAATAGACTTATAGTGTATATAACAGTAGACTTATACGGGTGTTCACCCCTGGGAGGAAATTTTTTGAATCTGTTTATTCATATTTTTGAGTAAAATTTTTTGTATCTAATTTTTTTTTACAGTAATAATTGATCGCAAACTGCAATTTGTATAGCTGACTAGTGGTAAAACAATTTAAATTAGGCTAAATTTATAAAATTATATATATATATATTGACGTTTTAAAATTTTTTGGAATAGTTGTATAAAATTACATATACATATCAAAAGTTTTTCAAAATTTTGTAGGGACCACGAGTATAAATTTTCAAAATCACATAGATACAAAATATTTTAAAAATTTATATATAGGTATAAAAATTTTTTAAAATTATGCAAAGTCATAGACCCCTTGTTTCCAAAATAGGTCCACCTTTGTACTACACCGAACTTCGCATATAACTTATTTACTAGCTGATGTAAATTCATTTTACTAAACCCCTTGAGTGGCATGATAAATCGTAACCATGACTTCTTGTTTGAGATCAACTCCTAGTAGAAACGAAAAAAAAAAAAAAAAAAAAAAAAGGGTAATATTTGTGGCACAAACTTTATACAACTTTCATACAATCTCTTTAAAAGATGTCTATCTCTTTTCTGTGTCACTGTGGGGTCCAGTGACATCACAGGAGAGAGATAGACACATCTTTTAAGGAGGTTGTATAAAAATTGTATGAAGGTTGTGTCCCAAATATTACTAAAAAAAAAAAAGTCGCTTGAATTTATATTATTGTACCATCATGACTCGTACCACAGCACTATAATGTTATGGTGTGACCATTGTATCGAATAATTTCTCGATTAAGTTCTTTGGAGAGAGAAAAGAGCAATTGGAGGGAGTAGGTAGGCGGGTTTGGTAGCCAAAAGTCTCAACCGAAGAAAAAGATAAAAAAAGAAAAAAGAAAAAAAGAAAGGCGGTGTTCTTATTATAGTAATTAATTAATTATAATTGAGTGTACAATGGCACCACGCAACTATTTTTGTAGTCACCATCTAGCAAAACAATAGGAGTACTAATATTAGCCAATATAAGAGTCCTATGTGAGATGGTGTAATTGTTTGAATGTCAGCTGCGACTCTCCGCTGTGAATGAAAATAGCTTACGATGTCATTGGTAGTGAAGAGATAACATTGACGAAGAGTGACATAATTTTTTGGAATATTGCCTTAATTTTTAAATTTGAAGTAAAATTTTGAAATAATATTACGCTTTTTTAAATAAGGTAAATTATGACCAAATCTTTAATTAAAGTCAACAAAAGTTCAAATGAGCCTTTTTTTTTTCCTTAGAATTAGTCAAAAGTCCCTCACAAGCACATAGCCAAGCATAGCCCCAAACATTCCAACCTTTCACACCGTGTGAGTGGTTGTACAATAGCATTCCTCAATTCAAAAAATTTTTCAAAATTTTAACTCTTCATAACTTTTGATCTACAACTCCATTATTTACAAATTTTATACCGCTGTAATCGTGTCGACGAGAGTTACAAAACAGATTGATTGTGAATTTTGTGTATTGGATGAAACTGGGTTGCAATCTTTTCCCGTGACTCATTGATTGATGGGTTAATGGAGTTTTTCATCCAACCAATCATGTGGTCGAAAGATATGCTCTCCAAAACCAGTACCACAATGGCTTTGATGGGTTGTTGTTCTTGCCCGAATCCATATACCAAACTTGATTTCAACTCTCTTGTTAAGTATCTCACTTACCTTTCTTCCCCATTTTATCATCTGTGAAGGAGTCTTGAGTGGTTTTATTTGATTTCTTCAATTTTCTATTGATGGTGTTGGAAGAGTCTGGAATGGTTCAATTTCTTCTACAATTTACTTTTGCCATTTTCTCTAGGTAGAAGAAAAATTGATTTAAGTTTTTTCAAATTTGAAAACCCTAAAATTTGGCCTTGAATTTGGGATGTGTGTTGTTTTAGCCGTAAATGGAAGTAGTTGGATATTTAATCACATTTTAAATGGGGAGATTATATGGTGCATGCAAAATTGGGGCAGGGGTAGTAATGTCTAGATTTTATGCTATGGACCATAGACTGAATTGTTTAAAAGTGTGGACCAATTACAACAAATATACACTACTTAGAATTTTATAATAAATGACTCTTTTAAATATGGATCCCAAATTTAATTTTTAATAATTAGTTTAATTATAGTATGTCACAGTCCGGTCCCACAATAGCGGAACCGGAGCCCGTGGCACTCCACCGAGGCTAACCCAATTCATTAACGTTCCCAAAAGTTTAATTTGAAGAACACACGCAGCGGAAAACAAAACACATTTGAACCCAGAGGTTCAGTCGACTGCTCCGTCGACTGAAGAAGGCAGGGAGTTTTCAAAAGGGTTTAATAGCAATTCGAGTCGACTGAGACTAGGGTCAGTCGACTGAGGTCTCCAGCTTTCAGTCGATTGAATCAGGGACCAGTCGACTGAATCAGGAAGAATAAAAAAGAACACATTATCCTATAGAGGTCCAGTCGACAGAGGCAGGGCCCAGTCGACTGCTTTTACCATATTAACAAGCAGTAGCTAGCAGGCACAGGGGTTCAGTCGACTGAACACAGGACCAGTCGACTGCTCCCCTGGCAGCAGCCCAATCTGCAGAATTTCAAGTTTTAAAAGCTTCCTAACTTTCACCGAGGATCAACCACTCAATCCAACTCAAACCAAAGTAATCCTAGTTGTATTAAAACATTTCTAAAGCAGGATTACAATATATCACTAACTATTACAACGGTTTAAAATCCATTCTATCATACGAAGTTAAACATGGGTTAAAACAACCAAATTCTTATTACAACATTCCTATTATTCCAAAACTACAAGATTAACATTCAAGTTGCCTTCCAAAAGAACTCCTAACCCACGTGCTCACTTCTCCAATTCCTCGCCAACATTTACACCTGAAATGGTTATTTGAATAACCACAGATATTTCGATTTGTTTAAGCTAATGCTTAGTGAATAAATCAACATATGCATATGAATGATAAACATGTCCGCATTCACATCTCTACATTTCATACTAGTCGCCGGAGACTCACGTGCCCGTCCATACTCCCAATCCGCGACTCCTCGCCAATAAGTCCACGCGAAAGGGTAAGACCCACGATTCTTCTCTTCAATCGTGCGACCTTAATGCCTATATCGACTCCACAAAATGGCACGGTGACCACGTGCTCCTTCTGACCCAAATAAGCAACTTAACATGCTCAAATACATATCACCATACTCGCGGTAATCAAAACATATCACCGTGCTATTGAGCCTACTTATCAATATAGATGCCCAATATGAACTACACAATATATCTCTAAGAATTAATACATGCTATTCACACAAAACATGAATACATGTCAAGAAATCATTCCAAAGACATAGTTGAATCACTCACCTCCGATTTACGCTCTTATACTTCGATCCAAAGAAAACTCGTGCACAAAGAACGTGCAGAAGTCCGTCTAGTAAAATTCCTATGGATCAAAATTTCATTTATCAACTTTTATGAAAAATTCTATAAAACAACTTTTCGGAAAACTTAGCCAAACAGGCCCTAATAGGTATCAAAACGAAGCTCTTACCTTGAGGAGCTCGAATATGAAATCTGGGAGAAAACAGAGTGACGGAAGGTCGTCGTTTGGCGTCGCAAAGCTCTAAGCAACTAAATCTCCCTCTAGCCCCCTTTTGGCCTCCTCCTTGAGCTTTAGGTTAAACTTACAAAAATCTAAAGATCCATCTCTATCTATATATAGGCAACTCTTTTGGGAATTACGTTTACCTCCCCACGAGTTTTCAAAACTCCTAATTAGTCTCTGAAACTTTCTATACAGTTTATTCATAGTTTTACGAGTGAAACTTCAAAATTATAAGAGTTTTCGACTAAGTTTCGTTTGATCGCTAAAACGCGAATTTCTATATGACGTTTCCGAAGTTGCTAATTAGCCTACCAAATTAATAGCGTGTTCATTCGTTCTCACCAGGATACTAAATCTAACAACAGAAATATATTCTAAGCCAGAAAATAATACAGATATTGCAATACACAGGTAAACATTTATTTCCAGATAAACATTTAAAGTGTTCCACAGTGACCGTCTCATACTCTGAGAGACGTCACAACAACAAATCCTCAATCACCACAGTTTCAAAGGGTTCTCTAATACAGACACCCAAATCAACTCGTGAGTCAAAACTCACCCAAACATGTGTCCTAAGACACGCCACATCACATTATCATGCATGACAATGTAATGCAAAAGTAATAACACAAATGTGGGTGTTATATAGTATCATATGCTATTACAACGATTAATGATATTCCATGTCACTATACTTGGTACAAGTTAAAATAAAGGGAATCACCAACCAATATTATGAAAATTAATTATATAATTGCTTAATTTTAACAATAAAAAATTTAATTCCCTAAACCAATTTACATATTTTGCACATGTTTATATAATTTGGTGCTTCTCACATCCATTACTCCAACTTATTGTAAACTTTTGATTAGAGTACTCAAAAAGATTAATCAAAGAGGGATTTACTGAAAAGGACAATTATGGAGCACTTGTTAAGTTTAAATACAATTTAAAAGTACACTTAACAAAAAAGACAAAAAGTTGACAGCTGGTGCTCGCACGGTATAAGAGTGCGCACCATAATATCTACCATGTGCACAATTCAGTCAAATCCGTCACCTCCACGCGCGCGACCCATGCGCGTCCAAGCGCGACATACATAACTTTAAAAAAATATTTTAAAATTTTAAACATCCATAACTTTTGACCTATAATTCCATTTTTCGCAAATTTTATACCGTTGGAATCGTGTCGACGAGAGCTACAAAACTAGTACCATTGTTGATATGTTTTGAGAAAAAAAAAATTTCATGTTTTTACATACATGAATATAAGTGAAATTTCATTTAATATACATAAAATATTAAGTGAATGTTAAGTGAATTTTCACTGAATACATGCAAAATATTAAATGAAACGTACATGAATAATAAGTTAAATTTCACTTGATATACATAAAATATTAAGTGAAATTTTACTGAATACATAAAAATTGAACATCAAATTTTCATGTTTTTACATACATGAATAACAAGTGAAATTTCACTTGATATACATAAAATATTATGTAAAATTTCACTGAATACATGAAAAATATTAAAAGCTCTCCCCAAAAAAGCCCTAAGTTCAATTTTTGCAAAACTTATAAACTAGTTACCAAATAAATTAACATGAAATTGTGTTTTAAAAAAGGAGAAGCACCAAAATGGGGGCCAAACTAAGCCTTAATGAGGTAGCAATGGCTTTATTGCTATTCGTCTTTTTTTTTTTAAAAAAAAAAAAATTCTCAAAACATATAAATTTGGCATACACAAATATTAAGTAAAAATTCATTGAATCCGTACACGCTTTTTTCCTGAAAAACTTGAAGTTAAACTTAATATTTGTGTACTCGTTCAGTGAGATTTCACTTAGTAAGTCAAGTGAAAATTTACTAACTATCCCAAAAGTCGCTAGAAGTAACTCTCTAGAGTTTAAGGTCTAATTTGATACTTACTTTGTTAAAAAGTCCCTCAAATGTCAATTTAAGTAAAATTTCACTTAATATTCATGTACAAGTTCAGTGAAATTTCACTTAATATTTATGTATGTCAAGTAAAATTTCACTCTTTTTTTTCTCTTTCATATTAAACAACGCATATTTCGTTTAAAAAAAAAATCAAATTTCACAAATCAATTATAAAACATTGTTTTTCAACCCAACCAAATGCAAAATTTTTCTGAAATTTCACTAAAACTCTCCTTAAGAACAAAGCGAACATTCGTTTTTATTTTCCTTAAGAACAAAGTGAACATTCGTTTTTTTTTTCCTCACAACATATCAACTTAACATACATAAAGATTACTATTTACGTGAAAATTCAATAACCCATACACGAATATTATATAAAAATTCTATTAGATTCGTCTGGAATATGGCATGTAAAAATATATTTTTTTTCTTTTGCTTAAAAGGTATCAACAATGGTACTAGTTTTGTAGCTCTCGTCGACACGGTTCCAACGGTATAAAATTTGTAATAAACAGAGTTGTAGATAAAAAGTTATGGAGGTTTAAAGTTTAAAAAAACATTTTCGAAATGAATATCATATGGTACAGCCACTCACACGGTGTGAGTGGCTAAAGGAAGAGGCGCACACGTGAGTGGGATCTTATATGGTGCGTGCACTTATACCGTGTGAGTACTGATTTAGATTCCTTTTGTCCTTTTTGAAAAAATGGTCAAACTAATTGGAGTTTTAAACTTTTGAGAGTTATTTGAGGGATTTTCCAACAATTATCTATTAATCAACTAGCGGCACAGTAGTATAGAACATGTATGTGACACACACATAAAATAATTTCTCCCACTAGGTTTAACATTATGGAGTATCTGAAGAAGATATTGTAGACATACAAGTTGAACTCACATAATGAAAAGAAAAACTAAACATGTTATGATGTACAAATTTGTATATGTGGTGTGTAATCAATTCTATCATGGTAGAACCACTTAAATTTTCATCAAGATGATATATGAAAACCTAAAAAATATCTCACAAGGCAGTAGCAAAACTTAGTTCTCTAGGGCCGTAGCAAATGTGAGATAACCTCATTAATTTAGAATTGTGATTTGGCTAGATTTTTATTGTGATTTGGTTTCCTTTGTGATAAAGTTGTATTACTTGTCCAATATTAAGTATTGGGTTGCAAACTCTATATAAGGGGATGCTGTATAGGAATTTAGGGAGCCCTTGGTGTACCAAGTTGGGGGTGTCCCCATCATGGGATTGCATGGTTTAGGGTGAGAGAGATATTAATCACTGGGATTTTTTGTAAGGATTGTTTACAATGATAAGGATGAGTATTTCTTTATCTCTGTGATTTCTCTATGTTACAGTGATTAGTTATGTCAAGTTCTTTGGGGTATTGAAAGTGGGTATACGAAGGGTATAAGAGTTGAGTTATGGGATTTAATTAAAGTGTCTCGTATAAATTGTTTATTCTCAATAGTAAAAGAACTGGTCTCTCGGGTGTGGATGTAGGCGGTTTTGCCAAACCATATAACAATTTGTGTTTTTCTTTGGTGTGCTTGTTTATTACTGTTTATGTGTTTCTGTGTGTTTATTTGTGGGAATTTGATTATGCACTTTTTTAAATTCTCAATAAGTGGTATCAAAGCTAGGTTGGTCAGATCTATAAAGAACATAGCACATAGCGGTAGTGGATAGCAACACGGTGGTATAATCGTATAAAAGAAACAAGCATTATTGCAAAAAAAGGAAAAAAAAAAAAAAAGAAAGAAAGAAAAAAAGAAGGTAATCGATGAGCAGTTTCCCACGTCAATTGCTAATTCTTGGTCATTGTGACCGTGCGACTTGGTCGCCCGTACGTGGGTTGAGCAAAGATGGAACCTAACAATATATTTGGATGTAAGCATGGATCGATGGATAGTTATCCTATGTGGCAGTGCATTGAATCTAGAGTCATGAGTCATGATTGTTTGAAATTTCAAGTATTTAGTAGGATTGACAATGTTACTTGGAATTCGAATCAGAGATGGTTCCTAAGGTTTTCAAGCGCAGCGGATCCACTGGTGGGTGCAAATTTGCAAGATTTTGTATGGTTTAGATCGTAATTTTGGGTGATAGATTGGATGAGACATCAGGTCATGTTCTATGGTAAAAGGTGATTTCAGTGCTACTGTGATTGTAGCAGGTTTGCATATTGTGGAAGGATCCTCACACTCTGCTAGTACGGGCATTTATCTTGGATTGTTAGATTCCGGGTACGATAAGTATGTGCTTCTGGAGAAAATAATTTGATGGGTTCCAAGAAGATGGGGACAGACACGGGCATAATTATCCGACAGAGGTAATTGTTAGGATACTACACGTAGGAACGTTGATAAAATATTTTTTGGAGCAGGATCGTTGTTTGGGTGGTGTGATATTGATTCCAAAGTTGCGAAGGAATCTAATATTGTTGCTGAAATCACACACGACGGTTGAGAGAAGTGTGGCTGGTATGTGTCGTCTGGTTGGTAGAGTAGAAACTCCAAAGCCCTCGATGAAAAATTCTAATATAAGTAAGTGCGTGGAGGATTCGCTCACAGTTCAGACGATGGTAAGGGGAAATCCTGTTTGGAGAGAAAGAAGGATTGAGGCTTTTCTCTAGAGTTAGTGTGTAAAATTAACTCGGGTCTGCACATGTACTGGCAGTGTTGATCGAATTGAAGGTGTCGAGACCGTATTTATTCGAGGGTGTGCAGACAAGTATGGAGATATCCAATGGATTCGTTTGCGGTTTGGCAAGCTGTGGCAAAGTGGTTAGCTTTGTCGGTGCTCCGGTTGAGGGGGTGCTGATCATGTATGATAAAATGATTAGATCGCTTCCCCACAATGATAGAGGAGGTGATTGTTGGGATTATATCACATGTGGAATAATGTAATACCCCGTATTTTCAATAAATATTCAATGCAGAGAGATTCTATATACTTCCTTTGACCATTCATGAAATTTCATCTTCGATCGATCGAAGCTAGTTCGAGCGATCGAGACCCTTCAGTTCAAGCAATCGAACCTTGTTCAATCGATCGAAACCCTGCCGACCTGATTCTGTGACGTGGAACCTTTCTTGAGCGATTGAACTCCTTTCAACCGATCGAACCTTAACCGACCTGGTCTCAATCGATCGAACTCACTTCGATCGATCGAACGTTGTAATTCCAGTTTACGCATTCTGCCACCTACCCTCTTGCCTCCTTATATATATATATATGTATGTTTTGTGTGTTGTGGTGTTTTGGCAGTTTAGAGTTAGAGAGAGAGAGCTTGTGTGTGTATGTGTGTTCCATATATATATATATATGTAACCGTATGTGTGTGTGTGATATATATATATATATATGTGCTTGGGCAGAAGGAGAAGAAGAAGAAGAGAACAAGAAGAGGAGCAGAAGAAGAGGAGAATAGAGACAGAGAGGAGAAGAGGAGAGAAAGAGAAGAAGGAGAGAGAGAACGAGCTCACCATAGCCGCCGCCGCCACCACGGAGCTTCGAACGCCGCCACCGGACCACCGGAGAGAGGTGAGTTCATTAACTCACTCAAGGGATGACTTTAGTATGTTTATATGCAGTTTAGAACGTGTATATTGTGACCCCAAGATCTTTGTTCGTCGCTGCCCAGTTTCTGGGTAGAAGATGATGTTCGAGCGATCGAACTATTCTCGATCGATCGAACTTACCGCTTCCTCAATCGATCGATCGATCGAAACGACTTTCCTCGAGCGATCGAACTGACTTTGATCGATCGAACTTCGTTTGACTTCAATCGATCGAGAGGACTTCGATCGATCGAACTTCGTTTGACTTCAATCGATCGAGAGGACCTCAATCGATCGAACCTTGCAGAACATGTTTATTTCCTGTTGATTATAATATGAACTGTTTAGTTGATTAAATGTTGATCCATGCTTTTATTATGCGATATTGTTAATTTAAGAGATAGTGCAACACTGTTATGAGATGAACTGTTTAACTGTTACATGATAATATTGCTGAACTGAATAGTAGAACGGAACACGACAGCATGTTAATAATCAGAAATAAGTAGATATGTTGAATACAGAGCATGTGGTATTTCCTGTACTTAGTATATGAGCATTTCACAGCATGTGTCAGCATGCATGGGATAGTGATGTGAAGAGGTAAGAGAATCTGATAAGAAATGGAATATTGATATGAAGAGATGAGAAGATATGATGAGAAATGGGATATGTGCTTCAATGTGGAATAATGAGATATTGGTACTTTGGATCCGTGGGATCAACGGCTGACGAGTCGGGTGGACGTGGGATGGTTAGAGTTCCTAGTGCGCCTCTCGCTGTTGAAGACGTCCAGTGATGCGTATGCACTGTTGAAGACGTCCAGTGTACCGTTGAAGACGTCCGGCTAGTGCTCTAATGTATTCTCAGCTGTGTAGACGACCAGTGAGGATATACACAGCGTAGAAGACGTCCGTTGTGCCGCTTCCATCGTTTACAGATAGGTGGTACCGTGTAGACGACCGGTAACCCTATCAAGGGATTTTGGGATCTATTGCCTAGTCGGGTGATTCCGATTGGCATTACTGTATCGACGAATGGTTTTCAGATTGGTATTATGGGATCGACGTATGGATATGGATGTGAATATGAGTACGGATATGATGAGATAAAGGTTCAGTCGTGGATTCAGCGTCCCGACGTAAAGGTATATGCATGGGTGGTTGCACGGTTACATGCATGGATTTGGTGAATACATGATGAGATATTTATACCATGATCTTGATTATTGAGTTCATTTAATCTGTTTCCTGTTATCGATGAATTCATGCATAGTTTAATGAGACCTCTGCTATGTCCGTGAGTGACGTCATTGATAAGAGATTAACCGCATTTTAAGATGCTAAACAATAGCGGTGAGGAGTGTTGTTTAATGTACTCACTCAGCTTTGTATTCGAAGCTGATGGCGTTTATGCCCTGGACATTCCAATGTCTAGAGCTTGGCAGGTAGTGAGGACGGAAGGCCGATGTTTCGCCGGACGTGGAGCTAAAGGCTTAAAGACGAAGACGTGCAGCTTTGTAATAGTTAGTTGGTATATCTTTTGGTACTTCTGTAGTTGTTATTGTTATAGGCCTGAGACTATAAGCCAGCTGTTGTAATAGTTTTAGTAGACTTTTATAATTGGTACTTGGGCATTTGTTGCTTCCAAACCTTTTATAGTTTCCGCTGTAGCCTCTGATTATGTTAATAAGATATGTTCTATGAATAGCATCCTCCCTATCGTGGTGTTTGTTGGTTTGATTAGATGACAATGCGGTTATTCACCCGTCATTCCCTATGGACCCATAAAGGAAATTTATTTTTCCCTATTTATGCTGCTCCGGGGCGTGACAGGATTTTTGGTATCAGAGCCTAGGTTTCAGTTGTTAACCGCTTGTCTTTTGTGTTAGAACCCGAATTCTAAGATAATATCGGTAGCATGAAGATTAGCTGAGATGAGATAGAACTGTTATCTTGTCACGCAGATAAGAGGTTGGAAAAATCCGTTTGAGGATGTTTCTTTGGAAGGTAGTAATTGTTGGAACCAATAAGGATGTGGATAGCTGAGTTAGCGGAGAACAGGCACTGAGAATTAGTTGTGGTTGTGGAGATCCTATAAATATAGAGCCGTTGGATGTTAGACGCTGACGAATTCCTGAGCAATCTCGGAACAGTCAGTATGTCCTAGAAATAGAAAGAGGATAAGGATAAGATTATCCTGTTACCTTAAGCCACATGTTAGTTGAGTGGTCTCACATGTTAGTTGAGCAATACTCGTAGTCTGGAACCTGAGAATAGAAATAGAATGTTTAGATTTGACGTTGCGTGTAGAACCTATAGTTTCGTAACCCGTGTTTTGAGCATAGATATATTGGAGTACACTTGGTAGATAGACTGACCTTGTGGTTATTATTATTTATGTGAGGTATCCGTATTGCTTGATGTGATCGTACTATATAGTGGTACTATATATTGGTTACCACATGTTTTGTTCTTACCTGAGCTGTAAGATAGAATGCGTCTGACCGAATAGATTTTCATTGTAGGTAGCGACACCGAACACTACCAGTACTCGCTATGGTTAGGACGACTCGAGGAAACCAGGGCCAGCTGAATGGAGTACCTGAATTAGTATCTCCTGAGATAGATCCAACAGGAATGGTTGGAGTTTTCATCCGTCGCATGGAACAAGTTATCAATCGTGCGGATCACGTCATCGGCAATGAAGCACTAGTACGTCAGACAAGAGTCAAGTTGCTAAAGGAATTTCGTGCTCTTCAACCAGGAACCTTTACAGGACTAACAGGAGCATGGCAAGCTGAGCAATGGATTCGCCAGATAGAATTGATATTTGAGGCACTTGGATGTACTGACGTTGAGAAAAGACATTTGGCCGTATTTCAACTGACATTCTCAGCAGCAGATTGGTGGGACGCAGTGAAAGCTACGATAGGTGAAGAAGTTGTAGGAAGGATGACTTGGGAATCATTCAAGACTCGATTTCTAGAGAAGTACTTTCCAGAATCTGAGAAGAACAAAAGGGAAATGGAATTCATACAATTAATTCAAGGTTGTTTTACAGTGCCCGAATATACAACTCAATTCGAGAGGCTATCACGATTTGCACCGCATATGATCGATACACCAAGAAGGAAGATCAAAAGATATCATCAAGGACTAGTCCCACATATTCGTCATATGACTATAGGACATTTAGATCAATCTTTCGAAGCTCTGGTAGAAATGGTAACGAAGCTAGAAGACGATACTCAGATTAGTGAAGGACAACTCTTTGATCAAGCATTTCCAGCGAACGATCAGTTTTTCATAACGGATCAGAGAGGAAGAGATAGTCAGATTGTGTTGGCCACTAACCAAGTTCAACAAGGAAATATAGAAAGAAATTACATAGGCAACCGCCAGAAGCGCAAGAGATTTGAGAATGACAAGAACGAATCAAAACCCGTGACGACTCCAACACAGCACAGAGAACGAGATATCTGCTATAATTGTGGAGTACCTGGACACCATTCCCAAGAATGCAGAGCGTTAAGGAAATCTAATGGACGAGGGATACGATGCTTTAACTGCGGTAAAGTTGGTCATGTCCGTAAGTTTTGTCCGGCACTAGAGATGCAACACAATGTTCCGTCGCAACAAGTACCAAGAGGACGAACCTGTCGAACAAATGATTGATCTCAACTTAGACAAGGACGATAGACAGAAGGTACAATACTCATCACCTACATCATGTATTACATATGATCCCAATATTGTAGGAAGCTTTGCACCCGTTTGATTTGATTGTAAGAGGATTAGCCTACACCGTAAATTGTAGTTACCGGAACAACTCGTTTGACACTGATCGACAGTAGTTCAAGTATGGATATAACATCATTTGCATCCCTGTATAACATCAATTGCATCCCATATGACTTCTTTTGCATCCCCATAAGACATCAATTGCATCCCTATCTGACGTCAATTGCCTCCCTATCGAAAAACTATGCCAACCGTTGGTAAGTTGGACAGAGATTAGAGATGAAGAATCTCAATTTTCGTTAGATGTAGCTTAACAAGAGAGGATGAACTAGAAGATTGCGAGTATACGAGAAGAGATACGAGTAACGCAGAGACAACATCAGAACTTTCAAAAGAGTATCGCAGAGGAATGCTTTTCAACACCGATCGCCTGTTACTTTTATTTAGTCGAGATGTTTTGTAGTAGAACGACTCACGATATCAGTATGTAGTCCTGCCTAACCTATTTGATTTGTACGTGGAAGCAGAACGAGTATTCCATGGATTGAACGACCTCAAAGAGATGATTATATCAATAGTACGTGGGAATTTGGAGAGCCATGAGGAAATTTGAGTTATCAAATGACGATGCTAGAGTCACAATACTTTTAAGTCAACATATTGGAGGATGAAGGACGACAACAACACGGGAGTTAACAAGGATGTCGTGTGCAACATGAGGTTGACTAATAACGTTGACGATCGTAACGAGAAGTCCAGAGATAAGAAGACAGTCAACTGATGATATAGTGAAGACATCGTCAGCACAGTATGAAGCATCTTCAGAGACAAGAGTAGACAGCAACGCTTTGCTAAGACTTAGACGAGATTTGAACACTTGATCAATAGAACCCTCACACCGTAGAGTTTGACCTGAGAGAGGAACCTTGTGTGTTTGGAGACTAGCCATTTCAGATGTTGTAAGATGATTAGATTGTGCTACCTAGAACCTTTTTCCTGAAGTTTGACATACGAATTTCATATCCCTTAATCCTGAAGATTTGGTGGTTGTCACCCTAGTAATTGTAGATCGTTGATATCTTTGCATCGCGTGATTAGAACTTAATCCGTTGGCCGCTGAGGTAATCGTTTATGTAAAACGAGAACTTGAGCATTTTATAGTATGTCTTCCGAGATGGTTTTCTTTTATTTTAGGGGCTACTGCTTTAGATTTCGAGGACGAAATCTTTTGTTGAGTGGTGGATAATGTAATACCCCGTATTTTCAATAAATATTCAATGCAGAGAGATTCTATATACTTCCTTTGACCATTCATGAAATTTCATCTTCGATCGATCGAAGCTAGTTCGAGCGATCGAGACCCTTCAGTTCAAGCGATCGAACCTTGTTCAATCGATCGAAACCCTGCCGACCTGATTCTGTGACGTGGAACCTTTCTTGAGCGATTGAACTCCTTTCAACCGATCGAACCTTAACCGACCTGGTCTCAATCGATCGAACTCACTTCGATCGATCGAACGTTGTAATTCCAGTTTACGCATTCTGCCACCTACCCTCTTGCCTCCTTATATATATATATGTATGTTTTGTGTGTTGTGGTGTTTTGGCAGTTTAGAGTTAGAGAGAGAGAGCTTGTGTGTGTATGTGTGTTCCATATATATATATGTAACCGTATGTGTGTGTGTGATATATATATATATGTGCTTGGGCAGAAGGAGAAGAAGAAGAAGAGAACAAGAAGAGGAGCAGAAGAAGAGGAGAATAGAGACAGAGAGGAGAAGAGGAGAGAAAGAGAAGAAGGAGAGAGAGAACGAGCTCACCATAGCCGCCGCCGCCACCACGGAGCTTCGAACGCCGCCACCGGACCACCGGAGAGAGGTGAGTTCATTAACTCACTCAAGGGATGACTTTAGTATGTTTATATGCAGTTTAGAACGTGTATATTGTGACCCCAAGATCTTTGTTCGTCGCTGCCCAGTTTCTGGGTAGAAGATGATGTTCGAGCGATCGAACTATTCTCGATCGATCGAACTTACCGCTTCCTCAATCGATCGATCGATCGAAACGACTTTCCTCGAGCGATCGAACTGACTTTGATCGATCGAACTTCGTTTGACTTCAATCGATCGAGAGGACTTCGATCGATCGAACTTCGTTTGACTTCAATCGATCGAGAGGACCTCAATCGATCGAACCTTGCAGAACATGTTTATTTCCTGTTGATTATAATATGAACTGTTTAGTTGATTAAATGTTGATCCATGCTTTTATTATGCGATATTGTTAATTTAAGAGATAGTGCAACACTGTTATGAGATGAACTGTTTAACTGTTACATGATAATATTGCTGAACTGAATAGTAGAACGGAACACGACAGCATGTTAATAATCAGAAATAAGTAGATATGTTGAATACAGAGCATGTGGTATTTCCTGTACTTAGTATATGAGCATTTCACAACATGTGTCAGCATGCATGGGATAGTGATGTGAAGAGGTAAGAGAATCTGATAAGAAATGGAATATTGATATGAAGAGATGAGAAGATATGATGAGAAATGGGATATGTGCTTCAATGTGGAATAATGAGATATTGGTACTTTGGATCCGTGGGATCAACGGCTGACGAGTTGGGTGGACGTGGGATGGTTAGAGTTCCTAGTGCGCCTCTCGCTGTTGAAGACGTCCAGTGATGCGTATGCACTGTTGAAGACGTCCAGTGTACCGTTGAAGACGTCCGGCTAGTGCTCTAATGTATTCTCAGCTGTGTAGACGACCAGTGAGGATATACACAGCGTAGAAGACGTCCGTTGTGCCGCTTCCATCGTTTACAGATAGGTGGTACCGTGTAGACGACCGGTAACCCTATCAAGGGATTTTGGGATCTATTGCCTAGTCGGGTGATTCCGATTGGCATTACTGTATCGACGAATGGTTTTCAGATTGGTATTATGGGATCGACGTATGGATATGGATGTGAATATGAGTACGGATATGATGAGATAAAGGTTCAGTCGTGGATTCAGCGTCCCGACGTAAAGGTATATGCATGGGTGGTTGCACGGTTACATGCATGGATTTGGTGAATACATGATGAGATATTTATACCATGATCTTGATTATTGAGTTCATTTAATCTGTTTCCTGTTATCGATGAATTCATGCATAGTTTAATGAGACCTCTGCTATGTCCGTGAGTGACGTCATTGATAAGAGATTAACCGCATTTTAAGATGCTAAACAATAGCGGTGAGGAGTGTTGTTTAATGTACTCACTCAGCTTTGTATTCGAAGCTGATGGCGTTTATGCCCTGGACATTCCAATGTCTAGAGCTTGGCAGGTAGTGAGGACGGAAGGCCGATGTTTCGCCGGACGTGGAGCTAAAGGCTTAAAGACGAAGACGTGCAGCTTTGTAATAGTTAGTTGGTATATCTTTTGGTACTTCTGTAGTTGTTATTGTTATAGGCCTGAGACTATAAGCCAGCTGTTGTAATAGTTTTAGTAGACTTTTATAATTGGTACTTGGGCATTTGTTGCTTCCAAACCTTTTATAGTTTCCGCTGTAGCCTCTGATTATGTTAATAAGATATGTTCTATGAATAGCATCCTCCCTATCGTGGTGTTTGTTGGTTTGATTAGATGACAATGCGGTTATTCACCCGTCATTCCCTATGGACCCATAAAGGAAATTTATTTTTCCCTATTTATGCTGCTCCGGGGCGTGACAAATAATCCCTGGGATAGTAATTCCATTAATTTAAGGATTGTGATTTTGCTAGATTCCTATTGTGATTTGGTTTCTTTTTGTAATAGAGTTGTATTACTTTTCCAATAAGTAATGGGTTGCAAACTCTATATAAGAGGATATTGTATAGGAATTTAGGGAGCCTTTGGTATACCAAGTTGGGGGTGTCTCCATATGGTCTAGGGTGAGAGAGATATTAATCACTGGAATATTCTGCGAGAGTTATTCACAATGATAGGGATGTGAGGTAGGGATGTATATTTCTGTATCTCTGTGATTTCTCTATGTTATAGTGATTAAATTATGTCAAGTTGTCTGGAGCATTGAAAATGGGTATACAAAGGGTGTAACAGTTCGGTTATGAGATTTAATCCAAAGTGTCTTGTATCAATTATTTATTCTCAATAGTAAAAGAACTGGTCTATCGGGTGTGGATGTAGACAATTTTGCCGAACCTCGTAGGAATCTGTGTTTTTGCTTGGTGTGCTTGTTTATTACTATTTATGTATTTATTTGTGGAAATTTGATTCCGCATTTTTTTAAATGCCCAACAATATGTACTTACAGTAGGACAAGTAAATGTACTGTCTAATTCTTCGTGCTTGATTTATTGAATTATCTCCTAAAAAAAAGTTATTGAATTAAGTCCCTACAAAACTAGCTTCACGTTGTCTTTGAGTTTTTTTTGGGTGATAATTCTTGTTTCCGAGTAGTGTGGATGCTCGAAAAAGTCACTAAAAAAGACACCAGCTAAATAGTGTACTTTAGTAAATTTTCTTGAAGCACTCGGGAGAAATACCGTTAAATCATTTTTGAGTTAATTACACGGATCTTCTTTGAGATTTGATGAAATTACACAAACTTCTTCTCTATATTGTAAAGTTAGACAGACCTCCCTTCTAGCATGAATTTACTATTTTACCCTTATTTAATTTGTTTATCATTTTACTAAATTACATACCTCTCTCTCTCTCTCTCTACTGTGTGTATATATGTATAGATATAGATATGGATATACAATATATATGCATAATATATGGACATATATATATATATATATACTAGCGTTGACTCGTGATATACATGAGTATTTACTAAATTTTTAAAAATTAATAAATTTAGGTACAATTATAAATAACAATACAATGTTTGAATCAAATTGTCTAACTTATTAAAATTAGATCGGATTACTAATTGATGCGTAAAAAAAAGTCTAATTAAATGGAGATTACATATAACAATTCAAAATGCAAAAAAAAAAAAAAAGAAAAAAGAAAAAAAGAAAAAGAAAAAAAGAAAAAGAAAAAGAAAAAGGATCATGGATTGTAAGAGAGGGAGACGTGGGGGCAATTAGGAGGGTTTATACTTTTATTGGATTGGGAATGTGGCGAGAGAGAGTGGGGTATAGATATAAGTTGCAGCATAAGTTGATATATAGCAATGAGATGTATCATGTATCTCTATATTATGTATATCATGCCATGTGGAATGGAGAAAAAATAGAGTGTCATATGTTACTTACATTACTATATATATATATATATCAAAGATTTTCTAAAGAGGGCCACCTCTCTTTATTAAAGAGAGGCCGGACTTCTCTTTTGGCTGTCGGATCATCTTTAAAAACTGTAAAATGACAATGCTGCCCTTAATGAAAACATGATCTGACGGCTAAAACATAGGCCCTCTCTTTATTAAAGATAGGGCGCCCTCTTTAGAGAATTTTCAATATATATATGAATATGAATTTGTTCAAAAAATAAAAAATTTAAACCCAAAATCAAATTGTTCCAAAAAACTTATTTGTTCCTAAGATTTAAACTCAAAATTAATTTATTCCAAAAACTAATTTGTTCCTAAGATTTAAAACGAAAATCAATTTGTTTCAAAAACTTAAGATCTAAACCTAAAATACCTAATCTACCTCAATATACAAGTATCTATGTGTATGTGTATTTCAATGGCTATATGTTTATAAATATGCTTGTATATATGGTATGTATGTATGTATATATGTATGGTCTGTATATATAGTGTGTATGTATATGTTAGATAATATATCCCACATCGAATAAATATGGGATTGACTATGGCTAGATATACATGTTGGGCTTCTATAGGAAGGGCGCCCTTTTCTTAGCTAAAAAGAGGGCCAAAACTCTTGTGGGGTCCACGACTAATATTTAACAGATTGAAAAGAGAGCTGTTAAACAAAGGGGGAATTAGAGACAGTAAAGGGTCAGAGAACGACTGAGGAAGGGCGAAGTCACTCCGGCCATCTCCACCACTCCGGCGCTCGGGATCCGGCCATCTCCACCCCTCCGGCGACTTCCCAAAAGGTATTGCTCTCTCTCTCTCTCTCTCAGTCTCTCTCACTCTCACTCACAAATAATTAGGGTTTGTGTTGAAAAAATTGGGGATTGCAAAATTACGGGAAGCCGCTGCTCAAATCTCTGACAAATTTTGGTCTGTGTTTGAACATTTTGCAGTATAAAGCAACTGCGAGTTATTTGTTCTTCGTTTTTCTGTGATGAAATTAGCTTATCTTTTCTGTGTTCAATATTTAAAGGATATGCACAAACTGCTCTTGGAAACTTGGATAGCAGAACACCAATGAAACTACAATAGCACAAATCATCTCAAATAGAGGTCATCTATATTTGGAGAAGTAATCAAATAATGAATTTTCTCAAGAATTTCTAAAAGAACACAAAAAAAAAAAAAAAGAAAACCCAAAGGCAGCTCCCTCCACAAAAATGGTTCATAACATAGAATTATATAATCTTATCATATTTGTCCTTGTTTTCTTAGAAGGTGGGATCCAGAGGAGGCATCCCAGTTCCAACCGCTAGACAAAAAAAAAAACCATACATGTTTTATACACCATGAATTTCTGTGAATATCAAAATAGTTGTAGGCCATGCACATACTACTTTTGAAAGTTTAGGACCATCAGTCAAATTAATGTATTGAAACAATGTCCACAAGAGGCCACCAAACTTCAAAGAAATAGTGCAAGAATGAATTTCAATTGAGTTTTTAAAGAGTTTGATTGCAAAATGTTAAACATGTGCCTTTAACAGAATTCGTTTACTTACAAAAAAATAAAATAATTAAAAGAATGAGGTGGAGAAAGTCAAGTAGAACCATGTATTAGTCTCCATGTAGCTGTGATGTAGTGACTTCACTACATGTAGTACCACTCAATTTGGGTAAAGAGTAAAATTGGGAAGGGGATAAACATTTTAGCGAGCTGTAAATTCTTTGAGGTTAATGTGACATTTGGAAGTAGTGTATTTCAATTTAGATCTGAAAGAAGAAAAAAAAAAAATAGGCAAAGTCTGTTTAATACATTAAACCAACACAATATGTATCAGTGTGTATATGTATCATTTTTATTTGTTTTTTTTTTCATAGATGGCTAGTTCACAATCATCACAATGTAATGTTGAAGATGGTGCAAATGCCCACAGAGTATGTTATTGTCGTGAACTGTCACCTGTACGAACAGCTCGGACTGAAGGAAATTATGGAAGACGATTTGTGGGATGTGGACGTTATGGGGTAGACCCATGTACATTTCCTTTAATTTGATAAAATTGCATTTGGTAGTATTGAAATCCTGTTTTGAAATGTGTGCAGATTCAACCAACGTGCAGGTATTTTGAGTGGATAGATCCTCCAATGTGTCCTCGTGCCAGACAAATCATACCTACAATTGTGCGGAAGGTTACTGTGTTAAGCAGCGAATTAGAGATATCACGTCGAAGGGAAATGTGGTATGGTCGTGCATTAATTGGGTCTTGTATAGTGATATTTGGGTTGGCTATTGGTTGGTACTGGAATAGATGTGAAGAGAGGACTGACTACTATTTGAGTGAGCTGTGAAGAATTGTGCTCTTTACTGGGACCTTTTTGGTGGATGGTTGTTGGAGTTGTGGATCACACTCCATTTTTTTTCATTCTTCTTTTGTTTTTTCGATACTTGTTTCGCTACTTGTTTCACTACTTGTAATGTAATGTAATGAATGCAGTATGAAGGTTTTAATTTCCCATTTGCCCGTGTCCATTTTATACAATTGTGTTAATTTCAGTTTTATGCAAACACAATATACATATGTCTTAACTAGACAAACTAATTCAAAAGAACAACTATAACATAACCATTTAGCAGCACAAACAACAGCCCAAACTTTTTGTCATTGCAACAATTTTCCTTCACAATACTAACCATTTAGCTTCACCAAATACAATCCAAAGTGCTTAATGCCTAACAACCAAAGTATTTTAGAATAACAACACAAGGAAACCTACACCAAACAAAAAGCCAAAGTATTTCAAAATAACAACATAGTTTGCCTACACCATTAATACAAATCCACATAAGCTTATATAGTTTGCCTACACCAACATTACAAATCCACATAGTTCAAATCAAAATCAATCCTAATCAAAACCAATCAATCCATCCAAATCTTCAGTTGCATCATCTGGACTTGAATCTTCATCCACCGCAATAGGTCTGCATGAACCAAATAATTTCAAAAAATAACTCATTGATATAGTTAGTAGGAAAAAATATATATATAAATTTTTATTAATGGTGCTTACCGATCTGTTCGATGTGGGCAATTTCTTTTATCATGGGAAACACCAACTTCACCGCATCCATTGCACTTCCTCCTTTTACATTTTTTGGCCCTCCTTAGTGCCTTATCTTTTCCTCCCTTTAATCTGGTACCACACCCTTTAGCCCTTACTTGAATAGGTTCATGGTAACTTTGCTCAACACTTTGGGATCGCCGTCCACTTTTGCCAATACAAATACTTTGGGATACCCGCGTACTTGTTCCAATCCCAACATTTGAACCACACCCAATCATTGCATTAATTTTTTCTACTGCTTGATCAACACCATCGGTGTAAACCTTGATTGTTTCTTCACTTTCAAGAGCCATATCAATTGCATCCAAAGAGAATTTGATTAATTGACTATGCCTCAATAACCTTGAACTATCATCATTAAATTGCGTACCAATACCAACCACAACTGGCGCAGCCCTGGCAGATTTAGTCCATCTTTTCAAGATATAGTAATCGGGTATTTTTTCCAAATGATGCATCATGGTCAAATATGCCAAAATGTGTCTGCATGGGATACCGAAGCTCTCAAATTTTTGGCAACTACATGCAGTTAAACCCGAGTTCTTGTCATAAGTGAGTTGTCGGACTTTACATTTCTGAAAAATTTTTCTTGAAATATTATAGAGTTGATGAAGGTCCCCATCTTTGACAAGCTCAAACCTATAATTCCAACTCTCCCACAACTGCTCTTGGAACTCATAAAACATTTCATGTGTATATGTATCAACCATTTGCTCCAAGAAGTAATGAGGCATTTTCAACTTGGGCTTCTCAACCAAGTCTTTGTTGTCGGCCATCAACTCTTCTTGACGTTGGCGTGCAAGACCAAGTCCAAAATGAATCATAAAATCCGACAAAGAATTGCTTTTATTAACATAACGCTTGAAAAATGCATGAGAACTTTCTGCTCGTTGACTGCTTGACATACCGGCCGAGAAAACATGATTCACATGCGCAGGAACCCATTTTGAACGAATGTTATACATATCGTGAAGCCATTTATTATCATTTAACCCACTTCTCTCAACAAGCTCCATCCACTTGGAGTCAAACTCGGCTTTATCCTCTGATTTCCAGATGCAATCTGAAAACTCTTTATAGTGTGCACTATATTTAATTGAATCTAACTTTTTAGAAAATTTCATTAATATGTGCCAACTACAGTACCTATGAAAAGTACTAGGGAGAGCTTCAGAAATAGCTTTTGTCATTGTAAGATCTTGATCAGTAATAATCATTCTAGGGGCATTACCAGGCATAGCTTCTAAAAATTGATTGAATAGCCATACAAAAGAATCGGTAGTTTCATCATTCAATAATGCACCCGCAAAAAAAGTTGTTTGGCCATGGTTATTAACCCCCACCAATGGTGCAAAAATCATCGAATATCGATTGGTATTGTATGTAGTATCGAATACTACCACGTCACTAAAAGAATTGTAAGCTCTTCTAGAAGTTGCATCGGACCAAAAATAACGTGTTATCCTATCTTGTTCATCTTTTTCAATTTTGAAAGTGAATGCGGGATTCTTTTCTTGTTCCAATTTAAAAAACTCAAACAACATATTGCCGTCATGCCCCACCAACTCTTGACGCCTATGACTGCCACTGTTATAAAAATCTTTCTGAGTGCATCCAACATTTTCTATGCCTCCTGCCTGTACTCCAAGGAAATTAAATTGTTGGAATTGTGGTATATTCGCCATGGCCAACTGTTGGGTTAAATTTTTTTGTGCACTCGAGAAATTACGGTGAGACCTCAACAAATATGTTCTTCGTGGGGTTGTCAATGAGTGACTGTGACCCTCAACAAATACAGTAACTACATACATGCCAGATTTGGACTTCACCACGGCAAGCTTTGCATTACACCCCTCTTTTATAGTGCCCCGACGCCTCTGGCTCTCACTGTCCGCTATTCTACAACTTTTCCCTTACTTGAAACAAACATATTCTTTTCGTATGATTTCATCACCTTTCTTCCTAAGTGAGTAACTTCTAACACTGAACCCAGCTTCTTTTGCATACGCATTGTAAAAATTAAAGACATCACTAAGTGTCTCAAATTCTTGACTTTTTCTAGGCTTCTTATCATCACCTACTTGAGGAGTGTAAATCTCATCCTCACCTTTATCTCCTTGAACGCCCATGTCCACATTGTTGTCCCCACCCTCATCCCCTAGGACACCCATGTCCACATTGTCATCCCCACCCTCATTCCCTAGGACACCCATGTCCACATTGTCGTCCCTACCCTCAACTTCCATTTGTGGTCCTATTTGACAATAGGACGTGGCCCTGGTGAAAATTATAGAACATCAATTGTTACAAACCAAAAATTCAAATCCAAGTGAAACTCAGTGAATTACTATATTTCCAGAGAAAAAAATATAATTGGCCCTTCACGAATAGTAGTATAACAATTTTTAATCCTTTGCTTTTGGGGGTGGAATATTGAACTATAAGGAAAAGTGTTTTCCTTGATGTATTTTTCCTTGCACTCAAGCAAATACATGAACCAAACCAAGACAGAAAGCCTCATTGTCAAAGTTCCACAATAAGCAGCAAACCTCACCAACTAAAGAAAACTTGTTGTGAACTATTTAAAATAGGTAAATCTAGCACAAATGTACATACGTAATCCTTTAGTCAGTACTCAGTAGTCAGTACCAAGGTCATGAAGTTAATTTCAACTCCATGCCACAAAATTCTCACCTTCTTCAAAAATATATGAATAAACACAAAAGATAATACAGAAACGGAAAAGAACCTCAGGAATTTCCAAATACAAAGACGATAAAAATATTACCTCAAATCACAAGTCAGCCTTTTGATTTTTTCCCAGTAACAATCTGTACCGGGTGAAGTCAACTAATGCGATGATCACTAGGTCTGAAAATTTCTTAAGTAATATATATAGGAAGGGCGGAGGGGTGGAGATGGCTTCCCAAAATGTTCAAAATTGTTTGGGAATATACCAGGTGAAGTCACTCTCACAGTTGCTTTATATGGCTTCCCGGGGTGGAGTAATATACCGGGTGAAGTCACATTCACAGTTGCTTTATACTGCAAAATGTTCAAACACAGACCAAAATTTGTCAGAGATTTGAGCAGCGGCTTCTCGTAATTTTGCAATCCCCAATTTTTTCAACACAAACCCTAATTATTTGTGAGTGAGAGTGAGAGAGAGAGAGAGAAGAGAGAGAGAGAGAGAGAGAGAGAGAGAGAGAGAGAGAGAGAGAGCAATACCTTTTGGGAAGTCGCCGGAGGGGTGGAGATGGCTGGATCCCGAGCGCCGGAGCGGTGGAGATGGCCGGAGTGACTTCGCCCTTCCTCAGTCGTTCTCTGACCCTTTACTGTCTCTAATTCCCCCTTTGTTTAACAGCTCTCTTTTCAATCTGTTAAATATTAGTCGTGGACCCCACAAGAGTTTTGGCCCTCTTTTTAGCTAAGAAAAGGGCGCCCTTCCTATAGAAGGGCTATATATATATATATATATATCAAAGATTCTCTAAAGAGGGCCACCTCTCTTTATTAAAGAGAGGCCGGACTTCTCTTTTGGCTGTCGGATCATCTTTAAAAACTGTAAAATGACAACGCTGCCCTTAATGAAAACATGATCTGACGGCTAAAACATAGGCCCTCTCTTTATTAAAGAGAGGGCGCCCTCTTTAGAGAATTTTCAATATATATATATGAATATGAATTTGTTCAAAAAATAAAAAATTTAAACCCAAAATCAAATTGTTCCAAAAAATTTATTTGTTCCTAAGATTTAAACTCAAAATTAATTTATTCCAAAAACTAATTTGTTCCTAAGATTTAAAACGAAAATCAATTTGTTTCAAAAACTTAAGATCTAAACCTAAAATACCTAATCTACCTCAATATACAAGTATCTATGTGTATGTGTATTTCAATGGCTATATGTTTATAAATATGCTTGTATATATGGTATGTATGTATGTATATATGTATGGTCTGTATATATAGTGTGTATGTATATGTTAGATAATATATCCCACATCGAATAAATATGGGATTGACTATGGCTAGATATACATGTTGGGCCTCTCCACTCAATAGCTTAAGTTTTTAGGTTAGATTCAAAGTTTCTTCAGTATGTATGCATGTATATACAATAGAGAGAGAGATGGGTTTTTTTTTTTTAATAACTTTTTAAATATTATTATATTTCAAAAATATATATATACAGTCCTATATGTATCTATATATATGCATGGTGTTGCAATGCCACGTGGCATCCCAAGTACATGGGTTGCTATGTGGCACATACATTTGTATTTATATATGGAAAATCATAATGCCAGAGTAATTTCCTTTATTGCCAGAGCAGATTCTAACACTTTTTTTATTTATAACGGATTTTATTGCCAGAGCAGATTCTAACACTTTTTTTATTTATAACGGATTTTTTAATCCGTTATAAATAAAAAAAGTGTTAGAATCTGCTCTGGCAATAAAGGAAATTGCTCTGGCATTATGGGTAGCCTTTATATATACATATATATGAATATGAATTTGTTCAAAAATAAAAAATTTAAACTCAAAATCAAATTGTTCCAAAAAACTAATTTGTTTCTAAGATTTAAACTCAAAATCAATTTATTCCATGAACTAATTTGTTCCTAAGATTTAAAACGGAAAATCAATTTGTTTCAAAAACTTAAGATCTAAAACTAAAATACCAAATCTACCTCAATATACAAGTATCTATGTGTATGTATATGTTTATAAATATGTTTGTATATATGGTATGTATGTATATATGCATAGTCCGTATATATAGTGTGTATGTATATGTTAGATAATATATCCCACATCGAATAAATATGGGATTGACTATGGCTAGATATACATGTTGGGCCTCTCCACTCAATAGTTTAAGCTTTTGGGTTGGATTCAAAGTTTCTTCAGTATATATGCATGTATATACAGTAGAGAGAGAGAGGGTTTTCTTTTATATATATTTTTATATTTTTAATAACCATGTGTATTTTTGACATTGACATTACAAGAGAGAGATAGACACATCTTTTAAAAAGATTGTGTGAAAGTTCTGTCCCCAGAATTACTCTTAGTAAATTAAGAATAGAGATCTCTGTAAATTTTACAATCTAAAGATGATGAGATGTGTGTAATAATATAAATTTAAATTTCAACATAAGTCTGTATAATTTTACAATATAAAATCTGTATAATTTGGTCATACCTGAGCAGAGGTTCGAGTAATTAACCCCACATTATTTAATGAGTTTTGGAATGCTAATAGATGGAGAGAAAATGCAAATCATACATGCCAAAGTGGGGTTGTGGATCCGGGAAAATCGGGTGAACAAAGCCGATCATTTTTAAACAATGCACGTTCGTATCAGTGTCCTACTCCTATTTAAGGATCAATAATGCCAAAGTGGGGTTAGTGCTGATTAGGATAATGTTAGGAACACAAAATAATTATAAAAAAATGTTCATAAAAAAATGTGTTATCTCATATGACACTCACATATTGAGTTCAGTATAATTGATTTTATTTTCACATGAGTGGCATATATGATATTACATATATCATTTGATGAGCATCTCTTCATGACCAATTTTTTGTGTCTTCAACAATACCCATTACCTAAACTATTGCTAAAATTTACAAGTGGGCATTTTTCTAATTTTTTTTTTTGCTGAGAGACTTACAAGTGGACATACATTTGTTCATAAACTATGGTTACTTGCTGTCTCTCTCTCTCTCCTTGTTCATAAACTATGATTTTATTTCACATTGTTGCACGGTCGTTTAAAGTTATTATAGTATATTAACTAACACATGGCAGTATTTCACATTGTTGCACGGTCGGGTCAGGTGTTGGGCTATCACTGTCATGAAAAATAAAAAACCACTCCAATTCGATAATGTCATATTGGTACATCATGGTGGTTTTGGCGTATATACACTGAATGTAATTTTTGATAAAAAAAATATTTATTCTCAAATGAAGAATTTTTGTTAAGTGACTAGGAACATTTATTTTTATCAAAACCACACACCAAAACTACTTTTTTGTATTGCAGTGGGACTTCTTTTATTGTGTGCTCTATTTTATTTTATTGTCAAAAAATGACAATATTTTTCAGCACTATTGTTAGTATATATATATATATATATATATAGAGTGGGATTAAATACACCTATATTTTTGTTATGCATACTCATATTTGATTGATTAATACTTTTTAAATAATAAAATAATACACAATCCTAAAAAAAAAAATGTATAAATATAAAGTGTGATGGGTGTATATAGAAAAAATATGAGTGTATTTAGCTTCATCTAATATATATATATATATATATCTATAGTCCGGATCTTAAGCGGACCTTAAAAAATGGACTTAAAAGATGGACTGTGTAAAAGTGAGAATTTATCACATTTAAAATTTCTCACTTCTGAATTTCTCACAAAAAAAAGATAAATTCTTACTTTTTACACAATCCGTCTTTAAGTTTGTTTTTCAAGATCCAGACTATATATATATATATATATATATTGTTAGTTTCATCGCTACGGTATTTACTTATATATCCGAATTTTTTTTTCGAAGATTGAGACTAATTCTAAGGTTCACCTACTACTACAGATAAGGTCGTAAATCAATAGCACACCTGACACACCTAAAACGAGTAGTTATTAAGTGAGTTCGTCACGCCAAAACTAGTAAATTGATATGATGTAAATATTTAATCTCAATCAATCATTGACACCCTGTCACCCTCTTTCTAAAAAGATTATGATAAGTGGTTAATGAAATTTTAAATTTTAAATCCGATAACCACTTGTCATGATCTCCTAAAAAAACAGAGTAATTAGATAATTGAAAATTTGATATTAAATAATCACATAACGTCTGCATGCTGACGTGACGTGTTGGACTTACTGAAAAAATTCTCAAAACGGACGAGCTACCTCCACCACTATTGCTTTTTATTGAGCCAAATCATGCCACGTTGCCCTTAATGTCAATATCATTATTATTACGTCAGCAGATATTCCCACGATTTAATTGATGTGTGTTTATTTCTTTAAAAATTTAGTAAAAAGTCATAATTTATCTAATTATTTTGAAATAGGTCCATTCATATTATCATATTAATAGATCATATTTTGGTGAATGTTTTTTTCCCTCCTTTTTTCTATTTTCTTTTTATTTATATATAAGAGAGTTTTGTGTGTATAACTAGTCGTCCTATAAATATGAGTAATATTTGGGGCACTAACAACTTCCACTAACACTTACTAACACACTCTATCTCTCTCCTAGTGGCACTGTGGGGTCTGCAGTGGACCCCGCAGTACCACTAGGAGAGAGATAGAGTGTGTTAGTAAGTGTTAGTGAAAGTTGTTTGTGCCCCTAGCAAGACTCTATAAATATTTACCACTGTTAAATTTTTTAACAATAGTGAAAACTAGTCAAACATTAATGGTCAAATTCACAGTTCCTCCCAACTATAATCGCTATGTTTTGAAATGTGAGATATTTCGTCCCACAACCAAAAAATATAGAAAGTTAATGTAGTACATATAGAATTATGTGTGCTACTAATAACAACTTAAAGATTTAAGTATTTCAAGGGCCGACGTGACGAACTTGTCAAGTTGTTAGGTTAGTAGTTTATTTTAGGGGCAGATCTAGGATTTTGGATCAGGGGGGCCTAGACTATATGCCCTCAAAGTGAATTTTTTTAGGTTTACTTATACATAATTATGTGAAACTAAATAACTGTGTGTAGAATTGGTTTAACACCCTTAGTTTGAAGGAATCGTGTAATTTTAAGAGGCCTTTTTTCTAAAACTTGTAAAATCTTACATATAAATCTAGAAATTTCAAAAATACACAGGGCCTATGTCTAAAATCTCTAAAAATATTACATGTAAATCCATAGTTTTCAAAAATCCAGGAGGGACCTGTGTGAATTTTAAGATGACTTATTTCTAAAATATATAAAATCTTACTTGTAATTTTATAATTATCAAAAGTTCAAAGAGACCTGTGCCACCCATGACTAACACATGGGTACGCCAGTGGTTCATTAGATGGGAAGCTACAAAATATTAACAGAGAAATCAAACAATTTGCCAAAAATATTTAGAATGATTATACAAGGATATATGTAATTAAAGGCCACACAATGCATGCGTAGTAAGATTCAAGCATTACACTGGTGTTATGTGTGGTTTGCACCAAAAATATGCATTTTTGTATAAATTTGCATGGAGCGATTTTGTGTGATGGTACAGACCGAATATAATTTTTATCTTATTTATTCGGATCCGTGAGACTGATTATAAAGAATTTAAGAGCTAAATATTTAGTTCAAAATTGGTTGGGTCGAACGAGTGAGCTCATAATCGGGCTAAGCTACTAATGGCCATTCAACATATAATTTGTGCTGACCTTAATTTGGTCAGTCATTTACTATTCGGCCTGGCCTCAAATATGGCCGTCCAACTACAATGGTGGGCCACGAGCCAATGATTTGGCAACACATGTTTTAGAAATATCACCGTTGTTATCTTCGTCTCGGAAAATTCATTTACGTATATGTTATAATTGATTCAATGAGAATTATTAATATTAATTATAGTAATAATTATGAGTGTGGTTGACCGTGGCCTGTGGGTTAACGTAAGGTGTTAAGTGATGACACGGTAATCAGATAATCGTGAGACATTGAAATGATTAAATGATATTTTTGTGATTAAATATTATTTGGTATCTGATTTACATGAATAGTAAATATACATATTTTGTATGTTCACTGATAGTTTGGATCAGGTTTGTGATCACTTTGGAAGATTTGATGATGACGTAAATGACACGTTACATAAAATGTATGTTATTTAGAAATTTCACGAAAATAGTTTCGGAATTTATTACGGAAACAAACGGAACTTAGACGAAAACTTCTATAATTTAGAGATTTTTACTCGTGAAGCGATAACTTAGATGTTTAAGACGTTTTGGAGAATAATTGGAATAGGAAACTCGTGGGGAGTTAAATACAATTTTGGAAAGTCGAGTTTATAAACAGAAAATTATGAAGATATTTTCATTATTCTCAAAATATCTAAAGTGAGAGCAAGAGAGGGAGATAATGGGATTTCTTTGGCTCTAGGCTTTGCGACACCAAACGACAATTGATCGTCCGATAGAAATTATCCTCGTTTATATTTTCGAACCCCTTGAGGTACGACCTTCGCTTTGATACTTGTTAGGCGACGTTTGGCAATAGATTTTCGAAAACATAATTGTCACACCCGTTCCAGAATTTACATACATTTTAATTTCACATATGTGGTAATAAGTGAAAATTATTAACGTAGATTAATAATTGAATTGAGATTGACTGGAGGTCAACAGAAGATGCCAAATGAGGACACAGGAATTTGATAAGCAATGTTGCATTGACATAAGTAAATAACATTTATGGGCATTAAATGTTATTTGACCTTATTTGGTATTATCTGATGTTTTATGAACAGTGAATTATACCCATGTAGTATAATTTCTGGTAATTCTGTTATCACTGTAGAGCTTTTTGAACACTGTGGTGAGAACTTGAGTGACACGTTATAGAAAAGGTAGGCTGTGTAGAAATTCTACAGAATTTAGTTTTCGGACGTGATTTTGGACCCAAACGGAACTTAGTCGAAAACTTTTGTAATTTATAGTTTTCACTCATAAATACATAAAATAGACGTGTGCGACGTTTTAGGAGTTAATTAGAAGTTTTGAGAACTCGCGGGTTGGTAAACGTGATTTGTAGAAAGTTTGTCTATAAATAGAGGATGGTGAGAATTTCATTAGATATAAACTTTAAAAAAAAAAATCTAGAGAGGACAGAGAAAAGGGATATTTGTTGCCTCGAGTTTTATGACGACGATCGGCGACCTTTCGTCCGTCAGTTTTTGACCAGATTCTAGATTTGGACTCCTTGAGATAAGACCTACGTATCGATACCTCTTAGGCAACGTTTGGCTAACTTTTTCCGAAATCTAATTTCTAGAAATTTGGATAAAACATGTATAAACTTATAGGAATCATCTAAAAACGGAGATTCGATGTTTAATTGTCTCCATAGTACTTCTCTCAAAGTTTGAGAGAATTTGCACGAGGTATGAAGTTCTAACCTATAAAATATAGGAAATATACATGTTTTGTTTTCGACGACGAAATTGAGATCCGGGCAAAATCCATGTGTTATCTTAGGCCCGTTATTATGCACGTGCTTAGATGTGAAAAGTATGTCTACTTTTACGTGAGCATGTTGAGTTGTCTATATGGGTCAAAGGGGGGATTATGGAATTTCATGCTGGAATAAGCTTCTCAATGTTTGAGAATTTAGTAGTAACGACTACTGTGCATGGTTGTCTGACTTAGACTTGCCATGGCACTTGGGGATGCAATGGTTGATAGACTTGGACTTGCCGCTACCGGATGAATGCGTATTTTTCTCCCTAGAGACTATTTGTTATGATTGTGGAATTAGAGCATGTTTTGTCATATATTGCATATGTTACAACTTGTGCACTCAGTATATAGCTGAGCAGTGGAGCTTTACTCCATAAGAAGAAAGGAAAGAAGAAGCGTGAGGAATGAGGCCGAGGACTGCCGGGGAACCACTCTTGTTTGTACTTTTGTTCTATTCCGAACTTGTAATAAGGATTTTGGAAAATTTATATAATATTGTAATAGAATCGTGGGATAGTTTTGTAAGTATTGTAATCATTAGTGAACTATAGTAGTTATGTTTTGAATCGTTGGTATATCCCTGTGTTTGTGTTGGTTTGGAATCGAAGGACCTAAGCTTGAAATTCTGCAGAATATTCAGTGTGCTGATACCGATCAGTTGACTGGTTTTTGATTCAGTCGACTGGATCATTGTGTTGAACTGAACACTGCTTGTTATGTTTGGGGATCAGTCGACTGGGTTGAGAAAACAGTGGAATGGATGGGATCCCAGAACATGACTTTCTGCTTGAATAGTATGCAGTCGACCGGACGAGGGTCAGTCGACTGAGGAATTTAGGCACCAGTCGGCTGGGTCCCCGACACAATCGACTGGATTGAGCTGTTGAACTTTTCTTACTATATGCTTTTAACCTCCAGTCGACTGGGTCCCCGCCACAGTCGACTGGACCGCTGGTTTTCAAAAGGGATTCTTTTGGAATAATTTCAATTGGGCAAAACTTTTTATAACTCTGATTTTTAAAGGATTGTACTTATGTTTTCCGCTGTTGTTTTTACTTTATTCGAATTAGATGAGCCTTGGTGGTGTGCCCCGTGTCCTATTTCGCACGTAGCGGGATGAGTCATGACAATAACTTTGGAATTTTTGGGAAAATCATGTAAAACTCGTAGGAATCTTTTGTTATCAGACATTTATCGTAGATGGTGTTCTAGAGTTCCTTCTAAAGTTATAGAAGCGTAGCTTAAGGTATGAATTCCTAACTTATGTTATATAGGAAATTCTATGTTTTGAATATCAAGTGTAATACTGTGATCCGAACAAAATTCATGCGTTAGTTTAGGCCCATTAATTATGCTCGTGAATATTGTTGAAAAGAATGTCTATGTGATTATATGGGCATGCTATGTGTTATGTAGGTCAAAGGGGAAGTTATACAACTTCATGTCGGGGGGTAAGATTCTCGATATTTGAGAATTTTTGTAGCGACGGCTACAGTGCATAGCATGGGAATCGGCCCTGCTAAGACACTTGAATGCGTGGTTAGGAGAATGCCTTCCATGACATTGGTTTCATTACCGAATGAATGTGTATCTCTCTCCCTAGAGACTAGTTATTGTGTTTTAATGATATTAAAGCATAAATTGTTATATATGCATTTGTTAGAATTGTACACTCAGCATATAGCTGAGTAGTGGAGATTTACTCCATTGCACGTGAGAAGAAAAAAGGAAAGAAGAAACGCGAGGAGTGAGGCCATGGGAGTACTCAAGTTAAATCTATCTCATATATAGTTTTGTAGTTCATCCTTATGTTGTGATGAATCGGAAGGGAAAACTATGTTTTATAATCTCACAATACTTGTAGTATTTGAATTGTTGTAATATGAGTTTTAAGTAGTTAGAACCATGTTCTTAACTTGGAAACCTCGGAATGGAGACGTAATGTTGTAATATGTAGTAAATCTCTTATGGTTATGTTGAAATGTATTTGAATGTTCAACTCATCAAATTCATTCTGCCCAGAACCCATTCGACCGGTTGAATGGGACAGTTCGACCAGTCGAACTACTTGCTGGTTACCTCTTTCAGAAAATTTTAAAAGATTCTAATTGGTTCTTCGAGTACCTTTGGGGTCTCTATTAACTAGTATATTCTTGTTTTAAAATATCAATAACTTTTCAATTTTATACGGATTTTACGAACTCGTAGTTCAATATTTTTCAAATGAACTTTGGTTTACAGAGTTTCTTTATGTTTCTTTTCCATTGCATTTACTTTTAGTGAATTGGATGAGCCTCGGTGGTGTGCCACATGCCCGATTTCCACGAAATTAGTTTTCGAAATGTAATTACGGCATCAAACGGAACTTAGTCGGAAACTTTTATAATTATAGTTTTCACTCGTGAAGTAATAATTTGAACGTGTGCGACGTTTCGAGAGATAATTAGAAGTTTTGAGAACTCGAGGGGATGTAAACACAATTTTTGAAAGTGTTGTCTATATATAGAAGTTGTGAGATATTTGTTAAAATACCTCACAAAATCAACTTGAGAGCTTAAAGAGAGATTTGGGGATTTGGAAGCTTAGAGCTCTCTGACGCAAATCGACGGACTTTTGCTCGTTTGTTTTCTTTCAAATTTCATATTTGGACTCCTCGAGGTAATAGCTACAATTTGATACCTCTTAGGCCACGTTTGGCAAACTTTTTAGAAAATTCTAATTTTGGAAATTTAGGAAAAACATGTTACTACTAGTAGGATTTGCTTGAGATCAGAGATTCGACGTTTAATCGGGCTACTAGTACTTCCCCTAAAATTAAAGGATCGTAGCTTGAGGTATGAATTCTTAACCTATGTAATATAAGAAATTTTGGATGTTTTAGATATTGTGTATGAAATTGTGATTTGGGCAAAACTTATGTGTTTACTTAGGTGCGTTAAATTCAGCGAGTACGTATGAATAATATGTTTGTATGACTATGCGAGTGTGCTAAATGATTATGTGGATCAAATGAGAGTTTGGTATAATTTCATGCCGAGGCACGCCTCTTGACAAGCGGGGGTATTTGTAAAATACAATCGTGCTAAAAGAAGAAAATACACTGATTTAGTCTACAATTCCCTTGTATATCTGCAATTTGAATTACAATGCCAGTTTTTACACAATATGATTAATCTATGATAAGTGGTATTGTTTTAGTGGTTATTTGTGCAGATCACTGTTGCTGTGTGAGGAACTGAATGAGCAAGATAAAAGGAAGTGTTTGGTTTTAATGAAGACAACTCAAACATGAAAAGGAAGTTTCGAGCGATCGAAGAGATCTCAAGCGATCGAGGTTTCGATCGATAGAATAAGTTCAAGCGCTGGAAGACCCCAGAAGTTCAATCGATCGAGGGATGTTCGATCGATCGAACATGGCTTTTATCAGAAATTACACGCACGCAGCAGAAACGGGATTTTAACCCTAGCCTTAGGTTTATGTATATATTCGTATTATATACGTCCAGTAGGGAGAACCACTTCATTTTTCTATCAGTTTTACATAGGGAGAAGAGAGTTTGTTCTTGTTTTGTAGGTTTAATCAAGAATTTCTATTGGTTTTGTTTGGATTCTATTAAGTTAATACATGTTTGTCAGTCCAGGTTACTTCGTACTGTTCTGTTTACATTCTATTTGCTGTTTAGTGTAGTTTAATCTGTTAGAACCATAACTTTGCGTGTTAGATAGGGTTGAATTTTTGGTTTTCATAGATTTTATGTTTAAATCGCAAACAAACAAAACTTTAATGGACTTTTACGTTAAAAACAAATCTAAGACACTTCAGACCATATCTGAGTAGTCCCCAGATTGGGAGAGCACGATGAAATCATGATCTTAAGCCTCTGCCATGCAGCAGAATAATTCCTGTGTTCGATCGATCGAAGTAAGTTCAATCGATCAGACCAGAGACATTGTCGAGCGATCGAGGACAGTTCGATTGATCGAGAGATGAAGATATTCGATCGATCGAAAGCGCGTCGATCGATCGAATGCTCTGATTCTTGAGAACATTCTATGCAGTATCCCATGACTTTCTGCTTTAGAGATTCGTTATCAAACTGTCCCCAAATGCTCAGTTTGTCAAAACAGTTTCTGAACTTGAGGCCTTAAGGCATTTTTCTTCAATATCTTTTGCAAACCACCCTCAATGCTAACACCATTGTAGGTGCGAGTCTTAATTATTGTTTTAAACCGCTTCCATGTGTTTCAAATTAACTGTGATGATATAGTCCCGGTCATGAAAGGACTATGGATTCTTTATTCTAAGAGAAATACGAAATACTGTAGAAAATGTGCTCTATTGAGCTTTAATATAATTGCATGGTAGATGGTTAGGTCGCGGTGGATTCGTGTAATCCTAACATTCCCTTATATTAAGAAAAATACATTTTAAAACATCGCTTTAGTTAATTAGTTAATCATTAGTTTAATTTAATTTAGTTGCTTTAACTTTAGTAGTCACTTTGTAGAACTTTGTGTTCTATAACCCTTCAAATATTGATTTTATTTTCTCTTTAGAGATTAATCTAGGTATTTAGTTTAACACCTTCCCTGTGGGATCGACCTGGTCTTAACCAGATTACTACTTGCACAATTACCTACACTTGGGTATAAAATGATCTTAACCAGATTTTAAAAGCAAACTGATCTTTTGGAAACCAGAGATTTCTAGGTCTGGGGATTATAAAATGAGAGGAGAAGGAGCCTAGCGGACTAAACACCCCCTCTCTTCCTATTTCGTGATAGGCCTCTACTCAACATCATTTTTAATCAAACTATTAATCTAAGCATGCCCTCAATTAATACATAGATATAAATATCATTCCACAAGCATGTTGAAAGGGGTGCAAGACTGCTGATGATAAAACGACATACAAAATCACATAGTTCAAATAGTGAGCAAAATGATATGCATTAAGGAACGAAGAAACTTACCCGGGATCTAACCGCGAAGGAAACGTGCAATGCATAAAATAAATAGAGAAACCTAGAAAAAGAGTCTCTAATCCACATACACATAAGGCAAAAACCCTAATCTAAGGTGTCACACATGGGGTTGAAAATCAATAAAATCAAGATACGAAATAAATGAATAAAAAGTCAAGAAATCATACCTCAATAATGCTAAAAAAACAATGGTTAGTTCACATGCTTATAATATAATATCAAATCTTATATATTATACCAAACTCCTAGTTTAAATCTAACAAAAATGGAAAAAGTTGCCAAAATCATGAATTCCTTCTAATTTGTTGAAACCATAACAACCCTATAGATATACAAGTCTCAACTAGGAGCCAATGTAATGTCCATATAGAGATGATACAATCTCAACATAATTAAAAGGAATCCATGACAAGTCTCAACCAATCATGTCTTATCACAATACAAAACAATGTCCTAAATTACAAGAATCAATGCACATGTGATGGTAATGAATGTATGAACATGAACAAACTGAGAATAATTTATTGATAGTTTAAGTCTTAAGTCATAGAAAAGTCATTTGGATCACCATTTACAAAGTCTATCAAATCTACAACAGAATTCTAGGAATTACAGAGAACAGACCAGACTTTCAAAAAATTTTGGACACAAGGTGCCTCTGTGAGTCTAGTTTCAAACCCAAAAAGAAAATCAAAGATCGAACGGTCCAATCTCTGAGAATTGGACAAAAACCAGACATCACTCAGAATTTATAAACTCTTTGTCCAGAGATCGTGTGTGATTTTATAAAAATAGTAAATGAATCAAAATCTCTTCAATCTTTTTAAGAGATTTTATTAACTCATGAAACTTCATAGAAAAAAATATTTGAAGCTTAAAATGTTTGATTAAGCCTCTGATCCAAACAATTTAAAATGAGTTCCCTCTTCTGAAATTTTGGACAGAGAATAGTCATCCTACAATACTTATGATCAAACCATGCTAACCATGAAATCTATTCAAAACAAATATTACAGTGGTAGCATTAAGTGTTATGAACACATCCCAATTGGTCTCATCCAATTCCAATAGATCGTGGTTTAATTAAAAATCTTTGATCATAGGTCATCATTGAAATCACTGCACCATAGATGAATTAATGTCCATAATTCAAATCAAACTTGATCTATAATTCTATGGTGATTATAGATCAAGTATGATTGTGATCAACAAAAAAATAATACTTACTTGTTGTAGGGATTCATGGATTTAGCCTTGAAGGAACCCCATCATAGATCTCATGAGAGAATCTAGAAATGGGTTCTAAGGTCTTACTCTATCTCATGAATGAACCTATGACACTTGAATTCACTTGAGTCCAATAACTAAATTATGAAATCCACTAGATCTACATCAATTTCCTCTACCAAATACATGGTCCTTGAGGATCAAAAGGCACTAATACCTATGCATTTCAATAAGATGTGAAAAAGATCCCATGAAACTTCAAATTGAAAGACCCAAGTCATGATAATGTATAATACCCGTAATCGTGTTATTGTATTTTATTGCATTGTCTTGCATAATAATGTGATTTGTTGTGCATTTTGGCACATGTGTGAGTGAGCTTTGACTCACGAGTCGATTTGGGTATCTGTGTTAGAGAACCCTCTGAGACGATGTAATGAGAGTTTGGATGTTGTGAAGTCTCTCTGAGTATGAGACATTCATTGTGGAATACCTAGCTTAAATGTTTATATGAAAATAAATATTTACCTGTGTATTTCACTATCTGTGTTATTTCTGGTTTAGAATATATTTTCGTTAATTTTAGCATCCTAGTGAGGACGAATTAATATGCTACTAATTTGGTAGGCTAATTAGCAACTTCAGAAAAATAATATAGAAACTTGCGTTTTAGCAACCAAACGGAACTTAGTCATAAACTTTTATACTTTTAAGGTTTCACTTGTAAAGCTATGAATTAGTTGTGTAGAAAATTTCAGAGATTGATTAGGAGTTTTGAAAACTCGTGGGGAAGTAAACACAATTTCCGAAAGTGTTACCTATCTATATAATATTCTACAACAATTCTCAGGACAAAAAAGGGGCTCTTATAACTGCAGGTCTTTGATCTTGATCAAGTGGTCCACAACTCACTCACACAATTCTTCCCTCTCCAGCATGTACACCCTAAACACAAACTCTCTCTTATTACTCTCCCATGTGCACTATTTTTTGGTTACACAAACTCTTTCTTATTACTCTCCCATGTGCACTGTTTTTTGGTTAAAGATCCCTGACGCAGCTCTCACATTTTCCCACGCTGAAAAAAGTGCCCACCAAAAATTTGGTTGTCATTATTCCGTCTCTCTCTCATTTGAATTTAAAAAAAAAAAACCTTCTTTGATCTCTCTCTCTCTCCCTCTCTCTCTCTCTCCGGTCTTCCCTCTATCCACTGATCCCCCTCTCTCTTTCTCTAAACCCTCACAATGCCACTCGCCCTCTCTGCCAATCCCTCTCTCTCTCTCTCTCTCTCTCTCTCTCTCTCTCTCTCTTTCTCCCGCTCTCCCCCCCCCCCCTCTCTCAACCCGCCACTCACCCTCTCTACCACCGATGCCGGTAAGATCTTTGTGTTTTGGTTTCAGTTGATTTGGGTTTTTGGTTTGATTCGATTTGGGCTTAATCAATTTCGGTTAATTTGATTTGATTTTTTTTTTTGGGATTAGCTTGCATAATTTCTTATTGCTGTTTGAAACGCTAAATTTGGTGGGTAATACATATTTTTGCTCCTTTTTTTTTTAAAACTGATTTTGTTCTTAGGGCTTGAAACAGTCCCTTCATTTGCTGGATTTGGCGATGGCGACCACCTCAGTGCACTCTCTCTTTCAAGCTTCAAGGCACTTTCTAGCTATCTCTCAAGCTTTTCTATTATATTTTGTTTTTGTTCTTTTCTCTGGTATTTGCAATGAGCAGATGGGCAGCGGGAGATCCGAGAACATAAAATCAATGTGGGATTTTGAAAGAGTGGGTTGCTATTATAAAAAAAATAGAAAAGAAATAGTGGGTTGCCTTTTGATCTTTATTTAGGATTTATTGTTGTGGAACGGATTGACACTGCGATTTATTAAGTAGCTCATCTAACTATGTTTCAGAACATGACTATTATATTTTATCATTCATGCATAATTTTGTCAGGTTGCATAATTTATTGTTTTTGTGCTGATTGATTTGAATATTCACACTTGCAACTTGAAAATGTAAAATATGTACTGAATACTCAATTTTTGTGTAATTATTTTAAAATTGTGTATGCCCAACATGACACTATGTATGATTTCCCTGTGCGTATGGTTGATTGAGCAGCTTAGAGGCTTTTTGTTCCTATTGTGATTTGGGAATGGAATAAGAGGAAGAGGGAGAGGGAGAGGGAGAGGGAGAGGGAAAGGGATTAGGGAGAGGGATTAGGGATTAGAGTTACTCCCAGACGCCTATATATACCTTACGTAGGGGTGTCAAACGGGGCGAATTGGCCCGCCCTGTCCTACCCCAACTCGCCAATTGCTGGGTTGCAACTCGGTCCGCCCCGTGGACAAGCCCAGTTCGTGACTCAATTCATTGGGTATGGGTCCTGGTTGACTTCACTTTTGCGGCCCACAACTCGCCCCGTGACCCGACCCGCTTAACTCGCCGACCCCGCAAATCCCAAGGTAAGAAATGGTAGTTGCCCCCACTGCCTACCCCCCACCCCCCCAACTTATTTGTGCTTTGATTAAATTTCATTTCTGTTTTTTCTTCTACTTTGATTTTTTTTGGATAACTTCTTATTCTTTGTTTAGGCCAATATTTTTCCCTTTTAATTTTTCATTTTCTCTTCATTGTCTATAGCTCTTTTGTTCTTTGCTTGCTATATTCATGTGTTCTTTTTTGTTCCCTTCTTACTGCTTATTTCTGAACCAAAGCAATGAATCAACATTTGATTTTTTCTATGATTCTTATTTTATAGGGTATAACATTTTTTTTTTTGGTAGGGCTTTTTGTAGGGCCTTATTGATTCAAACAATGATTTTTTTTAATGATGCATGGCCTTATTGAATGATTCAATTGGGTTATTACAAGCTTATATACATTTTTCAGTGTAACTTGAACTGAACGTACTGATTTTTTTCTAAGTTATTGTCTCTCTCTCTCTCTCTCTCTTTCTGATCTTTTATTTGTGCTAATTTGTAATTGAAAGCATTTACAAATGGAAAGTTTCTTTAGGTCACAGATCCAATAACTACTCTTTGCAATGCAGGCAGTAGGTAAGGAGAATAATGAGGAAAGCGGGTGAGGTTTTGTTCATTTGTTGGTAAGGAAAATAATGAGGAAAGTAGGGATGAAAAGAAAAATTTGTCGGTTTCTTCCCTCTCTGTGTTAGCTCTCTGTTCCCATTCTGCTATTGGTTGGAGTTTCAAAAAACTAATATTTCAAGAGATTCTCGCCTTTATATTTTACTGATTTATTTTTTAGTTTTAAGCTTTAATGGAATGTAATTCGGTCATCTATGCAAGATTTACAAAACATGAGTGAAAAAATTCCTTATGCTTTAATGGAATGCAATTCGCTCATCTCTGCAAGATTTACAAAACATGAGTGAAAAAATTTCTTATTGTCTTTCTGAGGAAAAGAATGCTGAAGTTTTTCTTATGGAACTTCTAATGTATGACTGTAAAAGAGTTACTTTAGAAAAAGAAACAGAGTTTTCAAGAAAGGAGTTACTTTGATCGAAGATTATTTTCTCAGATTTTTTATTACCCCTCCCATGCTTCCAATTCTCTTGTTTTCCAAATTTTTCAGTTCATTAATTATGTAATTTGGATCTAAAGTTTCTATTTCTAATTGTTTGGTGTTGGTGTTGGTGTCTAGTATGTTATACACTCTGGTAAGTTACACAACGATCTCTGTTAGTTATGGGACGATGCTTTTTTATTCTTATTCATTTTGATTCGAAATAATTTTGATTCGCTGGGCTGACTCGGTTTGTGTTTGTGAATTCGGTGTGTTGTCTTTGGTTTAGCATAATTACCTTTTGCTGAAATTTTTGAAATTGTTGTGCGTGTGTTTGTCCCTTTCTTAAAACTCTAAAAGAATCCAAGATCACATCATTAAAGCTCCTTTACTTTCTTTTTTTTTTCTTTAATCTACTGTCTTCATTTACTTCTTTTGTAACACCCGTACCCGGAAAATGTTTGGTTATTATCTTAATATGCATTAATTTATATAATTAGTATATATTATGGAATAAGGGGAGGCTTTGGGCTCGTCCGTATGAAAAGTGTTCAGAGAAGGCCACCATTTGGGAAAATCCCCAGTGAGGTGGGACAGGTATTGGAATGGGACCTAATGAAGGGCTAATTGGTATTTTGCATTTTAAATGATCAAATGCATTTTATATGAATACATCGATATTTGTTAAGTTGCTTTCATATTATATTGTTATGTGTTAGTATTAGTTTTGACACCCAAATAAGGGTATAACTGAAATAGATTTATAATTAGTAGGTACGATAGCAACTTCAAAAAATATTTGGGACCCACGTTGGGACCCATGCAAAACTTAGATAAATACTTATTTGGATAATTGGGTAGTTAATGGAATGTTTGAGGGATTTCATAATAGGAACTTAGGAAATTCCGAGGGTGCAAATGAAAAGTGGAAAAAATGAGGCTTTGACACCTCAACACATATTGCATGTGTATGTGTCAAGACAATGAGACATGTCTCAAACATGTACAAAAATTAACAAGAAAAACAAGAGAGAGCTCGGAGAGAGAACAGAGAAACCGCCACCGACGTCATTTTTCGTTGTTCCGTCGTCGCCGTTCATCCGATTCGTGAACCGAAGCCGTATTCGGACTCGTGGAGGTGAGACGATCATTTTTATACCTTTAATTTACGCTTTAATCGTCGTAGTTTTGATAGCTCACATTACTCGGTGACACGCGATTGTCAAATTCTTGTAGGATTCATTTTGGAGTAGAAATTAAGCTTGGGTTTGGTGCAATTCAGCATTTTCTAGCTTAATTTGGGTATAATCTTGCTAAGGTGAGTTTTCTAACCAAAAAGTGATTATGGTTTAAGGTGTTCAATGTTCTATAAATATGTTGAGTTGTGGAAATCATGCTTAGAAGATATGGAATAGTTGGATTTATGGTTTCATGTAAATTATGTGAATAGTTGCCATATTTATGTGCCTATATGCTTATATGCTTATGTGGTAATCAATGAGCACCGGAATATGATTCATTGTTGGGAGTAATAGGGGTGGTGAAGAGGAAGAATCCGATAAATACGGAAGTCCATGGAATAGAAGTGACCACGGGACCAATGGAGGTCTTCGGGTTTGAATGAATCATTGAACCAGTGACTCGGTGATTACAGATATGAATTATGCGTTAATTGTAGCATTGCACATGTTAAACATTCACTCATATTTAGATTATTCACTAAGCGTAATGCTTAAAAAAATCGTTTTCCTTTTTCTGTTGTGGTAAATAACAACCACCGCAGGTACGGAGCAATATCTGGAGAGAAAGTAACGTGCTCGGTAATGGGGGAGAGATTTGGGACTTGTAGTTATGTTTTTAACTTGTAATATGCTATAACTTGTGGCTTCGGATCCTTAACTTATGGCTTGAAGCCTTGACTTATGGTTGTAGAGTTGGAGAGATTGGGAATTAGTTTGGGATTTTATGACTCATGTGTTTAATGTAAATTTGAAGAAACTTATGTAATTATCTATGTTAGTAGTTAGTTTTGGGTAAGAAGTTAGAGGATTTTAAGGTTGTTTGTAAATTCTATGTATATCCTTAAGTTACAACTATGGATATGTGTGAATTGGATTGGAAATGGTTTGATATGATTTCCTAATGTTCTAAGTTGTTGGTTATAGCTTTGGGTTCTTTGCCAACAAGATTTCATGAGTTATTAGTTTTTACCATGAGTTGAATTTCTATGAGTTGGTTTGATCCAAATGAGGTTATGTTAATATTTTGAATGTTTGAAAAAGCTTGGATTTGTGTTTGGATATGTTTAAACGTGTTTATAAATAGTTTGAAATGGTGTCTTAAGGTTTCATGAGGTTTGGTTGTGATTTGGTTGTGTATAGACTTGTAAAACAAGGGTTTTTCTACTAAAAATCAAGATTTGCAGAAAACCGATCGATCCGGGTTATGAGTGGATCAATCTGGAGCACCTGAAGGAACCAAAAAGGATATTATGCCAAAACCAGATCGATCCGGTTTGGGGCGGATCGATTCGCATGTCCAGTTTCAGCCAGATGGCTTTTACCGAAGCGGACATAACTCTTTCTAGAAAATTCGGATTCATGCGTCGTTTTTTGCGTTAGAACCGGGACTCAAAAACCTATCTTTTGGTAAAAAAAAAAGTTTGCTATACTTTATTAATGATCATTTTACCCTTGGGGGCTATTTTGTCACAATAGAGTTATTTTATGTTGTTAAACACATGCGATTCTTAGTAATTCACATGTTTTTTTTGCAAATTAATGTGATTGGGCTCTTATAGCATTGTTACATGTATCCTAATCCGCACGAGATGGGTTGGAGTGTGACAATTTTTGGTATCAAAGCAGTAGGCTAGAGCCTTTGGGGACGAGAGACGTATACCACACGTAGTGTGCACACAACAACACGTAGTTGCATAAACATGCATGCACATTTACTTAGCATATTTTTATTGTTGATTAACATGCCATATGTTTATTTAAAGTAATGTGTGTGTGTAATAATGTGGTTGCCAGGCATTATGTCTGGAGGTGACACCTCAAACCGAATGGAACGGGTTGAAAAAGCAATCAAAGGGTTGGTACGAGTAGCTGAAACTCATGTGGTTGAGGAAAGACCGGTACAACCAAATCCGAATCCGAGGAAAGAAGTTGTTACCATTTCAAAATTTCATAAACAAAAGCTGATTTCGCAGGGAAGCCGATCCGATGAAGGCAAATTTTTGGATCTCAAATATGGAGAAAATCTTCAGGGTGCTACCATATATAGAGTAACAAAAGGTATTGTTTGCAGTCGATACATTGAAGGAGGAATCACAATATTGGTGGCGTACTAAGTTGGGACCCCGGTCAACCGACTACATGGGATCAATTCCTTGAGATATTTAACGAACAGTATTTTCTGGAATCTTTTGGAGACCAAAAAGCTCAGGAATTTATAGAGTTGATACAAGGGGGAAAGATAGTCCGAGAGTACTCGACACAATTTACCAGTTTGGCAAGGTTTGTCGGGGATATTGTACCGACTGGGAAAGTAAAGGCAAGGAAGTTTGTAGCGGGACTCCGGGGAAATATCCGGGGATAAGTGACTGTATTCCGTCCAGAGACCTATAGTAAGACATTGGATATAACCTCTATTGCTGAATGAGATCTCGAGTACATTTCAAACTTACCACCACCACCAAGTCAACAAAACAAAAGGGTTGGGTTGAGTCAGTTTAGTAGTCAAGGGAGTGCAAAAAGGCAGAGTTCAAAAAGATCATCAGCTAGTATTGGTAGTGGTTTCAGTGAAAATAAACCGAGGTGTCAGACTTGTCAAAAATTTCATTGGAGCCGATGCAATCAACTTTCAAACCCAATCATTTACAATATTTATCGATAATCGGGACACATCGCCAGAAATTGCCCAAATTAGAATTTAGATATGAGGGGTTGATGCTTCACTTGTAAGGAATTGGGGCATGAAGCTAAGGATTGTCCAACCAAGCATCAGAGAGCTTCTGGTTCCGATTCATACGCGGCTAGTGCCATTATAACAAGGACTACTCAACCTTCGAGGAGGAAGTAGCGAGAGGCAAGATCATATCAACTTAGGCCAGGAAAGACTGCTTTTGTCGATACCGTTGTTTGAGGTATGGTTCCCAATTGCTCACACCTAGCAAATGTACTTATAGATCAGGGATCCATACACTTGTTCGTATCACATCATTTTGCTAAGCACCTAGATAAACCATTAGAGTTTTCACTTTATGATTTATCTGTTGCAATACCATTGGGGGTTCCGATGATTAGCTCAGGGGTGTTTAGAAAATGTGATATAAACATAGGTGGTAAAAGTTTAACAGTTGATTTAGAACCGTTAATCGTTCAACACTTTGATGTTATATTGGGTATGGATTGGTTTGCGACTAATTATGCAAATATCGATTGTAACAACAAAGGGGTGTTCCATACTCCGAATCAAGACATGTTCTATTTTCAAGGCAAGGGTATTGTGTCACCGCCATATATAGTGTCAGCTATTGAAGTATGTCGTTTGCTAAAGAAAGGTTACCGAGGGTCTTGTGTAGTATTCTGGATACTAGGGGTAATGATTTAAAACTTGAGGATATTCTGATTGTTAGAGAATTCCTAGATGTGTTTCTAAAGGAGTTACCTAGTGTATTAATTGATCGAGAAATTAAGTTTGGTATTGATGTTATGCCAGGAACTCAACCAATTTCACGAGCACCATATCGAATGGCACCAGTTGAGTTGAAAGAGTTAAAGATTCAGTTGCAAGAGTTATTAGACAAGGGTTTTATTCGGCCTAGTGTGTCTCCGTGGGGCGTACCGATACTATTTATGAAGAAGAAGGATAGTACAATGCGGATGTGCATTGACTACCGGGATATCAACAAGGTAACAATCAAGAACAAATACCCGTTTCCATGCATTGATGACCTATTCGGTCAACTTCAAGGGGCTCAAGTATTTTCGAAGATAGATTTGAGATCTGGGTACCATCAACTGAAAGTTAAAGCAGAGGAAGTAGAAAAGACAGCCTTTAGGACTCGCCACAGGCACTATGAATTTCTAGTGATGCCGTTTGGGGTTACCAATGCGCCTACTGACTTTATGGATTTGATGAACCATGTGTTCAAATCATACTTGGACGAGTTCGTGATAGTATTCATTGATGACATTCTCATTTACTCTAAGAGTTCGGAGGAGCATGAACAGTACTTGAGAATAGTTCTATAATGACTTTGAGAGAAATAATTGTTTGAGAAATTGAAGAAGAGCGAGTTTTGGTTTACAAGTGTCACACCCGTTCCAGAATTCCATGGTTTATCATTTCATATTTGAGATTTTGTCGTTTATTAATGTTTATTAATAATCTGAGGTGGAGTTGACTGTGAGTCAACGGTGAAGTGTCAGTGAGGACACGGGAACATGGTATATCATATTGCATGGCCATGAGTTAATGACATTTATGTGACTTAAATGTTATTTGACTTATCTGGTATTTTTATGAATAGTAATTTTACCTGTGTTTAGTAAATTCTGGTAATTTTGATATTGTTATATCATTTTGAAAATTGTGGTGAGAACGTGAGTGATCGTGATATAAAAAGGTAGGTTGTGTAGAGATTTCACATAACTTAGTTTTTGGACGTAAGTTTTGGACCCAAACGAGATTTAGTCGGAAACTTTTAGAATTCATAATTTTCACTCGTAAAGGCATAAGATGGACGTGTGCGAAGTTTCATGGGTTAATGAGAAGTTTTGAGAAACTTGCAGGGAGGTAAATGTAATTCCCAAAACGTTTTTCTATAAATAGTGGTGGATGAGATTCATTCTCATCCAAACTTTCCAAAAATATCTAGAGAGATGAGAGAGAAGGGGATTTGTTACCACGGGCTTTGCGACGACGATCAGTGACCTTTTGTCTGTCAGATTTTTACCAAATTCAAGATTTGAACTTGTGAAGGTAAGATCTTCGTTTTGATACCACTTAGGCATTGTTTGGCCAATTTTTGTAAAAATCTTAATTCTAGACTTTTGGGGAAAACCCAGTAAAACTTGTAGGAATCGTCCCAAATTTGAAATCCGACGTTTGATTAGCCTCCTAGACGATCCTTCAAAGTTTGAAGAGAATCGCACGAGGTATGAATTCTAGATCTATGAAATATATGTATTTTCATGTTTTGAACATCAACTTTGATATTCTTGGATCCGGGCGAAATTTATGTATTAATTAGGCCCGTTAATTATGCACGTGAAATTACATGAAAAGCACGCATAACTGTTTGTGTGAGCATGTTATGTGTTTACTTGGGTCAAAGGGGAGTTTGGTGCAAATTCATCCTGGGTAAACTCCTCGAACCTTGAGGATTATGTTTGTGATTGAAATGGAATTGGAATTATGATTGTGTCTGGATTGGAGGTGGGCCTAACCAGTACACGGTACCTGGTATGGAGGAAGGCCCAACCAGTGTACGAGATGCGTGGGAGAGGTGGGCCTCCTACGGCATCGACCGGATGAATGCATACCACTCACCCTAGAGACTATTTCTATGTGTTTTAGATGCTTAAACCATGAACTGTCATATAAGCATACATTTAGAATTGTACGCTCAGCATATAGCTGAGCAGTGGAGATGTACTCCATTGCAGGTAAGAAGAAAGACAAGAAGTAGTGTGATGAGTGAGGCCGATGAACGCCGGGGAAATCACCTTTGTATATGTTTTTGTTTTAAATCCTAAAACTTGTGTAAGGATTGGGAATTGTATTAATATGTTGTAATAGAACTATGAATTAGTTTCGTAGTATTGAAATCTTGTAATTGAACGTCTGTGGTTATGTTGTAAATATTGTAATTGGCGTTGGTCGTGGTTGTTTGTTGATATTAGAGAAGCATGAGTTATTATTTTTCATACAGGCTGCCCAGCAGGGGAGCAGTCGACTGGACCATGGATCAGTCGACTGGATCTCGTGTGATTGAGACACTGAAAGTGAATAGTAAGAGAAGCAGTCGACTGGACCCTTTATCAGTCGACTAAGTCACTGTAGATTTTAGCTACTGATCCAAATAGTAACCAGTGCAGTCGACTGGGATTCCCTGATCAGTCGACTGGACCTTTGTTAAGAATTTAGGGTTTTGGTTTCTACTAGGCACAGTACTCTGGACCCTAGGCACAGTCGACTGAACCTCTGTTTTCAGAACTGATTCTTTTGAACGTGTTTTCACTTGGCCAGAACTTTTTATAACTCAAATTTTCAATGGATTTGTCAACTCAGAGGGCAATGTTTCCTAAGTTTTAAAATACCCAGGGTTGTTTTAAAGTTCTTTCCGCTGCGTATCGTTAGATGATGATTGGATGAGCCTTGGTGGCATGCCACGTGTCCTATTTCCACGCGTAGTGGGATGGGTCGTGACAACAAGTGTCACTTTTCTAGGGCACGTGATTTCTAAAGAAGGTATTTCTGTAGACCCATAGAAGATTGAAGCCGTTATGAATTGATCAAGGCTGACTAATGTGTCTGAGATTCGAAGTTTCTTGAGGTTAGCCGGATATTAAAGAAGGTTTGTTAAAAACTTCTCTAGAATTGCCACTCCGATGAGAAGACTAATGAGAAAAGACGTATCGTTCGAGTGGAATAAAGAGTGTGAATATTGCTTCTTAGCATTAAAGGAGAAATTAACGACGACACCAATACTTACAATTCCAACAAGTACTGGAAATTTTAAAATTTATAGTGATGCTTCTCATCAAGGCCTGGGATGTGTGTTAACTCAAGGTGACAAGGTAATAGCCTATGCTTCAAGACAGCTGAAACCACACGAGAAAAATTACCTAACACACGATCTAGAATTAGCGGCGGTAATATTTGCCCTAAAAATTTGGAGACATTATCTATACGGGAAAACTTGTGAAATCTTCACCGATCACAAAAGTCTGAAATATTTATTCACTCAGAGAGATTTTAATATGAGACAAAGAAGATGGTTGGAACTTATGAAAGACTATGACTTGAAGATTCAATACTATCCAGGAAAGTCAAATGTAGTTGCCGATGCTTTGAGCCGAAAGTCGTCGGAAAACTTAGCTTATACCTTAACGGGACAGAAAAAGCTAGTGAAAGAATTTAAACAATTGCAACATGAAGTGGTTCCCAGAATTGAAGGTGGGTTAGTGGCTGCAATTGTGACACAACCGAGTCTTATCGATGAGATAAAATCTGATCAACTTCTAGATCCAGATTTTAAGAAGATTGTGGATGAATTACCCGAGGGTAGAAGGCCAGAGTTTAGCTTCCAAAATGGTGTACTAAAGTATATCAACAGTTTATGTGTGTCTAAAGTTGGAAACTTAAGAGATAAAGTCATGGAAGAAGCTCACAACACCAGATATTCAATACATCCAGGTAGTGCTAAAATGTACAGAGATTTACGGGATATTGGTAGAGTGGTATGAAGCGAGAAGTTGCAGAATTCGTCGCTGGGTGCATGACTTGTCAAAAGGTGAAAATGGAACATCAACGACCCGGGGGAGAATTACAACCTCTAGAGATACCAGAGTGGAAGTGGGAGCATATCACAATGGATTTTATTTCAGGATTTTCAAAGTCTCAGAAGTCGAATGACAATATTGGGGTTATTGTCGACCGGTTGACTAAGTCAGCCCATTTTCTACCTATTAAAACCAAAGTTCCATCAAAACTTGCAGAGATTTATATCAGAGAGATTATACGGCTTCATGGACACTCGTCTCAATAGTGTCAGATCGTGATACTCAATTTGTATCAAGATTTTGGGAGAGTTTACAGAAAGCTATGGGGATAGCATTACATTTTGGTACTGCGTTTCATCCCCAAACCAATGGTCAGTCTGAGAGGGTGATTGAGATTTTGGAAGATATGTTAAGGGTCTGTGTTATGGATTTTAAAGCTGATTGGGAAACACATTTGACGTTGATTAAATTTTCTTATAATAATAGCTTTCAGACTAGTATTAGAATGGCACCTTACGATCACTATATGGTAGAAAGTGTAGATCGCCGGTTTGTTGGACGGAAGTTGGTGAAAAACAGCTTTTGGGATAGGAGATATTTCAAATCACTACTGACAAGATTAGATTGATCAAGCAGCAGTTACGAACGGCTCAAAGCCGTGACAAAAATTATGCGGATATGGGTAGAAGACCGTTAGAGTTTGAGGTAGGTGAGTATGTCTTTTTGAAGGTGTCGCCTTCGAAAGGCATAGCACGATTTGGTAAGCGAGGTAAGTTCAGTCCAAGATATGTTGGACCTTATCTGTTTCTTCACCGGGTGGGACCGTTAGCTTACCGGTTGGAATTGTCATAAGAGTTGGCGAATGTTCATAACGTGTTCCACGTGTCAATGCTTCGATGTTACGTGCCGGATTCAAAACATGTTATCGTTCAAGAACTGTTAGAGATTCGGGAAGATTTGACTTATGTGGAGCATCCAGTGTAAATTCTTGATAGAAAAGATCAAGTATTAAGAACCAAGGTGATTCCACTTGTTATGGTTCAATGGCGGAGCCATTCAGTTGAGGAGGCTACTTGGGAACGGGAGGATGAAATCCGAGCCAAGTACCCGCATCTCTTTGATTCTTGAGGTAAGAGTAAGTTTGGGACCAAACTTCTTTTTAGGGAGGGAGAAATATAACAGCCGTACCCGAAAAAATGTTTAGTTATTATCTTAATATGCATTAATTTGTATAATTAGTGTGTATTATGGAATAAGGGGAGGCTTTGGAGTCGCCCGTATAAAAAGTGTTCAAAGAAGGACACTGATGTTGCCAAAATCAAGTTTTTATTTAACCCTATTAAAAATGTAGCATTTGGAAGTAGGGTGTCGAGTCCACAGGGATTGATACAAGAACATCATTTGGGTAGTTTAGTAACTAATTATAATGTTCAAAAGAAAGAAGTAAGAAAAGATAATGACAAGGAATAAAAATGACCATGCGTCTTGCGGCTTTTTGTTTGGTTTTTGGAGGATAAAACGTAAATATATAAATATTAGTTTAAAAAGCAATAGGTTGGGATCATTCCCCCCATCTTGGGTCACAACAAGATGAAATGGACTAATGTTTCAAGCACATCCTAAGGTAACATTTCATTGTGGCATATTATCAAACACAAGGAGTGCATCTATGTGATAGATAAAGGAAGTTTTGAGATTTCCATAGAAACGGATTTGAAGCTAACGTTTGACTATCAAGGATGCATGACATACAAGATGAAACCTCTATGGCTTCTCACCCGAATGATTTGTCCACCCTACACTAACTAATCTACTTAGTGGACAAATCACCTATGAAGCCTTCAAAAGGTAGTATTTAAAACCCAAGACTTTGAACAATCAAAGATGTTTGACATCAAAGATGAAGACTTCAAGTTTTAAATCCTACACACAACATTTATCAAACACATGGAGTGCAAAACACAAGGTTACATAATATTCCATATGAAATACATCGGGTAGGATTCAAAATCTATATTTTGACAATAAAAAATGCAATACAAATAAGATGAAGCACTTAGTTTTGAATCTTACACAAATGAACCCTAGAAATTCAACAACATTAAATCCAAGAGCTCATGATCCACAATCTAAGTAAATCTAACTAATAATGAAAAACATAGCATCATCATCAAAGGAAAAGAGATAAAGGATGTACCTAGCCATCAAAACTTCAATTGATTGCTTCAAGTTTACAAAAATGGAGAAGAAATGGAAGGGAACCCAAGTGGGTTCCAAAATGAGAGCAAAGAAGAAGAAGAAAATAAAAATGCAAGATAATATCCCTAACAAAAATCATCTCTTTCTATTTATACAACCCACACTCAATGGAAAACTTGTAAATACAAAAGGGGGAAAAACTGCAGGGGCGGATCGATGCCAGGCAAAATGCTGGATCGATTCACTATTCCAAAACACAAGCAGAATCTTCGTCCAAAATCGCGGATCGATCTGCGTGTAAAAGCCGGATCGATCCGACTTTGCGAGAAGACGCCTCCAGGTCCTGGGTAAGCAGCGGATCGATCCGCCTTTGTACCCGGATCGACCCGGTCTTGCTGAATGGTGATTATTGCCCTTTTTATGAGGTGAGAACCAAAATACTTAGTTCCAACATCAACCAAGCTCCCAAATCTACAAGAAAGAGATTTTTTATTAGCAACAAGTGAACAAAAAACAAGATCAACAAAAGTAAAATTTATCCATTAAATCTCCCAGTATAAGTGATAATTCGTGTCTAATAAGGGTAAAATCATAAAGTGAAAAATGCAATATTGGACACGAATCACACCCCCAACTAGCATGTTGCTAGTCTCTTAGCAACAAAGCTAAATACCAAGAGATTTAAGAATAACATTGCACAATAATTTATTTAAAATGAAAGACAAACCGTTTTCATGGGGAACACGATTGCATTGAGCGTATGTAACAAGCCGTTAAACCTCTAGGTTACCTATAGAGGCAGAGTGTTGTCTCCGGAGGGTTCTTAGAATGATACCCACAAACACTTTGTTTTCTCATGATAGTTGCCCACTATCTAATGCTGACACTCAACATAGTCCCAAAAATTTTCAAAAGATTATAGCACATGACATGCAAATGTCACGACCCATCCCACTACGCGTGGAAATAGGACACGTGGCACGCCACCAAGGCTCATCCAAACATCCTCTAACGTTACGCAGCGGAAAGAACTTTAAAACAACCCTGGGCATTTTAAAACTTAGGAAAACATTGCCCTCTGAGTTGACAAATCCATTGAAAATTTGAGTTATAAAAAGTTTTGGCCAAGTGAAAACACATTCAAAAGAATTAGTTCTGAAAACAGAGGTTCAGTCGACTGCTCCTAGGGTCCAGTCGACTGCACTGAGCAGAAATCAAAACCTAAAATTCTCAACAGAGGTCCAGTCGATTGATCAGGGAACCCAGTCGACTGATCAAGATCCCCAGTCGACTGTGTTAAGCAGAACCAAAATACAACATTTTCAAAAGGGGTCCAGTCGACTAATCTGGAGGTCCATTCGACTGGTTTTACCATTATTCGAAGTAGTGGCCAAAATCAACAGTGTCCAGTCGACTGATAAATGGGTCCAGTCGACTGCTTCTCTTACTATTCACTTTCAGTGTCTCAATCACATGAGATCCAATCGACTGATCCATGGTCCAGTCGACTGCTCCCCTGCTGGGCAGCCTGTAATGAAATTTAACAACTCATGCTACTCTAAACTTAACACCAATACAACCACAACTGATTTTCAACATTTGAAACATAATCACAGATGTTCAATTACAAGATTACAATACTATGAAATTAATCTATGATTCTATTACAACGTATTATTACAATTCCCAATCCTTACACAAGTTTTAGGATTAAAACAAAAGCATATACAATTGTGGTTTCCCCGGCGTTCATCGGCCTCACTCCTCACGATTCTTCTTGTCTTTCCTCTTACCTGCAATGGAGTACACCTCCACTGCTCAGCTATATGATGAGCGTACAATTCTAAATGTATGCTTATATGACAGTTCATGGTTTAAGCATCTAAAACACATAGAAATAGTCTCTAGGGTGAGTGGTACGCATTCATCCGGTCGATGCCGTAGGAGGCCCACCTCTCCCACGCATCTCGTACACTGGTTGGGCCTTCCTCCATACCAGGTAACGTGTCCTGGTTGGGCCCACCTCCAATCCAGACACAACCAAAATTCCAATTCCATCACAATCACAATCCTCAAGGTTCGAGGAGCTTACTCTGGATGAATTTGCACCAAACTCCCCTTTGACCCAAGTAGACACATAACATGCTCACATAAATAGTTATACGTGCTTTTCTCATAAATTTACGTTCATAATTAACGGGCCTAATTAATACATGAATTTGGCCCAGATCCAAGAATATCAAAGTTGATGTTCAAAACATGAAAATTCATATATTACATAGATCTAGAATTCATACCTCGTGCGATTCTCTTCAAACTTTGAAGGATCGTCTAGGGAGCTAAATAAACGTCGGATTCCAAATTATACGCGATTCCTACGAGTTTTACCTGATTTTCCCCAAAACTCTAGAATTAATATTTTTATAAAAATTGGCCAAACACGACCTAAGTAGTATCAAAATGTAGGTCTTACCTCCACGAGTTCAAATCTTGAATCTGGAGAAAATCTGACAGACGAATGGTCGTCGATCAGTGTCGCAAAGCCCGTTGGCTCAATCCCCCTTTCTCTCTCCTCTCTCTAGATATTTTTAGAAGGTTGGATGAGAATGAAATCTCATCCACTTCTATATATAGACAAACGTTCTGGAAATTACGTTTACCTCCCCGCAAGTTTCTCAAACTTCTAATTAACCCATGAAACTTCGCACACGTCCATTTTATAACTTTACGAGTGAAAACTATAAATTTTAAAAGTTTTCGACTAGGTTTCGTTTGGTCCAAAAATAACGTCCGAAAACTATATTATGTGGAATCTCTACACAACCTAACTTTGTAATTAACGTATCACTCACGTTCTCACAACAGTTCTCAAAATGTTAACAACAATACCGAAAATACCAGAAATTATACTACACATGTATAATTCACTATTCACAGGAATACCAGATAAAGTCAAATCACATTTAAATCATATAAATGTCATTTAGTCATACCGATGCAAAATGTGAAATTCCATGTTCTCGTGTCCTCACTGACACCTTACCGTTGACCCACGTCAACCTCCACTCGAATTATTAATAACATTAATAATTTCAAAATCTCAAATTATGCATTTTCAAAATCATAAATTTCTGGAACGGGTGTGACATCAACACATATTGTATGTGTATGCAGTATGTGTTAAGACAATGAGACATGTCTCAAACATGTATCGAAATTAACAAGAAAAATAAGAGAGAACAGAGAAACCACCACCGACGTCGTTTTTCGCCGTTCCGTTACCGCCGTTCGTCCGATTCGCGAACCAAAGCCGTATTCGGACTCGTGGAGGTGAGACAATCATTTTTAAACCTTTAATTTATGCTTTAATCATCATAATTTTGATAGCTCACGTTACTCGGTGACACGCGGTTGCTGAATTCTTATAAGATTCATTTTGGAGTAGAAATTGAGGTTGTGTTTGGTGCAATTCAGCATTTTCTAGCTTAATTTGGGTATAATCTTGCTAAGGTGAGTTTGATAACCAAAAAGTGATTATGATTTAACTTGTTCAATGTTCTATAAATATGTTGAGTTATGGAAATCATGCTTAGAAGATATGGAATTGTTGGATTTATGGTTTCATGTCAATTATGTGAAAAGTTGCCATATTTATGTGCCTATATGCTTATATGCTTATGTGGTAATCAATGAACACCGGAATATGATTCATTGTTTGGAGTAATAAGGGTGGTGAAGAGGAAGAATCCGATAAATACAGAAGTCCAAGGAATAGAAGTGACCATGGGACCAAGGGAGGTCTTTAGGTCTGAATGAATCATTGAACCGGTGACTCGGCGATTACAGATATGAATTATGCGTTAATTATAGCATTGCACATGTTAAACATTCAATCATGTTTATATTATTCACTAAGCGTAATGCTTAAGAAAATTGTTTTCCTTTTTCTGTTGTGGTAAATAACAAATACCGCAAGTACAGAGTAATATCCAGAGAAAAAGTAATGTGCTCGGGAACGGGGGAGAGATTTGGGACTTGTAGTTATGTTTTTAACTTGTAATATGCTGTAACTTGTGGCTTAAAGCCTTGACTTATGGTTGTAGAGTTGGAGAGATTGGGAATTAGTTTGGGATTTTATGACTTATGTGTTTAATGTAAATTTGAAGAAACTTATGTAATTATCTATGTTAGTAGTTAGTTTTGGGTAAGAAGTTAGAGGATTTAAAGGTTGTTTGTAAATTCTATGTATATCCTTAAGTTACAACTATGGATATGTATGAGTTGGATTGGAAATGGTTTGATATGGTTTCCTAATGTTCGAAGTTGTAGGTTATAGCTTTGGGTTCTTTGCCAACAAGATTTCATGAGTTATTAGTTTTTACCATGAGTTGAATTTCAAAAGCTTGATTTGATTCAAAAGAATGTGTCTATGAGTTGGTTTGATCCAAATGAGGTTATGTTAATGTTTTGAATGTATGTTTGAAAGAGCTTGGATTTGTGTTTGGAAATGTTTAAACATGTTTATAAATGGTTTGGAATGGTGTCTTATTGGTTGTGATTTGGTTGTGTATAGACTTGTAGAATAGGGGTTTTTCTGTTAAAAATCAAGTTCTACAGAAACCGGATTGATCCGGGTTATGAGAGGATCGATCCGGAGCACCTAGAGGAACCAGAAATGGTATTCTACTAAAACCAGATCGATGGGCGGATCGATCCGCAGGTCTAGTTTCAGCCAGACGACTTTTACGGAAACGGGCATAACTTTCTCTAGAAAATTCTGATTCGTGCACCATTTTTTGCGTTGGAACTGGAACTCAAAGACCTATCTTTTGGTCTAAAATTTTTTATACTTATTTCATGACCATTTTGCCCTTAGGGGCTGTTTTTTAATTCACATGTTTCTTTGCAAATTAATGTAATTGGGCTCTTGAAGTATTGTTACACATGTCCTAATCCCCATGAGGCGGGTTGGAGTGTGACATCTTTATACCCATTTTTATTTCTTTTGGGCTCTATTTGGTTCATGATGTTGGTGGGGGGAAGAAAAAGAGAACAGTGAGGAGAACACTTTCCTTTGTTGGGTTACTACAGAAATCAAAAAACTGGTGCGAGTGATTTTTCTTAGTTTTTGATTTATTTGCAAAAGAGTTTGGCAAAGCTGGGTCTTTCTTCCGCAATTAAATAAGTTTGAATCACCAACCTACCTTGAAAGCAACCTTAACTTTTGACTACCCAAAAAAGAAAAGAAAAAGAAAAACAACCTTAACTTTATCAGTCTTAGCCACCCACTTAGATCTAGGTCAGAATTTCAAGCATTTTAACCAAATTTTCTCTCAGGTGATCTTTACTGGATTTATAAAGGATACCTATGCGGAAAACAAACTCCTCAAGTTGTCCACTGATTCACCCTTGATCCACATTGATTACTCCTATAAAATATTTGATCACATCGAAAACTCAAATAGGCTTATTTGGAACACCATGATGAGATCTTATTTGAGGTATGTTTCGCAAGCCCTTACCTTTTTTCTTCTGATTTTTAGAGATCACAGTTAGGCTCAAGTTCTCCACTGATTCACCCTTCAATTGTTGTCTCTCTCAATTCTCCTTCCCTTTTGAAGTTATCTTTTTGGTTCTTTGAATTTTTATTTATTTATTTTAATTTTAACTTTATGAATTCTTTGTTCCCTTTAATTGCAGGAAAGAAAGGGATCGATTGAAACTAAAGGACACAATGTCAGCATTCTTCCCGTCACATAAGTTTTTATCATAGAATCTTTGCTAGATTATTGGTGTTTTAGCATTTTTCATTTGATGTTATTTATGAAAGTGGGGTGCTTGCTATGGTTCCCAAATTTGGTTCCCTCATCTCATTACAGTGAGGACCATTGAATTTTCATTGGGAGTTCTTTTATGTGGTACAAATATTGTCAGGCCCCTGAGCAGCATAAATAGAGAAAAATAAATTTCCTTTATGGGTCCATAGGGAATGACAAGTAAAAGTCACTGATAATCCACACCACACAGTACTAGTCCAAACAGGAACAGTAAACAACTGAAATAAAAACACGGTTCTATCTATTACAAACATCAGAGTACGGTCCACAGGATCACAACAGGTCTGGAGACAACATATGCCCAAGTACCCGTTAACTACAAAGTACAACAGTAAAAGAAAAGTAGTAATATAACTACTATCTATCTTCAGGTCTTCAGCTAGCGTACGGATAGGCGTCAGCATAACTGGCATCAGTGGGGCCATTCTCTACGTAACTCCCTTCAGGGTAATCATTATCGCCATAAGTTTCGTCATCTGCATTGTAAAGGACAGGATAGTCTGGACGGGGAATGTCCAGGCAATAAAGGCCGTCAGCTTGTTGAAAGCTGAGTGAGCACTAACTAACACAGTCTCATAGAAATGACATAATTACCATTATGAACAGTATATGACAGTGATACTAAATATATAATCCTCATTCATTATTCAGACATATCATTAATCGATTCTTATCGACTCCCACTCTAAGACTGATTTCACAATACCCAACTGACTGTCTCGAACTGATTATATCAGCACAACATACCAGTGCTCTTGTTCACCGCTATACCGCTTTTAAGAACTCTTGCGAGCACCCATACATTGTTCTCATATAACGACTGGTCCATGGATATACCCATACTCTTGTTCACCGCTTTTAAGAACTCTTACTGTTCACCGCTTTTAAGAACGCTTGCGAGTACGATACATACACAGCTCTGGTAATTCAAATCATGGGCGTGCCACATCTACTCTTGTTCACCGCTTTTAAGAACTCTTACTGTTCACCGCTTTTAAGAACTCTTGCGAGTACTGTGCACCCATAATTCTCACGATCCTGATCAAATCCTTGACATACACTTATTGGATTCAACCTGAGCGAATCATCAGCTCGACACACACAACCTTGAACATACAATTCCTCTTACTGACTCATTTCTCACTTATCCAATACTACCCAGTATTATTATCTCAAACTTACTACGTTATCGCGTCGTACTATTTCTAGCGTTCCGAACCCGACTACGTTACTCACCATATTATCTCAATCTCGTTATCGTATCCCATTACCTCCGTAATCCATAGTATCGCATAATAGGAGCATGGAACAACAATTAAACAACTACGCATTATGAATTATAAACTGAAAGGAATACATTCATGTTCTGCTAGGTTCGATCGATTGAGGTCATCTCGATCGCTCGAAGAAAGTGCTGTTCGATCGATTGAAGTCTTCTCGATCGATCGAAGTGAAGGTAGTCTCGATCGATTGAACTCAGTTCGATCGATTGGGATCAGTGATGTTCGATCGCTCGAACTTCGTCTTCTACAGATTCTGCCAGTGAACGTGCAGAATGTGCTAGGGGATGTTTGGATTATAATTATACGTCCAGAATATGTAAAACATCATAACTAAGATACCGAGTGAGTTTGGAACTCACCAAAAGTTGTAAGGGCGCGTTTGGTTCGGTTGAAAGCTTCGAGCTTTAATGGCGGCCTCTTTCTCTCGCCTGTCTCTGTCTCTCTCTTTCTATCTCTGTCTCGGTCTCTCTTTCCGTTCTTCTTCTTCTTCTTCTCAGCTTCTCTCTTCTCTGCTGAGTATATATATATAGATATGTGTGTGTATATATAATATATGTATATGTGTATATAATATATAACACACTCACAAATCCTCTCTCAAACTCTAAGTTCAGTAAAACTCTCCCACACTCACGAGATTTATGTATATATAGAGAATGGGAGGGCAAGGTGGCAGCATTTGCGCAGAAACTGGATTTCTGATAATTACATTCTCGATCGATCGAAGGATGCTCGATCGATCGAACTCAGATCGGTCAGTTAGATCGATTGAAAAAGGGTTTGATCGATTGAAGTGGGGACCACGTATTAAATTCAGGTCGGTAGGGTTTCGATCGATTGAACAAGGTTCGATCGCTTGAACTGAAGGGTCTCGATCGCTCGAACTAGCTTCGATCGATCGAAGATGAAATTTCATGAATGGTTAAAGGAAGTATATAGAATCTCTCTGCATTAAATATTTATTGAAAAATACGGGGTATTACATCATCCACCACCCAACAAAAGATTTCGTCCTCGAAATCAGAACATACAAAGTTAAAACAAAAATGGAAACTTCTCACGCATCTCTGATTCTAGCTCCCACGAAGCTTCTCCTTCATCATGATGCTTCCACTGAATCTTGACTAATGGAATCTCTTTATTCCTGAGCTTCTTGACTCCACGATCTAAAATGCGAATTGGTCCTTCGTTGAACGTAACATTGTCGTTGACTTCAATATCCTCAAAGTTGATCTCGTGTGCTGGGTTATGAACACATTTCCTCAGCATACTGATGTGGAAAACGTTGTGCACTCCTGACATCTTCGGGGGCAACGCAAGGCGATAAGCAACTTTTCCAACACACTCTAGAATCTCGAACGGTCCGATGAATCGTGGCGATAATTTGCCTCTCTTCTGACCAAATCTGACGATGCCTCGAACAGGCGAAACCTTGAGTAACACATGATCTCCAACTGCAAACTCCAAGTCTTTGCGTCGCTTGTCAGCATAACTTTTGTGTCGGGTCTGAGCTGTCTTCATCTTCTCACGTACAATCTAAATCTTCTCACTAGTCTCTCGTATCATCTCTGGCCCAAGAAGTTGAGTATCTCCGACTTCAGTCCAACATAACGGCGATCGGCAAGGTCTTCCGTACAAAGCTTCGAACGGTGCCATTCCTATGCTCGAATGATAACTGTTGTTGTATGCGAACTCTATCAAAGGTAAGTGTGTCTCCCAAAAATTCTCAAAATCAATAACACAAGCGCGTAACATATCCTCCATTACTTGATTAACTCTTTCAGTCTGTCCATCGGTCTGTGGATGAAAAGCTGAACTCAAGTTCAAAGTTGTTCCCATCGCTGTCTGGAGACTCTTCCAAAACTCTGCAGTAAAGCGCGAATCTCGATCTGATACGATAGAAACAGGTACTCCGTGTAATCGTACTATGTGTTGTAGATACATTCGGCTCAAACGTTCCACTGGATACGTCATACTGTAGGCAATAAAATGTGCTGTCTTCGTAAGTCGATCCACGATTACCCAAATAGCGTCATGATTCTGCTGCGATTTTGGTAATCCTACCACAAAATCCATGGTGATGTGTTCCCATTTCCATTAAGGAATTGGTAATGGCTGTAGAAATCCAGGTGGTTTCTGATGTTCTGCCTTTACTTGTTTACAAGTAAGACATTGAGAAACATATTCAGCCACTTCTCGCTTCATTCCTTCCCACCAGAAATTTCTCTTCAAGTCCTTGTACATCTTTGTACCTCCAGGATGAATCGTCATCCGTGATTTATGAGCTTCATCCAATATGTCCTTCCGAAGATTTTCTTTGTCAGGTACACAGAGTCTACCTTTACATCGTAAAGCTCCATCTGTACTAACACTCCAGATCTCAGGTTCTTTTGCTGCCATCTTCATGAACCATAACTTGAAATCTTTTGCTGTCTGTTGAGCTTCTATGATACGACTGATCAAAGTTGGTTGTACCATCAGACATCCAAAATGTTGTCTTTCCATTGGTTCCACTGGCTGAAACTTGAATTCGGCTAAAACTTCCAATGCTTTCCATTCTCGAATTAGCAATGCAGCGATCACTAGTCGAGGTTTGCGGCTCAAAGCATCTGCTACGACATTTGCTTTACCTGGATGGTATTGCAATGAAAAGTCATAGTCTTTGAGTAACTCCATCCATCTTCGTTGTCGCATGTTCAACTCCTTTTGAGAGAACAAATATTTCAAGCTCTTATGATCGGAAAACAGATCAAACTTTTCTCCATAGAGATAGTGTCTCCAAATCTTCAAGGCAAACACTATTGCTGCCAATTCCAAATCATGCGTCGGATAATTCTTCTCGTGTACCTTCAATTGTCTTGATCCATACGCAATGACATTCCCGTCTTGCATAAGTACACAACCCAATCCCTGGTGCGAAGCGTCACTGTAGATCACATATCTTTCTCCACTCTTAGGTATCGCAAGTACCGGCGCAGAAGTCAATCTCTCTTTTAACTTTTGAAATGCACCCTCATGCTTGTCTGTCCATGTGTACTTCGTCTCCTTCCTTGTTAAATTTGTTAGAGGTCCAGCTATCTTGGAAAATCCTTCTACAAATCTTCTGTAATATCCTGCTAATCCAAGAAAACTTCTGACCTCTGTTGCATTGGTCGGTCTATTCCAGCTTAAGACTGCATCAATCTTAGATGAGTCCACAGAAATACCGTCCTGAGATATAACATGTCCCAAGAATTTGACTTCCCGTAGCCAAAACTCACACTTGCTGAATTTTGCATACAACTTGCTATCTCGAAGTGTCTGTAAGGCAATCTGTAAATGCTCCTTGTGATCCTCTTCTGTCTTTGAGTAGATCAGTATATCATCAATGAACACTATAATGAATTGATCCAGATATGGTCTGAATACTCTATTCATTAAGTCCATAAAAACTGCTGGCGCATTCGTCAATCCAAAAGGCATAACTAGAAACTCATAATGCCCGTATCTTGTCCTGAATGCAGTCTTCGATACATCCTCTGGTCGAACTAACAGTTGGTGATATCCAGAACGTAAATCGATCTTGGAAAAGATCCTAGATCCTTGTAACTGGTCGAATAGGTCATCTATCCGAGGTAGTGGATATCTATTCTTGATCGTAACCTTGTTCAACTCCCTGTAGTCTATACAGAGTCGAAGTGTTCCGTCTTTCTTCTTTACAAACAGAACTGGTGCTCCCCAAGGTGACGTACTCGGGCGAACGAAACCTAAGTCTTCAAGCTCTTGAACTTGCTTCTTTAGTTCCAACATCTCAGTTGGTGCCATCCTATATGGAGTCTTAGAAAAATCGGCAATGTACCAGGTACTAGTTCCACACAGAAGTCTATTTCTCTTTTCGGTGGAAGTCCTTTAATATCCTGAAATACATCCTAAAAATCTTGTACAATAGGAATCTGATCCATCGTGAGCTCTGCACTTGTACTCCCGATCGTAGCCAAACTACTCGTAAGAAACATGTCGCTCGTCGGCTGACACTGAAATCTAATCGTCGGCCTTCCTTGTCTCGGAAATACAATCGTCTTAGTAGGGCAATCCAAATTGGCACCATACTTAGTTAACCAATCCATCCCTAGGATAACATCAAATCCTGACATTGACAGAACTACCAAGTTTGCAGGAAGATTCCTATCTCCCAAAGTCAATGGGCAATCTTTACACACTTTACTCAACTTAACTGTCACTCCCAAAGGTGACACAACATTCAGTGTTGACTCAAGTGTTTGGGGTTCTAAACCCAATTGACGCACAATCTTAACAGCAATAAATGAACGTGCGACTCCAGTATCAAATAAAGCTTTAACTGGACTATGAAAGAGTACAAGCGTACCTTCCAAATGTTGCTGCTCATTAGCGTTAAAGTCTGCTTCTTCTGGAATGATAGCATTTATCCTTGTCTGATCTGGAGGTCCTTGTATCCCTTGAATTGATGCTCCATAATATCCTCCTTGTGGTGCACGACAATCCTTGCTCAAGTGCCCTGGCTTGTTGCAATTCCGACAGACAATATCCATTCTGCGGTTAACTCTAGGGGCTGTACAGAATCTGGCAACGTGCCCTGGCTTTCCGCAATTAAAACATCCTCCACTATTACTTGGTGGTGCTGTCAGTAGTGCTTGCGGCTGTGATCCTTGCTGGCGATATTGCTGGGGTCGGGTATAGCCCTGCTGTGGCTTTCTGGTTCCTTCCCAGGTTCTCTTGTTACCTTGAAAATTTCCCTGTGGTCTCCAACCTTGGGTATTCCTTTGCGATTAGTTTTGGAAATTCCTCTGTTGAAAACTTCTAGATAACTGAGATCGATTCATTTGTGGTTGTTGTGCTGGATAAGCATCCTTCTCTAATCCTGCAGCAAATCTGACAATCTCTTCAAAGGATTGATTCAGATGACCAACCATCATATGTCTGAGATGGGGATTCAATCCTTGGTGAAATCTCTTCACCTTTTCTGTGGCGTGTCTATCATATGTTGAGCAAATCTGGATAGACGCTCGAACTGTGTTGTGTATTCCCTGACATTCCATCCTCCTTGGACTAGATTGAGAAAGTTCCTTTCCTGTTGATCTCTCTCATCCTCTGGGAAATACTTTTCCAAAAATCGTCCTTTGAATGTCTCCCATGGCATAGCCTTAGCAGCATCGATCCCAATAGTGGCTCGCTCGGCTTCCCACCAATCTGCGGCGGCATAAGTGAGCTGAAACGTAGCAAGACGACGCTTCTCTTGTTCGCTGCATTCCAATGCTTCAAATATCAACTCCATTTCTCTTATCCATTGTTCCGCTTTTCATGGTTCTGTTAGTCCATCGAACTTCTCTGGACGTAACCCACGAAAATTTGCTAACAGCTTATCTCCAGTCTGTCTTGGTGGCGGGGGTGCAAAAGGTCTCTGGTGGGTGGAGTGATTATAGGTATCCCCCACATGCTCCATCCTTTGCATAAATGCTTCGAAAATTCCCGTCGGATCCATCCCTTCCGGAATAGGTGCTCCATTACGTGCTTGGTGATTTCTCAAGGGTCCTACCATGATGATAACGAGTATTGCCTACAAGAGACATATTGATCAGCTGAAAGTCTTCTCGTAGAAACGAAACCAAGATAGAACGAAAAGCAACAAGAACTAACAGTTCTACTAAACAACACATCAAACAACCAACAATCAATATCAAAAGTACTGCTCGTATATATAGATATCAAAAGATGTACCATGGAGTACTCAGTAACCATACCATGTACCACGTGGGACATAAGCAACACATCACTAATCTCAACTACTAATACTACTGCTAACATCTATACAAAGCTATGGTCAAATAGCTATCTCTCAAGCTCCCAAAAATCTAGTGGACAACATGTCCTGATAAAACTAACAAAACTAAGCCCTGCAGGTCCTGACTCAAAAGTCGTCAGCATCTGATCCTGCTGGTGGTGCCTCGTCCTCTGAATCAATCTCCATCTCCTCGAGTGGGTCATCCTCAACTGGTGCAACAAGATCTCCGACTACAACTCCTATATCCCAATCCTCTACTATCTCTGCATCATCATCCTCTATACCGTCTGCTATCGCCTAGTTGGCGACATCAACTGCTACTGCGGCGAATCCATCGGCTATATCAAGAGCTCCTGCTAACGCGGCCTCTCCCATAACAAAATCTGCTGGCTGTGCGACCATCTGAGCTATCCATCCTACTGCCATATCGGCCATAGCTGCCATATGCATAATGGGTCCAGCTGGTATCTGAAGCACAACTGGTACCTCTGGCACAACTACCTCCTCATCGGCTGCCTCCTCATCTACTACTATGTCTGCCTCAATAGCCTCTGGGTCTGGTACTGGATCCTCTGGCTCAAACTCTGGCTCCTCGGGGTCATTCTCAGGCTCATCATCATCTGCATCGTCTGCATGCTCATCCTCTACTGGGTCCTCGTCATCTATCGGCTCCTCCTCTCCATCTCCGTCTATGTCCTCATCGGCATGCTCATCCTCCTGAATCGGCTCATGCTCTGGAACTGGTATATCGGGTACCGGTGATGGTGGTGCTGCTGCAACTACAGGCTCTGGTGGACCGGCTACAATAGCTCTCAACTCAATCTCATCCATCTCGGGCTTACTCTGAACTAACCGTAATATCTCCTGACAAATGTCTCTACCAACTCTCGCAGTGTGGTAAGCATCCATACGCATCTGCGTCGGGTGAGTCCTCTCTGTCACATAAAGTGCTCTCCACATGTCCTCCTCAAAATGTCTACTAGCTATCTGGCATACACGCTCACGATAAAACTCTGGGTCAGCTGGCTCCACGGTATCCCCATGGATCACGTGTCCTCCATAAGCATCGGTAACAAACTGATGGAACTCTGGATCCATGCTATCCTGCAAAGGAAAACTATCTATCGTCAGGAAGACGAACTTATCTTATACTCATATCTCATCTCAGGAAATCTTAAATACTAGAACCAGATGGTGTGGGATCCATCAGTGAACGACAATATCAGAACCTAACCGTAATATAACCAGGGGCTCTGATACCAAAAACCCTGTCACGCCCCGGAGCAGCATAAATAGAGAAAAATAAATTTCCTTTATGGGTCCATAGGGAATGACAAGTGAAAGTCACTGATAATCCACACCACACAGTACTAGTCCAAACAGGAACAGTAAACAACTGAAATAAAAACACGGTTCTATCTATTACAAACATCAGAGTACGGTCCACAGGATCACAACAGGTCTGGAGACAACATATGCCCAAGTACCCGTTAACTACAAAGTACAACAGTAAAAGAAAAGTAGTAATATAACTACTATCTATCTTCAGGTCTTCAGCTAGCGTACGGATAGGCGTCAGCATAACTGGCATCAGTGGGGCCATTCTCTACGTAACTCCCTTCAGGGTAATCATTATCGCCATAAGTTTCGTCATCTGCATTGTAAAGGACAGGATAGTCTGGACGGGGAATGTCCAGGCAATAAAGGCCTTCAGCTTGTTGAAAGCTGAGTGAGCACTAACTAACACAGTCTCATAGAAATGACATAATTACCATTATGAACAGTATATGACAGTGATACTAAATATATAATCCTCATTCATTATTCAGACATATCATTAATCGATTCTTATCGACTCCCACTCTAAGACTGATTTCACAATACCCAACTGACTATCTCGAACTGATTATATCAGCACAACATACCAGTGCTCTTGTTCACCGCTATACCGCTTTTAAGAACTCTTGCGAGCACCCATACATTGTTCTCATATAACGACTGGTCCATGGATATACCCATACTCTTGTTCACCGCTTTTAAGAACTCTTACTGTTCACCGCTTTTAAGAACGCTTGCGAGTACGATACATACACAGCTCTGGTAATTCAAATCATGGGCGTGCCACATCTACTCTTGTTCACCGCTTTTAAGAACTCTTACTGTTCACCGCTTTTAAGAACTCTTGCGAGTACTGTGCACCCATAATTCTCACAATCCTGATCAAATCCTTGACATACACTTATTGGATTCAACCTGAGCGAATCATCAGCTCGACACACACAACCTTGAACATACAATTCCTCTTACTGACTCATTTCTCACTTATCCAATACTACCCAGTATTATTATCTCAAACTTACTACGTTATCGCGTCGTACTATTTCTAGCGTTCCGAACCCGACTACGTTACTCACCATATTATCTCAATCTCGTTATCGTATCCCATTACCTCCGTAATCCATAGTATCGCATAATAGGAACATGGAACAACAATTAAACAACTACGCATTATGAATTATAAACTGAAAGGAATACATTCATGTTCTGCTAGGTTCGATCGATTGAGGTCATCTCGATCGCTCGAAGAAAGTGCTGTTCAATCGATTGAAGTCTTCTCGATCGATCGAAGTGAAGGTAGTCTCGATCGATTGAACTCAGTTCGATCGATTGGGATCAGTGATGTTCGATCGCTCGAACTCAGTTCGATCGGTCGAACTTCGTCTTCTACAGATTCTGCCAGTGAACGTGCAGAATGTGCTAGGGGATGTTTGGATTATAATTATACGTCCAGAATATGTAAAACATCATAACTAAGATACCGAGTGAGTTTGGAACTCACCAAAAGTCGTAAGGGCGCGTTTGGTTCGGTTAAAAGCTTCGAGCTTTAATGGCGGCCTCTTTCTCTCGCCTGTCTCTGTCTCTCTCTTTCTATCTCTGTCTCGGTCTCTCTTTCTGTTCTTCTTCTTCTTCTTCTCAGCTTCTCTCTTCTCTGCTGAGTATATATATAGATATGTGTGTGTATATATAATATATGTATATGTGTATATAATATATAACACACTCACAAATCCTCTCTCAAACTCTAAGTTCAGTAAAACTCTCCCACACTCACGAGATTTATGTATATATAGAGAATGGGAGGGCAAGGTGGCAGCATTTGCGCAGAAACTGGAATTCTGATAATTACATTCTCGATCGATCGAAGGATGCTCGATCGATCGAACTCAGATCGGTCAGTTAGATCGATTGAAAAAGGGTTTGATCGATTGAAGTGGGGACCACGTATTAAATTCAGGTCGGTAGGGTTTCGATCGATTGAACAAGGTTCGATCGCTTGAACTGAAGGGTCTCGATCGCTCGAACTAGCTTCGATCGATCGAAGATGAAATTTCATGAATGGTTAAAGGAAGTATATAGAATCTCTCTGCATTAAATATTTATTGAAAAATACGGGGTATTACAAATATCGAACCATTTGACACCTAAAATTGAGATTCAAATATGGGAACATAATAAAGGTGCTAAAGCAGAATTTCACATACTTAGCATGGTATTGTTCAATGGGTTTGAGGATGTAGAGTAATTCAAAACGATAAAACAAAATTTCCCATATAGGAACCATAAAGGGTTTGCCTAATCCTTCATTTTCAAAATACATGCCTTTTAGGGTCAATTTTAGTCTCACATTCATATGAGGCTAACATAGAAAGAATTTTTCTCCTACTGTGAGGTTTTTTTTTTTTTTTTTTTGGTGATTTTGCTCAATTCTATATGATAATGTTAGCTTTACTTTGAATGGCATACTGATTAATGAGCAATTTCTGGAAATTTAGAGTAGTGCTATCCTTCCCAAATTTAAGTCTCAAAATTTGGTCCCATATGGATAACAGTTATATCACATTTAGTGGTACTGGTACCATAGCCACAACATGTGGTATGGCTGTTAAAGCTTTAGGAACCAAATTTAGAGTTTATAGCTAAAGAATCTCAGTTTCAAGAGAATGATAGTTACCTTATGATCCCACCAGTCAAACATTTACCTTTGATTTCACTATTTTGCATCATTTCACTATTTTATGAAGTATGATTGTAACAGTCCTTTAGTTTTTTGCTTTTCATTTTTCTTTCTTCTTTCTTTTCTATATTAGGCTGCTTGGGGAACAATTGTTTGGTCTGTGAACCTTTTTATTTCACTTGGCTTGTGAACCTATGATGTTTTTATTTCAATTGTTAAAAAATACTTGGAGTTGATGTAAAATTATTGTTTAGATTATTTCATGCTATAACAGGCCAATAAACTTCACGTTAAAAGGTTCTTTTGGTTTAATGGCATTTGCCTAAGGGTTATTCGGCTTTTGAATCTGAATCCAGTCTTTATTTGTTTATTTGGGCCTATTGATCTGAGATGTTGACCAACCCAACCCCCCATTTTTATTTTCAAATTCATAAAAAAAAAAAACCCCTTCAATCCTTTTTGGAAAAAATACTTCCATTTTTCAAAATTTCTATTTGGAAATAATTTGGGATGCAAATTTTGTGAAGCATAGCACTGCTCTCTTTTCTCTTAGAGCTATTTACTAATTTTTGGTTTTACCATTTCTTTGATGTAGGTGTGATTTTTTGTTGCTGGATTTGCATAGTATTAATCTACTTTGGATATCAGGTATCTCTTTTATTTTTCTTTTGTGTCTATATTTGATTTTTTTGTTTTCTGTTATAGCTATCAGTTTTGTGTTGCACCCCTCCGATTCAACTCCTTCAGAGGAATTTGCTTCCGATTTGGACAAAACTATCGGAAAAAAAAAAAAAACCCACATTTGTTTTATTACCAAGTTTTTGGTGAATAGGAATGGATTAAATTTACATTATCACCCCTCCAATTCAATTCCTAAATAGGGATCTGCATTGGATTTGAAAAGAAACTATTGAAAAAAGAATAAGTACAAAAACACATCAGTTTGCCATAGAAAAACAACTACATAAAATCAATACTCAAATTAGTATAAAAGCCAAAACATTGTTTAATTCATTAGTGATTAGTGTTTTGATTTGAAAATCTCTCTTGGCCCTGATCCAGTGCCAAATTTAGTTGTTGAAGTATATTTGAAAACTTTAGAGTTTAGATTAGATTTACAACTTTGGAAAAAAAGCTCACATTAACATGCTTTTGTTACAATTAATCATCCTAAATGTTAATTTGGTTTCAATTTGAGGCTTTGGAGTCTAAGAGACTAATGTTTTGAAGCTTGGGCTTATCACAATCTGGGTATGTGGGATTCATAGATAAATTGAATTGGCTATGCAATTGAGACACTACAATATCCACAACTGTTTATCCTGTTTTACGAGCTACTTGGGTCCTGTTTGTACCTGTCAAATCATATTTGTTATTTAACAGTGCTTTCTTTCCTTATATTCCAAAGTTAATGCATGTTCAGTCTTTGGTAAATCAAGAAAATGGGTTGATGGTGATATAACAGTCAAAATTCTTATTTGCACTAATGTTCCAAAAAGGTTGAGACGAAATTCTTAACTTAATGTTACGTTGTTTCTCTTTTCCATTTAACTGTTTGTCATATTCTTCGCCACATTGTAGTACAGATTTAGATTACAATTTCGACAGAAAGCCTTTCAAAGAATCACTACCCAGAGTTAAGATCCTGATATATTATTGCAAACAAATTATGTCCTTCCATTGTAGTAACAAGTCTTTTGAGTTCAGTTTACGGAGAATTCCATGTGATGGTATTTTTTTTACAGATTGTTCAACCTTGAATGTTGATTTAGTGTACTTTCTATTTGAGTTCTAGGACTAAATCTCTTTGTTGACCTTTTCTAATGTTCCCTCTCCTTATTTATGCCTAAGTGAATTGGCAAATGTTGGAATGCTGAGGGTTGATGGTGAAATGGTACGGCCACGGACATAAACTTTCTTTTTTTGGGTACTGAACTCAGTCGTTTCAGCAGGGAATAAATAAAATAACTTTGTTTACTTCATTGCTAAACCATAACTAAATGGTTCCTAATTTGTGACTTTGAAAATAAATTCTTCATTACCGTATTTTAACGTACCTATTTATTTGAGAAGTAGCATGCCCAGGGGATGAGGGGATGAACATAATGAGAAGATCCTTCGATGTATTTTACTTTTTTTTTCTACTCCCCTAATGGTTACAACTAACCTTAGCTTGGAAGCTTAATATCATGCACTAACTTTTTCTTAAATTAACTTTCCATACTCTTTTTTTTCCGAGATGTTAAACTAGAAATTTGTTTTTACATTTTGGGATTGACTGCTATACTGGGTTGGTCTTGATTAATTAGATTTGGCTCTTAAGTAATTTTTTTTTGGCTTAGATGAAAACCTGCATACTAAACTTGATGGGTTTCATTGTTGGAACTATCTACTCTGTTGAATTATTTACGAGGATTGAATGGGAAGGTAAAATGTTGTCGTTTTTTTGGATTAGAGTTCCCTTTTTTCTTCTATTTTTTCCCATTGATTCCATATACCACACGAAGCCTTTGGGTAGTGTTGAGTTAATGGAATTAAAACTGACTTCTTCTCTAATACACTAGCTTTTTCCCACTGATTAGAGCTCTCTTTCTTCTTCATTTTTCTTTATTTTTTTCTTTCATTTATAATGTTTAGAGTAGATAATGCTGCTTTTAATTACCAGTTGAATGGGTGAAGATTCAGCAGGTGTGGCTTTGCCATGTGTCATCAATGTTGTAGGCTGCTGCAACTTCGAGTTGCCGCTTGGAGTTCAAAGGTGAGGAAAATTAGATTAGAGAATGTGTGTTGGACGATTTGGAAATTGGTTAGAAATGGGAAGCTAATTTTTTTTTCTCCTTTTCGTTGCAACTTTTTATGGTTTTCGCTATTATTGTAGTCATTATTCTTATTATAATTTGTAGTCATTATTATTATTATAATTGTCGCAGTTAAGTATATTGTTGTACTTTCAATTTTATTTTATTTTTATTGAATGAAAATTATGAAATCAGATTGTATTCTAAGTGCAGTTAAATGGGGAGATACCAATTATTTGAGACTAATGTGACTATGGAGGTGTTTTTTTTTTTTTCTTCTGATGAAAATTGGAGGTTTCTTGTCACGCCCCAAAATCCAATTGGTGGATTTAAGGCACGTGACTGGCCACCAAGGCCTCATAACTTGTACACTTGCGGAAGCAACATAATTAAAGTTTATTACAGTTACAGGTCATGAAGACCATAATATTACAAATTATTCCAAATTTATTACATAATATTCTTATTGGCTAACTTGAGCCTTTAAATATTGCCTTTGAGAATTCCATTGGAATTACTCATGTTATTTAACTAGGTAGCTAGTATTTTAAGTTCTTCTTCTTCATCTATAGGTCTTCCTCAACCAGGTCATCTCCCACCTTCTTATACTTTTCATTACCTGAAAGGGGTTAGAAAGATTTGGAGAGTGTGAGTAGAAGACTCAATGAATAATCATAATCCTGGATGATGTGTATAAAGAGAAATCTGTATATCAGTGGTAAATGAGGTAAATATTGATCGCCGACGAATAGTTGCCGTTTATAGTTCTAAAAATATGCTTTGTCAGCCCATTTCATGTAGTTATTAGTTATTTTTTTAATAAGTATTCTAAATTTTGTAGCATTTGGAGCTTTGACTTGAAAATGCACAAAAATCCAATGATTAGTGGCTTTGGAAGTCATTCTGGGCTCCAACGGTGATTCCGGTGAAAGTCGAATGCAGTAGCAGCCTCGAAAAATTGTATTTTTGACAAGGAATACTTCAGATTTGATAAATTGCTCCAGATATAAAATGTAGATCTTCAAGTTACGGACGCGTGGCCGTTAACGGTGAGTCAATACGAGGTCCGAGTCAAAAGTTATTGCAATTCTACGATCGGTGCACAGAGCAGCGGAAAATCTGAGAAAAGTTGGAAAAGTGGAAATTTGCTGGAGCGACTCGTGCACGCAAGTCGCATGAGTGACCCGTTGAAAAAGTCAAAGTTGCGTATTTCAAAGCCCTGAATAGCCCTGTGCGATCCGAATTGGCTGAATACGTCCAGAAATGTAAATATAGTAGTTTTAGTACGATTTGGCTTAGGAAAGCTTCCTAAATCCTTCCAAACTCTATATAAATCCTATTCTAAATCAAATTTAGGGTTACACATCATTACACAATATTAGATATATCTATTTACAACAAAAACTTCAGCCATTGAAGAGAGGAAAGCAAGGAGAAGAAGAAGAAGAAGACCAAGGATTCCCATGGCCTCCTCCATCAACCTCTTGATGTTCATCAATTCTATGGCCAATTAAACTCAAGATCTAGGGTTTCAATGAAACCCTGGCCAAGTAATAGGGTGTATTTTATGTTTTTATTTTAGTTTTATTATGTATGGATGACAGTTACATGTTCCGAGGATTTTTATAAATAAATCGTACTTTTATTGATTAAATCGTTACTTTCAAAGTTTACTCTTGTCTTAGATCTATTTTGATGGTAGTGTGCTCAATGATCTATGCTTGCTATGCTTGTTTAGATTATTTACATGTAATGGTGCTTAAATTGAATTGTGCTATCAAGTATCCGAATAGTCCGTGCCTAGATTAGACGGATTGTACCACAACCCTAGTTTAGTGTAGGATAATTAGTGCTAACCAAAGATGGATTATGTTGGTGCTTGAACCATAGTTATTTTCTTAACGGAGGAATTGGGCGTGTAGCTACAATTTCCCATTATCATCCAACTTAATAAGCTAAAGTAATTCATAAATACCCTTATTATGAAGCTAGTGGTGGATTTGCAATCCTAGGTTCCTTAAACATATTATAAAAATAACTAATTAATTGCTTTCATAATTTAGATTTACTTCTATCGTTATTAGTTTAATTAAAATCAAATTAAAATCTGTTTTTCTTAAATTAGCTAAATTTAGGTTTTAAAATTAAAGCGCGGTAGTTAATCAATCTCTGTGGGTTCGACCTTTACTTCCACACTGCAAATCTTTGGAAAAGTAAAGTATACTTTTATATCTTGATTTTGACAAGATCAATTTTTGGCGCCGTTGCCGGGGATTGCTAATTACTACCTTTAGTTTTAGAATCTTAGTTTAGTTAATTCGTAAATATTAGATTAGGTTTTCTTTTTCTTGTTTTTCGTTTTATTTTGAGTCACTAACTTTTCTTTTTATTTTGTAGTTTCTCGAGTCATCAAATTCTAACGTTTCCGGGAGGAATAGCTTAGCACATAAAAGGAGCTTACGCGAAAAAATATAAATAAAATAAAATAAATTGCTTCTTTTGAAACTCGCTTTAAACCACTGTAAGTCAGGGCGCTGTGACGCACTATTTGCATTAGTTTAGGGTTAATTGCGCTACATTAGCTAGGACACCCAGGGCGCTGGGAATTGACGTGGTCACTGCATTACATTATAATTTACATGCATCACAGTAGTTAAGTGCTTGTTATCTTAGTTGCGTGATTGCTACTTGTTTTTTTTATTTATTATTTGAGTCAGTTTTTGTTTTTAGTTTATTTTCTTGTAGTTTATGTTTGGTACACGCTCAAGTAAACCGGAATTAAAACCTTGCGATCTTGAGCTTGAACGTACATTAAGAATTAACAAGTATTCAAACATAACTTCTAGAACTAGGTTAAACATAGACGGCGAATTAACTCCGAAACCATCGTCGTTGTTTGAGTCCGAAATACGTAGTACCCTTAAAAACCTAAAGAAACCACGCTTTATTAACATAGAACCTATTCCAATGGCCGACATTGGAAACAACGAAAACAATGGAAATAAGCCTAATATACCGCCACCTCCTCCGCTTAAAGATTATTTTATTCCTACGACTTACACGCCTCAAGCAGGTATCGAACTACCGGAGGCGACGACATCTCACTTTGAGATAAAGTCGTCTACCATCTCGCTACTTCCTTCTTTCCATGGCCGTATAAATGAAGACCCTTATCAGCACTTAGGGGATTTCCAAGATATATGTTCTACGTTAAAAATCCAAAATTTCACTGATGATGAATTAAAACTGCGTCTCTTTCCATTCTCTTTAAAAGATAAAGCGAAGTATTGGCTCCAATCTTTGGAGCCAAACACTATAAAAACATGGGAAGCATTACATACTGCATTTTTATAAAAGTTTTTTCCAATCACAAGAAAAAATCAAATAAGAAAATCTATAACTAATTTTGTAATGCAAGATGGGGAAACACTTTATGACATATGGGAGAAATTTAAAGAATTATTACGTTCCTGCCCACATCATCAGGTTCCTAAGTGGCAGTTGGTACAGGTCTTTTACGAGGGACTTATTCCCTCAGTCCGTAATACCGTCGATGCCGTTTGTGCTGGTACCTTCCTACACAAAAGCGCCAATGAGGCCTGGAAAATTTTTGAAGCATTAAGTGAGAATTCGATGCACCAAGCGGTGTCGGTACGTTCTGAGGGGTATCATCTGCAACCCAAACGTGAGGTAAAGTTTGAGTCAAGTCATTCAATTGAATTTCAGGAACTATCTAAAAAACTTGACCGACTTTTGACAATGAACCAAACAACAGCCCCACCCGCTCATGAAGTATGTACAATATGTTCCAATCCGTCACATTCTATCCTTGCATGTCCATCGGCAAGTCAATTTTCGGAATTCGTGGAGCAACACATTAATTCTATTCAACAATACCCACGAAATAATTATAATTCGACTACTAATAATCAGGACGCGCCATGGAGAAACCATCCTAACTTCTCGTGAAAAAATAATAATAATAATCCTAATGAGGCGACTAATTTTCCTAATGCATATCGACCTCAGTTTCAACCTAATCAATACCAACAACCGCCTCCTAATCCGAACTCTCCAAGGGGTAATGTTTTTGAGGAAAAGGTGTTGGCGTCCCTTAATAAAATCGAAACACAAGTACAGGGACAAGCACAAATAGGGCACTCACACACACAATCCATTGCGAAGCTTGAGTCCCAAATGGGACAACTAGCTACTGTGGTGGTCGTAGAAATGAGGGGAGGTTACCTAGTCAAACAATTCAAAACCCTAAGGGACAATATGAGGTTAAGGGGTCGAATGAGCAAGTAAACGTCGTCTCAACTAGGTTGACTACACGAGAGGAAGAGGTAATAGAAATTTCGAATGAGAATGTGATAGATATGAACATCAACTCTAATACAAAGAAGGGTAAGGACGCAAGCCAAAATAAGAAAGAAAAAGAAACGGTCCTGACTAATCATATACCGAAATTGCCCTTTCCACCAAACGTTGATGAACCATCAAATTTTCCAAAGAAAGGGTCAAAGGTTGAGGATATACTCGAGGTATTTAAACAAGTTAAAATCAATATTCCATTCCTCGATGCTATTAAACAAATTCCCGCTTACGCTAAATGTCTTAAAGACCTATGCACTCAAAAACGTAAATTGCGTAGTCACACTCCGAAAAAGGTCTTTCTCATGGAAAAAGTTAGCTCAATATTCCAACACGCTACTCCGAAATATAAAGATCCAGGTACGCCTACGATATCATGTTTCATAGGTGACACTATTATTCATCGGGCTCTCCTTGACTTAGGAGCTAGTGTTAACATCTTACCTTATCACGTCTACAAATAACTAGGACTAGGTGAACTTAAACCTACGGCCGCTACAATACAATTAGCGGATCGTTCTATTAAAATACCTAGAGGAATCGTCGAGGATGTCTTGGTTAAAGTTGATAAATGCTATTATCCTGTCGATTTCATGGTCCTTGACACTGAACCCGTGCTAGATTCTAAGAAACACACACCTATCATCTTAGGCCGTCCATTCTTAGCGACTGCTAATGCTCGTGTTAATTGTAGGACGGGGGTAATGAAAGTGTCGTTTGGGAACATGAACTTGAAATTGAACATGTTTAACGCTGTCGATCAACCTCTTAAAGACGACGATTACCTATGTGAGGCGGAGAGTGAGGTAAGATGGAATATTGAGCCTAACAGAGAACTGAATACGGGTGAGGAAAATAATAAAATTCATGATGAGCGGATGAATTTAAATAATCCAGACCCTAATGATGAATTCACTCGGAAGGTAAGAAATAGATTTGAACATAATAAGGATGATCTGTCAAATGAATTAATCCAAAGCAACATTATTTCTGCTTACCACCGAGCTCTTCCTGATATCCTTAGGGGTACACAGTCCGATTTACGGCCTCCTTGAATCTTGAGCTAGAATGGTCTAACTAAAGACGTAAAAGATAGCACTTCTTAGGAGGCAATCCAAGCTTTAATTCGTTTGTTTTAATGATTTTGACTATTTTTGTGTCGTTTTGGTTTGTTTTTAAGTTTCTGGACAGGTTTGGGGGTTGGAGTAAAGTTATTTTTAATTTATATACATAAAATAGGTGAAACAAGAGAAAATACCATCCTCGCTCGCGCGAGAATGTGCCTTAGTTTTTTTTTCTAACTTTCTTTTTTTTATGACCCCCTTAGGTTCATGTAGCGCCTCAGCTCGCTGGTGCGAGGCTTCCTCGCTCGCGCGAGCTTGAAAAAAAAAAATTCTCGCAGAGGGATTCGCGCTCGCGACGGCCGCTCGCGCGGACCTCATCTTTCTGGATTTTCTTCTTTTGTTTTCTTCTATCCTCCTCCCATCCCTGGTTAGTAGTTTTTACTCTTCTGTTTTTGTTTCTTAGGTCCTTTTAGATCGATTTGTTTGTTATTTTCATAAGTTCTGGTTATCTTTTCTTTTCTTTTATAGTTTATTTTTGTGTTGTCTTCATAGTGTTATTAATTCTTATAGTTTATTTAATTTCGTTTAGTTTAGTTATAGTTCTTTTAGTTGCTTTTATTATTTTCTTTGTTTGTCTTTTATCAAGAAGTAACAGGTAACATTGAATTTTATTGACATATTCCTTTGTGTTCACCTGTTTGTGAATGCCGAGATCGAGGTATCGTCGTTCCTTCCTTACGTACTTTCCTTTCTTTCATTTTATTGTTTCATTGGGGATAATGAAAGGTTTAGGTTTGGGGGTATGCACATACATGCACATTATTATGCACTAATTTTTAAAAAAATTCGATTCTTGTGCTTAAATAAACGATGTTACCGACGTTTTTGCAATCTCAATTTGATACTTCTTGTTATGTAACTATGATTGTTATAGAATGGTAAACAAGGAAAGATGTGATTAAATATTTACTGAAGTCATGATGCAACATTCTAGGATATGTATCGTTAGAATCGTAGTTTTATATCATAGATTTGCACATAAACCTATGCACTACACGTAGTCGCTTGAATACATGTTTGATGTGAACTATAATATGATTCGGATTTCTGGATAACACAAGGTAGAGACTAGACCCGGTGAGCTTTTGAGCCTATCTTTTCTTTTTAGAGGGTTATAAATACATTTTGTGTTTGTCGAATTTCATTGAAATAATGCATTAACTTGTTGTTTAGTCTCATTATTCTTATTTTGGTTGAGAGTCAAGTTAAAATATTTGCTACCATGCTAAATAATCTTCCGTCGTAAATGTTGAGGAACCAAATAACCCTAGGACATGATTTTAGGCCTTCTTTGTTTATTACCGACCGATAAATGATAAATGTCCTTAGTTCGCCTTTTGAGCCGTAAAATGCCTTTTTCTTTAATTACCATTCTCCTGTTTTTACTCCAACTTGACCAACTTGGAGTTCACCACTGAAAGATTCATCACCTTTTAGTGTTGATAAGGCGATGTGTTGATTGGGAAGAAGAAGATAAGATGCTATTGGGGTAATTGCTTAGAAATCAATGAATAATCATCCGACAAGCAAGAAAAAAGGAGAAGAGATTGAAAAAAAAGGAAAGAAATTAAAAAAGAAATATGAAAAAGAAGATAATGAAAAGATGAAAGTTGGTAGAAGAGATGAAGAACATGCCTTACAATGCCATTCTGAAAACTACCTAATAAATCCTTTCTATTCTTTTTCACTGCCTGAACCACGTTATAACCTTTGAAAACTCCTATTTGATCCTAGGAAACATGGTTTGGATATGAAAACGATGGGAGGGGGATTAAAATATGGTAACGATTAATTTTTCTTGATTGTTGGCATCCTATCCATGAGACTACTATTCTTTCGTGTCATGTGTCTTATTCAAGTCATATGTGAGCATTTCTCATTTTGAAAACATATTTCCTTTGCTCCCATTTATTAGATAAAATTACACCTGTTTCTGAGTGTTTCATTTTAGAGTGTAATTGACATTGTGAGATTCGTAGTCGAGACATAGTTAATTGATTATTCGAAGTAAATTCCAAGTTCATGACATGCGCGTGTTCATTTGACTATTATATCACACACGTGCAATTTTATGAGAAACTCTATTGATTTATACGATGCATGTGCTTGGGATTATTTTTCATGACTTAGGTGGATGTTTCATTATGTTTCTTTTGTTCATTATTCTATTTCAAATCATTGTTTTATAATAAGGAGTATTGACTATTAGTTCTTTGTTCTTAATAAAATTTGTTTTAAAATTTACAAGTTAATAAAGATGGTTGTGGGTGACTTGTTAACGAGAACCCTCACGAGACTTCACTCGTCCGACTAGGGACACCTAGAGGTTTAAAAGGCTTGTTGCATATGCTAAATGCAATCGTGATCCATGTGAAAATGGAGTAGTATTTGTATTAGTAGTTTTATTTTTCTATTCTTTTTGCTCGAGGACTAGCAAAGTGTAGGTTTGGGGGTGTGATTAGCGACAAATAGTTACCGTTTATAGTTCTAAAAATACGCTTTGTTAGCCCATTTCATGTAGTTATTAGTTATTTTATAATAAGTATTCTAAATTTTGTAGGATTTGGAGCTTTAACTTGAAAATGCACAAAAATCCAATGATTAGTGGCTTTGGAAGTCATTCTGGGCTCCAACGGTGATTCCGGTGAAAGCTGAATGCAGTAGCAGCCTCGAAAAATTACATTTTTGACAAGGAATACTTCAGATTTGAGAAATTTCTCCAGAGATATAAACTTTAGATCTTTGGGTTACGGACGCGTGGCCGTAAACGGTGAGTCAATACGAGGTCCGAGTCAAACGTTATCGCAATTCTACGATAGGTGCGCAGAGCAGTGGAAAATCTAAGAAAAGTTGGAAAAGTGGAAATTCGCTGGAGCGACCCGTTGAAAAAGTCAAAGGTGCGTATTTCGAGGCCCTGAAGAGCCCTGTGCGATCCGAATTGGCTGAATACGTCCAGAAATGTAAATATAGCAGTTTTAGTACGATTTGGCTTAAGAAAGCTTCCTAAATCCTTCCAAACTCTATATAAATCCTATTCTAAATCAAATTTAGGGTTACACATCATTACACAACATTAGATATATCTATTTACAACAAAAACTTCAGCCATTAAAGAGAGGAAAGCAAGGAGAAGAAGAAGAAGAAGACCAAGGATTCCCATGGCCTCCTCCATCAACCTCTTGCCGTTCATCAATTCTATGGCCAATTAAACTCAAGATCTAGGGTTTCAATGAAACCCTAGCCAAGTAATAGGGTGTATTTTATGTTTTTATTTTAGTTTTATTATGTATGAATGACAGTTACATGTTCCGAGAATTTTTATAAATAAATCGTACTTTTATTGATTAAATCGTTACTTTCAAAGTTTACTCTTGTCTTAGATCTATTTTGATGGTAATGTGCTCAATGATCTATGCTTGCTGTGCTTGTTTAGATTATTTACATGTAATGGTGCTTAAATTGAATTGTGCTATCAAGTATCCAAATAATCCATGCCTAGATTAGACGGATTATACCAAAACCCTAGTTTAGTGTGGGATAATTAGTGCTAACCGAAGATGGATTATGTTGGTACTTAAACCATAGTTATTTTCTTGACGGAGGAATTGGGCTTGTAGCTACAATTTCCATTATCATCCAACTTAATAAGCTAAAGTAATTCATAAATACCCTTATTATGAAGCTAGTGGTGGATTTGCAATCCTAGGTTCCTTAAACTTATTATAAAAACAACTATTTAATTGCTTTCATAATTTAGATTTACTTCTATCGTTATTAGTTTAATTAAAAGTCAAATTAAAATATGTTTTTCTTAAATTAGCTAAATTTAGGTTTTAAAATTAAAGCGTGGTAGTTAATCAATCTCTGTGGGTTCGACCTTTACTTCCACACTGCAAATCTTTAGAAAAGTAAAGTATACTTTTATATCTTGATTTTGACAAGATCAAATATAACAATTGGTATATCGAGAGAGTAGAACATCATCAAGACAGGTATAATGAATACATATTTAGAAGGTCAGATTACCAACCACCCATTCACGTATACATATATATACATATATTACAATAGCTAGCTGATCAGAAGCACTCGTAGACCCAATAAGGAGGGTCGGCCAACTATGGGGCCACTCGTAGATCCAATAGGGATCATCCCACATAGGGGCTCGTAAATTCTTAATAGAACCAATATATAATCACGTAGAATGGTGGTAGTTGACATTTGAATCAATGAAATATGGAACTTACAATAATATCAAATAAGATAGCTTCTTTCAGTGGAACGAATTGAAGTGTTCTAAAACAAATATAAGAACAACGATTTCATAATTAGATTAAAACTTGTTCAAGTAATAGGATAAGATTCACTCGTGAGGAGTTGAATCAGTAAAAGGGAAAACGATCACTCACCTTGGTAGTTTGTATGATTATAGTACTTCTTTTGTAAATAATTTAACCCTCAAGTCCTGCACAATGTATTTGATAAAACTTGTCATTTAGTCTAACTTCAAAGCGTAGGGGTAAAACTGTAATTATGGCTTCTTAGGGGTATTTTTGTAATTCTACCAAAATTGAATTTTCCCTTACTAAAATAATCTTTATATTATTACAAAACGCCATTGGCTATAGTGGATTCGGAGTTCGTTAAAATAATATATGAAAAATTATATAGCTTTTCTATATCAACTTTGCTCCAAAATAAGTGATACAATTTTTTATCCCCAATCTGTAGGAAAATAGTGTCTAAATATTCTAAATATTATTCTGGTCACAACGATATTGACCATTTATTTTTTGGAGTTTTACAAAATTTTAAAAGTAATTTTAATGTTAAAAATTCATATTCTATAGCCAAGTTACAAATTGAAAATTCAAATAAATACCAGTTGGTATCCGTAACTCACCAAATTTTGAAAAAATTCTTTAAAATGATTTGTGATGAATTGATAAATTTATAATGACCAAAATACTCTTAGTGTTGTTAATAAATGATTGAAAATATGAACAAGGGGTACAAGATATCAAAAGGAGTAAAAGACATAATTTACTCACTAATTGACGATAGAGTTTGAAGCTTGTAGTTTTGGTTCAACTTCCTTCACCACTGGAATCACCACCACTACTCTAGTATTTTTTTTTTCAAACCACCCCCTTTATGAGTTTACAAGAATTTTGCTCCCTCTTTCTTTCTCCTAAGATTCCCCCTCTTTATCTCTTTATCTCTCTCTCTCTCTCTCTCTCTCTCTCTCACCTTAATTTCTTCCTTATCTCTCTAACTCTCTCTTACTAAATTCTCTTAAGATATATGAATTAAACCATATGGAAGCCTCCATATTTATACTGTGAATTGAGAGATGAGGTTTACTTATATTAATTATGTATATTAAATGAAGCATTGCATTGGAGAATACAACACGAAACAAACACATGCATTAACAGGGGAGAGTAATTGAGCATACTTCATTAATTGAAGTTTGAGTTTTAACTCTTTGTATGATATAAGTTTCCGTAATTTCCACTTAGGCTATTTTCTGAAGTCACATGTAGGTTAGTTGGTTAGGTGAAAGACCACTGAGTCTTTGACACATGTTAAAGGATAATTGGGTGGTTAAAACATAAAAATATATGATAAAATTTAACGAATTTTAATAATGAAAATTTGGATCTTGACATTCTCCCCTACTTAAGAAAGTTTGGTCCCCAAACTTAACTTACCTTATTAATTGAAAAGTTGTGGGTATTTGGTTCGCATTTCATCTTCTCTTTCCCACGTAGCTTCTTCTACTGCGTGATTCTGCCAAAGGACCTTAACTAACGGAATGACCTTAGTTCTCAGAACTTGGTCACGACGATCCAGAATTTGAACCGGTTGTTCCACGTAGGTAAGATCTTCTTGCACATCCAAAGGTTCGTAGGCTAACACATGGCTGGGGTCTGATATATAACGACGAAGCATAGACACTTGAAATATGTGGTGGACGTTAGATAGATCCGTAGGTAACGCCAAACGATAAGCTACAACTCCAACTCGATCTAAGATCTTGAACGGTCCGATATAACGAGGATTGAGTTTACCCTTCCTGCCAAAACGAACTATGTCCTTTGAAGGTGAAACTTTGAGAAACACATGATCACCTTTCTCAAACTCTAGATATTTTCTACGTGTATCTGCATAACTCTTGTGCCTATTTGTGTCGTCTGAAGCCGTTGATGAATGAGTTGAATCTTTTCTGTCGTTAGCTGAACAATCTCTGGTCCCAAAATTTTCCTTTCACCAACCTCGGTCCAATATATAGGACATCGACACTTCCTTCCATAAAGTGCTTCATATGGTGCCATGCCAATGCTTGCATGAAAACTGTTATTATATGCAAATTCTACTAAAGATAGGTGTTCTTCCCAGCTACCTCTGAAATCTAGAACACTAAGTCGAAGCATATCCTCCAAAATTTGAATTACTCGCTTAGATTGTCCATCTGTTTGAGGGTAAAAAGCGGTGCTGAAATTAAGAGTAGTTCCCAAAACCCTTTGTAAGCTCTTCCAAAATCGTGATACGAATCTTGGATCTCTATCAGAAACTATAGTAACCAGTGTACCATGAAGCCTAATAATCTCATCAATATACAATACTGCTAACTTTTCTAGTGAATGAGTGACTTTAATTGCTAGGAAAATGAGCTAATTTTGTCAATCTGTCAACAATTACACAAATAGCGTCACTTTGCTTCGAAGATCGTGGTAATCCAACTACAAAGTCCATGGTGATATGCTCCCATTTCCAATCTGGGATAGAAAGTGATTGAAGAACTCCACTCGGTAGTTGATGCTCTGCCTTAACTTATTGAAAATGCAGACAACGTGATATAAAGTCAGCGATCTCTCTTTTCATGTTGGGGCACCATAAGTATTTTTTCATATCTTGATACATTTTAGTACTACCTAGGTGTACTGCAAATCTAGAAGAATGTGCTTCTTCCATTACTTTTTTCTTAATCTCAGGAGGGTTTGGTACATAGATACGGTCTTAATATAGTAGAATACTGTCTCGTGATATAAATTCAGGTCTCTTCCCTTCTGGTATCTCCTTTGAAATCTTGTTAGGTAGTCGTCTTGCATTTGAGCTTCTTTCACCTCATTGATGACTATTGGTTGTGCAACAAGAGCTGCTAATATACCACTGTAATGATGAGAGGTAACTTTCAAAGTCTTCGATCAATTGTTGTTGTGTAGTGAGTAAGTAAGCCAGATTTCCTGAAGATTTTGACCTAAAGCATCAGCTACGACATTAGCCTTACCGGGATGATATTGGATATCAAGATCGTAGTCTTTCATCAACTCAAGCCATCTTCGTTGCCTCATATTCAATTCCTTCTGAGAGAATAGATACTTTAAACTCTTGTGATCGATGAAAATCTCACATCTTTCACCATATAGGTAATGACGCCAAATCTTTAAGGCGAACACTACTACGGCTAGTTCCAAGTCATGAGTAGGGTAGTTCTTTTCATGAATTTTGAGCTGTCTAGATGTATATGCAATAACTTTACCATGTTGCATTAGAACACATCCCAACCCTCGATGGGAAGCATCACTATAGATCACAAACCCACCTTGTCCAGTAGGTATGCTTGAAATTGGTGCAGAAACCAATCTGTTCTTCAACTTTTGTAAACATTGCTCACGATCATCAATCCATTCAAAAGGTACGCCCTTTTGTGTCAATTAAGTCATTGGCCCAGCTATCTTGGAGAAGTCTTTGACAAATCTTTGGTTATATCCCGCCAAACCTAGGAAGCTACGTACTTCTATCACAGTTGTTGGTCTCGGCCAAGACATGATCGCCACCACCTTTTGTGGGTCAACTAATACGCCTTCTTTTGAGATCACATGCCCCAAGAAAGAAATCTTTGGAAGCCAGAACTCATATTTCTTGAATTTAGCAAATAGTTGGCGATCTCTCAATGTCTGTAGTACCGTCCTCAAATGACGTTCATGCTCCTCAAGACTCTTAGAATAGATAAGGATATCGTCAATGAATACTATTACAAATTCATCAAGATAGGGCTTGAACACTCGATTCATCAAATCCATGAATGCAGCAGGAGCATTAGTAATACCAAAAGGCATTAATACTGCGAATTCGTAATGACCATATCGAGTTCGAAAAGCCGTCTTTTCTACATCTTCTGCTTTAATCTTCAATTGATGGTAACCTGATCTCAGTTCAATCTTTGAGAACACTTGTGCTCCTTGTAATTGATCGAATAAATCGTCAATCCTTCGAAGAGGATATCGATTCTTTATCATCACCTTGTTCAACTCACGGTAATCGACACATAACCTCATAGTCCTATCTTTCTTCTTTACAAATAGAACAGGTGCACACCTAGGGAGAAGTGCTAGGTCTAATAAAACCTTTATCCCATAATTCTTGTAATTGCGTCTTTAACTCTATTAGTTCCATTAGAGCCATACGATAAGGGGTCTTCAGTATTGGTTGGGTATTTGGAACGAGATCAATAGTGAATTCAATCTCTCTATCGATCAGAATGTTAGGCAAGTCATCTGGAAAGACGTCTGAAAATTCCCTTACCACTTGGATATCTTCCAGAGTTACTTCTATAGGCGAATATTCTAGAATGATACAGAGATAACCTTGACATCCTTTTCTAAGTAATTCATTGGCTTTCATGGAAGAGATAAGACACGTATGAGGTAACATTGTACCCTTTCCTTCAAAAGAGAAGTAGGGTTGATCAGGAATTTGGAAAATGACTCTCTTTGTAACGCAATCGATAGTAGCATATACCGAAGATAACCAATCCATACCTAAGATGACATCAAAACCTTGAATCTCAAAAGGTATCAGGTCTATAAGTAATGGTACATTACTTATTATGATGTTGCAGGATCGATACACAAAGGTACCAATCATAGAATTTCTAGAGGGAGTAACGACGGATAGGTCATAACCTAAAGACTCTGGGGTTTTTATTGAATTTTGAGGCAAAATATGGTGATGCAAATGAATGAGTAGATCCTGAGTCCATAAGCGTATGAGCATCAATACCACAAATAGAAATGGTACCTGCCACTACAGCATTAGTTGTAGCCTCGCCACTTGTGATTAAGGCAAATACACGTCCCTGACGTTGTTGATTCTTCCCTTGATTCCCCTGATTTTGAGCCGGACAATGGTTGGTTGGAGTGGCAACTGGAACAACTTCCTTGCCAGTCTTCCACGTAGGGCATTCTCGGATCATATGACCCATTTCCCCACACTTGTAGCATGCTCCTGTACTCAGTCGATAGATACCCCAATGCACCTTCCCACATATTTTGCATGGAGACATTGTTCCACCCTATGGTCTACTTTTGTTCTGAAAGTTAGAACCTGCACTAGACGTTCCTTTAAACTATCTCTTGGTATTTCCTTGCCCTTTTCCCTGGTTGCTTGATTGTCTTTTAAAATTGTCTCAATTTTTTGAAGTTCTAAGCTTGTTTTTTCAGCCACAAGAGCACGGTCCAGCACCTCCTTGTATAACTTGAGTTTGAACATTTCCACCTTACTGCGTATGTGGATTTGCATACCATCTTCAAATTTCTTCACCTTTTTCTCCTCTGTAGGGATTAGATACGTGGCAAAACGGGATAAGGTAGAGAACTCCGTAGCATATTGGAGCACCGTCATGTTCCCCTGCTTTAGGTTCATAAAATCCTTAGCCTTCTGTTCCTTCATAGAGTCTGGAAAGTACATGCCATAGAATACCTCCAAGAATCGCTGCCAGCTCATCTCAGGCTCGCTTTCCTCCATTGTAGTCCACCAATGATCTACCTCTCCTACAAAGGTAAAGGTGGCATATTTCACTTTCTCTTCCTCAGGACATGGAAAAACTTTAAAAATCTTTTCCATCCGACGGACCCATGCTTCAGCCTTAGTAGGGTCCGCACTGCCATCAAAAGTTGGTGGTCGTAGTTTCTGAAATTGCTCCACCATTATCTGTATTCCTCGGTGTCCATTATTTTTACTTCCATTACCACTATCCTCAGAATTAGCTACTCTATCTTGGGCAGCATAAGCCAATCCTTCAATAATTTGTTCGACACATTCAAATCTAGCATTCACTGCTTCATCCATGCTGGTTAAGCTTACTCCTTGTTAGTACTTCTCTGACTACATAACAATAATTTAATTAGTAGTATTCCTTACCTTATGTTTATACCCTAATAGAAATTACCATACCTATTTATAGGTATGTAGCATACGGTCCTACTAAATAGTTGAGTCTTTCTAATGGCCCTAGAACTATTGCTCTGATAATTGGTGGATTTAAGGCACATGACTGGCCACCAAGGCCTCATAACTTGTACAGAGACTTGCGGAAGCAACATAATTAAAGTTTATTACAATTACAGGTCATGAAGACCATAATATTACAAATCATTCCAAATTTATTACATAATATTCTTATTGGCTAACTTGAGCCTTTAAATATTGCCTTTGAGAATTCCATTGGAATTACTCATGTTATTTGTCTAGGTAGCTAGTATTTTAAGTTCTTCTTCTTCTTCTTCTATAGGTCTTCCTCAACCAGGTTATCTCCCTCCTTCTTATACTTTTCATTACCTGAAAGGGGTTAGAAAGATTTGGAGAGTGTGAGTAGAAGACTCAGTGAATAATCATAATCCTGGATGATGTGTATAAAGAGAAATCTATATATCAGTGGTAAATGAGGTAAGTATAACAATTGGTATATCCATAGAGTAGAATATCATCGAGACAGGTATAACGAATACATATTAAGAAGGTCAGATTACCAACCACCCATTCACGTACACATATATATACATATACTGCAATAGCTAGCTGATCAGAAGCACTCATAGACCCAATAAGGAGGGTCGGCCAACTTTGGGGCCACTCGTAGATCCAATAGGGATCATCCCACATAGGGGCTCGTAAGTTCTTAATAGAACCAATATATAATCACGTAGAATGGTGGTAGTTGACATTTGAATCAATGAAATATGGAATTGAATCAATGAAATATGGAACTTACAATAATATCAAATAAGATAGCCTCTTTCAGTGGAACGAATTGAAGTGTTCCAGAACAAATATAAGAACAACGATTTCATAATTAGAATAAAACTTGTTCAAGTAATAGGATAAGATTCACTTGTGAGGAGTTGAATCAGTAAAAGGGAAAACGATCACTCACCTTGGTAGTTTGTGTGATTATAGTACTTCTTTTGTAGAGAATTTAACCCTCAAGTCCTATACAATGTATTTGATAAAACTTGTCATTTAGTCTAACTTCAAAGCGTAGGGGTAAAACTGTAATTATGGCTTCTTAGGGGTATTTTTGTAATTTTACCAAAATCAAATTTTCCCTTACTAAAATAATCTTTATATTATTACAAAACGTCATTGGCTACGTACAGTGGATTCAGAGTTCGTTAAAATAGTATATGAAAAATTATATAGCTTTTCTATATCGACTTTGCTCCAAAATAAGTGATACAATTTTTTATCCCCAAGCTTTCAGAAAATAGTGTCTAAATATTCTAAATATTATTCTGGTCACAACTATATTGACCATTTATTTTTTGGAGTTTTACAAAATTTTAAAAGCAATTTTAATGTTAAAAATTCATATTCTATATCCATGTTACAAACTGAAAATTCAGATAAATACCAGTTGGTATCCGGAACTCACCAAATTTTGGAAAAATTCTTTAAAATGATTTGTGATGAATTGACAAATTTAAAATGACCAAAATACACTTAGTGTTGTTAATGAATGATTGAAAATATGAACAAGGGGTACAAGATATCAAAAGGAGTAAAAGATATAATTTACTCACTAATTGACGATAGAGTTTGAAGCTTGTAGTTTTGGTTCAACTTCCTTCACCACTGGAATCACCACCACTACTCTAGTATTTTTTTTTCAAACAACCCCCTTTATGAGTTTACAAGAATTTTGCTTCCCTCTTTCTTTCTCCTAAGATTCCCCCTCTTTATCTCTTTATCTCTCTCTCACTCTCTCTCTCTCTCTCTCTCTCTCTCTCTCTCTCACACACACACACACACACACACACACCTTAATTTCTTCCTTAGCTCTCTAACTCTCTCGTACTAAATTCTGTCAAGATGAGTGAATTAAACCATATGGAAGCCTCCATATTTATACTGTGAATTGAGAGATGAGGTTTACTTATATTAATTATGTATATTAAATGAAGCGTTGCATTGGAGAATACAACATGAAACAAAACACATGCATTAACAGGGGAGAGTAATTGAGCATACTTCATTAATTGAAGTTTGAGTTTTAACTCTTTGTATGATAAAAGTTTTCGTAACATTTGTGTTAGGTAGAAGTTTTCCACTTAGGCTATTTTCTGAAGTCACATATAGGTTAGTTGGTTAGGTGAAAGACCACTGAGTCTTTGACACATGTCAAAGGTTAATTGGGTGGTTAAAACATAAAAATATATGATAAAATTTAACGATTTTTAATAATGAAAATTTGAGTCGTGACATTTATTACTTGTTGTAAGAACTTCTATGTGCTTTATTTTGCACAATTGCTGTGTATTTTGTTCATATTAGTTTGTTTATGAATTATTTTATTACATTCTAATGGTTTGAACATTCTACAGACCAGATCAAACTAACATTCATACAAAATTGAGGCTTAGATTGGAGTTAAAAACAAGTTTTATGCAAATTTGGGCTAAGTTAAATTTTCCTTTTTTTTTTCTTTACACCGTGCCCACAGGCACAGGTAATTACTAGTATATAGATAGAGATGATCTTGATATTTTCATAAAGCTTAACCTAAGTTTCAAGAAAGAGGCCAAAGAGGGGGATTTGATTGCTTAGAGCTTCTCGACACCAAACGATGACCATTCATCCGCTGATTTTCACCAAATTTAATATTTGAGCTCTTCGAGGTAAGGCCGTCGTTTTGATACCTATAAGGCTTGTTCGGCTAAGTTTTCCGAAAAGTTATTTTCTACAATTTTTCATGAAAGTTGATAATTGGAATTGTGATTAATAGGAATGTACTAGAAGGACTTCTGCACTTTCTCTGTACTTGGGTTTTCTTTGGATCGAATTATAGGAGCGTTATTCGGAGGTGAGTGATTCAACTATGTATTTGGAATGATTTCTTGACATGTATTTATGTTTTGTATGAATAGCATGTGTTAGTTTCTAGATATATATTGTGTAGTTCATATTGAGCGATTATATTGATAAGTAGGCCCAATAGCACGGTGAATATTTTGATTATCAAAAGCATGCTGATGTGTAATTTGAGCATGTTGAGTTGTTATTTGGGTTAAAGGAGCACGTGGTTACTAAGCCATTTTATGGATCCGATATAGGCATTAAGCTGGTCGCATGATTAAAGAAAAGAATTGTGGGTCTTACCTTTTCGCATGGACTTATTGGTGAGGAGTCCTGAATTAGGAGTATGGAATGTACACATGAGACTCTGAAGACTAGTATGAAATGTAGAGATATGAATATGCGAGCATGTTTATCATTCATGTGCATATGTTGTTTTATTCACTAAGCATTAGCTTAAACAAATTGAATATGTGTGGTTATTTAAATAACCATTGCAGGTATTAATGCCAGAGAGGAATCGCAAAAGTGAGCACGTGGGTTGGGAGTTCACTTAGAAGACGACTTAATATGTCTATCTCGTAGTTTTGAATTAGAAATATGGTGACAAGGTTTTTATGACTTTTACCTATGTTTAACTTAGAATTGTAGAATGAATTTGTGATATTGTAATAGCTTTGAATCTTTTGTGATTACTTTTTAGTAATGTTTTAATCCAGTTGGGACCGCTTTGGAAATGCATTTGGCGTGTGTGTTTAATCCCCGATTGAAATTTAGAAAACTTTTAAACTTGGAATTGCTGCAGAAAGGGGGCTGCTGCTATAAAACAGTCGACTAGACGAGGGGACAGTCGACTGAACCAAGTAAACAGTCGACTGGAATTTGTTTCAAAACACGCATTCTGCTAGACATGGATCAGTCAATCAAACGAGCCCAGTCGACTGAACTTTTGAGTCATCAGTCAACCGGACCTAGGGTCAGTCAACTGAAGGTGGCTGCTAGGGATTTCTTACTCATTGCAACTCTGAGTCAGTCCACTGAGGTCCTGACCAAGTCGACTAGACTACTGGTTTTAAAAATGTTTTGTTTTCTATTCTACTGCATGTGTTCTTCAAACTAATTTTTGGGAACATTAATGAATTGGTTTAGCCTCAATGGCGTGCCAAAGCCTTCGGTTATGCTATTGTGGAATCGGGCTGTGACATTATGAGACTTAGATCCATTAATTATTCATAAATATAGTTGAGATCAACCTTAATTCTCTTGTAAATCACAAATTTACATAAAATTAAGGGGTCAACTCAAGAGATTCAAGTGGGATATTGAATATCCCGTGATTCCCTAGAGAGAGCATAAAAAAATGGATGAAATCGAAACCCAATTGATGATCTAAATTGAATTCTACTTTGAAAAACTTGTCTTATCTTATACTCAAAGCTATCTTGATCCAAATCAAACAAATACAGGAAAGAATTCAATCACAATTCAAGTGGTGTGTGATGAAATGAGGTGGGAAGAGACTTTTTGAAAATTGTGTAAAAGAAGATCTTAGAATTCTATGAATTGTGATTGAATTTAGACTAAAACTAACTAAAATTAGATGATTACCTTCAAAAATCCTCACATTTTCTTTGTTTGGTGGAGACCTTCAAGTATCACTCTTCTTCAAGATCCTTATTTAATCTCTTGAATTCTCTTCAAAATTCTCTCTCAATTGTATATATGATCCAACCTTTTTCTTCTTCCCCCCCCCCCCCTATAATGGAGATAAACATCTCCTTATATAGACAAAACATGGGAGGTTAATTGGGTAATTTCAGGGTAATTATGCATGTGCCATGGCATCTTTATTTGTTCAATACGTATCTTTAAAAAAATAGTCTATTACAACGGGCGACACTCAGTGAGTGCTGGTCCGGCACTCACGGACTGCTAGTGCGGCACTCAGTGAGTGACGCCGGCTTCTCCGCGTGCCACCTCATATTTATACATATATATACATATTTTTTCTTTTCTTTTATTTCTTTTTTGTTTTCATTTTCTTTTCTTTTGAAATTCTTTTTTCTTTTTTTTTTTTTCCATTTTCTTTGATAAAAAAAAAAAAACAAAATCCATTTTAATTATATTTTTAGACTAATTTTTATACTTTTCTCATACGTATTCTACACCCAAAAATTCCCCTATTTCTCTCTCTTTTTCTCTGAAAATTTTATCGAGATTGAAGAACCTTCCGAAGAGCTTGAATCGCCTTAAAGATTTTCGAATTCCGTTGGACATTGTGGTCATCAATTTTAGAGGTAGTCATCTCTTGAATTTGACGGTCGGTCAAATTTGAGGTGTCTACACCCAAGACTGAGTCCATCAGTCGACTGGACCGGGCTGTTGAGCTGTGAGACCTCTGTGACTTCCAAAGCAGTCGATTGGGATGCCGCTACAGTCAACTGGTTTGCTGTTTTCAAAATGAAATCTTTTTTTTAAGTGTTTTCAAATGGATAAAATTTTTTATAACTCTAAAAATGACGGATCCTATTTATTTTCATTCCGCTGCTATAATCTTCAAATGAATTGGATGAGCTTTGGTGGCATGTCACGTGTCCTATTTTCGCCCGTAGCAGGATGAGTCGTGACAATTTGAAATGATAATGTTTTATGATATTGAATACTATGGGAAGATAATTTCATATTTATCAGTTATGGAAGGATATATTTTGGCTTGAAGGGAAGTTAGCTGAACCAAAGCACAACATGGACCAGATTCATGATCAGATTGGTGGAGATAAAATATGGTATTTTTTACCAGATAATTTTTATCAGACTACTTGTATAACACTCGTATGCGTGTTATTGCATTTTATTTTATTGTCACGCACGATAATGTGTTGTGATGTGCATTTGCGGCACATGTATGTGTGAGTTTTTACTCACGAGTTGATTTGGGTGTCTGTGTAAGAGAACCCTCTGAGACTGTGTGGAATGAGTGTTTAGTTGTTGTGACGTCTCTCCGAGATTGAGACGGTTATTGTGGAATACCCTAAATGTTTATCTGAAAATAAATGTTTACCTGTGTATTTCACTATCTGTATTATTATCTGGTTTAGAATATATTTATGATGTTAATTTTAGTATCCTGATGAGGACGATTTAACACGCTACATAATTAGTAGGCTATTTAGTAATTTCATAAAATTATGTGAAATAGCATTTTAGCAACCAAACGAAACTTAGGCGAAAACGTTAATAATTTTTATTTTTCACTCGTGAAGCAATGAATTAGGCGTGTAAGAAGTTTCAGAGAATAATTAGGAGTTTTGAGAACTCACGGGGAGGTAAACACAATTTTCGAGAGTCGTGCCTATATATAGAAAGAGGTGAGATATTTTGCAGTCAAAATCTAATTTGCTTCTAAGAGGAAGAGAGAGAAAAGGGAGATTTGGTTCATTCGAGCTTGCGATGTTCATTTTCAACGATCCGTCCGTTGATCAAATTATTTTATCAAAAATTCGAAATCCTCGAGGTAAGGCCGTCGTTTTGATATTTACTAGGTATTGTTTGGATAAGTTTTTTGAAACTTGTTTTTTAGAATTTTTTTTAAAAAGTTTGTTAATCAGACTTTTAATCGATATGAATTCTACTAGACGGACTTCTGCACGTACTTTGTGCTTGGGTTTTCTTTGGAACGCATTTTAGGAGCATTAATCGGAGGTGAGTGATTCAATTATGTGTTTTGGAATGATTTCTTGACATGTGTTAGTTTATAGATATATGTTATATAGTTCAAATTAGGCGATTATATGGATAAGTAGGCCTAATTGTATGGTGAAATATTTTGATTATGTCGAAAGAATGGTAATATGTGATTTGAGCATGTTTAGTTGCTATTTGGTTCAAAGAAGCACGTGGTACCAAGCCATCTTGTGGGGCCGATATAGGCATATGGTCGTATGTTTGAAGAAAAGAAACGTGGGTCTTACCTAGTCGCGTGGACTTATTGGCGAGGAATCGCGGACTAGGAGTGTGGATATACACGTGAGAGTCCAGAGACTAGTATGAAATGTAGAGATGTGAATGCAAGCATGTTTATCATTCATGTGCATTGTTGCTTTGTTTAATAAGCATTAGCTTAAACAAATTGATTATGTGTGGTTATTCAAATAACTATTTCGAGTGTAAATATTACTGGCGAGGAATTGGGAAAGTGATTGCAGGGTATTGGGAGTTCAACTAGAAGGCGTTTGAGCATGCTTACCTTGTGGTCTTGAATGGAAACGTTGTAATAAGGATTTTCATTATTTTTAACAATGCTTAACTTAGAATCGTAGAACGGATTCGTAATGTTGTAATAGTTAGGAATCTTTTGTAATTATGCTTTAGAAATGTTATAATCCTGTTAGGATCACTTTGGAATGAGTTTGGAGTGCGTGTTTAATCCCTGGTTCAATTCAGAAAGCTTTTAAACTTGGAAAATTCTGCAGAATGCCCTGCATTGGGCACACAGTCGACTGGGTCGTGGCTCCGGTCGACTAGGTTTCATGTTTAGGCATTTTTTCTTTCGATTTTACAGAGGATTAGTCGACTGATTCCAAGAAAACAGTCGACTGGAATCTGTCCAAAAACTAGACATTCTGCTAGGTTGGGTTCAGTAGACCGAACGAACCCAGTTGACTGAAAATTTGAGGCATCAGTCGACCGAACCTCGGAGTCAATCGACTGGAGTGGGCTATTGGAGTTTACTTGTTCTTTGCAACTCCAAATTAGTTGACTAAGACCCCGATTCAGTCAACTGGATTGCTGTTATAAAATGAATTATTTTTTTTCCGTTGCATGTTCTTAAACTAAATTTTTGGGAACGTTAGTGAATGGAGTTAGCCTCGGTGGTGTGCCATGGGCTTCGATTTTGCTATTGTGGGACTGAGCTGTGACAACTTGCCTTATCTTTATTAATACAGATTGCTAAAAAGCTGCAGGCTGGCCTGTCTTCAAGATCACCCCACTTCACTTTGAAAACCACATAAAAAAAACATTCTTTTGCATTCTTAGCATTCTTAGATTAGCATTCTAGCATTTTTCCTTATAATTCTACTACTTTTAATTAAATAAAGATTTATTTTTTTATTTAATTTCTCTTGTTGATTATTTATCACTTGTTGGCTTGTATGCTTTATATAACACATATGTATGGGTGTTTATCGTGATTCATTTCATTTATCTTGCATGATAATGTGATGTGATGTGTATTGTGACATATGTGAGTGAGTTGTAACTCACGAGTCGATTTGGGTGTCTGTAGAAGAGAACCCTCTGAGACATTGTAGAATTGATGTTTTGATGTTGTGAAGTCTCTCCGAGATTGAGACATTTATTGTGGAATACCCTAAATGTTTATCTAAAAATAAATATTTACCTGTTTATTTCACTATCTGTATTAATATGAGGTTTAGAATTTATTTCTGACGATAATTTTTTGTATCCTTGTGAGGAGGAATTAACACACTACATAATTTGTAGGCTAACTCGTGATTTCGTAAAACTATGTGGAACCGCGTTTTAGCAACCAAATAGAACTTAGACAAAAACTTTTATGGATTATAGATTCTCACTTGTGAAGTGATAAATTAGGCATTTAAGATGTTTTGAGAGATAATCGGTAGATTAGAGAAACTCGGGGGGAATTAAACACAAATACGAAAAGTATTGCCTATATATAGAAAGAGATGACTTAGATATTTTCATAAAGTTTTCTAAGCCTAAATTCAAAAGGGGGAAAGGAGAGATTTTAGTTCTTCGAGCTTCACGACGACAATCGATGGACTTCTGCCCGTGTTTTCTTCAAAATTTCATATTTGAACTCCTCGAGGTAAGGACGTCATTTTGATATCCATTAGGTCTTATTTGGATAGGTTTTTTCGAATACTCATTTTTGGGAATTTTCATAAAAAGTTGATAATTAAACTTTTGATCCATAGGAATCGTATTAGACGGACTTCTACACGTTCCTTGTGCTCAAGTTTTCCTTCGAAAGGGATTTAGGAGCGTTAATATGAGGCGAGTGATTCAACTACGTGTTTTGGAATGATTTCTTGACATGTATTCATATTTTGTACGAAAAGCATGTTTCAGTTTATAGCTATATGTTGTTTAGTTCATATTGGGCAATTATATTGATAAGTAGACCCAATCGTACAGTAAATGTTTGACTTATGTTAAAACAATGGTGAAATGTATTTGAGCATGTTTAGTTGCTATTTCGGTCAAAGGAGTGTGTGTACCAAGCCATTGTTGTGGAGTCGTTCTAGGCATGAGGTTGCACGTTTGAAGAAAAGAAACGTGGGTCTTACCTAGTCGTGTGGACTTATTGACGAAAACTCACGGACTAGGAGTGTGGACCATGCACGTGAGACTTCGGAGACTAGTATGAATTGTAGTGATGTGAATGCGAGCATGTTTATCATACATGTGCATCATTGATTTATTCACTAAGCATTAGCTTAAGCAAATCAAAATATATGTGGTTATTCAAATAACCATTTCAGGTGTTAATGCCGGCAATGAATCAGGGAGGTGATCACGAGATTTTGGGAATTCACTTAGAAGGCGAGGCTCATCACGTTTCATCTCGTAGTTTTGTAATAGAAGTGGATGTATATGTTTTATTTTATTTTCAAATACTGTAAGGAATTACTTTTGAATAATTAGAACTACGTTGTGTATTAACTTGAAAAAAAAATGGAATGGGTTGGTTAAGTTATTATGAATCTGAAACCTCGAGTTCGCGCTTTAAATGTTTTACTTATCGACTTAATGTTTTGGCTTAATGATTAAAGGTAGTTAATGATCGCAATGGTCGCTTGACCTTAGGCAATACCCTAGTGCAAATGGAATGCTGCTAGAGGGTCATTCGACCGGTCAAAGGGGACAGCTCGACCGGTTTACTGTGAAGGATTATTGCCAAGGGGTCATTCGATCGATCGAATAGGGCATCTCGACCGGTCGAAATAGCCCCTGAATGTTTTCTTTGGGACCCCTTTGAATATGAATTCATTCGTTTCAAAATATAATTACGTTTTCAAATTTATACGGATTTTTCAACTTCAGGTGTATTGTTTCAAATGAGAGATTACTCATTGTCAACTTTAAAGTTCTTTTTCCGCTGCTACAACTTTTAAATGAGTAGGAAGAGGCTCAGTGGCATACCATGTGACCTAGATTCATATGCGTGGATTTGGGGCATGACACTTCAATACTGCCATAGGACTTTTAGGTAAGGGTACTTTCCTACTCACCTTTCACAATCCCATGATAGAAGTTAGATATAAAACCTAGTATATCACTTGAACAAGTATTTTTAGAAAATTTAGTTTGCAATTATGAGTCTACTGTACAAGGCTTTGGCACGCCAAAATTTTAAAAAACATAGCAAACATTGTGACTCAGTATAGTTGAGATAGAAGTAAATGTTGTGTTGTGTGTTGATTATTGTTCATAAAATTCTGAGGAAGTTTTTTGTTTTGGATTAATTACACAAACCTTCCCTGAGGTCTGGCTTAATTACACGGATCTTCCTCGCATTTTGAGAAATTACATAGACATTTCTTAAAAGTGACGGTTACACGGTACACGATAGTGTAACGTCTACTACGGAAGTTATAAAAGTACTAAATTCCCCATGCATTAAATTACACCAACCTCTTCAGAACTACAGTCTAATTACACGGACCCCCTTGTATTTTGAAAAATTACAAGGACCTCCCCCTAACTAAATTTAGAATTTGTGCAAATGTATTATTATACCCTCAAATAAAATTTTCTTTTGCAATGAGAAAGTGGTTGTGTTAAACTTGTCATACCACTATGAAGTGTATTTTTCAATTTCTTCAAATTCCTTCCAGTTCCAAGATCTGTAATTTCTTCAAACATATCTTCAAATAATTCATTTTCATAATTTAAATTTCTTGGGTTTAGTTTTTCCTGTCTATGAAATAAATATGACAGACATGATAGGTTAAAGAATAAGGGCAATCTTCAATCAATTTGGTTTGTTGGAAGGAACTTTCAGTGCTTCATAAAAAATTGATGGGATTGTGAAAAAAGGTAAGAGTAATATGGTCATATTGAAAAATAAGAGAGATGATTCAAAAGTTTGAAAAAAAATCATTTTTGAGAGACGGAACAAGGGAGGGAGAAGAAGAGAGAGAAAATATTTAACAAAAATGCATTTTTGTAATGAGGGAGGTCTGTGGAATTAAGCCATATCGCAATAGAGTTTGTGTAATTATCCCTATTTTTTATTAAGATATGCAAGGTTTGTTTTTATTTATTTATTTTATATTAGGTAATTAAAAATCGCTGACATCATCGATTTTCGTCAGGGGGTGGACGGTCTACTAACAGAGGGGAGGTGAGTCATGAGTGTAACTCAAACTAAACCTCAAGGGAAGTCAATGTAATTTTTTAAAATACGAGAAAGGACTGTGCAATTAAGGTAAACCTCAGAGGATGTTTGTATAATTAACCCATTTTATTCTTGTTGTGTCCTACGGTTATCGATCGAAACCAACCAGCATGCACACAGATTTTAAAAGGCTTCGGTCAAAACCAGTTGCATCTTTGAGACAACCGACTTCTTTGGTTTGGTTGGCTGGTAGGCTCTAGTGGCGAATAAAGGAATCTTGGTTAGGGGGACTGTTTATAAGAGTTTAGAGTCACATGTAGCACCCACATTTTCGGAGCGCCATGTGACACCCGCTCCCGCGGTTTATATTTAAAATTGCTTTAGCATGCATAATCATGAGTTAATGTTAATTAATGTGTTATGTGACGCTTATTGGAGTGGGATTGACCCACTAAGTTGATTATGGGTGTCCAGTTGGGAACCCAGTTTTGACCAGTATGGCAATCCCAAGTTGGGATATGCGTTGATGGGTCCCAGTTGAGATGGGACATTATATGGGGAATACCCTATGTGCCTAAATGTTTATTTAGGCTTAAATGATTTATTATTTCATTGTTAATAATATCATGTTGTTAGATGATGACCACTTTTGGGGTCAATTAGGGGTACCTTTGTGAGCACGAATTGAACACGTTATATAATTAGTAGGCTAATTAGCAACTTCATATAATTATATGGGACCACTTATGGGACCTATGCGAGACATAGACAAATACCCATTTAGGTTTGGGATAGTTTTAATACAGTTTCATAATTAGTAGGGACGTAATCGCAAAATTAGCAAACATAAGGGGGTGTCATAATAAAATGAGGAATTCTTATAACAAAGCCACGTTGGGGTCTTGGTAATGATTCACTTTCAATATTTTTCTTTTCATTTATACTTATAGTTATAAGAGATCCAGAAGATTGACGAGTTTCGTCGGTGACGTTCTCGACGCCGGTTGACGAGCCGAACGACGTCGGTTTTTAAAACAGGCTACATATTCGGACTCCTGGGGGTGAGTCTAATCTATTGGTACTAATTTTATTGAGTTCTGTGACAGTTTTTTCGCGACCCTTGTTGGGATTTAAGCTCATAACTTGTAATTTATGTATAGGATTTGTACCTGGTCCATAGTAGGGCTTTAATCTCACAATTAGGAGCGAAACCCAAGAGGTGAGTGATGTTAATTTTGATATTTGGATGATTTTCACGTTGGGTTCAATTGTAATGCCAAAGCATGCCTAATTAGCTTAACCTAGTTTACTTAGTTATTATTGGACAAAATCCATATGGTTAAATTAGGCCCAATTTGATTGTGATTGCACGGTGTAATGATTAAATATTAAATGAGCATGTTGAGTTGCCTATTTGGGTCAATGAAAATGGCTAGTTCTATACCACCATGAGGTAATCTTTGTGGTGACGACCACGGCCGCCAGAGGCCTATGGGACCGCACGTGTGAGGGCGTGGGTCATGACTAGTCACGTGGGCTTGGGGAGTGGAGTCGCGGGCTAGCCGGTAGTGGTGGGAGTGAACTAGTAATTGCCAGAGACTATAGTTATTTGCAATGTGTTGAATTGAGCATGTCAATTATCCATAATCATGATTAGCATTACTCACTAAGCATATAGCTTATATATTGTAATGGTTATTGAATAACCATCGTAGGTGATCGTGGCGAGGAATCGGGGAAGTAAGCTGGGAAGTGGCTTGGCTAGGGTTTGGGAAGTTGTTGTAATTTTGTTAATAGTTATCTGCTTTTTAGTTTAAAACTTGCAATATAGTTGTAATTAATCGGTTTTAATATGGATTGTAGTACGAGTCATATTTTGGCTGGTTTAAGCTTATGTAATATTTCTAGTTAAGCTGTATACTTTAGTTGGATTGTAACTTAACTCCTGTAATATAGAGTTGGATTGTGTTAGTTGAGATTGTTTGATCATAGTGTTACTATGACTAATGTTATTAGATTGGGACGTTTGAACTTGGAGTTTTATTTATTGGGTTGGTTGTAAATTATTATATTTAATATTTCTCTTAAAATATTTAAAAACTCTTGATTGGACTTTGGGAGCTCATGACTATGATTTGGTAGTGTTCTTTGAGAAGTTACTATTTGTTAAAACAGGGTTATTTTTGGCTGATTGCAAAGACATGATTTTGTTTTTTTTTTTTATTTTATTTATTATTGTTGAACTTCTTTGGTTTAAGTTTATTTTAAATTTATTTTTTTAGAACTTTAATCACTTGTGTAAGGCCTTGGTGGCGTGCCACGTATCCTAGGATCATCTGGGTGGTTCCGGGGCGTGACATGCCAGGCTATCGGTGTGGGTCTGGCTTCCTGAGAGTGGATGAATTGCGGCTTGATTTTTATTGAGAAGGGTGAATAGAGTATGGTAGGGCCTACGTGAAATGTTCAGAGTCGCCACCTAACATTTAGGGTGTTAGGACCCCTGCAAAGACAATTAAAATACTTTATCTTTGACTTTTGAAAAATAGTTTTGAGAAAAGTAGGACTTTTAAAAGTATGGTTCTGAATAGCCATGCAAAAACCAGAGATTTGAGATGGGTTCGAGGACTCGATTATGTCAAGGGAAAGTATTAGGCACCCTCGAACATCCATGCGAACATGGTTGCCAATTTTAGTGGTTTTCATTAAAATGGGGCATTTTGATTGGAAAAAAAATAATCTTTTTTTTTCTTTTTTTTGTTTTTTTAGAAAGTTAATAGGACAAAAAAATGGTGACGAGTATGGCCGCACTCCTTGAGAGTTGCTTACGTATCCCAAGACGGGAATCAGGTCAAACATAGTTCTAACCCTTGTATATGTGAGTGTGTAGGTGTTTTGAAAAAGTTGGTCGATCTAAACCATGCAAATGAGAATCAGTATTTTGAGCAAAAGATGGTATAGCTAGGAACTTTAACCTGTACGGTGTAGTCCTAGACTTTAACTTTGAAGTAGTGAGTTTTGAAAAAGTGATTTGAGTGAAAAATGGTATAACTAGGAATTTTGGAAAGTGATTGAGATTGAAACGAACTTATGCAAGCAAGTGAAGAATGAAGTGTTTTTTTTTTTTTTTTTTTTTTTGTACTTTTGTATTTTTTTTAAAAAAAATTCTGTTATTTTATTCCTATGCCGGAAGTAAGGGTCGGTGCCCATCTTTTAAGAAAATATGAGAATGTACATGTTGGGTAAGAAAACTTACCTGACTTTGCCCGTATTGCTTGGAGATCTTGAACGAGAGAGGCATTCGAGTTGAGGGATGTCCATTTTTTTTTTGTATTTCCTTTTCATTTTTTTTTTCATTTTTTTTTGGAAGAAAGGGTTAGTGCCCAAATGATTGAAAAGAGATTTTTTTTATTTGTTTTGTGCCGAAAGTAAGGGTCGGTGTCCATTAAGAGTGAGAAGACTTACATGTCTTACCTGTATTATTTGCAGATTCCAAGCAAATGTGGCATTGGAGTTTTATTCTGAGAAAGTCCATTTTTTTTTTTGGTCTTTCTTTTTATTTTTTTTTATTTTATACCGGAAGAAAGGGACTGTGCCCAAATGACTGAAAAATGATTTTTTTTTGTATTTTTTATTTTATGCCGGAAGTAAGGGTCGGTGCCCAAATGACTGAAAAGAAAAGAGAACTTTTTTGTATTTTTATTTTTATTACGGAAGTAAGGGTCGGTGCCCAAAATGACTGAAGAGTGTACCGGAAGTAAGGGTCGGTGCCCAAATGATTGAAAAGTGTACTGGAAGTAAGGGTCGGTGCCCAAATGACTGAAAGTGTACCGGAAGTAAGGGTCGGTGTCCAAGTGACTGAAAAATGTACTGGAAGTAAGGGTCGGTGCCCAAATGACTGAAAGTGTACCGGAAGTAAGGGTCGGTGCCCAAGTGACTGAAAAGTGTACCGGAAGTAAGGGTCGGTGCCCAAGTGACTGAAAAGTGATTTTTTGTTTTTGTTTTTTTTATTATTTTTTTAATTTTGTGCAGGAAGTAAGGGTCGGTGCCCAATGACGTGAAAAATGTACCGGAAGTAAGGGTCGGTGCCCAAATAACTGAGAAATGAATTTTTTTTGTATTATTATTATTTTTTTGTTTTATTTTATTTTATTTTTTTCAGTCCTTTTAATTCAATACTGGAAGTAAGGATTTGTGCCTAAATGACTGAAAAGTGTACCGGAAATAAGGGTCGTTGCCCAAAAGAAAGAAAAGAAAAGAGATTTTTTTTTGTATTTTATTTGTATGCCGGAAGTAAGGGTCGATGCCCAAATGACTGAAAAGTGTACCGAAAGTAAAGGTCGGTACCCATTAAAAGTATGAAAACTTACCTGTCTTACTTGTGTTGTTTGCAAATTCCAAGCAGAGGTTGCATTTTTGTATTTTTGATTTTATACCGGAAGAAAGGGACGGTGCCCAAGTTTATTAAAAAGTGTGATGTTCGAATTTCCTTTTTATCAAAGTTATTGAGAAACTTGATAAGTTAGGAGTATTCGGTAAAAGAAACATCATTTTTTTTTTCTTTAAATTTTTTGGCAGATTTGAGTTGAGTATTCCAAAAATGGAACGGAGGGGTCTCGGTGCTTCTAATTTTATGAAATTTTGAGGGAAGGCTCCCAAATGAGTCTAGTTTTCATGGGAGAAAATCGTTTTGCAATATCTTTTGTAAATTGGGAGAAATTGAATTTAGAGGCACCCTTACTCAGAATCATGGACTACACTGTCGACCGAAAGTAGGGGTGGCCATGGGCCGGGCAGGGTCAGGCTCGGGCCGGGCTTGCACTTTATACTAAGGGTAAGTACCTTTCTCCAAGCCCGGCCCGGCCCGTGGCGGGCCTACAATTGGTTGCCCAAGCCTGGCACAACACCAACTTGGGGTGATTAAAAAAACCGTGTAGCCGAATCGACCGGCCGATTTCGACCGAACACCACAGTTTTGGTCGGTTTTAAAACACCACAGTCGGTGAACGGTATGATATTTCTCTAAACCGAGCTTTCGGAACGGCGCACGGTGTTCACTGCACATTTTCGATAACGGGCCGAACCGACCGAACAATATACTGTTCTTGATAGTCAGTAAATATAATATATATATATATATACAATATACAACATGTATATATATCACATCATCACTGTCACTGACAGTTTACACTTCTCAAAAAATAACTCAGTTTATTGATTATTTACGGAGTATTATATTGAAAAATCCTATCATAACATATATATGTATAATATATATCACATCATCACTGCCACCTGTAGTTTGCACAGTGAAAAACAACTCACATCATCACATATATGAAGTATGAACCGTATGATCCATGTTAAGAACGCATCCCTAGTTCGCTTGTTTGTTTATTTTATTTTATTTTATTATTTTGAGGAAAGTTCACTTAGTTTTGAAGTGATCCCTTCTCAAAAAAAAAAAAGAAAAGTTTGTGAGGTGACCTAATTCCCCACTCCACTACCAGTTACCTTGCCGATAGTTTGCACAGTGGTTTGCTAGATCACTTTACCAGACAAAAATCCTCTCCGGGGGTGGTCAACGCTCTCTCTCTCTCTCTCAGTCGATCTCGCAGTTCACTCTCTCTCAGTCGATCTCGCAGTTCACTCTCTCTGGCGCCAATTGTTGCTGTCTCTCTCAGTGTCATGATTTCACCATCAACTCTCCTTCTCCAGTGCCGGTTGCTGCTCTCTCCCCCTCTCTCTCTCTCTCTCTCTCTCTGGATCTCGCATCTAAGGTACTCTCAATTCTCACCTTCATTTTCTAGTTTTCTCTGTGTGTCATGTGTGTGTTTAGGTGTGTTTTACTCCCTCAGTCTCTGACCCCCCAACAAAAAAAATATCTCCCTCAATCTAGACTTGAATTTTCTTTCTAGATCTGGAACTTTTTGTTGATTTTTCCTCTTTAAATGGCCTAGGATTTATTGTAGAGCAAAACCCTGAACCCCGACCGAACTCCGACCGATCAATTTCAGTCGGTATCTTTTGATGCACCGAAGTCCTTGGTCGGCTTCGGTTGTAACTTTGGTTACCGAATCAGTTCGGTTCGGTTGATATATTCCTTTCAAAGTCGACCAAAGCCGACCGATATCACCCCTAACACCAACCACTAAAATCCCAAGCCCGGCCCGCAGGCCGGCGTATTGCTATTTTTTATTTTTTATTTTTAAAAACTTGAACTAAAAAAAATTACCATAAATAATGTTTTGAATGATTATTAAGACACATTATTCACAAAAATTCAATAAAAACTCTTGTGATAATACATATACATTGAATATCTTATATAAAATTATATTAATTTATATATTATATAATAGAAAATACAAAAAATAAATATATTTTATGTCACACCCCAACCCGCCCCGGCGGATTAGGACACGTGTAACAATGCCACAAGTGATCATTTATACTAATTAGCAAAGAAAATAAGCGAATTACTAAGAAACACATGTTTTAAATGACATAAAAGAAGCTTACTGTGATAAAAATAAACCCAAGGGTAAAATGGTAATTAATAAGATATATCAAATTTTATACCAAAATATAGGTCTTTGAGTCTCAGTTCCAACGAAAAAAACGGCACGCGAATCCGAATTTTCTAGAGAGAGTTATGCCCGTTTCCGTAAAAGCCGACGGGCTGAAAACAGAAAAGCGGATCAATCCGCCCCAAAACCGAATCAATCCGGATTTAACAGAATCTCATTTTCTGCTCCCCTGGATGCCCTAGATCGATCCGCACGAGACCCGGATCGATCCGGATTCTGCAGAAGTGTTTTCCCTGCTGCTAAAACCCCTGTTTTCAATTCTAAACTTACTAAAACTCAAACCAAACATCTTAGAACTTTGGAAACACATTTCAAACACCTACTAAAACTCCTCCAACATTACCCAAACAAGTGAAAACACCATTAACATCTTATAGATTATAAACTCAACCTCATTTGGACAAACCAAACAACCAAATTCTTACTTTTGTCAAAAACTAGTATGAGCATAAAAACTAGTTAGAAATGAGTACAAAACCTTTTCAAAACACTTGTTCAAACCAACCTAAAACTCTTTAGCAACTCAAGTTGAAAACAAGTCCCATTTTACAAGCACAACATTTCCCAACATGACTCCCAACTCAATCTCAAGTTCATATCATACAATATGAGTTCAAGAGCTCAACACTTACACTCAATGAAAGAACACCCAACATATTAACAAGTTCCCAAACCACATTCTAAAGCATTAAAAGTTGGTGCTTGACATTTTTACAACTTACAAAAGAAGTTTAAACTCAAGTACAACTTGTTTCCTCCAACCAAAACCATTTACAACTACAATATTACAAACATGAGTTCCATCTCCACCAAGACTAACATATTCACAACTTATGAACATATAAACAACATAACTCTTTTCCCGGATTCCCGATCACTTCCTTTCCTCGTCACGATCCGTACCTGCGGTGGTTATTCAATAACCACACAAAAAAACAGTTTTGGTTTTTAAGCTTACGCTTAGTGAATACTTTAACCGTGCCATGGAGTATGAAATGTGCATATGCAATGTTAAGCAACACAACAATAATAGTAGTCGCCGGTATGACAAGTACTTAATCACCATCGCATCGGACCCAATATTCTGGGCCTTTTCTCACTTCGACGTCGCATATAGCGAAAACACACACTGTCACGTGACCGTAGTCAATCGTTGTGGTCGTCACCACCGTCCCCTTTTTCTTGAGGAAAACATCGTCCCGTTACTACGGGCTAAATAATGGTGATTAACACTTGACATCCATTAACCCAATTAAGCACATCAAACATATCACATAACAATTTCTACAAAATTTGTCATGTTAAGCTCTAATTAACACATGCTTTAACTACAACTTCAAGAACTAAGCATTTTAACCATACTCAATATCACATAAGTACCATTTAACACCCAATTTAAGATTAGAGTACTCACCTCACAAATTGCTCCAATTAAAGCCTAGAACCCCAAATTCCTTGCTAATTTTAGCTCTAATTAACTCTAATGATATCCCTACATATCAATTTCATATATATATATATATATATATCGGCACATCAAAGGCGGTCGTGGAAAATGTCAACGAAACTGAAAATGAATTGTATAGAGACGATCCTCTCACCTCCACGATTCTGAATACGGTCTCGGTTCGCGAAACGGTGTACCGACGGAACGACGAGCAAACGGCGTTGTCGGCGAAAACGGTGGAGCTTCCGTCAATGGCTGAAATCTCTCTTCCTCTACATCTATATCTCATGTTTTGTATATAGGAGATGATGAGTCACTCAAGAGGTGTCAACCTCTTGAGCTCCTAACCACTTTTGGCTTAATTACATTTGCACCCCCAACATTTCTTTAAACTTTACTATAACATCCCCTAAACAATTGCATTAGCTACCCAATATCTAAGTGGGTATTTGTCTATATCACGCGTGGGTCCCAAAACCACATATTTTGTAAAAGTTGCTAGTTAACCTACTAGTTATGAATTTGATTCCTATTTATTCTCACACGGGTACTCAAACTAGCACCATAAAAATTACAGATAACAATAAGGTATTAAAGCAATTAAACAAATATTCATATAATCATATAAATGCAACTAAATGTAATTTATTTAATCCGGACCTCCCGTGGATCCCATTTCATATCCGTCCAACTGTGCCCTTTTATCAAGCACTTAACACGTCGGGGTAACCGGAACTTACCCAAATTATCATACGCTATTAATTATGCTAATTAATGCATATAATACAGATATTATATTATTTCTCCGGGTATGGGTATTACATTTTACTAATAGTCGGGCCGGGCCGGGCCAAAGCAGGCCTCATTTGCTTTGTCCAAGCCCGACCCTAAAATTGATCCGGCCTAAAATTGTTGCCCAAGCCCGCTTGAACGGGCCAATATCTTTGCCCAAGCCCTGAAAAATTAGGGTCGGGCTGGGCGGGCCACGGTCCGTTTGGCCACCCCTAACCTAAAGTAAACGAATTTTTACGAAAACTTAATGATTTTTAAAAAATCTGGAAAAAATCATAGAGATAGGGAAGAGGATAAAATTAATGAGAAAAATAACAATAGAGTAAAACAGAATTTTTAAAGTGTCCAAAAAGAGGACGTTATTGAGCAAACCTGCTGTGATGTTTCTAACAGATTGTGTGCCTTGTGTGTTTGTGCTTTGAAAATGGGTCATACGATTTTTGTAAATTCTGAGAAAAATCATAGAAAACTATCATTGAGTTAGGAACACGCTCCAATTGGTTTCATTTGATTTGAATCAAAAATGAATTCATGGTGAATTTTTTTTCTTTATCACAGCAGTGGACTTTTACAGGCAGGAGCTGTTTTGTGCTTCAATGGTGTAATGAGCAAGATGAAGATGAATAAAGGAGATTGGAGGGAGGGTCAAACAAGGCCTTAGAGGGGAGAGAGACTGCTGCTTCCCCCCTTTAAAATGAATGAATGCATTGCTATTTTATAGGCAAAAATCTCATCATTTTATTTTTATTTTATTATTTTCTTCTGTTTTTTTCCTCTTTGTTTTTATTTTTTTTTTATTATTTTTTGTTTGGTGCTTAGCTTTTGCCAACTTTTGCTCTACTAAGATGGTCTTGCCCCTTTTTTTAACCATCGAGATGTTTCCACAATGAGTTTGTGGAGTAGAAAAAAAATTGGATGTGGTAGGGTATATGCAGAATTCTTGACCTTTTGACGCCATAGCTTTTGACTTGCAGTATCTTTTTCCTTTGAGGTCAGATTGGGATGGTTCAAAAAGTGGCAGACTCATACTAACAAGCACTTTATTTTAAAATAATTAGGTTGGGCAAAAATGTGGTGTCTATATCACACGAGGGGCAGCGCCCTCAAGGTAAAAAGTTTTTGGGTCTATTTGTAATTATGCCAATATATTACATGTAATAAGTATTTGTTTTTATTTTTGTGTTTTTTTGTTAGGAGAATGAAGTATAATTGGGCCAACATATTACATATAAAATCTTTTTTTTTATCCTAACTAATATTTTTTGGGGGGCTATATAATACGTTTACTTATTTTAGGGGGGCAAAGTTTAATAAAATTTAAAAATGTACTAAAATACATGTATAAAGTGTGTAATTTTTCAAAAACTAGGGGTAGTCACTGCCCATGTATCATAGGCTCAAAACGGACCAAACCAAACCGCTTACACAATCATCACATGTTGTAACCAATATAGTGAAAAACTTAAAGTATATGATTGCTAGGGTGTAAGCGGTTTGATTTGTAAATTCTCACGTGCCCCAAAAGTTATCAAATTGAAATATTTCTAGAAAAACACTAATATCTCATATCAAGGAGTCTTTAGCATAGTATTATATATGTTGGGACAATGTATGGACGGAGTTGTCTTCTAATTGTACCCATTCGAATTAAAGAAAAATGACAAGATGGAAATATCACGAGGGTATCACGGTCTTATTCCATATGTGCTTGGTTATATGAAAAAGGGAGCCTGAAAATTACATCAGAATGGGGGCAAAAATCAGTTCAATCAAATTTTGACACAATCCCAAATTTACATTCTTAAATCTCATTTGGGTTAGCTGAAACTTAAAATTAAGTGATGAAAATTGTGAATTTTCAAGAAAAAAAAATTGAGTTTTCTAAATAGAAGTATTTGGGTTAGTTAAAATGTCAGCACTTAAACAAATCAGATGAAAAATTAAGTTGGAAAAAGTAGATTATTTTTTTTAAACAATCACTTATTTCATTTTTAATTTGTTAAAAGACAAAAATGGCCTCCATACACTAAAAATTAACGATGTTGAAAAATGTTTACATGTTGTCCTTTTTGGTTATTCTATAAAAGCAATCACTTTTTTCAACTTGTTTGTCAAATACTATTGTTTAGAAAAATCACTTATTATTTCAGCTAACCCAAACACTGAAGAGCTTAATATTTCATCACTTAAAAAAATCATTTGGCTCTGTTTGGCTCATGAATTTCATGAGCGAAAAGAGAGGAGAAAGGAAAAGCGGATAGAAAACTAGTCATATCTGTAAAGTAAAAGGAACTAATTTTTCATCCAATTTTTTAGTCCCTCTCTTTTTCCTCATAAAATCCATGAAACAAATTAATAAGGTTGATTCACTTTTTTTTGTCTAGTGTCGAAGATGGATGGGCTCGGTCCAGTTTATCAACCCACAATACTCTTTCTTTTGAAGCAGTCTGAAGACGAGAGTTTAGAGTGAGAATCATGTATGATGTATGTACTACATAGTCTGAAGGGGGTTTGGATCCTCGGCACCACTTTAGGGCCGTCATTGTGGACAACACCTATTTGATACTTGCACGACCACAAAAAGGAAAAGTAAAAAAATTGTATGGTCCTAGGGGTGCCCCATAGTTGTTGCTCACAAACGGCTGACCCAAAGGGGAGCCGAGGATCCAAAATCCATTGCACACACACATACATATATAGATATAGATATGTAATATGGCGCAAGTTAGCAAGTTTCAAATAGTATCCAGCAAGACCAACAATCTTCCCCATTTCTCGTAAGTCTCAAATCCACAAAAACTCTCTCACCATATCCCAAGAAAGAAGAAGAGAAAACACTGTCCTAGATGCCGATAGAAATTAGGGCTTTCCCGATCGATTATAAAATGACTTCTTCTTTCAAGCAAAAGTAGGTGAGATCTACTTTTTGATAGAAGCTAAAGTTACTTAAAAGCCTATTATACTTGAGAAATTATTCTAAATTAAGAGACTGACCAGTTACACATAAAATTTCTCCGAACAGTAAAAAATAATGACTTTTTATTTATTTCTAAATGAATAATATTTGGGGCACTAACAAATTTTACTAACACTCACACTCTACTCACACCCACACTCTATCTCTTAAGTGTGGGTGTGTGAGTGTTAGTAAAATTTGTGTGGGTGTGAGTAGAGTGTGAGTGTTAGTAAAATTTGTTAGTGTCCCTAGCATTGTTGTTTTTAAATACTAGTTGAATAACTTCTAGTGGCGTTGCCAAACACACCCTATGTGCCTCCTCAGCCCTTCCTAAAACATCTTGAATTCGTTCCGAGAGTACTGCATCTATTAATTTAAATTTCGCACTAACAAGAACAAGTGCACTGGGCTTGCCCTTTAAACAATGGGATGATATTTATTGAAATTTCATGTTTTCACATATACAGCAAAAAGTCACATTCAAATCTCTCAGAAGCCACCTTGACAAGCAATGACTTCCTCTTAGGCAGTCCACTAAAAAGACTGAGAAGAAAAAACAACTAAACCAAAAATTAGGGGTGGCAAATGGATGGGTCGGGTTGGTTTTGGCGCGGGTCGAATGTAGATCGGGTAATAAATGGGTTACTGACCCATATTTGACCCGTTTGCTCGGGTCAAATATGGGCTGGTCAAAATCGGATTGGGTCGAACCTATGACCCGTTTGCTTGGCTAATTGAAATCCAAATCATAACTTTTGAAAAATCGCAAAAAATGAGAAATCCAATAATCCCATTTCACACATCTCCCTCTCTCTCTCTCTTGAACTCAATCCCTCTTAAAATTTCTAGAGAACACCACTCAAATATATACACTCAGATATACACACATATATATATATATGTGTATGTGTGCACAGATAATTCCATTCTACCTATTTGATTGAAAAAGAATTATTATTTGTACACTTTGAGGGCCCCACGTTTTTGGTCCTAAAACTGCAAAGCCAGCTAGAGAGAAAAATCTGTGTGTGATATGAGTACCTATAGAGAGAGAGAGAGAGGCCCTGTGATTTGGGGAGTGAACTGGAGAGTTCTTGAGAGTGGAGCGAGTATGTGGGCGAGAAATTTGAGAGAGAAAACAGAGAGTATCCAATTAATTGTTTGCTTTAGATTTGAATTTAAAGATTTGTGGATATTTATAGTTGTTACATCTACCAATTTGTGCATATATGTTAGAGTATTTTAACAATAAATAAGCGTGAGTTGTGATAATAATATTGGAGAAAAGAAATGTATTATAGTGTTTATCTAATTACTTCATTGGAGTCAGTTTTTGGACTTGGTCCAAAGCTTGTCCTTGTTTTTCTCCTCAATAGCTAACGTGTACAGCTTTTTCAGTATGGTAATACTTGGGGCACAACCTTCATACAACCTCTCCAAAAGATGTGTCTATCTCTTTCCTGTGTCACTGTGGGTTCAGTGACATCACAGGAGAGAGATAGACACATCTTTTGGGGAGGTTGTATGAATGTTGTATGAAGGTTGTGTCCCAAATATTACTCTTTTCATTAATTGGTTTTGACTTTTATCGTTACTGTCTATTATTATATTGGATATATATAAAACAGTGAGTATCAGTTTAAGATATATACAACTTTATTCATATCAGTGTAGATAGAGTCCCATTAGAACTTCTTCTTCTTTAGTTTTTTTTTTTTTTTTTTTACGAAAATAACAGTGATTTTTTGTATTTTCGGTTTTGTTTATTTATCTTCAAAATTTATGGGCAATACAGAATAATTTTAGAGCATTTGGTGTAGTTCGTTTCTGTTGTGTTTAGTGCATATAGCTGGATAGAAATTTTTTTGCGTTGGGCTGTTGTTTTCTGGGGGTTGACACACCATCCTATGCACCGGTGAGAAGACCGAGGAGGCGCAAAATCAACCTTAAAGAGAGCGACATTGTCCGCGCCTCGGCCCGTTACTGGTTCGGTTTCCAATTTTCAAAGCTATTTCGGTACAGATTCTCATCAATTTTAAGGTTGATCAAGCCTAATGGAAGCCAATCAGAATACTGCTTCTGTCAGCGACAACAGTCATAACCGCCCTTTCGGGTTTGAAGGCCAATTCTTCAAGCGTTGGAAGACCAAAATGATGTTCTACCTATCTTTGCTGAAGGTTGCTTTTGTTCTCGACGAACCAAACCCGAGGGACTCAGATTTGCTAGAACCCGCAAAATCTCATCAAGCACTGAAATGGGAAGCCGCTGACTTCAATTGCAAAAACTACATTCTCAACGGCCTTTCAGACGAACTTAATGACTTTTATGCAAAGTTGCCTACAGCTGCAGAAGTTTGGATTGCTCTTCAAAAGAAATATGACACCGAAGAAACCGGAGCGAAAAAATACGCTGTAAGTCGTTATTTAAAATACCAAATGGTAGACGACAAATTGGTAGTCTCACAGTGCCATGAACTTCAAAAAATAGTTCATGAAATTCTTTCAGAGGGGATGAAAATAGATGAACAATTTCAAGTCGCAGTTTTAATTGATAAACTGCCCCCCTCTTGGAAGGATTTCAGGAACTCCTTAAGGCACAAATCTAAAGAGTTTTCTATGGAGAGTCTAATTGTGAGACTCCGAATTGAGGAGGAATCTAGATTTCAAGACCAAAAAGAAGAAAATTTTATGTCTGCCAAAATTAATACTGTTAGCCCCCAACAAAATAAAAATAAAATTTTGAAACCAGTGCACAAAAATTTTTAAAATAAAAATGGGCCGAAAAATCCTTTTGGGCAAAAGAAAAAATTTGATCCAAACCAGAGTCAGAGTCACTTCAAAAGGAATACGAACCAAGGACCTCCTTCAAGACAAAATAATCCAAATGGATGTTATGTTTGTGGACATCCCGGGCATTTTGCTCGGAATTGCCGGAAGCGTCAGTCTGCTCCTCAAGCTAATGTGACTGAAGAGCCACTTGTGGCTATGATTACGGAAGTAAATTCCATGGCAGTTTCCGAAGGATGGTGGATTGATACAGGTACCTCTAGGCACGTGTGTAACAATCGAGGTTGGTTCAAGAGCTACTCTCCTACGGAGAATGAAAATGTATTGCTTGGTGATTCTCACACTACAAAGGTTCTAGGCACTGGCAATGTGGAGCTAAATTTTACCTCCGGGAAGAAATTGATTTTGAAGGATGTATTACATACTCCCGAGATTAGGAAAAATTTAGTTTCTGGTTTTTTAATTAATAAGGCTGGTTTTAGCCAATCTTTTGGGGGTGATCAGTACGTAATTTCTAAGTCTGGTATGTTTGTTGGGAAATGTTATGCTTGTGAGGGTATGTTTAAGTTGAATGTTTCTGATATTAATAAATGCTCTAGTTCTGCTTATATTTTGTCTACTTCTGTGAATGTTTGGCATGCTAGACTCTGTCATATAAATAAAAAATATGTGGACAATATGAGTAGATTAGGATTAATTCCTGTTTTGGGTAATGAAGGATTTGAGCATTGTATCTCGTGTAGCCAAGCAAAAATTACAAAAATGTCACTAGAAATTCTGAACTTCTAGAATTAATTCATAGTGATTTATGTGAATTTGAAGGAATTTTGACACGTGGTGGAAAAAGGTATTTTATCACATTTATTGATGATTTTTCCAAATTTACATATGTTTACCTTTTGAAAAATAAAAATGATGCTTTTGATGCTTTTAAAGCTTATTTAAATGAAGTTCAAAATCAATTTGACAAAAAGATTAAAAGGCTTAGAACCGATAGAGAGGCACAGAATATGGAGAAAGAGAATTTAGTAACTTCTTACAATCTCATGGTATTATACATGAAACTACAGCTCCTTATTCGCTTGAAATGAATGGAATAGCCAAACGTAAAAATAGGACTTTTACAGAACTTGTAGTTGCTTTACTTGTGAGTTCTGGAGCTCCCTCTAATCTTTGGGGAGAAGCCTTATTAACTGTTTGTTATGCCTTAAATAGAGTTCCCCATTCTAAAACAAAAATTACTCCTTTTGAGCTTTGGAAAAGTAGAAAGCCAAATTTAAATTATTTTCGAGTTTGGGGTTGTTTGGCATATGTAAGACTTCCTGATCCTAAGAAGCATAAACTTGCTAGTAGAGCTGTAGAGTGTGCATTTTTGGGATATGCTTTTAATAGTAAGGCTTATAGATTTTTAGACATTAAAAATAATATTATTTTTGAGTCTATTGATGTTGATTTTTATGAAGATAGATTTCTTTTTAAATCAAGGGATAGTGGGGGTTCCCATCCTCTTATTTCCGTCCCTTCTAGACCCTTTGATTCTAAGGTGCATGATAGAGACTGTGATATAGAATTTGAACCACGTAGAAGTAAAAGAGCTAAACTCTCAAAAGACTTTGGATCTGATTTTTATACATTTAATTTAGAAGGAGATCCTTCTTATTTAGAGGATGCTCTTATCTCTTCAGAAGCTAATTTCTGGAGAGAAGCCATTCAGGATGAGATGGACTCTATTTTGACCAATCGTACATGAGAACTTGTGGATTTACCACCTGGATGTAAAACCATAGGTTGCAAATGGGTCGTTAAAAAGAAACTTAAACCCAATGGTTATATTGAAAAATATAAAGCTAGATTAGTAGCTAAGGGGTTTAAACAAAAAGAAAATTTCGACTTTTTTGATACCTATTCTATAGTTACTCGTATTACTTCTATTAGAGTTTTGTTAGCTGTTGCTGTTAGTCATGATTTATATATTCACCAAATGGATGTTAAAACAGCTTTTTTAAATGGAGAATTAGAGGAGGAAATTTATTTGGATCAACCTGAGAGTTTTATTCATCCGAACAATAAAAATAAGGGTAAATTACACAAACCTCCCCTGAGGTTTGTTTTAATTACACGGACCTTCCCTCTTGTTTAAAAAATTACACAGACCTCCCTCGAGGTTTGAATTAGGTAACAAAACGCCCCCTCCCCTAATGGTCCGCTAGTTTTTTTACATTAGCCTCCCCTGAAAATTACAATTAGCCCCCCTAATATTATAAAATTGTCATACTAAAGCCCCCTTTCTCTTATATTTTTGTGCTAATTATAAAATCCCTCCTCCCTCCTATGTTTTTGGGTTAATTTTTTTAGCATTAATTTATATCTACACAAAATATACACAAAACATATATAAATAGGTCCAAATTTTTTTTCCCCCGAACAAACCTCTATCAAGCCCCCCCCCTGTATTAATTTTCTAGATCCGCCCCTGTCCCTATGCTTCAAAAGTGGACACTTAACCCCCTGTGATTGTGGACTAAAATAGAACTGTTATGATTTCACTCAAAGAGCGTTAACTCCAAAATTAACATCACAAAATGGATTAAGTGTTTATATTTTTAACCAATTTTAGAATTTTTGTCAGTTTTGAGTAAAATCATAACAATTCCATTTTAGTCCACAATCACAGGGGGTTAAGTGTCCACTTTTGAAGCATAGGGACAGGGGCGGATCTAGAAAATTAATACAGGGGGGGCTTGATAGAGGTTTGTTCGGGGGAAAAAAAATTTGGACCTATTTATATATGTTTTGTGTAGATATAAATTAATGTTAAAAAAATTAACCCAAAAACATAGGAGGGAAGAGGGATTTTATAATTAGCACAAAAATATAAGAGAAATGGGGCTTTAGTATGACAATTTTATAATATTAGGGGGGCTAATTGTAATTTTCAGGGGAGGCTAATGTAAAAAAACTAACGGACCATTAGTGGAGGGGGCATTTTGTTACCTAATTCAAACCTCGAGGGAGGTCTGTGTAATTTTTTAAACAAGAGGGGAGGTCCGTGTAATTAAGACAAACCTCAGGGGAGGTTTGTGTAATTTACCCTAAAATAAAGTTTGTAAACTAGTTAAATCATTATATGGTTTAAAACAAGCACCCAAACAATGGCATGAAAAATTTGATCAAACAATTATTTCAATGGTTTCAAAATCAATGAAAGTGACAAATATATTTATTATAAATACAATGATGGAGTATGTGCTATGATATGTTTATATGTAGATGATTTATTAATTTTTTGTTCTACTTTAGAGATTATAAAAGAGACCAAAAATTTCTTGTCACTTAATTTTGATATGAAAGATTTGGGTGAAGCCAATGTAATTTTGGGGATTAAAATTACAAGAACTCCTATTGACATTTCTATTGATCAATCTCATTATATTGAAAAGGTTTTGAAAAAATATAATTATTTTGATTGTAAACCTGTTTGTACTCCTTTTGATTCAAGAATTAAATTATTTCCTAATGAGGGTGACATTATTAATCAAAAGGAATATGCTAGTATTATTGGGAGTTTAAGATATGCTACAGATTGTACTAGACCTGATATTGCCTACGCCGTAGGAGTTCTATGTAGGTGTGCTAGCAAACCTAGCATAGAACATTGGAATGCAATTGGTAGACTAATGAGGTATTTAAAAAGAACTATTAATTTTGGTATTCACTATAATAAGTATCCCGCTGTACTTGAAGGTTACAGTGATGCCGATTGGAAAACCCTATCGGAAGACTCCAAAGCCACTAGTGGCTATATTTTTAGTATTGGTGGTGGATCGGTTTCTTGGAAATCCAAGAAACAAACTATTATAGCTCAGTCCACCATGGAGTCTGAATTGATTGCATTGTCTTCAGCTAGCGAGGAAGCTAGTTAGTTGCGTAGCTTTTTATCAGATATACCTATCTGGCTTAGGCCAGTTCCAGCTACTTTGATACACTGTGACAGCACTGCTGCCATAGGAAGAGTACAGAACCAATATTATAATGGTAAATCACGACAAATACGTCGTAAGCACAGTACTGTGAGAGAATTTATTTCTGAGGGTTCTGTTACTATTAATTTTGTGAGGTCTGGTGATAATCTCGTAGACCCGTTAACCAAAGCTTTGGCAAGAGAGAAGGTATGGAGTACCTCTAAGGGTATGGGACTTAAGCCCATTAATAAATAAATTACATGTGATGGTAATCCAACCTGGACACTGGAGATCCCAAGAACTGGGTTCAAAGGGTAAGAACAAGTCACATAGTAATTAGGGGGTGAATCATGCACTTTATTTGTCCCATACTTGTGATTAACATGATATCCTATAGCGATTTGGAGGTCGAGTTTATACTCTTAATGAGCTCTATGGTCCTTATGGACGGGATGCCCAGCTATAGGAGCACTCTTGATAGACTCACCTAGTGAATGTGGAAGTTGTGGCCGCTTCCTATGAGAATTAACTGGGCAAATTCCCTAGAGCATTCATGATACTGGGATAAAACACATGGCCGTAACGTGCTGGCATTTTGTGACTACACCGGGAAAAGTGTTATGTGTGAATAATATTTGTTGTATATGCAAGAATTTGAGTTCAAGACTCAGTCACTCAAGATTATTATACCTTAAATATTTTTTTACTATGTAAAGGTTCAAGACGGTGTTCACCTTTATTTATGCATGACACTACTGGTTATTATTCTATATGCCCAGTTTGTCAAATGATTATTTTTTTTGTTAAAATAAGTGGGGGATTGTTAGAGTATTTTAACAATAAATAAGTGTGAGTTGTGATAATAATATTGGAGAAAAGAAATGTATTATAGTGTTTATCTAATTACTTCATGGGAGTCAGTTTTTGGACTTGGTCCAAAGCTTGTCCTTGTTTTTCTCCTCAATAGCTAACGTGTACAGCTTTTTCAGTAATTGGTTTTGACTTTTAACGTTACTATAACGTCTAATATTATATTGGATATATATAAAACAGTGAGTATCAGTTTAAGATATATACAACTTTATTCATATTTCATATCAGTGTAGATAGAGTACCATTAGTACTTCTTCTTCAGTTTTTTTTTTTTACGAAAATAACAGTGATTTTTTGTATTTTCGGTTTTGTTTATTTATCTTCAAAATTTATGGGCAATACAGAATAATTTTAGAGCATTTGGTGTAGTTCGCTTCTGTTCTGTTTAGTGCATATAACTGGATAGAAATTTTATTGCGTTGGACTATTGTATCCTGAGAGTTGACACACCATCCTATGCACTGGTGAGAAGACCGAGGAGGCGCGAAATCAACCTTAAAGAGAGCGACATTGTCCGTGCCTCGGCCCTTTACTGGTTCGGTTTCCAATTTTCAAAGCTATTTCGGTACAGATTGTCATCAATATATAAGTAGAATTGAACTAGATTCAGAACGTATATATACACAGAGCATATATATACATATATGTATACATACATACATATGTAATTATGTATACAGACATGAAGGAGACAGACCATAGCAATTGACTGAGAGGGGTTAAAAATCAAAAGCCTATGTATGCAAATAGGTTGCAAACCCATAGAATAATTAAGCCATTAAATCCGGTGGACACCCACAGTTGACCCGCATTAACCCGGTGAAAGCACGGATTTCAGATTGGTGACCCAGATTGACCCGCAGATTAAAAAAAAAGCCAACCCGAAGCCATTGTTTGAGGGAGGATTTGGGCAGGTTCACGGGTGTGGGTGCAAATTGCCAGGCATACCAAAAATATAAAATGAACGAACTATGGAGAACCATAAAGCCAAAGGACAACACTTTAATGCTTTTTCCAAGTAATTTTTGTTCAGTTTTAGGAGACTATTGGTTCCTTGCGCTTGCCATGTATATATGTGTGTGTGTGTGCCAGTTCGACGCACTTGTATACACAGAACAATCGCACTTTGAAATACATAGTAGAAAAAGTCCCCAAAGTCTTTTCCAAAGCCAAAAAAGCAATTGACTAACAAAGGATTCCAAAAGAAAACAGATAAACTGCACTAACCATCATCACATAGTATTGATCCTAGGAAGCCATAATTGGAAGCCGCTTGTGCCCCACAAAAGCCTGTCGTAGCCGATGATACCCATTTCTGTAGTGCTCGAGTGAAAAACAAAGTTGCCTTATTGCCTCCCTTTTCTCTTCTGCCCCTTCCAAGATCACCAATCTTTGCCTTTCAACCTCTCTCTCTAGCTCCTTAACTCTTGATCTCAGTTCCTCCACGTGTTCATATGCTGCTTTAGTTCCAGAAATCAACTCGACATGTTCCATATGTAGTTGGTGCAAATGCTTGTCCATTTGACTGATCCGATCATCTCTAAAACTCACCTCTGAAGCAAAAGTGATAACTTTAGCATTAAGTTCGTCTCTCTCTCCCATCAAAATTTCATACTTTAGTTTAAATTCATCGAGGCTTTTATTCAAGTTTGCCTTCAACTGCTCAATTTCGGCTCCAAGAAGATCTTCCATTTCTATTTTTCCAACCTTGACTCGTTTAATCTCCTCTTCTAAGGATTGGCAATGGAACTCCCACTCTTTGAGATTGTCTTCCAAGAAAGCTCGTTCCTTCACTAACTTAGCAACTTCGGATTGAAGTTGGGAGTTTTCTTCAGATAAGCTCTTGTTGGCATTTGAAATTGTTTCTTTTAATTCCCTGATCTCTTGGTCACGATCCGACAGATTGGCTTTGTACCTATAAATTCTATCTTGTAGGTTTGAAGCTTCTCTGTTCTCTCTATTGAGTTTGTCTTCCCATATAGCTACCTCTTTCTGCAAACTTCGGATACAGGCGCCATTACTCTCGAGTTCATGCTTCAAATTTGAAACTTCGTTTTCTGAACCCTGAAGCTTCTCTTTTGTCATTCTCAGCTCTTCCTCAAGTATCTCAATTTTTGTTTCTGGGACTGACGGGGCAATCTTTTCTAGAAGCTCGGTTGTCTGTTGTTTTTCCGCCTCCCCCTCGGATCCCAAGGTGCTCACGTCTTTGGTGAATTCCACAGATTCACACTTCTGGAGCTCAATCTTCAAACTAGTAATCTCTTCTTCTGAAAAGCGAATCTTTTCCTTTGAAAGTCTCAGCTCTTCATCGTATTCTGCAATTTTAGCAAACAAATCTCCAGAATTCTCATTTCTGTTTCCCCTGAAAGACCCTTCTGCATTTTCTTGCTCTTGAGTTCGGAGCTTCTCTTTCACATCACGAAGCTCAACCTCTAACTCCATAATCTTCTGACGCAACCCTTGATCATCACGACCATTACCCGATTCACCCAAGTAATTATTAACCGAGGAATCATCAGATTCTGACTCGGAATCCAGTGTAGATGTCTCGTCTTCTTCTTTGTTGTTCAAATCCGAGCTACTTCCAGCAGAGCCGAGGAAGAACTCGAAACCAGCCGCTCGAGGACCGGATTTGCGGTGACTTGGCCTCTGATCGGGAGAAGGGAATGTGGAAGGCGGCTCAGAACCAACATCAGAAATGCCCGAACCTTGGGATTGGAGATCTGAGGGGATATTCTTCCGTAGTTCTCCGGTCACTTGATCATAACGCTCAGCTAACGCACGGTACATACGGTAGAATTCCTCAACAAGAGAGAGCAACTCTGGCCTCTTCTGATAGTACATCTCAGCCTTTTTAGCAAAGGAATCTGCATCCTCCTCGATCAGTTTCAACATTCGTTTGACGCGTTGGTCCATTTCTGAGGTCAAATACATTTTTGTTATTTTCTTGTTTGGCATTTAGGTAATTCAAATTTTCACAACATGTAGTTATTTTGTAGAGTAAGTTGCCCCTAAATGTTGGGGGAGAGGACAAAAAAAAAAAAAAGAAGAAGAAAAGAAAAGAAGTGCATAATTAAAAAATATACTCCCTCCATCCATTCAAGCACCCCGAACTGATGGGGACCAGTGGACCACCAAGTTCTGTGGTCATCTCTGAAGATGAAGAATATCTAAAATGGTTTAATTCAAATTTTACCCGTCATAGAAGTCATTTTTTGCCCCTTTTAGGAAGGCCAGTGTTAGCTTCTTTCTTTTTTTTTTTCATTTCAAAAGTTCAATAGACATATTGAGGTTCCAAATACAGGTAATTGTTATTTCAAGATGTTAGCATACCTTTGCGTAAGGGAAATCCGAGGGCAAATAACAAAACGAAAATTAAGAAATTGTGTTTCCTTTTTTCCTTTTAAATATGGCATAAATGGTTATAGAATTCCAACAAACTTAGATATTATATACATATCCTTTTTCTTCATTTGGTATTTACATTTACTTAGACGAATAATGCGAAATGGTAGTAAATTCTGTTCGATGTCTTTGAACTTTAAAATGTGGTAGTTATGCATAAAATGATTTAACAGACCTGAAGACAATTGCTAATGTCAGTTACTTACCCTCAAGATTTTCGGCAAGCCACTTCGAGTTTTTGGGACTGATGTGGCTATCCCACCACCAAGAATGTGACTTTTTTGACTCTGTCCTCTTCATATGTTTTTGTGCCCTGGACTGAAATTAGGAAAGGAAAAAAAATAAAATAAAAATACATCATAATACCGACAACCCACTGACGAGAAGTTTCTGATTAAGAAACAGTAAGGGGAGAACAAAGAAGATTAATCAATTCAAATTTCAACAAAGAGGACTAACATAGAACTAATAACATCCAATTTTATCTTTAACACATCCTACTTAGCAAACTTTGTGTAATTAAAATCACCACATGATTAAATAATTCAAAGCTCGTCAAAGACGATGTATTTACATAAATGCATTTGGCAATCATGTACCAGGGCCATATACATCCATTGACCGTCTCAACTCCAGTAGATAAAAGAAGTTAAAGTTTAAAAGTGATGAGGTGTTTATTGGGTTTCACTTGCTTACCAAAGGCAATGCCATTTTGCTAAACTGGCGAAACTTGAGAGTAGATATGCAGAGACCTGTGTCAAAAGAATACAAGGTATAAGTTTTACATTATTACTTGCGAAATGCCAAAACTAAAACTACTTGCGTTTTGGACTTAACATCACTCCTAGATCTCGTACAAACTACAAACCCTTACGATGCAAACTCTGGGTCAGGCTGAGGCAGTGATTGGGTAGACAATATTGTTGTTTATGATACATAACTAATAAAAGAATGGACTTTCTGTTCACTTTTTAATTTGAAAGGTTAAAAAGATACTACCGATGAATTAAGCTTTTACCCATAAGTTATGCGAACAGGAAGAAATAAACCCATTACCCGTCCCTCCGTTTCGGATGTCATGTTTATGTTTAGCATCTAAGGAAAGAATGTTGAATAGTTATCTCGAAGAATTATAAGAATTATCTACCACTATCAGTAATATTTTCTTGTAAAAAGATTTAAATTTCACATGGAAGATGTAGTTGATCCTGAAACACCATTTAGTAGTCTTAAACAGATGAGAAGGGGAAAAAGAAGAGTTACAAGTATCACCTGTCAAGTTTAGGATCTGAACCACAAGTCTTATGTTTGGAGGTGTCAACTACAAAGAAAAAGAAAGTGATAACTCAGAAATGGTATGTATCACAAATTTTTCACCAGACAAGTTCATAATTCCTTTCCTGCATTTTAGATGGAATTACTTTTGCCCTCCTTTTGGTTTGATTTTGAAATAGAATAGAATAGAAATGAAATGAGTTCTTGAAAAATCCGACCACCTTTGGTTGGATTTGTAAACCCCCTAAAATAAAAATTGGGTAGAATTGAATTGAAATGAATTCAATTCTAGTTTTAGGTCAAACCAAACACAAGAATTACAAATCAATTCTTTTCTTTTCTTGATTACCGCTATGCTGTATTGTAACTAGCAAACTTGTAATTAGCTTTACTATGAAGTAATGGGTGTGCATGAGCTGTGTTCATGTTCTTTTCGTTTATGGGTCTTTTCTTTCATGGCTCTTAAACTTTCTTTCTTTCTTTTTTTTTTGGATAGAAATGGCTTAAACTATTTATTCTCTTTAGTCAACTTTGAGTTGTAAAAATAAGAGAGCTAGATTCAAGGCTAATGTAATAGCATCAATAATATTATAATAGCACTAAAGAAAATCTACACTACATCTATTTATGAACAGTAATGTTATGCTTTCTAAATTTGAATCCCAAACTTGATTCCGAAATGCTTTAACAATTGTATCACATGGTGTAGTAGTGATGGGTGGACCACATACCATTGCTTGTGGTAACTAACAAAAACATTTGAGAACCAAATTTAAAAGGAAAAAAAAAAAAAAGGAAGCATAGCATTACTCATTTTTTATTTTTGTAACATGATGTGGCTCTTTAATTCCTATCATTTCAAGCAAGGATATTGCCTCTACCACCTAATTTGAATGAGAGTACTGTTTGAAGTTCTTTTTTTTTTTTTTTTTGCTGAAAACTGTTTGAAGTTATCAATGGCTTCAAATTCTAAACTACATTATACTTGTTTCATTTAAATATTTTACTTCATAAATTTTTGAACAAACTAAAAACTAGTATTGGGAGTTTGAAACCCCAACCTGAGCTGGCATGGGGGGCAATTACGACCCCATACCTATGGACCCACTACAAAGAAATTGACTTTTAGTGACGAAAATTTTCGTTGCTAAAGGTCAGATTTTCATCACTTAATGTCTTTGGTGACGAAAAAAAATTTCGTCGCACGATCGTCGCTAATTCCTCGACGGGAAAGGTCTTTCGGGACGAAATCATATTTTGTCACCAAAGAGTAGCATTTAGCGATGAAATTTTTCGTCGCGAAAAGTTTATTTTTCCCACTGTTCATTAAAAGGTGACACATGTCTTCACATGCTTGCCCCCATTATAAATATCTAGTCATGTTAGATTGACAGGTTGGTATGGAACGTATGGTTCAACAACCATATGGTTGAAGTGCTCAACGACAAAAACCAAGTCCAAATGACCACATTAATATTATCTGGTCACAAAAAAAAAATTTGAGTGCCCGAATGCTTTTCCAAACACTTTTGACAGTGGGCCAATTGGATTTTAATTGGAGGATATTAAAGTGGTTCATCATTATCATGGGCGGACCTACATAGACCCCACGGGTGGCAAAGGCCCACCCTGGATTTTTGGAAATTTCAAAACTAAATGTAATAGTTTGTAGATTTTAGAAATAGGCCCTTCTAAATTTCACACAGGCTCCTCCTGAACTTCTGAAAATTCTAAATTTACATGTAATGTTTTACAAGTTTTAGACACAGGCCCCTTGCATTTGTGAAATTTCTAGACTTACATGTAATATTTACAAGTTTTAGATATAGGCCCCCCTAAAATTATATGATTTACCCCAAATTAGGGGTGTTAAACCAATTCTACCGTTTTACACATAATTATATAGGTAGATCCAAAAAAATTTACCTCGGGGGCGTTTCCCCCGAACCCCCGTATAGTCTAGACCCCCTCTGACCAAAAATCCTGGGTCCGCCTCTGATCATTATTGAAGGTGACCTCATTGTCACATGTATTTGGGATTCAAAATTGGGAAAATTGGTGAAAATGGCATTAAGACAAGTTAAATTGGAATGAAGGACACTTAATAAAACAACTTGGTTTTTACTCCTAATTTTTTTTGGACCAAAATATCCTCATCTTCATCATCCAATCTTACTATCAAACCCTAGCCACCATTGCCACTACCCATGCCTAGCCTTCGGCCACCACCACTTCCACCTCCGGCAACCACCACTACCATCTCCGGCAACCTTCGACGACCATCCACCATTGCCACCACCCATGCCTAACCTCCGGCCACCACCACTTCCACCTTCGGCGACTCATACGACCTCCGACGACTGCCACTAGCACCTCCGGCAACCATCACCTACCATCCCACCTTCATTCAATAGTTAGAGAGAGAAGAGAGTTGGTGGTAGTGGCGACGGCAACGGCGACGGCGACGGCTCCAGTGACGAAGAGGATGGCTCTGGTGGTGGCTCCGGTGGTGGTGGCTATGGAGGGAGGATGAAAAAATGTTAGAGAGAGAAGAGAGATGGTGGTGGTGGTGGCTATGGAGGGGGTGGAGAGAGAAAGTTAGAGACAGAAGAGAGTTGGTGGTAGTGGCTCCGACTCCGGCTCCGGCGGCTCTGGTGGTGGTGGTTGTGGAGGAAAGATGAGAGAAGATGGTGGTGGTGGTGGTGGTGGCTGATGATGCCAAAAATTGGTAACAGTAAAGTAAAGCAATTTAAGAGAGAGGGAGAGAGAGTGAGAGACTATTTTTTGTATGTGGTTCGGCCCTGTTAATGAAGGTACCTACGTCCACGGGTGTGTCTGAGCACGTTCACTAGCAGATCACCGGCGGGCCTGGTGAGCCAACAAAGAGGGGCGGCACTACCAGTAATACCGGCCGGGAGTATGCGTATAATGGTGAATTATGGAGGCGCTGTGTAGACAGAAGAGTTGGCCGTCCCCTACATGAGGGGTGAGAGGTCTCTTTTATAGATGTAAGAGACCTACTCATACATGGATAAGGAAATATAATCCTATTGATATAGATTGACACCAATCAAGTAAGTTTCCTAATTGTATTAGGATTGATTGACATTAATTGTGGGGGTTTCCTAATTGGATTAGGAAACAGTTGCACTTTCCATTAGTCTTCTAGCTTGAGTAGGAAACTGCCCATAATTTTGGGTGTATCAGCTGCCCCCCATTTCCAAGATTGGCCAGATGCTATACCGGGGCAAGTTTGGAAATCAGTTTGATGTTACTTGCTGCTGTCTGAGTGCCTGTGGAAGCTGCCTCGGGGCTTCTGAGCCTGGTGAGTCCTCGGGAACTGGCTGAGAGTTGAGACCCTGCCTAGCTCGGGACTTTTAGGTACTCGGGAACCGACCGGGAGTTGAGACCCGGCCTAATTCGGAGTCTTTGAATGCTCGGGAAGTGACCGAGAGTTGAGACTCGGCCTACTTCGGAGTCTTTTTTTGCTTGAGTTAGCTCCCAGGATGGTTATCTTCTGCCCGTAAACCCTCGTCAAGGCTGTGGGTAGAAAGATTTTACCATGTTGGAAAAGCTGACCTAAAGCGTACTGCTCTAGGGTCCTTTTTTATGTTAGCTCCCCAGGATGGTTGTCTTCCGCCCAGTTAGCCTTCGTCAAGACTGTTGGGAGAAGAGCTTGACCATGTTGGTGGAACCGACCTAAATCACGGTGCTTTAGGGTCCTTTTGCTCCTCTATCGTCGGCCAACCTAAGAGATTTTAGTCACCTCTATCGTCGGTCTGGACCTAAGTGGAGTTAATGCCTCTGAGTACTGTAGGTGCTCGGGTTGTCCAAGATTTTGACTTGGTTATCCGCGAGGCCTGTAGATACCCGGTGTGATTACCTGTTTAGTTCACTACGCCATCTTGCCCCCCAAGCTTTCGCTAAGACGAGGGTCTTAAAGAGGCTATGATCTGTAGGTAACCGACCTGGAACATGGTGGTTGCAGGGTCTTTTGAAGCTTGCCATCGTCGGCCACCTAGGGGGTTTGCCCCCATCGTCGGTTGGACCTAAGCGAAGCCGGTGCCTCGGTCGTGACCCCGAGGTCTTTGGTGCCTGGGTTCGGAGCCCGAGGTCTTTTTGGTGCCTGAGTTCGGAGCTCGAGGTCTTTTGAGTGCCTGGGTTCGGAGCCCGAGGTCTTTTTGGTGCCTCGGGGTTAGGCCCGAGGTCTTTGTATGCCTCGGGGTTAGGCCCGAGGACTTTGTATGCCTCTGACAATCGGTGGATCCCGACTCGGTGATCGGGCAAGTATCACTGTAGTCGGGCTCATCTAGACCGATGGTGACTGGAGGTTGTGTCAGGGCGGCCGGACTCAGACCACTGTGAACTGGAGGTCGGGTCGGGGCTGCCGGATTCTGCCTGTTGTGAGCTGGAGGTCCGGTCGGGGCTGTCTGACCCGGACTGCTGTGAACCTGTCGAACTGCCAGAGCTCCCGGGCTGATCTCGCTTTCGCTTACTTCTAGAAGACTCGTTGCTTTCTTGCCCTGTGTATTTGGTCTTCAGAAACTCTTCAGTGTCAATATATTTTCCAACCCTCTCAGAGAGCTCAACCAAAGTTTCCGGTCGGTTTCTGTGGAACGACGCGGCGCACTTGGTGTGTTGAACTCCCGAGCAGAAGGCTATGATGGCGATTGTCTCGTTCAGATTGCGGATTTGAAGCTTCTGTTCGTTGAACCGGTCGGTGAACTCCTTGAGGGACTCATTATTCCGTTGTCTGACTGTTAGTAGTTGCATGTCTGGCTTTGGCCGCTCATGCATACCGGCAAACTGGTTGATGAACTGCTTGCTGAGTTGTTTGAAACTGCAGACCGATCGGGGCTCCAAGGAGTAAAACCACTGCATGGCCGGGCCTTTCAAAGTGCTGGGGAAGGCTAGGCAGTGTAGCTCATCGGAGTTGGTGGCTAGGGCCATCTGAGCCTTATAGGTCCGGACATGGTCGACCGGGCTTTCCGAGCCGTTGTATGAATCTAGCCGAGGCTGCTTAAATTCGCGCGGGATGGAGAACCTCGTGATCTGGCTGGAGAATGGCGACTCTGTCTCGGTATTGGCTTGATTCGGAACATGGTTTTGACCAAGCTTTTTGGCCACTCCGTCGATCTGCTTCTGCAAGTCCTTGATTCGGGCTTCCACTCCTTCCCGACCGGTATCTGAGGAGTTGGTCGGGTTGGTGGAAGAGGCTTCTTCTTCATGGCGGGGGGCTGTCCTCTGGGATCGGGCTCGGCTGTGACCCCGGGTAACCGTTCGCTTAGGGACGACTCGGCTCTTGACCGAATGACCCAAGACTGATTCCCAGGCCATATGCTCCTGCCTTTCCCCTCGGGCAGCAGGCCCACTGCTGACGTCTTTGACATCCTCAGCACGGGACGGGTTGGCTCGGGCCCGTTGTCTGGTCAAGATCGGTTCTCGACCGTACGCAACGTTCCCGGGTCGTTTCCCGGCCACTGGAGGATTGCTTTGCTGGGCTAGCAGGGCTTCGATCTGTTGCTGGATTTGACGCTGGCCCTCCAAGAGTTGTGTGAGGGTTGCAGTGATTTGCTCAGATGTCGGGACTGCTGCAGTCGACGCCGGGGCCGAAGGAACATCCCGGTTGGACTGCTGCGCAGCCTTCTTTGGTGGCATATTGACCAGTCAAGAATTTGTTGATGAGAAGAATTGTCGTTCCCACAGACGGCGCCAAACTGATGATGCCAAAAATTGGTAACAGTAAAGTAAAGCAATTTAAGAGAGAGGGAGAGAGAGTGAGAGACTATTTTTTGTATGTGGTTCGGCCCTGTTAATGAAGGTACCTACGTCCACGGGTGTGTCTGAGCACGTTCACTAGCAGATCACCGGCGGGCCTGGTGAGCCAACAAAGAGGGGCGGCACTACCAGTAATACCGGCCGGGAGTATGCGTATAATGGTGAATTATGGAGGCGCTGTGTAGACAGAAGAGTTGGCCGTCCCCTACATGAGGGGTGAGAGGTCTCTTTTATAGATGTAAGAGACCTACTCATACATGGATAAAGAAATATAATCCTATTGATATAGATTGACACCAATCAAGTAAGTTTCCTAATTGTATTAGGATTGATTGACATTAATTGTGGGGGTTTCCTAATTGGATTAGGAAACAGTTGCACTTTCCATTAGTCTTCTAGCTTGAGTAGGAAACTGCCCATAATTTTGGGTGTATCAGTGGCTATGGAGGGGGAGGAAAGAAGATGGTGGAGGGAGGAGGAGAGAAGATGGTGGCTATGGTGGTGGTGGTGGTTGTGATGGTGGTGGCTATGAAGGGGGAGGAGAGAAAGATGGTGGTGGTGGTGGTGGTGGCTATGGAGGGGAGGAGAGAGAAAGTTAGAGAGAGAATATAGATGGTGGTGGTGGTCTCTTAGGGTTCCATGGGTAATTTTGTCATTTATAGTGAAATTTAAAATTTTATAGAACTAAAAGGAAAAGTTAAAATTTTAGAAGACTTTGGAAGAGAAAGTTTTTTTAGAGTCTGTCCTTGTGTTGATTTTTTGTTATGGCTTATTTTTTAGTCCACCTTAACCCAATCTTAAGGGCTTACACCAAGTCTCCCTTCAAAATTTAGCAAGCATCACATTACTAAAAAAAATTTCAAACGGTGTTTTAACAAACAACTTTTTGGCCCTAATGAACAGTAGACATCTTAGTAGTAGAAAATTACAGATCAGCCTTGTTGCCAGCATATGAAACCAAACCATAAACCAAATTGAAAAGCCCAACCCAATAGAGAAACTGGGCCGCCAGGACTGATGCTATGCCCAATAACACGTGTCATAAAACTAGGATAGCAATTGCCATGCAAGGGGACTGTGAAAACCACGTGCTTCCTGAGGCACTGCACAACTGTCCAAACCAGCGTCCCAGCTATATTCCACGTGATTCTATTTATTCAACCACAAAAAATTAGTTTTGGGAATTCTAAAAGTTTGGGAAAGCGATTTCGCCTAACTATTGGTCATTGGATAAATTTTTGGGTAATTGGATGAGTTGGAGCAATCTGCGCGACACTTGGGCTTAGTTTGACCCCCACGTGGTTTTTTTAAAAGAGTTTATGAAATTTATTACTAAGTTGTTTGATAATTTTGATACAGGTGACACACTACTTTTCAAAAAGACATCATAAAATCAAAAAGCAACTTTAAACTTTTAAAAGCTCAATTCTAGAGCTTTTAAAAACTCCCTCCAAAAAAACCTCAAGTTCAATTTTTACAAAGCTTATAAACTAGTTACTAAATGAATTAACATGAAATTGTGCTTTAAAAAATTAGAAGCACCACGTGGAGGCCAAACTAAGCCTTAGTGAATGTAGTTTTAAATGAGGTTTTGAACATAGATTTGTACTATTTTTACAAATCTTTGGACTCTATTAAACCACGCTATGATTTTATTAAGCAACATTTGAACTTTAAAACATAAATTTGACTGACTTTGACCATTTGTTTACAAAGTTTAACATTTGTTTACAAATAACATTACCTGCAAACTAAATTAAGAAATGTCTATACTAAACTAATCAAGCCACATACGTTGTTGAGAAAGATCCAACTGACATAGCATTTAACTAGGCGTAAGTTTTTTTAACATTTTGCTCAACCTTTATACAAACTAAGTTTAAAAAGGTAAAAAAAAAAAATGTCGCTAAAAAATGCCCAACTAAACTAAGAAAAGTTCAACCGACAAAGCACTAAATGTGCCAACTTTTTCTCTCTATCTTTTTTTTTCCAATCTATGTGTGACACGTCGACAATGGTTGCGCCTTAATTGGAGCGAAACCCCCTTGCCCCACTATAGAATTCTCCACGACTTTTACACTGTTTTGTAAGATTAATGCTTTGTAAGATTAATGCTTGGCACACATAAAACATCCATATAAAGTTGCTCACTTAACTTATTGTGTCTCTCTCTTTTCTCGTGGGATCCACTAACACTGTGAGATCCACTAAGGAGAGAGATAGACACAATAAATTTTTGTAATTAACTTTATGTAGATATTTTACGTGTCCCACGCAATACTCAGTTTTTGTAAAGAATATCAAAACGTAGGCTAAAATGGATAAAATGTGTTGTGAGCAAAGGTGTTCAAGAAAACAAAAAAATTGAAAATTGTCCGAAATCAAATCGATCAATCACCGATTAGTTGTAAAACTGACCAAAACTTACCAAAATCGAATGATCGGTTTTAAAATTACTAAAAAAACCGAAGGCGAACACACCTAACTGTGAGGACGAAATTGCCATCAGTCAAACCACATCAACTATACAGCAAAAGCAATTGGGAAGGAGATATTCTCGTAATATTACTTAGCCCCACCCCAATAACAGAACAAGGCGGGCATATTTTCGGAAAAGTGGTCAAATCTCAGAACTTCAATTTTTCCTTATGAAACAAAAATTACGTTGATGTGTGTGTGTGTGCGCGCGCGTATCTACATGCACCTCAGTTCTTACCTCAGATCAGAAGGGGAAAGTGCAGGAAAATCCAGTGATTGTCAGAGTAGAATTTCTGCAGAAGCTTGAGGGAAAATAGTTATAATATTTAATTTGAAATTGCATTTTAAGTCCGATCGACAAATCTAAAAATGAAAAATCGAAGGCAAATGAAAAGAAATTAGTGTAAGAAAATGTGAAATAAAAGAGAACAATTTGGTAATTAAGGTGGTTTAAAAGGAAGGAAATTGGAATGAGCTGCTTTAAGGATGAGCCAGAAGAGTCTTACCGTTTTCTGGAGAAATACCCGAGTGAATTGAATGTAGAGTAGAGGGGCACCGAATCAGACAAGAAATGTAAACATTGTGAGAGCAAAAAAGTGATAGTAACTGAAAAAATAAAAACTCCGTAGAAAGAGAGATGAGAGAGAAGGGGCCCCAATTTGGGCTATATCTCCATCAACTGGGGAAAGGCAATAATGGGAAGACTTTTCTAATCTGAACACTTCACATGGAATTCATACTCCCACTGACACTGTCTACTTTATTTATTTATTTAGGGCAAATTGCACTAACTCCCCATGAGATGTATGACAATTGCAGGGATCTCCTCTCTAGTTTAGAAAATAACACACATCTCGTCTCTACCTATTTTTTGTGTATAAGATTACTAATTTACCCCTTATCTACATATATATATATATACAGTCAGGCTATAAAGAGGGCGACCTCTCTTTATTAAAGAGAGGACTTCTGTTTTGGCCCTCGGATCGTGTTTTTATCTACTCCTTAGTGAGTAGATAATACAAATGAAAGCTCACTACAATTTACTCTCAAAGAAATCAAATCAAATACTAGAGCAAATTGATAAACTCACACAACTAGGGCTCAAATATGAATGATTAGAAATCAACAAGTTGTGTGATTTAAATAGATGTTTTCCAATAGATTGTGTCACGCCCCAGAACCACCCAGATGATCCTAGGATACGTGGCACGCCACCAAGGCCTTACACAAGTGATTAAAGTTCCAAAAATAAATTTAAAATAAACTTAAACCAAAGAAGCTCAACTATAATAAATAAAAGGGTAAATTACACTGACCTCCCCTGAGGTTTGACGTAATTACACGGACCTCCCCTCTAGTTTGCAAAATTACACAAACCTCCCTCGAGGTTTGTAATTCGGTAACAAAATGCCCCCTCCACTAACGTTCCGTTAGTTTTTTTTACATTTGCCTCCCCTGAAAATTATAATTAGCCCCCCTATACTATAAAATTGTCATACTAAGCCCCCTTTCTCTTATATTTTTGTTCTAATTATAAAATCCCTCCTCCCTCCTACGTTTTTGGGTTAATTTTTTTAGCATTAATTTATATCTACACAAAATATACACAAAATACATATAAATAGGTCCAAAAATTTTTTTTCCAAGAACAAACCTCTGTCAAGTCCCCCTGTATTAATTTTCTAGATCCGCCCCTGCCCTTATGCTTCAAAAGTGGACACTTAACCCCCTGTGATTGTGGACTAAAATGGAACTGTTATGTTTTCACTCAAAACTGACGAAAATTCTAAAATTGGTTAAAAATATAAACACTTAACCCATTTATGATTTCACTCAAAGAGCGTTAACCCCAAAATTAACATCACAAAATGGGTTAAGTGTTTATATTTTTAACCAATTTTAGAATGTTCGTCAGTTTTGAGTGAAATCATAACAGTTCCATTTTAGTCCACAATCACAGGGGGTTAAGTGTCCACTTTTGAAGCATAAGGGCAGGGGCGGATTTAGAAAATTAATACAGGGGGGTTTGATAGAGGTTTGTTCTTGGAAAAAAATTTTTGGACCTATTTATATATATTTTGTGTATATTTTGTGTAGATAATATAAATTAATGTTACCTATGACCTGTTGGCCAAGTGGTAAGGAGTTCGTTCTCCTCGCTATAAATTTCACTCAAAGAGCGTTAACCCCAAAATTAACATCACAAAATGGGTTAAGTGTTTATATTTTTAACCAATTTTAGAATTTTCGTCAGTTTTGAGTGAAATCATAACAGTTCCATTTTAGTCCACAATCACAGGGGGTTAAGTGTCCACTTTTGAAGCATAAGGGCAGGGGCGGATCTAGAAAATTAATACAGGGGGACTTGACAGAGGTTTGTTCTTGGAAAAAAAAAATTTGGACCTATTTATATGTATTTTGTGTATATTTTGTGTAGATATAAATTAATGCTAAAAAAATTAACCCAAAAACGTAGGAGGGAGGAGGAATTTTATAATTAGAACAAAAATATAAGAGAAAGGGGGCTTGGTATGACAATTTTATAGTATAGGGGGGCTAATTATAATTTTCAGGGGAGGCAAATGTAAAAAAAACTAACGGAACGTTAGTGGAGGGGGCATTTTGTTACCGAATTACAAACCTCGAGGGAGGTTTGTGTAATTTTGCAAACTAGAGGGGAGGTCCGTGTAATTACGTCAAACCTCAGGGGAGGTCAGTGTAATTTACCCTAAATAAAATAAAATAAAATAAAATAAAAAACAAAATCCTGTCTTTGCAATCAGCCAAAATAACCCTGTTTTAACAAGTAATAAATTCCCAATAATATCACCAAATCACAAGTTGAAATCAAAATTTATGCTTTAAACCATTTAGAATAAAATCAAAATCACAAACATGAGCTTCCAAGTACAAGCAAGAGTTTTTAAATACTTTAGGAAAAGTACTAAATATAGCCATTTACAACCAATCCCAACTAACACAGTCCAACCTTATATTACAAGAGTTAAATTACAATCCAACTAAAGTATAAAATTTAACTAGAAATATTACATAAGCCCTTACACCAACCAAAGTATGACTCGTACTACAGCCCAGATTAAAACCCATTAATTACAACTACATTACAAGCTTTAAACTAAAAAAAACAAGTAACTATTCACAAGGTTACAACAACCCCCAAAACCCATAAGCCAGCCAAGCCACATCCCAGCTTACTTCCCCGATTCCTCGCCGCGATCACCTACGATGGTTATTCAATAACCACTACAATATATAAGCTATATGCTTGTGAGTAATGCCAATCATGAACATGGATAATAAACACGCTCAATTCAACATATTACAAATAACTATAGTCTCTGGCAACTACTAGTTCACTCCCACCACTACCGGCTAGCCCGCGGCTCCACTCCCCAAGCCCACGTGACTAGTCATGACCCACGCCCTCACACGTGCGGTCCCATAGGCCTCTGGCGGCCGTGGTCGTCACCACAAAGATTACCTCATGGTGGAATAGAACTAGCAATTTCCATTGACCCAAATAGGCAACTCAACATGCTCATTTAATCATTACACCATGCTTTCACAAATAAATTGGGCCTAATTTAACCACATGAATTTTGCCCAATAATAATCTAAATAAATTAAATTACGCTAATTAGGCATGCTTTGGCATCACAATTGAACCTAACATGCAAATCATCCAAATATCAAAATTAACATCACTCACCTCTTGGGTTTCGCTCCTAATTGTGATATTAAAGCCCTATTAAGAACCAGGTACAAATCCTATATAAAAAATTACAAGTTATGAGCTTAAACCCTAAAATGGGTCGTGGAAAAACTATCACAGAACTCAATAAAATTAGTACCAATAGGTTAGACTCACCCCCAGGAGTCCGAATATGTGATCAGAATTGAAAACCACCGTCGTTCGACGCGTCAACCGTCGTCGAAAACGTCGACCGTCAACGTTACAATTCTCTCGTCTCTGTAATAAACCTATACTAATTAATATTGAAACTAACTAGGATGAATAGTCATCCTCTTAGGTGGATTTGTTATATAAGTTTACTTATTTTATTATGTAACCCACACTAGTTTGCTAGTTTTGCGATTACGCCCCTACTAATTATGAAATTGTATTAAAACTATTCCAAACCTAAATGGGTATTTGTCTATGTCTCGCATGGGTCCCATAAGTGGTCCCATATAATTATATGAAGTTGCTAATTAGCCTACTAATTATGAAACGTGTTCAATTCGTGCTCACAAAGGTACCCCTAATTGACCCCATAAGTGGTCACTACCTAATAACATGATATTATTAACAATAAAATAATAAATCATTTAAGCATTAATAAACATTTAGGCACATAGGGTGTTCCACATATAATGTCCCATCTCAACTGGGACCCATCAACACATATCCCAACTTGGGATTGCCATACTAGCAACAACTGGGTTCCCAACTGGACACCCATAATCAACTTAGTGGGTCAATCCCACTCCAATAAGTGTCACATAACACATTAATTAATATTAACTTATGATTATGCATGCTAAAGCAATATTAAATATAAACCGCGGGAGCGGGTGTCACAGATTGATCAACATAAAATGGTGTGAGAAAACATGTATTTATAGGCCAAGAAAGATTATAGCCGTTGGTGGCAAGTTTGGTAATTAAAAGCTCCTTTAAAAACTAGCCGTTATAAGCATTTCAGCGCGATCTAGTCTACTGAAAGTCCATTCAGTCGACTGAAAAGTTTGAGGCAGTAGCTACCTTTCAAAAACTGAAAACAGTCGACTTTTTTGTTATCCAGTCTACTGGAACAGTATCTTCAGTCGACTGGACATTTATCCGGTCGACTGGACCCTTAAAAAATCAGTCGACTGGTTTTAAGCAGTTTTTGGCAGACTGACACCTCTTTACTAAAACGGCCATAACTCCCTCTACAAAACTCGTATTCGAGATCCGTTTGAAGATTCGGAAACTAGATTCAAATACCTTTCCAACCATATAAAACTCAAGATATAATTCCTTACCAATTGGATCATGTTTTCATTTAAAGTTGACCTATCTGCGCAAAGGTACTTTCTTTTGACTTAGCCACTTGAAAGCTTTTGTGAAATGAATTTAATTGAGTGGTCTAAGTATGTTTAGGTCCTTGAAAGTATTTTAAAGTGTGAGAGAAAGGAACCTAAAGTCCAATTAAAGTTACTTGAGCCCCTATGAGTGATTGATCAAAATGCTTACATATAAATCTTAGTCTTCAACCAAGGATGAAAAAATCTTCAAGTCTTCAAGCTTGATCCTTGTTGAGCTCCCTCACTCTTGGACTTCACCACATGCTATCTCATGATCTCAAACAAAGTTAGAACATTTAAGTACATGAATAAAGAGATTAGCATAACGAAAATGACATGATAATTAATTGAAATAGAACCAATGAAAGTATGCAATTATCACTAGATTTGTCATCATCAAAACAAAACAAAAATAATGCCTTAAATAAATTCTAGGCTAACAATTTCTCCCTTTTTGATGATGTCAAAACATATAATAGAGATATAGCAATTTAAAGCACAATAAGTGTCATTTTCATGTTATCATTCAAAGTAACAAGAATTCCAAAATATGAGTCCTAGAATGATAACTTTCTAAAAACATTCCCCCTTTTTAAAGGTCTATCATATTCACATTAAAAAAAAAAAAAAAAAAACTCTATCATTTTCATATCTCTATGTCATTTTCATATCTATATATTATTTCCCCCTTTTTGACAACATCAAAAAGATTAGGGGTTGGAACTAAAAAGTTCCCCCTCAAGATATGCAACCGTATGATACTAAGGAAAAATCAAGTAAACAAATCATGGAGGCAATAAGATACCAAATTGCCAAAATATGATACCAAAAGTAACTAAAGTGAGCGTAATATCATGATACCAAGAAATCAAGACAACTAAAATAAACATAGTAATATGTTCCCCCTCAACATATGCATATACGAATGAATACCAATTATAGGATCAACATTATGCATTATCTCCTTAGGAGGATAGGATAGCTATGAATATTAAAAGAACGTGTCATTCGAAAAGCAAGCATGATTTTATAATCAAAACAAGTTAATGTGATAAATCAAACATGATTAGCATGCTACCAAAAATAAGAGAAATATCAAAACAATTTAATCTACCATACTCCTACTAGGCTTAAGGTGAGAGATTTAACCATTGTCCAAGCACCTCTTGGATGCAACATTTGCCGAGAAGTTAGGAGAGGATCTTTTCACAACCCAAATCATGTTAATTTTCTTACGAAATGAACATTTATAATTAACATGCCCCTTTTTCATGCAATAATGACAAGTTACATGGGGGAGGGTATCATGTGAGCTTGAAGCTTTAATAAAGAAATTCTTATGAGAATTTTGAGAATTTGAAGTAGAGGATGTGGACTTTACGAAGAAGTTTTTGTACTTCTTTTCCTTGTATGTGGGATTAAATCCCAAATCGGCTTTGTCAAACACACATTTTTGCTTACCCAAAAGCATATTCAAATTTTGTTCACCTTGTGTGAATTTTGCCAAAGTTTTTGTCAAATCATCCACCTCCTTTCTCAATTCAACATTTTTCTTTTCAATAAATTCACTTGAAGGTTGATTGGTGGAAACAAGCTTTTCTTTTCTCAAAATTTCATTTTGAGATTTTAAATCATCCAATTGCTTTTTCAACTCCAAATTTTCCTTTTCAAGCTCATTTGAAGATTGTGCTTTTAAAACATGTTTTTCATTTTCAATCTTCAAAGATTCATTTTGGGATTTCAAAATATTTAACTCATTTGAAAGTTTGAAAAAATTCTTTTTAAGAGTTATATATTTAGATCCCATATCCTCCAACTCCTCATGTAACTCCTCAAATGCACATTGAAGTTCATCATAATTAGCGGATGAGTTGGAGTTTACCTCTTTTACCTTATTTACATGGGCAGCTTCTTGGTCGCTTGACTCGTCCTCGGAAGCATCATTATCCGAATCGCTCCAAGTGCCCCCTTTTGCCATTTTCTCATTCTCCTCTTCTTTTTCATTGGCAAATAGGCATATATAACTTTCTTCTTTCTCTTGTACAAAATCCCCTTTTGTACTTCTTGTTGATGGGTTAGATTTTCAACATTTCCTATAACATCAACAACTCTTTGTTGCAACTCAAGGATTTGGTTAGTAGCATTGTGAATATTTTCTAAATATAACCAAATTTCATTAGCATTAGAGCATGAACGAATTCTATTATATGTGGCATTATCTAAAGCATCATATAGAATTTTCATGGCTCTAAGATTCATCAGAAAGTTATTTTGATCACTTTCATTCCATTCAATCTTTGGTTTAGGAGAAAAACCATTTTTGACAGTACTCCAAAGATTGTAGTCAAGTGAAAGAAAATAAATTTCTATTCTCTTCTTCCAATGATCATACTTATGATCACTCAATGATGGAGGAGTACTAATACAATATCCATTTTCAAAGAATGTAGTTTCCATGGATCTTAACTCAAAATTTTCAAATTCTTTTGAAAATAGAAGAGCCGAAGCTCTGATACCAATTGTTGGTCCAAATGTGGAAACCTTAGAGGGGGGGTGAATAAGGTTTATCGAAATTTTAACCTTTTTAAAACGTAATAGAAAATTAAACACAATCACAAGCAATTATGTAAAGAGAGAAGGGAAGAGAAACTTGCAAACCAACCCGCGGCCTACGTCCACCCCTCAAGAACACCTATTGAGGATTCCTTTAATCCGATCTACTTCACGGGTGTAGACGAAACCGTTCCCGGAGCACTTACGGGTGTGCACCAAACCGTTACAAGAGCCTTCAATCTCTCCCAAAGAAGAACACCTCTTCTTTGCACTCAAGGGTTACTAACCCTCACTCTTTACAATTGATTTGGATACAAATGATAACTCTCTCTCTCTAGAGTGGATAATACAATTTGAAGCTCACACAATAACTCCTTAGTGAGTAGATAATACAAATGAAAGCTCACTACAATTTACTCTCAAAGAAATACAAATCAAATACTAGAGCAAATTGATAAACTCACACAACTAGGGCTCAAATATGAATGATTAGAAATCAACAAGTTGTGTGATTTAAATAGATATTTTCCAATAGATTGATCAACATAAAATGGTGTGAGAAAACATGTATTTATAGGCCAAGAAAGATTATAGCCGTTGGTGGCAAGTTTGGTAATTAAAAGCTCCTTTAAAAACTAGTCGTTATAAGCATTTCAGCGCGATCCAGTCGACTGAAAGTCTATCCAGTCGACTGAAAAGTTTGAGGCAATAGCTACCTTTCAAAAACTGAAAACAGTCGACTTTTTTGTTATCCAGTCGACTGGAACAGTACTTTCAGTCGACTGGACATTTATCCGGTCGACTGGACTCTTAAAAAATCAGTCGACTGGTTTTAAGCAGTTTTTGGCAGACTGACACCTCTTTACTAAAACGGCCATAACTCCCTCTACAAAACTCGTATTCGAGATCCGTTTAAAGATTCGAAAAACTAGATTCAAATACCTTTCCAACCATATAAAACTCAAGATCTAATTCCTTACCAATTGGATCAGGTTTGCATTTAAAGTTGACCTATCTGCGCAAAGGTACTTTCTTTTGACTTAGCCACTTGAAAGCTTTTGTGAAATGAATTTAATTGAGTGGTCTAAGTATGTTTAGGTCCTTGAAAGTATTTTAAAGTGTGAGAGAAAGGAACCTAAAGTCTAATTAAAGTTACTTGAGCCCCTATGAGTGATTGATCAAAATGCTTACATATAAATCCTAGTGTTCAACCAAGGATGAAAAAATCTTCAAGTCTTCAAGCTTGATCCTTGTTGAGCTCCCTCACTCTTGGACTTCACCACATGCTATCTCATGATCTCAAACAAAGTTAGAATATTTAAGTACATGAATCAAGAGATTAGCATAACGAAAATGACATGATAATTGATTGAAATAGAACCAATGAAAGTATGCAATTATCACTAGATTTGTCATCATCAAAACAAAACAAAAATAATGCCTTAAATAAATTCAAGGCTAACAAAGACAATATAATACATAATGCATATATTGATATAAGCATATTATATATAAATTTTAAAAAAAAATTAAGTGTGTTTCGAGTCGGGTCGGGTGAATTGGGTTTTCACCCCCTAGACCTGTGACTCCACCCAAAACTGTCTGGCTTCCACCCCCAAGACCCGTGACTCCACCCACATTGTTTAAAAACTAAAAAAAAAAGACTACGGGTGAGTCGGGTGGATTTTGAGCAGCCCTACATTCTGCTCAACCTCTTCCCTCAAATTAGGATTTAAATATTGTAATATGTATAATTACATTTACGTCAGCATTCTATTGCATATTTATCATTCACTTCTTCTATGGGTTTTTTTTTACACATACTGTGGTTTTTCTCCTTTCCCGAACTTTGAATATATGGAGACAAATTAACTAAAAAAATATTAATACATTTTTGCTTAGTAATCCTAGAACCAAATCTCCACAAAATTCACTTTTTCTCAAATCTCATACCAAATTGAAACAATACTATTGATGCATATAAATAATGAACTTGTATCCTTCAAAATATCAAATGAAGTTTTTAATTATTTGAATACATATATATATATGTATATATAAATTTATTTCCCACACATGTTTCTAAATATATTTTTATTACACACACGTACCATCTACTATTTCAGAAATATTGTTTTTTAAGGCACTTTGAATATTGTTTTCTAAGGAAAACAAAATATGGTTGAAAACGCGAAGATAGTCACATAAATTGGGACCACGCAAGGTATTGTGGAAGCATATTTTGGAAGTATGGCTTACTCATATTTCATTTTCCTGACCTTGTATTATTAGTTGCAACACTTAAATGCCATAACATAATCAAAAGGGGGAAAAAAACCAATAATATAGAAGTAATCATAGTGTAAACTTGAAGGAAGATAATTCGACAGAGAAGATAATGTTTTTCATTGATTTATTGAATTATTACATAGTTGGTAACATGATAAAAAAAAAAAGGACAGTAAAGCTAATACATAACTCAAAGAAGAAAAAATACCATTAATCTAGAAGTACTCACATTTTAGAAGCCAAGGAAAATAATTCGATAGAATATATTGTCTTGCATTTAATTTTACACCATTAATATGAAGATTAAAAATGAGAAGGAAAAAAAAAAACTAATAAGAGGGGATTGTTACGTGCAGCTATCCTAGTATATATATATAAGGCAATAAGGGGTAAATTGGTAATCTTACACACAAAAAGTAGGTAGAGGGGATGTGAGTGTTATTTTCCAAACTAAAGGGGATGTCCCTGTAATTGTCATATGCCTCAAGGAACGTTAGTGTAATTTGCAAATTTATTTATTTTAACAAATTTTTATAGAGAATTGCTAAATACACCGCATTCATCATTCTATAATATAAAAAAGGGTTCATTGCACAAACACCCCCTCAACTATGACCCGTTTTTAACTTGCTCCCCTGAACTATTTTTTCCCTACAAATTGACCCCCTCTATTTGTCTTACTTGACAAGCTGACTCCCTTCGTTTGTCTGCAATTAGGGGTGTCATTTGGAACGGAAATTCCGATTCCGATCTGAAAAATTCCGATTTTGGCAACTAAATATGCATTCCGAATTCCGAATTCCGAATTCCGAATTCCAAAAATTCTGAAAAAAAAATCGGATCAGAATCGGAATTGTTTTTAGAATTCCGAAAATTCCGAAAATATTCCGAAATTGTATTTTCCGAAACTTTTCCGAAAATATTCCGAATTATTCCGAAAAATTTCCCAATATATTCCGAAATTGTATTTTCCGAAACTTTTCCGAAAATATTCCGAAATATTCCGAAAATTGTGTTCATCCTGTTAGGAAACTACATTCCCAAAATCCATTGACAGCGCGTATAAGTTGGTACTGCAAAAAAAATTACGTGAAAACTACAATAACCCTACAAGGACGGAACTAGGATTACCTTGAACTGCAAAAACGGATTGCTGTAGTAGACGAATCGAGAACACGGGCTCGATAACAGCTCACGATCTTCTACCGTATTCCTCCGCTGCCAGAATATCGAACTGAGTGTGGGCTCTTTCGAAATCCTTTCTGTTTTATGCTCTCCCTCTTTTATGCTCTCTTTTCTATTCCGAGTTATAATTCTCTATATAGAAAAATGCTAACTAAGAAGAGAGCCAAAGCAGCATATATATAGGCTTCGATAGGGACCATAAGAAGTCAATAAGGAATAGGCTTCCTTATAGAATTAGGAAACCCTAATTCGACCTAAATCAGATTCCTATTTCTATAAATTATAATTCATACCACTAAAGAATTATAATTGCACTCCTACCCTTATCTCAAAAATATATTTCGAGCTCCACGTTATTAAATGCTTATTATCTCCCCACGTTAAGATTACAGATATCCATTAATTAAATATAATTACTGACAATCATATTTAATTAATTTCTTAAAATTCTTTGAGATCCTCTGCTTAATTTATCTGATATGTCGGATACAAAATCCACCTGCAGGGTTTGACATAATCAAAACTTATAAGCTTTCTCAAGGGGATATCATCAATCCCAAAATTGAGACATGGATTCCATCATTAATTAATATCCACCACACAATTAATATTGCCACCCAATCCAATGAGATATTGACACATTTAAGGATCTTACCCTTTTAGGGATCAAAGTGTAAATATCAAATGTACGTGTCTACAAATTAACTTAGGATTTAGAGCATAAGCACTCATAATAGCCATGAGGTATTAATTATCTTATAAGTCAGTATAAAGATAATTACCCCAAGTCAGTCCCGTTTAATACACAAAGTGTACCAGCATAGTGAGTTGAAACTATACCGTTTTCCGTAGGCAAGACAAACCTACTACAACACCATGCTGCAGTCCTACCGATGGTGTGTCCAATCCCATCTAAGACTGTAAACCAAAATCTTACATTCTATAATATCTGATGGCCTGATCTTCCGTGTGTAAGCCAAACTCTACACACCAAACCACCTACTATATCGAATGAGAGACACACATGCATAATATTAAATAAATAATATAATACAAACATTGCCCACACAGATTCTCATAAAAAAAATGGATCAACTGATTTTATTAAATGAATAATAAATCAATTACGTAAAGCATGTCTTTTAGTATATATCCCTAACAATCTCCCACTTAGACTCAAAGCCATGATGCGACACACCTCACACCTATCCCTTCTACATGACTGTCAAAAGTCTTGGCCGGTAAGCTCTTGGTGAAAGGATCTGCCAGGTTATTTGCTGATGCTATCTTGGTCACTTCAACATCACCTCTTTGCACTATCTCTCGTATCATGTAATACTTACGCTCAATGTGTTTTCCCTTCTTATGGGCCATTGGTTCCTTTGAGTTAGCAACCGCTCCGCTATTATCGCAATAAAGGGTAATAGCCGATTGTACCGCAGGTACTACTCTTAGATCCATAAGGAAGTTTCTGAGCCAAACGTCCTCCTTAGCGGCTTACGAAGCAGCTACATACTCGGCTTCCATGGTGGAATCAGCAATACATGACTGCTTGATACTCCTCCAAGTAATGGCTCCACCTCCTAGGGTAAACACATATCCTGAGGTAGTCTTTCTGGAATCCCTATCTGACATGAAATCAGAATCTGTGTACCCAATGGGTACAAGACTGTCTGCTTGGTAAACTAACATATAATCTCGAGTCCTTTTCAGGTACTTGAGAATATTTTTCACCGCAGTCCAATGTTCTTGCCCTGGATTAGACTGATATCTACTAACCATGCCAACAGCAAAGCAGATGTCAGGTCTAGTATATAGCATAGCATACATTAGGCTTCCTACTGCCGAGGCATAAGGAACTGCCTTCATCTTCTCTATCTCATCAGGTGTCTTAGGACACTGATCCTTAGATAGAGTAATTACGTGTCTGAAGGGAAGGAATCCCTTCTTCGAATCTTGCATGCTAAACCTTGCAAGAATATTGTCAATATAAGTGCCTTGTGATAAGCCCAACATCCTATTCTTGCGATCTCGCATAAGCTTGATTCCTAGGATGTGACCGGCGTCTCCCAAGTCCTTCATATCGAATTGACTGGACAACCATACCCTTATAGAAGATAATACCCCCACATCATTTTCGATTAGCAAGATATCATCCACATATAGAACACCACCACGCTTCCATCATGTTTCTTGTACACACAGGATTCATCCGCACATTGATCAAAACCAAAAGACTTGATTGCTTGATCAAAGCGGATATTCCAAGACCTAGATGCCTGCTTAAGTTTATAAATGGACTTCTTAAGCTTGCACAACATGTGTTCTTGGCCCTTCGCGATGAACCCGTCTGGTTGCACCATATAGATGCACTCGTCAAGATTCCCATTAAGAAATGCTGTCTTGACATCCATTTGCCAAATTTCATAATCGAAATGTGCAGCAATGGACAAGAGAATCCGGATAGACTTCAGCATTGTCACCGGCGAAAAAGTTTCCTCATAATCGATTCCTTCTTTTTGAGTGAACCCTTTCGCAACAAGCCTAGCTTTAAAGGTTTCCACCTTACCATATGTTCCTCTCTTTTTCTTATAGATCCACTTGCATCCAATGGGTTTTATTTCATTGGGTGGTTCTACAAGATCCCAGACTTGATTAGAGTACATAGACTTTATTTCAGATTTCATAGCCTTTTGCCAAAGATCTGCATCTTTATCTTGGAGTGCTTCATTGTAGTTACAGGGGTCGGTACCTTGTTCATCAGCGACCCGGTCATAAGACTCTCCCAAGAACATATACCGGTCAGGTTGAATAATAACCCTCCCACTACGACGAGGCACAACCCGTTTCTGTGTATCACTGATATTTCGTTGTAAAGATTATGATCTTAATACACCATTATCTACACGTTGTACTGGTTCAGGAACCTGCGTGTTAATGGTTGGTTCGGGATCTACACAAGTTTCGATAATCCTCCCACTACGACGTGGTAATGGAATATCGATAACTCTTTCTTGTGGTGTTTCTTCTCGTACCATTGGTATCGAAGAAGTATGTCTTGGTGTCTCTCCTCTCATTTCCTCTAGAATAATACGACTTCTGGGCTTGTGATCCATAACATAGTCCTCTTCTAAGAATGTGGCATTGGTGCTAACAATAACCTTCTGATCCTTAGGAATATAAAACAGACCACCTTTAGTTCCTCTTGGATACCCAACAAAGAAACATACTTCTGTTCTCGATTCCAACTTTTCTGCGTTCCCTTTCAGCACATGTGCTGGACTATCCTAGATCCAAACATGCCGCAGACTAGGCTTTCGCCCAGTCCACAATTTTGTGGGAGTAGTAGGTACTGGCTTAGATGGTACCAAGTTTAGAATGTATGCGGTTGTCTCTAATGCGTGTCCCCAAAAGGAAATTGGTAAATCTGAATAACTCATCATACATCTTACCATGTCTATAAGAGTCATGTTCCTTCTTTCTGCTACACCGTTCTGCTGAGGCATACGGGGTGCAGACAATTGGGATGTAATCCCTTGCTCCAATAGATATTCCCTAAACTCTTCCAAGAGGTACTCTCTACCACGATCAGATCGTAGTGTCTTGATACATTTATTTAGACGCTTCTCCGTTTCAGCCTTGAAGTCTTTGAATTTCTCAAAGCATTTAGACTTACGTCGCATCAAGTAAATGTACCCATACCTTGAGTAATCATCGATGAAAGTGACAAAGTACTCAAATCCCCCTCTTGCTTGGACAGTCATAGGACCACACAAATCAGAGTGAACCAGTTCCAACAGCTCTTTTGCTCTATAGCCCTTGACCGAGAATGGCCTCTTGGTCATTTTACCTTCCAAGCAGGATTCACAAATTGGAAGTGCCTCCACTTCCAATGAGCCTAATGGCCCATTTTGAACCAGTCTTTGAATCCTTTTCAAATTAATATGACCAAGACGTAAGTGCCAAAGATGCGTTTGGTTCATCCTCGAAGGTTCTTTTCTCTTAAATGGAAAACTATTTGTGTTATTCAATTCATTAAGTTGCAGTATAGGAGAGATAGGATTTATAATATAAAGATCATCCACCAATTGACCAGAACAAATAAAACGTTTATTTTCTTTAATAACTACTACTTTATTAAAATGAACTGAATATCCATTCTTTACTAAACTAGAAACTGAAACTAAATTCCTTCTAATAGAAGGTACATAAAGGCAATTTCTTAATATTAAAATCCTATCTCTACCAAAACTAAGATGTAGATTTCCTACTACAACTGCTGCTACTCTCGTAGCATTTCCTATATATAGATAAATCTCTCCATCACTGAGCTGCCTGGTTCCCTGGAACCCTTGCAAAGAATTGCATACATGATCAGTGGCTCCCGTATCTACACACCAGGTACCGGTAGATCGGACCGCTAAGCACGATTCAACAACTAGTAAATGAGATTTACCTTGATTGTTCTGTCTGGTGAGATAAACTGGACATTGCTTCTTCCAGTGTCTTGGTTGCTTGTAAACAAAACATTTGCCTTTAGGCTTTCCCGGTTATCCTCGTGGCCTTTGGATTGGCGGAGGACCCGCGGCCTTCTTTTGAGCATTTTTCATTTTCTTGTTGCCTTTTGGCTTTGAAGCAGAACCTTTCTCAAACACAAGAGCACTCCCTAACTTTCTGTTGAGACTCTCAGCTGCCTGGAGTTCTTTAAGCAGCTGCGCCAAAGTATATTTAAATTTATTCATGTTGTAATTGAGGCGGAATTGCTTAAAAGACTCTGGCAGTGACTGGAGTACGATATCGACCTGGGTTTTCCCGTCGATTTCAGCTCCAAGGATCTCTAGTTCATTAAGAAGAGATATCATCTTAAGAACATGATCCCTTACAGGCGTTCCCTTAGCCATGGTTGTGTTCATCAAGTCTTTCATGGCAACCTGCCTAGCAGCACGACTTTGATCCCCGAACATCTCTCGGAGGCTCTCCATCATGTCATAGGCACTGGTCATTGACTGATGCTGATGTTGCAGAACATTTGACATGGATGCCAAAATATAACACCGCGCCATCTCATCAGTCTTGATCCATTGCTTGTGAGCCTGGGTTTCCTCAGCGGTTGCCCCCTTACCAGGTTGCTCAGGACATTCTTGAGTAAGCACAAACTTGTACTCTTCAGCAGTTAACACAATATTCAAATTCCTTTTCCAGTCTATATAGTTTGGTCCAGTAAGTTTGTTTTCTTTAAGTATAACAGCAAGTGGATTGAAAGTACCCATTTAAAAGCCTGAGAATCACATAACATAAATAATTACGTTTGGGAAAAAATTACTATGGATTCGAGTTGAAAATATTGGTTCCCTATACCATATTTGAAAGGAATCCGCTAGCAACCTGATACACCGCGAATAGTATGACTCGATAGGAAGCCATATACTATCTATCATTTGTTCAGATAGACAATTGCCTTTTAATTTTACTATCCAAGCAATGTACTTTGCCTAATAAAATTAAACTGCTGACTTGCTTTGGTCCTATAAATAATAACAGTGACTCAGATGGAGAGGATATTATTATTTATAGCTAAGTGTATACCATCACTTAATTTTAGGTCAAGAGTTCCATGAGGAACACCTCTGATAAAGAGGTGACCCACATCAACAATCACCCAAAACATTCTTTTAAAGAAGTTTGTACTGATGATTCCATGATCAACTACATCCGATGGGGAGGATGACACTAGAGCCATCACACAAAATTAATCATATCATCTACAAACCAGTGATGGAGACCATGGGATTTATATTTGATAAATTCCCTCTTCCACTTAGAATTTAAAAAAAAAATTGAGGGTTATAATTTTTTAGAAAAACTTTTAATTTAATTAATAAAAAATAATGGAATACTTGACAATGATTAATTCATCCTTACTTGTGAAACCCACATGTGTAGATAATAAAATGATTCTATTCTCATGATTTTAGAAAATAAGTACTTATGTTTTCAAATTATGGAATTAGTTTTATTTCTAAATACACATGTAGTTGTCTATCATTTTAAATTAATATAAATTAAACATGCAGCTAGACATATAAAATAGGTCTAGGAACAATTATCCATGTTGTCCTATTCATTAAACATGAAACAATAATAATCATTCAATCACACATAAATAAGGAAACCACAATAAAATAGGAATCTCACTATTATGGTCAAGCTGCAACTCTTGTGAAGAAATCTTCATTGAACCCGATTAGCTCTATGTCGCCACTACGCACGGGGGTCGAGCCTCCAGATTGCTTTCTGAAACTGCTTGTAAACTGTCTTCACGAACTGTCTTCACGGATTTACTTGAGATATATTATACAAACCCTATGCCTCCATAAAGGAGTTCACATGCTATTTCTTTACAGTAAATTAGCCATACATCAATCAAGCGTGGGATCCAATACACACAAATCCTATGCCTCCATAAAGGAGTTCACATGCTATATTAAAACAGCAAAATTAACCACGGATAAAACTATCGTGGGATCCAATCACACAAAATCAGTGACTATAATAGTGGAATAAGAACGCTGCAAAACAAGGGTTAGCACAGTTCTACGTTCTATCCATCCATCAAAACACGTATAAGATCTGTTTTATTAGACAACATGGTTGCGTCCAACCCATACGCAGAATCAACGTTGCTCTGATACCACTGTTAGAAAACTGTGTTCCCAGAATCCATTGACAGCGCGTATAAGTTGGTACTGCACATCCCACATCAAAAAAACACAAAAAAAGTGATGTAATGTGCTTCTATAAAAGGCCTATAAGTGTCACGACCCAAAATTCGACTTCAAAATTTTAGGCTCGAGACTGGCCTCTAGGCCTCTTCATAATTAAATAGAGCTCTAGCGGAAGCAATCATAGCTTAATTCTGTTTGTATATCGAAGTCTACATAAATCTTGAAAATTACTATTACATTTGAAGGCGTAAATCTTCTAAATATTCTACATATCTAACAATCATCTATTCCTCATTTGCATCAACAAGATAATCTTTATCTTCTATCGAAATGTTCTGTTCTTCTAAGGGTTTTGTAATAGCCTATCATCGTCACTTCGTCACCTGAAAAGGGTTTTTAAAACATTTGGAGAGTGTGAGCAGAAGGCTCAGTGAATGAACATAAACCTGGATAATAATCATAAAGAGGATTTGTATAGAAGAGATAACAATATTAATAATGATGAATACGAAATATTATAACAGATTCAAAGAATATTTATGCGAAAGGCATCTTTTCATAAATGTCAAATTACCAACCACCCACTCACACACACGTTCCTTTCATTACATGGCACATTGATCAAAGGCAACCCTGCTAGTCGGGTTCATGGGTCCAAAAGGACCAGCCACTTGGGCTTCATTACATGGGCCCAATAGGACCAACCACTTAGGGCTATACTTTATAGTTCGTTGTAGTGGTAATTGACATTGGGAACAATGAATGAATTGCACAATGGCATAACAAATATTAACATAATCCCTTTTTCAGTGGAACCAAACGATAATGTTCCAAAAATGAATTATAACAATTGTATAATATTATTATTAACTGAAGGTAGAATCAGATCCACTCGTGAGGAGTAGAATCAGCAAAAAGGATATGAACACTCACATATGGAGTTGAACTGAATACCGGGTATGAACACTCACCTTGATATCTTAGTATTTTTCTGGGAATCTGATACTTCGCAAATCCTACATAAATACATGTAAAAGAACTAACATCTAAGTTTAACTTATAGGAGCAAAATTGTAAATTATTATTTTTATAGGGGTAATTTCGTAATGTTACTAAATATGTATTTTAATCTTATCAATACGATCCTTGTGTGGTTTTAAGACTAATGCCATTGACTAAGCTCGATTATAAGTTCGTTACAATTAAATATACACGTTTAAAGTCTAGGGATAAAAACATTATTTTACACGTAAAGTATTAAATCGAAATCTTTAAACTGAATTTTTTATATTTATTATTCTATCCATAAACATGTATCCAATATAATAAAGAAAATCATTATTTTCCTGTAGATAAATACTATTATTTAAGAATTCGGGTCACTTATGAAATTTAACTAATATTAAGGATTAATATGAAAATGTATAAAAATAAGTTTCGTATGATATACTTATGTCTAAATAATATGTCCAAGATTAATGTTTAAAATGTGATATTTATACATAATATAACATGTATTTAAAAGTTTTGGGGCTGATATGTAATTATACTAAAATATAGGGATTATACAGAAATTTTCCAAAACTGTAAAATTTATATCTCAGATTGTTATAAACAATATTACAAGTACTATGCTCGAAACCGTGATCAAATCCGATATCGGTAGACATTTATATGTTCGTTCAAAGTTTTAGGGGATGTAAGTGAAATTTCAGAATAAAAATCTGGGCAGAATGCCTTGTTTGGCAGATTGTAATTCCAAACTTCTAATGGTCATAACTCACTCATTTCTTATCCTTTTTAAGTGAAATCAGTGTCTATCTTTAGTGAAATTTCGTGGAGAATCCAAATCTAAAGTTGGTTTTAGCAAATTCGAATCACAGAATGTGAAATAACTAATTTACCCTTTAAGACGAATCCTAAATAAAATCCAAACGGTACAAGCAAATCAAAAACTGTTTTAAGGGTAGTTTCATGGGCATTAAAAGAGTCTACCTCTAAAATTTCAGAATTTAATGTGGTCGGAGTAAAGAGATATAAAAATTTTACCATTTTGATCAAATCTAGTTATGTTCTTAATTCTAGATTAATAATTAATTTAACCCTTCCTAAATTAAGCTAATAGGATCTAATTATTACTGAAAATAATGTAAATGTGAATGTTTATAAACTATATAAATATAGGGAAGAAAAGAACTTACCTTGATTTGAAGATAGGAAAATACAAGACTTCTCACTCTTTTACTTCCTAACTCTTTCTCCAAACATAAACTTATGAAGTGGTGAGGAATTTGTGGTGTGAAAAATAACTCATGGATGTGTGTTTATATAGCAAGAAAAAGATGTAGTGCTTCATTAATTTAATTAGGTAAAGTTTTAATTTATTACATTGATACTCCTACTTTATTTTCTTTTTCTTTTAAAATCTTATTTATTTTTCTTTTAAATTAAGTGGAGTTTTAGTTTATTAAAAAGATATGATTTATCATGTTCCACTTTCTTTTCGTTTTCTTTTAAAATGAAAGTGGTAGGTGGATGAATTGAAAACCATGTGAATGAAAATGATATGGCCAAATGTTTGTTTCCTACAAGGATTTTGACATGTGTCAATTTCAGGTATTTTTTTTATACTGTAAATCTCAAATCTGGTATATTTGTCTGACCAAAATAAATATTATAATATTTTAATATACGCTTTAAATTTTTGGGTCAGTACAATAAGTCTCAAGTGAAATCCCACTAGGCTTGAATATTCCGAAAATATTCCGAATATTCCGAAAAATTCCGAATCTGATAAAATTCCGAAAATTTCAAAATTTTGGAATCGGAAATAATTTTGGAATTTTCAAAATTTCGGAACAGAATTCGGAATGCATTTTTGGCTTCCGAAAATTTTAGAATTTTTTCTAAAAGGGGTGTTTCCGATCCGTTCCGGCCGAAACACACCCCTATCTGAAATAGAAAATGGGCAAGTGCCCATCACGTGAGAGCAAAAATAGACACATTTACCCTTTGTGCCCAAAATGGGTCTGATCTCTCTCTTTACCCTAATTTCTCACTCTCACTCTTCCCCCCCCCCCCCCCCCCCCCCCTCTCTCTCTCTCTCTCTCTCTCTCTCTCTCTCTCTTTCTCTTATTCCCCTGCCCCACACCACCACGACAACCACCATCCACCATCGGACACCACCAATCACCACCCAATGACCACAACACCATCCAGTCACTACCATTGCCCCACACAATGACCACCCAATCACCACCACCCACACCCAAAATCATCACCATCGCACCATCCAATCAACACCACCCATACCAAAATCATCATCAAATCACCACCGCACCATCCAATCGCCACCACCCATACCCAAAATCATCACCAATCACCCCTTTATGAAACTCACCCTCATAAGCATCCCTAGAGTTCGGGGATTGAGTTGTTGATGCGTAGATGTTGGTGTTGTTGATTTGGTTTCGATTAAGTCGGGTTGGGTTGAAATCGGAAGAGATACCATTGGTGGTCATGGTGGCAGGGGATGGGGTGGTAGGTGGCAGTGGTGGTGGGCTGTGATGGTGGTTTTGTGTGTGTGTGTGTGTGTGTGTGTACGCGCGTGAGAGAGAGAGAGAGAAAGAGAGAGAGAGAGAGAGGGGGGAAATGGGGTGAAGTTGTTCACTTTTTTAGATCAGGGGGTGTACTCGAAAACGGGTCATAGTTGAGAGGGTGTTTTTGCAATTCAGACCAAGGGTATATGCGACATTTTATATCATTCGTTAATTGCGTTTGAGACTAAATAAATATTGATAGTTGTGGAGGTGAAGTTGTTCACTATTTAAAATCAGGGGGTGAGCTCAAAAATGGGTCATTGTTGAAGGGGTGTTTTTGCAATTAACCCTATAAACAAATGAAAAAATTGTGAATAAAGATGATGCATTTAACCAAAAAAATATATACATGTGTATTTAGCAATTCCCTTTGTATTATATATATATATATATATATTCGCGAGGGATATATCGTGAGTGTGACAGGAACTTAGAATGATAATTACGATGGACTAGTTTGGCAACAGCTTTTGTTTATGTAATACAAAAATAATTTTCGGCTTATTTGTCAAATATTTTCTTTTAAGTTTTTAGAATTAATTTCATAATTGTTTATAGACTCCAAAAATTATTGTCTAAAAAAGTTTTTATACTGGGAGTGCTTTTGGTTGTGTTGTATGATTAGACAATTGAATCTTTAGCACTAAATAGTGCTCAAAATGTACTAAGATAAAAGTTTGTAATTTGGCATTTTTTTTTCCTCATGAACTTGGTAATTTTTTTGGGGACATCATGATAATTTTGAACACATTACACACTTGGACATTACTAAGACGCAACAAATTAATATTTTTTCTTTTTTTTGGATTGTCTAGTACAACTACAAACCACTCAATCCTTACATAGAAATTTCCCCAGTACAAGGTTAACAAATGATTTTTGGTCATTTGTTTTCCAAAGTAAATATTTCAGCAACTTAATCAATTTCTGTACTGAAAGCTACTATTGCATACTGTGGTTCCTAATTCTTACATAAAGAGCAATTATTCCATGCAATTCTTTCAGAGTGCGTGTAGTAGCATTGTTGTTATTCCATGTGAGTAGTCACTATTATTTCTTTATTACTGTAGTACTTACACGGAACCACATAATATTTAAGAGTGCATTTTTGCTAATGCTCACCCAAAAAATGGTTGGGTGAGCATAACCTAACCATTTCATTGGTCAATGTTGTGGGACTCAAGATTAAATAATGATACACCCAAATTTGGCTCTATCCTATGACCGAGCGGTTCAAATCAGCAGTCAGTCCATGCCCCAGGCAAATCATGCACAACTCCACAGAAGCATCAGCCCGAGCGGTTCATCTACGACCCGGCCAACAGGTCGGGAAAACTGCACATGCACATCCCACTGCGGGAACAGCCCATCCGGGCCCACAAGCATGATCCCGAGCTTCACAGGCGTGATCCCGAGCATTACGGGCAGTTTCCTAATCAAGCTAGAAGACTAATAGAAAGTGCACACTATTTCCTAATCCAATTAGGAAATCCCCATAATTAATGTCAATCTATATTAATAGGATTATATTTCCTTATCCATGTATGAGTAGGTCTCTTACATCTACAAAAGAGACCTCTCACCCCCCATTGAGGGGGCAGCCAATTCTCTAGTCTACACAGCACCTCTATATATTCACCATTATATGCATACACCTGGCCGGTATTACTGGTAGTGCCGCCCCTCTTTGTTGGCTCACCAGGCCCGCCGGTGATCTGCTAGTGAACGTGCTCAGACACACCCGTGGACATAGGTACCTTCATTAACAGGACCGAACCACATACAAAAAATAGTCTTTCTCTCTCTCTCTCTCTCTCTCTCTCTCTCTCTCTCTCTCTCTCTCTCTCTCTCTCTTTAATCTGCTTTATTTTACCTTTACCAAATTCTGGCATCATCAGTTTGGCGCCGTCTGTGGGAAAAGACAAGCCTTCTCATCAAAAAATTTCTCAACTGATCGTCATGCCACCGAAGAAGAGTAAGAAGGATGACCAGCAGTCCGACCGGGATATTCCTCTGGCCCCGGCAACGGCTGCGGCAGTCATGGCATCTGAGCAAATCACCGCAACCCTCACACAACTCTTGGAGGGCCAGCGTCAAATCCAGCAACAGATTGAGGCCCTGCTAGCCCAGCAAAGCAATCCTCCAGTGGCCGGAAAATGACCCGGGAACGTTGCGTACGGTCGGGAATCGATCTTGACCAGACAACGTGCCCGAGCCAACCCGTCCCGTGTTGAGGATACCAGAGATATCAACAGTGGGCGTGCTGCCCGAGAGGAGAGGCGGGAGCGTATGGCCAGGGAATCAGTCCAGGGTCACTCGGTCAAGAGCCGAGTTATCCCTAGGCGAACGGTTACCCGGAGTCACAGCCGATCCGATCCCAAAAGACAGTACCCCGCCATGAAGAAGGATCTTCCACCAACCCGACTAGTTCCTCAGATACTGGTCGGGAAGGAGTGGAAGCCCGAATCAAGGACTTGCAGAGGCAGATAGACGGAGTGGCCAAGAAGCTTGGTCAAAACCATGCTCGGAATCAAGCCAATACCGAGACAGAGTCACCGTTCTCCAGCTAGATCACGAGGTTCTCCATCCCGCGCAAATTCAAGCAGCCTCACCTAGATCCCTACGACGGCTCGGGAAGCCCGGTCGACCACGTCCGGACCTATAAGGCTCAAATAGCCCTAGCCACCAACTCCGATGAATTACACTGCCTAGCCTTCCCCAGCACTTTGAAAGGCCCGGCCATGCAGTGGTTCTACTCCTTGGAGCCCCGGTCGGTCTGCAGCTTCAGTCAACTCAGCAAGCAGTTCATCAACCAGTTTGCCGGTATGCATGAGCGGCCAAAGCCAGATGTGCAGCTACTGACGGTCAGACAATGGAATAATGAGTCCCTCAAGGAGTTCACCGACCGATTCAACCAACAGAAGCTTCAAATCCGCAATCTGAACGAGACAATTGCCATCATAGCCTTCTGCTCGGGAGTTCAACACACCAAGTGCGCCGCGTCGTTCCACCGAAATCGACTGGTAACCTTGGTCGAACTCGCAGTGAAGGTTGGAAAATACATTGACACTGAAGAATTTCTAAAGATTAAAGACCCCGCGGGCAAGAAAGCAACAAGTCTTCCAGAAGTAAGCGAAAGCAAGATCAGCCCGGGAGTTCTGACAGGTCTTCCAGTTCACAGCAGTCCGGGTCAGGCAGCCACGACTCGACCTCCAGCTCATAGCAAGCAGAGTCCGGCAGCCCCGACCCAACCTCCAGTTCATATCGGTCAGGATCAAGCAGTTCCGACTTTGCCTCCAGCCCAGAGAAATCTGGAGCCCGACGATCCTGATCCGACCTCCTGTCTCCATCGGTCTAGAAGAGCCCGACTACAGTGGTACTTGCTTGATCACCACATGAGGCTCCACCGATTGTCAGAGAACTCACGCAAAGACCTCGGGCCTAACCCCGAGGCAAACAAAGACCTCGGGCCTAACCCCGAGGCACGAAGAAGACCTAGAGCTCCGAACTTAGGCACTAAAAAGACCTCGGGCTCCGAACCCAGGCACTCAAAAGACCTCGGGCTCCGAACCCAGGCACTAAAGACCCCGGGGTCACACCCGAGGCACCGGCTTCGCTTAGGTCTAACCGACGATGGGGGCACACCCCCTAGGTGACTGATGATGGCAAGCTTCAAAAGACCCTGCAACCACCATGTTCCGGTCGGTTACCTACAGTGCATAGCCTCTATAAGACCCTCGTCTTAGCGAAAGCTTGGGGGGCAAGACGGCGTAGTGAACTAAACAGGCAATCACACCGGGTATCTACAGGCCTCGGGGATAACCAAGTCAAAATCTTGGACAACCCGAGCACCTACAGTACTCAGAGACATTAACTCCACTTAGGTCCAGACCGACGATAGAGGTGACTAAATCTCTTAGGTTGGCCGACGATAGAGGAGCAAAAGGACCCTAAAGCAACGTGATTTAGGTCGGCTCCACCAACATGGTCAAGCTCTTCCCCCAATAGTCTTGATGAAGGCTGGCCGGATGGAAGACAACCATCCTGGGGAGCTAACATAAAAAAAAGACCCTACAGTAATACGCTTTAGGTCGGCTTTTCCAACATTGACGGAGGTTTACGGGCAGAAGATAACCATCCTGGGAGCTAATTCAAGCAAAAAAGACTCCGAGGTAGGCCGAGTCTCAACTCTCGGTCACTTCCCGAGCACTCAAAAACTCCAAATTAGTCCGGGTCTCACTCCCGGTCAGTTCCCGAGCTCCTAAAGGTCCCGAGCTAGGTTGGGTCTCAACTCTCAGCCAGTTCCCGAGGACTCACCAGGCTCAGAAGCCTCGAGGCAGCTTCCACAAGCACTCAAACAGCGGCAAGTGACATCATACTGATTTCCAACCTTGCCCCGATATAGCATCTGGCCAATCTTGGAAATGGGGGGCAGCTGATACACCCAAATTTGGCTCTATCCTATGACCGAGCGGTTCAAATCAGCAGTCAGTCCATGCCCCGGGCAAATCATGCACAACTCCACAGAAGCATCAGCCCGAGCGGTTCATCTACGACCCCGCCAACAGGTCGGGAAAACTGCACATGCACATCCCACTGCGGGAACAGCCCATCCGGGCCCACAAGCATGATCTCGAGCTTCACAGGCGTGATCCCGAGCATTACGGGCAGTTTCCTACTCAAGCTAGAAGACTAATGGAAAGTGCACAATATTTCCTAATCCAATTAGGAAATCCCCATAATTAATGTTAATCTATATTAATAGGATTATATTTCCTTATCCATGTATGAGTAGGTCTCTTACATCTATAAAAGAGACCTCTCACCCCCCATTGAGGGGGCGGCCAATTCTCTAGTCTACACAGCACCTCTATAAATTCACCATTATATGCATACACCCGGCCGGTATTACTGGTAGTGCCGCCCCTCTTTGTTGGCTCACCAGGCCCGCCGGTGATCTGCTAGTGAACGTGCTCAGACACACCCGTGAACGTAGGTATCTTCATTAACAAGGCCGGACCACATACAAAAAATAGTCTTTCTCTCTCTCTCTTTAATCTGCTTTATTTTACCCTTACCAAATTCTGACATCATCAAATAATATTTTGTTTAATCTTGGGTCCCACAGCATTGACCAATGAGATACTTGGATTATGCTCACCTAGGGTGAGCAAATGTGAACTCAATATTTAAATTCTGTGAAAATTGCATAAGTGTGACGATAAAATGAGATAATTTTTGTTAAATCAATTGTTGCTGAACATTTGCAGGAGGGGAAGGGATTTTTTTTATTTTTAAATTTATAATATAAAACTTAATAGTTAGTTGTGATGCTGAGAACAATTAAACTAATGGAAATTCCAAAATATGGTCAACACATAATTAAAAACCCAAATAAATAAGCAACAACTCAACATCGACAATTTAAGTAGACAGTTGTGATGCTGAGCACAAATACATATATATATATATATATATATATTGATAGCGAGTCTGAGCACAATTAAAGTAATCTTTGATATCAAATCCAAAATATGGTCAACTGTATGATATGAAAAACGAAATAAATGCACAACAACTTGCTTAACTAAAAAAAGAAAGAAAGCAACAACTCATCACCGGTCTTTTAATGGACACGGACTGGTTTCTTTCTTCTTCCTCTTTTTTTTAGATTAATTGCACTTTGCATTCTTGAAGTTTGGGTGGCTTTGCACTTTGCACTCTAAAATTTTAAAGTTGACACTTTGATCTCTAAAGTTTCACAAATGTGGCAAATAAGTCCAAACAGTCCTTTAATGACAAATGTTTTCATCACTAAAAGTGAAAATTTCGTCGCAAAATGTCTTGAAGGGACTAAAGTGCAACTCATTCTAAACTTTAAGGACCAAAGTGCTAAATTTGAAACTTTATAGTGCAAAGTGTGCAAAGTGCAATTAACCCTTTATTCCCCGCAATAACATTGATATTGAATATTTTCTCATGGTAATGGTCCTGGTACCCCATGCTTTTTTTTTTTTTTTTTAAGTGCTATTTAACCCAGTTATTTACCACAATATCAACATCAATCGGGTAAAAGTACAAATGGAATTATGTTACAAAGCTTAACTCTTTGATAACTGTTACCAAGGAGTAAAATTTTATGGTTATTTTGTAAGAATAATGGTATACTTTCCAAAATTTTATTTGCAATGTTTTTCAAATTCATGTGATACTGAGACTATCTTCAATAATGATGATACCACTTTAAAATCCTCCAATCAAAATTCAGTAAGCCCATTATACCACATGTATTTAGAAAGCATTTAAGATTCAAAATTAAAAAGCATATATAGCATTGCTCATTTTATAAGGCGGCCACTATTAATTTACGAAAGCAAACCGGCTATTTGACAAATTCATACTTATTTACTTAGCCAGTTTGTTTTAGCAATATCAACTAATGCGTTGTCGATAGTAGTAGGCTATTATAAACCACATGAACAGCCGGAGGTGGCATGAGGTAAACGGTCCTTTATACCGGTTCATTTTTCCTTTATACAAGCTGAAGGCCATGTTTGGTGGATAAGCAAATTAAGATCTGTGAAGATCAAAAGGGAATATAATGTCTTGGAATATGCATAAAAACACAATTTGAAGGCCATGTTTGGTAGATAAGCAAAGATCTTAATTTTTAATACTAGCTACTTATTCCTTACTAGCTAACTACAAAAAAGGGTCTAAAGTTGACTCGTGGGTGGAGCTGTAAAGTTCGTTCAACAACCAAATCTTGAGCTTGATCATAAAGTTATTAGCATATATTGGTGGTTGTTATAATGAAACAGCAATTATAAAGCATTGAAAACGTGAGTTCATTTCGTACACTTTAGATGATTGTTGTGTCATTACACTTGATAGGTGAAGAAAGTAATGCAAAAAATATTTCTAACCAAACAGAGCCTAAGGGTATTTTGTGCAAAATTCACTCTGTAAATTCCATCTGTTAGAATTCTTCAAGTGAGTGCTCACTGAAATTAAGTGCAGTGTTAAAGTTTTCTACTATGAAAAAGACAAAAAGTACAAGCTAAAATTGGAAATAGAGTTGTTACCTAAAATAGCTAGCAGCAATGGAAAGCCCGAAATGAGATTATCTTAGAATGCATAATCCGAAAATTTTAGTTTGGAAACAAACTTTACCTAACCAAAGTATAACACTGTTAGCCAAAACATATATACAAAAAAAAAAATTGGCAACTATTTCACTTAGATGAGATGGCCAGGACCCTACTCTCAAGGGGGTGGTTGTGGGCTCGAAACCTTGGGCCGCATTAGGGAGAATTTCTTTAATGAGCGCTTTGGCTCCCCCTGTGCCTTCGCGCCCCGTTTGTGTGTGTGTGTGTTACTAACTGCTAACCCTACTAACTCCCGATCACAGGGGCCCTGTGACACCAATCAAAAAAAATTGGCATAATAATACGTGCCCCTTGCATTTTTTGTATGTGTTGTTTGGCTTTTCTTTTTATTGATTAACCTTTTTCTCTGAAAAACACAATTTGTTAGTAAGTATTAGTGAGATTTGTTTGTGCCTCTAGCATTGTCCATTAGTAACCAAAAAGTGTCAATCAATTGGAATAGATGGCAATCGATTAGTATCTAAATCTTACTGTTGGCCCAAATGTGGAAACCTTAAAGGGGGGGTGAATAAGGTTTTAGTGGAAATTAACCTTTTAAAAATAAAATTGCAAATTAAACACAATCACAAACAATTATCTAAAGAGATAAGGGAAGAGATACTTGCAAACCAATTTTTCAAGTGGTTCGACAATCGCACTCCGCGGCCTTCGTCCACCCCTCAAGAACACCTCTTAAGCATTCCTTTAATCCGATCTACTTCACGGGTATAGACCAAACCGTTACAAGAGCTTTCAATCTCTTCCAAAGAAGAAAATCTCTTCTTTGCAATCAAGGGTTACTAACCCTCAATCTTTACAATTGATTTGGGTACAAATTGAAACTCTCTATATAGAGTGAATAATACAAATAAAGCTCGCTACAATTTTGCTCTCTCAAGAAATACAAATAAAAGATTTTGAGCAAATTGATAAACTCACACAACTAGGGCTCAAATGATAATGTTTAAAGATCAAAGAGATGTGTGATCAATACTATGTTTTCAAATCAAAATCTCAACCCCAAATAGCTTGGGAAAACATGTATTTATAGGCCTTGGAAGATTATAGCCGTTGGTGGCAAGTTTGGTAATTAAAAACTCCTCTAAAAACTAGCCGTTATTGCCTCTCAGGTCGTTTCAGTCGATTGGGCCTTGAATCAGTCGACTGGTCCTTGAAGCAGTCGACTGAGATGTGTTTAAAGAGGGTTCTGCTTGAATTCTGCTCATTTTAGTCGACTGAATCGGGCCCTCAGTCGACTGCCCCTCCCTGTTTGACAGCAAGACACATCTCCACTAAAATGACCATAACTCCCTCTACAAAAATCGGATTTGCGATCCGTTTGATGTTTTGGAAATTAGGTTCAAATACCTTTCCAACGATATAAGATTCAACATTTAATCATTTTCCAAGTGGTTGGGGCATTGCTTTAAAGATGACCTACTTAAAATTTATTTCTAAAACTTTAACTTTTTGAGTTTGTTTGAGCCCCTATGAGTGTGAGATCAAGATGCCTTACAATGATGGTCCTAGACTTCAACCAAGGATGAAATATCTTCAAGTCTTCAAGCTTGATCCTTGTTGAGCTCCTTGTAATCTTGATCTACATCAATTAAATCTCATGCACACAAAGATATTAAAACATTGATACAATATTAATACATGAGATTATATATGAGCATAAAAATGACTATGATAATAACAAAGAATGAATCAATATGAATCATGTAATTATCATAGCATATTTGACATCATCAAAACATAATTAAATATGCCTTAATATACTTTAAGACTAACAATCTCCCCCTTTTTGATGATGGCAAACAACCAATGAAGGATATGCCAATATAAGCACATTTGGTCATTTTCATATTATCATTCATAATGGATATCATATGTTAAAGAACATGAATGATAACTACCCAAATACTTCTCCCTAATACTTCTCACATTTCTCCCCCTTTGACATTATCAAAAAAATTTGGGGATAAAACACAAAGCTCCCCCTCACAATAGGCATATAAATCAAAAGGCCAAAATGATACCAAAAATAAACAAATATAACCACATGTGAGAAAATGAATACAAGAAAGTGATCCCCCTAAGCATGTGCAATGATAAAAGATACCAAAAGATAAGAATAGAGAGCATATTCTCCCAAAAGATACCAATAATAAAGTTGGAGAACTCAAAATGTAAGATAAACAAAAATTCAGTCGGATCAGTCGACTGGAGAACTTCTTTAGTCGACGTCCCTAGGCAGAGAGTTAAAAATTATCAAAAATAGTCGATTGTATCGACTTGTCAGTCGACTGAACCAAAAAGAAATTTTGAAATCAAATTTAAATAAGCCTCAGTCGACGAAAACAAACAAACATCAGTCGACTGTGCATTCGATCAGTCGACTCCTCAGTCGACTTAACAATGCAGAATCAAAAAGTTCAAAGCCTCACACCTGAATCAGTCGACTGCTTTGTTCAGCAGTCCATAAAAATGACAGTTCAGCAGCAAAAATTTGAATGATTCACAAAATATCATTTGGTCTAACCATTATTAAAACTTTGTCTAATCAAACAAAATCATATCATCATTTTTTTTAAATAAGCAATATCAAGTATGCATATCTAAACAAAAACAAAGTGATTTGAAACAAATAAGTGTATGATATGAAATCAAAAAAATTTAAGTAGGATGATGAAAACAAATCAAAACAAAATTACCTACTAATCTACCATTACCTACTAATCTACCATTACCAAATCAATACTTAACCTTTGTCCAAGCATTTCTTGGATGCTCCATTTGCCGAGGTGGTAGGAGAGGCCCTTTCCAATGTCATGAGGCAAAGATTGACAATCTCTTCACCAGTTGAGTCGTCGTTCGATGATTCGCTCTCGGAACTACTATTAGTGGCCTTGATTGTCTTCTTTTTGTGTTTTTCCTCCTTGGGTAACTTCTTTCCCGATTTTTCTTTCTTTAGAAACTTTGCAAGTTTTTGGGTGATTTTTGTCATTTCCTCTTCATTGTCGTGAGATGTTTTGAGAGCTATGTTCTTCTTTTTGTCTTCCTTATCAAAAACAGCCAATTCCATTTCGTGGGTAACGAGAGAGCCCAAAAGTTGCTCCAATGAGAGTGTTGAGAGTTCCTTGGCTTCTCAAATTGCCGTCACTTTAGGTTGCCAATCCTTTGGTAAAGACCTAAGCACTTTCTCAATCATTTCTTCATTAGTATAAACTTTACCAAGGTTTTTCAAGTTATTAATAAGAATGGTAAAACGAGAAAACATATCTCCAATAGATTTATATGGCAACATTTTAAACATTTTATAAGTTTGAACAAGCAAATTGATTTTAGACTTTTTAACTTGGTTTGTTCCCTCATGAGCATTTTCAAGTTTTTCCCAAATTTCTTTTGCGGATTCGCAAGATAAAATTCAATTGTATTCATTTGGGTCTAAACCACAATATAATAAATTCATTGCCATAGCATTTATTTTTATGAGTTTCTTATCGGCATTATTATATTCATCTACCGTCTTTGGAATAGAAAAATCATTTTCAATTTTTGTAGGTAGATGAGGCCCTTTGACCACGATTTGCCATAAATCAAAATCTTGAGAAATCATATAGATTCTCATTCTATTTTTCCAATAGGCATAGTTTGAGCGATTAAAACATGGTGGTCCTAATGTTGATTGACCCTCACAATAATAAATGCAAGAAGAGTCAGTTTCCATTAAATTTTATCTCTAGATTTTCAAAAATCTTTTGAAAAAGAAGAGTCGAGGCTCTGATACCAATTGTTGGCCCAAATGTGGAAACCTTAGAGGGGGGGTGAATAAGGTTTTAGCGAAAATTAACCTTTTAAAAACAAAATTTCAAATTAAACACAATCACAAACAATTATCTAAAGAGCTAAGGGAAGAGATACTTGCAAACCAATTTTTCAAGTGGTTCGGCAATCGCACCCCGCGGCCTACGTCCACCCCTCAAGAACACCTCTTAAGAATTCCTTTAATCCGATCTACTTCACGGGTGTAGACCAAACCATCACAAGAGCCTTCAATCTCTTCCAAAGAAGAAAACCTCTTCTTTGCAATCAAGGGTTACTTACCCTCACTCTTTACAATTGATTTGGGTACAAATTGAAACTCTCTATATAGAGTGGATAATACAAATAAAGCTCACTACAATTTTGCTCTCTCAAGAAATACAAATGAAAGATTTTGAGCAAATTGATAAACTCACACAACTAGGGCTCAAATGATAATGTTTAAATATCAAAGAGATGTGTGATCAATACTATGTTTTCAAATCAAAATCTCAATCCCAAATAGCTTGGGAAAACATGTATTTATAGGCCTTGGAAGATTATAGTCGTTGGTGGCAAATTTGGTAATTAAAAACCCCTCTAAAAACTAGTCTTCAGTCGACTGGGCCTTGAATCAGTTGACTGGTCCTTGAAGCAGTTGACTGAGATGTGTTTACAAAGGGTTCTGCTTGAATTCTGCTCACTTCGGTCGACTACATCGGGCCCTCAGTCGACTGCCCCTCCCTGTTTGACAGCCAGACACATCTCTACTAAAATGACCATAACTCCCTCTACAAAAATCGGATTTGCGATCCGTTTGATGTTTTGGAAACTAGGTTCAAATACCTTTCCAACCATATAAGATTCAACATTTGATTATTTTACAAGTGGTTGGGGCATTGCTTTAAAGATGACCTACTTAAAATTAATTTCTAAAACTTTAACTTTTAGAGTTTGTTTGAGCCCCTATGAGTGTGAGATCAAGATGCCTTACAATGATGGTCCTAGACTTCAACCAAGGATTAAATATCTTCAAGTCTTCAAGCTTGATCCTTGTTGAGCTCCTTGTAATCTTGATCTACATCAATTAAATCTCATGCACACAAAGATGTTAAAACATTGATACAATATTAATACATGAGATTATATATGAGCATAAAAATGACTATGATAATAACAAAGAATGAATCAATATGAATCATGTAATTATCATAGCATATTTGACATCATCAAAACATAATTAAATATGCCTTAATATACCTTAAGGCTAACACTTACCAATGAAAAGGAAAGGTTATACAAGTATACAGAAACAAATACCAGGTCTTATTCATATATCAAAATACAGGGTATTTGTCATACCCCAACCCGCCCAGTGGATTAGAACACGTGTAACAAGGCAATACACCCCCAAAATACACTAATTAGGAATAAAAAGTATGAATTAAACCACCTTTAAGAGCTTTATTGTGACAAAAATCAACCCAAGGGCAAAATAGTCATTAATAAGTATATCAAATTTTTATACCAAAAGATAGGTCTTTGAGTCCCGGTTCCAACAAAAAAAATGGTGCGCGAATACGAGTTTTCTAGAGAGAGATATGCACGTTTCCGTAAAAGTGGACGGCAGCTGGAAACAGGGGCGGATCGATCCGCCCACAAAATCCAGATCGATCCATATTGTAATTTTTTTAGCAGAATGTCCCTCTAGAACCCTGGATCAATCCACCCTTTGTACCCGGATCGATCCGGGTTCCTGCAGAATGGTTTCTGCTGCTACATTTTTCTGTCAAACAAGTTTTAAACTTATCAAAACACAACCAAATCACATGAAAACCTTATGAAACTTTGGGAAAACATATCCAACACAATTCTAAACACTTTTAAACTTAAGTCAAACTTGGATTACACAACACACCCACAATTTAATTAAATCAACCATGAACTCAATAACTTTAAAGCTTTGAAACCAAATTATCATCAAAGATTCATAAAACTTGTTGGGAATTAACTTCAAAGGTATAGCTCACATTATATACACAAATGAAACTTGTCTAAACACTTGCGACACCATCCGGGTTTGCCGAGATGGTTCAACCAAACAACTTGCACCCTATTCGAGCAAAACAAAAGAGATAACACATTGGTTCTCAAAGTTACTTCCAACCATCAAAATACAAGTTTTGAATCCAAACTCTTTTCCTACCACTTAAGTGTTATCATTATCATAAAACAACCCATAATTTACATCATTTTATAATTTCAAAGAAGTTCACATGCTTTAGCCCCAAATCTCCCCCATCTCTCCCATCTCTCCCAACGCGCATCATTTCCTCTCCGGATACGGCTCCGAACCTGCGGTGGTTGTTATGTACCACAACAGAAATAGGAAAACGGTTTTCTTACGCAATTACGCTTAGTGAGCAATCTAATATGATTGAATGTTTAACACGTGCAATGCTACAATTAATACATAAAGCACAACCGTAGTCATCGAATCACCGGTTATCTGGTTCATTCAGACCCGAAGACCTCCCTTGGTCCCGTGGCTACTTCTATTCCTTGGACCTCCGTATTTATCGGATTCTTCCTCTACACCACCCTTATTACTCCCAACAATGAACCATTTCCCCGGTGCTCATTGACTACCACATAGACATATAAGCATATATAAACACATATACATGTATCAACATAATTTTCATAAAATTGACAAAGAACTCACATGATTAACATCTTTATAGTTTCTAATCATGAATTATCATTCCTAACATCACATATATCTTGAACCCATTAAACCCAATCAGTTTTAGGTGTAGAAAACTCACCTTACTCACTGATTATACCCAAAATTAAGCTAATTGTGCAGAAATCCTTAGCAATTCTTACTCAATCCTCTCACCGGAGTAAATCCTACACAAACTCCGCAACCTCGTGTCATCGATTGGCGTAAGCTACCGAAATTACGACGAGTAAAATGTAAATTAAAGGTATAGAAACGTTTGTCTCACCTCCACGAGTCCAAAAGTGGTCTCGGATCGTAATTCCGACGAACGGCGGCGACCAAATGGCGGAATTACGGCGTCGGTGACGGTTCCGTCTTCTCTCCCGAGCTCTCTTCTTCTCTTCTTGTTTTAATTTTCAGCCATAAGAGTCTAACTCTCTTCCCTGACACAACACACACCCATGCAAGTTTACATGAGGTGTCTAAGTCTTAATTTTCTCACTTTGCATTTACACCCCCAAAATTTATTAAGTTCTTATTATGAAATCCCCCAAACATTCCATTAACTATCCAATTATCTAATAAGTGTTTGTCTAAGTTTCGTATGGGTCCCAACGTGGGTCCCATATATTTCGTGAAATTGCTATCGTACTTACTAATTTTAAATCTTTTTCATTTAAACCCTAATTTGGGAGTCCAAGCTAATGCTAACACATATTAATATGATATTATGAAAGCAACTTAACAAATATCCATGTAAGCATATAAAATGCAAATTACCAATTTACCCTTCACTGGGATCCATTTCAATACATGTCCCACCTCACTGGGGACTTTTTTAACTAGTGTCCCTCTTTGAACACTTTTTACATGGGCGAGTCCAAGCCTCCCCTTAATCTGTTTATACACTAATAATATTAATTAATGCATATTAACAAGTAGTTAACCCATTCCCCGGGTACGTGTGTTACATTTCTCCCTCCCTAAAAGGGAGTTGGGTCCCCAGACTTACTCTTACCTCACGAATTGAATAAGTGTGGGTACTTGGCTCGGATTTCATCCTCCCACTCCCAGGTTGCCTCTTTAACTAAATGGCTTTGCCATTGAACCATTACAAGCGGAATTACTTTGATTCTCAACACTTGGTCCTTCCTATCAAGGATTTGTACTGGATGCTCAACATAAGTCTAATCTTCTCGAATCTCTAACGGATCTGGAACGATAACATGTTTCGAATCCGGCACATAACGTCTAAGCATCGACACATGAAACACGTTATGCACATTTTCCAACTCTTGTGGCAGCTCTAACCGATAAGCTAATGGCCCAACTCGGTTAAGAATCAAATACGGTCCAACATATCTTAGACTGAGCTTACCTCGCTTACCAAACCATACTATACCTTTTGAAGGCGATACCTTCAAAAACACAAAGTCACCAACCTCAAACTCCAACGGTCTTCTACCCGTATCCGCATAACTTTTATAAAGATTTTGAGCTATTTGCAACTGCTGTTTAATCAATCTAATCTTGTCGGTAGTAATTTGTACTATCTCTGGTCCCAAAAGCTGTTTTTCACCAACTTCTGTCCAACAAACCGGCGATCTACATTTTTGTCCGTACAATGCCTCGTAAGGCGCCATTCCAATGCTAGTTTGAAAACTGTTATTGTAAGATAATTCGATTAAAGGCAAATGGGTCTCCCAATTGGCCTTGAAATCCTTAACACATACCCTCAACATATCTTCCAAAATTTGAATCACCCTTTCGGACTGACCATCAGTCTGGGGATGAAACATAGTACTAAAATGTAAAGCCATCCCTATAGCTCTCTGTAAGCTCTCCCAAAATCTAGACACAAATCGAGTGTCACGGTCTGACACTATCGAAACCGGTGCTCCATGAAGTCGAATAATTTCCCGAATGTAAATCTCTGCAAGTTTCGATGGATCTCTGGTCTTGAGAGGTAGGAAATAGGCTAACTTAGTCAACCGATCGACAATAACCCAGATATTATCATTTGACTTCTGAGATTTTGGAAATCCCGATACAAAATCCATTGTAATATGCTCCCACTTCTATTCTGGTATTTCTAAAGGATGTAGTTCTCCTCCAGGCCATTGATGTTCCATTTTCACTTTTTGGCATGTCATACATTTAGATACAAATTCTGCTACTTCTCTCTTCATACCACTCCACCAATAAATTTCTCGCAAATCTCGGTACATTTTGGTACTACCCGGATGTACTGAATATCTTGTATTATGAGCTTCTTCCATAACCTTACCTCTCAAACCTCCAACATTAGGAACACATAAACGGTTGATGTATCTCAAAACACCATCTTGAAAGCTGAACTCTGGCCTTCTACCCTCAGGTAATTCATCTACAACTTTCTTGAATTCTGGATCTAAGAGCTGATTAGTCTTGATTTTACCAATTAAACTTGGTTGTGCCACGATCGCAGCCATTAAACCACCTCTAATTTTAGGAACTACTTCAAGCTTCAATTATTCAAATTCCTTTATCAACTTTTCCTGTCCAGTCAAGGCATAAGCTAAGTTTTTCAACGACTTTTGGCTCAAGGCATCAGCCACTACATTGGCTTTTCTCGGGTGATATTGAATCTTCAAGTCATAGTCTTTCATAAGTTCCAACCACCTCCTTTGTTGCATGTTAAGGTCCCTCTGAGTGAACAAATACTTCAAACTTTTGTGATCGGTGAAAATTTTACATGTCTCTCCGTATAGATAGTGTCTCCAAATCTTTAAGGCATAACCGCCGCTAATTCCAAGTCATGTGTTGGGTAATTCTTCTCAAGAGATCTTAACTGTCTTGAAGTATAAGCTATTACCTTGTCATCTTGTGTTAGCACGCATCCCAAGCCTTGGTGATAAGCGTCACTATAAATTCTGAAATTCCCAGTACTTGTCAGAATCGCAAGTATCGGTGCCATAGTTAACTTTTTCTTCAATGTTAATAAACATTCATCACATTCCTTGTTCCATTCGAATGGTACATCTTTTCTCATTAACTTTGTCATTGGAGTCGCAATTCTAGAAAAGTCTTTAACAAACCTTCTATAATATCCGGCTAACCCCAAGAAACTTCGAATCTCGGACACATTTGTCGGCCTTGACCAATTCATTACAGCTTCAATCTTCTGTGGGTCTACAGAAATACCTTCCTTAGAGATTACATGCCCTAAGAACGTGACACTTGTCAACCAAAACTCACTCTTCTTCAACTTCCCAAACAACTGTTTCTCTCGAAGTCGCTGCAAGACTAACCTTAAGTGTTGTTCATGCTCTTCTGGACTCTTGGAATAAATGAGAATATCGTCAATAAAAACTATCACAAACTCATCCAAATATGATTTGAAAACTCTGTTCATCAGATCCATAAAGGCAGCTGGCGCATTAGTAACCCCAAACGGCATCACTTGAAATTCATAGTGTCTGTATGGGGTCCTAAAGGCTGTCTTCTCCACATCTTCAGCTTTAACTTTCAATTGGTGATACCCTGACCTCAATTTAATCTTGGAAAATACCTGAGCCCCTTGAAGCTGATCAAATAGATCATCGATACGTGGCAACGGGTACTTGTTCTTGATTGTTACTTTGTTGATTTCCCGGTAATCAATGCACATCCGTATTGTACCATCCTTCTTCTTCACAAATAGTACTGGTGCGCCCCATGGAGATACACTAGGTCGAATAAAGCCCTTGTTTAGCAACTCTTGCAACTGTATCTTTAACTCTTTCAACTCAATTGGTGTCATTCGATATGGTGCTTGTGAAATTGGTTGGGTTCCCAGCATAACATCAATACCAAATTCAATCTCCCGGTCGATTAGTACACTAGGCAACTCTTCTGGAAATACATCCAAAAATTCTCTATTAACTGGAATATCCTCAAGTTTTAAATCATTACCCCTAGTATCCAGAATACTACACAAAACCCTCGGCAACCTTTCTTCAACAAACGACATGCTTCAATAGCTGACACGATATACGGCGGTGATACAACACCCTTACCTTGAAAATAAAACTCATCTTGATTCGGAATACAAAATACTACTCCTTTAGTGTTATAGTCAATATTAGCATGATTAGCCGCTAACCAATCAATACCTAATATGACATCAAAATGCTGAACAATCAGTGGTACTAAATCAACCGTTAAGCTTTTACCACCTATATTTATGTCGCATTTTCTAAACACTCCTGAACTAATCATCGGAGCCCCCAACGGTATGGCAACAGATAAGTCATAGTCCAAAAACTCTAATGGTCTATCTAGTTGCTTAGCAAAATGATGTGATACAAATGAGTGTGTGGATCCCGAATCTACAAGTACATTAGCTAGGTGTGAGAAATGAGAACCATACCTGAAACAACGGTGTCAGCAGAAGTAGTCTCCCCTGGTCTAAGCTGAAATAATCTTGCCTCCTGCTGCTCCCTCCTCGGAGGTTGTTGAGTAGATCTTGGTATAATAGCACTAGCCGCATATGAACCGGAACCAGAAGCTCCCTAACGTTTGGTTGGACAATCCTTAGCTTGATGTCCCAACTCCTTGCAAATAAAGGATCGGCCCCTCATATCTAAATTCTGATTTGGGCAATTCCTGGCGATGTGTCCCGGTTGTCGGCAAATATTGTAAATAATTGGATTTGGAAGTTGATTACATCGGCCCCAATGAAATTTCTGACAAATCTAACATCTCGGCTTGTTCCTGCTAGAACCACTACCGATACTAATTGATGATCCTCCTGAGCTCTGTCTTTTTGCACTCCCTTGGCTACTGAACTAACTCGACCCAGCCCTTTTGGTTTGTTGACTCGGGGGTGGTGGCATGTTTGAAGTATACCCAAGATCTCTTTCAGCGATAGAAGCAATATCCAATGCCTTGGCATAGGTCTCTGGACGGAATACAGTCACTCGCCCTCGAATGTCACCTCGGAGCCCTGCCACAAACTTTCTAGCTTTCACTTTCTCAGTTGTTATCACATCTCCCGCAAACCTTCCTAAACTCGTAAATTGTGTTGAGTACTCTCGGACCGACTTTCCCCCTTGCATCAATTCCATAAACTCCTGAGCTTTTTGATCTCCAAACGATTCTGAGAAATATTGTTCATTAAACACCTCAAGAAATTGATCCCACGTTGTTGGTTGACCCAGGCCCAGCTTGGTACGCCACCAATATTGTGCTTCATCCTTTAATGTGTCGGCGGTAAATAAAACTTTCTGTTCCTCTGTACATGGTAACACCCTGAAAATCTTCTCCATATCTGAAACCCAAAAGTTTGCCTTCATCGGATCGGCTTCCCCACAGAATATTGTTGGCTTCTGTTTATGAAATTTTGAAATTGTAACAACTTCCTCCCTTGGATTTGGATTTGGTTGTACCAGTCTTTCCTCAACCACATAAGTTTCGGCAACTCGAACCAATCCTTCGATTGCCCGTTCAACTCGTTCTATTCGATTTGAGGTATCACTTCCAGACATAATGCCTGGCACCCACATTATATCACACACACACACATTACTTTTAAATAAACACATGGCATGCTAATCAATGATAAAAGCATGCTAAGTAAACGTGTATGCATGTTTATACAACTACATGTTGTTATGTGCACACTACGCGTCGTATACGTCTTTTGTTCCCAAAGGCTCTAACCTATAGCTCTGATATCAAAAATTTTCACACCCCAACCCACCCAGTGGATTAGGACACGTGTAACAAGGTGATACACACCCAAAATACACTAATTAGGAATAAAAAGTATGAATTAAACCACCTTTAAGAGCTTTATTGTGACAAAAATCAACCTAAGGGCAAAATAGTCATTAATAAGTATATCAAATTTTTATACCAAAAGATAGGTCTTTGAGTCCCGGTTCCAACAAAAAAAATGGTGCGCGAATACGAGTTTTCTAGAGAGAGATATGCACGTTTCCGTAAAAGTGGACGGCAGCTGGAAACAGGGGCGGATCGATCCGCCCACAAAATCCAGATCGATCCATATTGTAATTTTTTTAGCAGAATGTCCCTCTAGAACCCTGGATCAATCCACCCTTTGTACCCGGATCGATCCGGGTTCCTGCAGAATGGTTTCTGCTGCTACATTTTTCTGTCAAACAAGTTTTAAACTTATCAAAACACAACCAAATCACATGAAAACCTTATGAAACTTTGGGAAAACATATCCAACACAATTCTAAACACTTTTAAACTTAAGTCAAACTTGGATTACACAACACACCCACAATTTAATTAAATCAACCATGAACTCAATAACTTTAAAGCTTTGAAACCAAATTATCATCAAAGATTCATAAAACTTGTTGGGAATTAACTTCAAAGGTATAGCTCACATTATATACACAAATGAAACTTGTCTAAACACTTGCGACACCATCCGGGTTTGCCGAGATGGTTCAACCAAACAACTTGCACCCTATTCGAGCAAAACAAAAGAGATAACACATTGGTTCTCAAAGTTACTTCCAACCATCAAAATACAAGTTTTGAATCCAAACTCTTTTCCTACCACTTAAGTGTTATCATTATCATAAAACAACCCATAATTTACATCATTTTATAATTTCAAAGAAGTTCACATGCTTTAGCCCCAAATCTCCCCCATCTCTCCCATCTCTCCCAACGCGCATCATTTCCTCTCCGGATACGGCTCCGAACCTGCGGTGGTTGTTATGTACCACAACAGAAATAGGAAAACGGTTTTCTTACGCAATTACGCTTAGTGAGCAATCTAATATGATTGAATGTTTAACACGTGCAATGCTACAATTAATACATAAAGCACAACCGTAGTCATCGAATCACCGGTTATCTGGTTCATTCAGACCCGAAGACCTCCCTTGGTCCCGTGGCTACTTCTATTCCTTGGACCTCCGTATTTATCGGATTCTTCCTCTACACCACCCTTATTACTCCCAACAATGAACCATTTCCCCGGTGCTCATTGACTACCACATAGACATATAAGCATATATAAACACATATACATGTATCAACATAATTTTCATAAAATTGACAAAGAACTCACATGATTAACATCTTTATAGTTTCTAATCATGAATTATCATTCCTAACATCACATATATCTTGAACCCATTAAACCCAATCAGTTTTAGGTGTAGAAAACTCACCTTACTCACTGATTATACCCAAAATTAAGCTAATTGTGCAGAAATCCTTAGCAATTCTTACTCAATCCTCTCACCGGAGTAAATCCTACACAAACTCCGCAACCTCGTGTCATCGATTGGCGTAAGCTACCGAAATTACGACGAGTAAAATGTAAATTAAAGGTATAGAAACGTTTGTCTCACCTCCACGAGTCCAAAAGTGGTCTCGGATCGTAATTCCGACGAACGGCGGCGACCAAATGGCGGAATTACGGCGTCGGTGACGGTTCCGTCTTCTCTCCCGAGCTCTCTTCTTCTCTTCTTGTTTTAATTTTCAGCCATAAGAGTCTAACTCTCTTCCCTGACACAACACACACCCATGCAAGTTTACATGAGGTGTCTAAGTCTTAATTTTCTCACTTTGCATTTACACCCCCAAAATTTATTAAGTTCTTATTATGAAATCCCCCAAACATTCCATTAACTATCCAATTATCTAATAAGTGTTTGTCTAAGTTTCGTATGGGTCCCAACGTGGGTCCCATATATTTCGTGAAATTGCTATCGTACTTACTAATTTTAAATCTTTTTCATTTATACCCTAATTTGGGAGTCCAAGCTAATGCTAACACATATTAATATGATATTATGAAAGCAACTTAACAAATATCCATGTAAGCATATAAAATGCAAATTACCAATTTACCCTTCACTGGGATCCATTTCAATACATGTCCCACCTCACTGGGGACTTTTTTAACTAGTGTCCCTCTTTGAACACTTTTTACATGGGCGAGTCCAAGCCTCCCCTTAATCTGTTTATACACTAATAATATTAATTAATGCATATTAACAAGTAGTTAACCCATTCCCCGGGTACGTGTGTTACATTTCTCCCTCCCTAAAAGGGAGTTGGGTCCCCAGACTTACTCTTACCTCACGAATTGAATAAGTGTGGGTACTTGGCTCGGATTTCATCCTCCCACTCCCAGGTTGCCTCTTTAACTAAATGGCTTTGCCATTGAACCATTACAAGCGGAATTACTTTGATTCTCAACACTTGGTCCTTCCTATCAAGGATTTGTACTGGATGCTCAACATAAGTCTAATCTTCTCGAATCTCTAACGGATCTGGAACGATAACATGTTTCGAATCCGGCACATAACGTCTAAGCATCGACACATGAAACACGTTATGCACATTTTCCAACTCTTGTGGCAGCTCTAACCGATAAGCTAATGGCCCAACTCGGTTAAGAATCAAATACGGTCCAACATATCTTAGACTGAGCTTACCTCGCTTACCAAACCATACTATACCTTTTGAAGGCGATACCTTCAAAAACACAAAGTCACCAACCTCAAACTCCAACGGTCTTCTACCCGTATCCGCATAACTTTTATAAAGATTTTGAGCTGTTTGCAACTGCTGTTTAATCAATCTAATCTTGTCGGTAGTAATTTGTACTATCTCTGGTCCCAAAAGCTGTTTTTCACCAACTTCTGTCCAACAAACCGGCGATCTACATTTTTGTCCGTACAATGCCTCGTAAGGCGCCATTCCAATGCTAGTTTGAAAACTGTTATTGTAAGATAATTCGATTAAAGGCAAATGGGTCTCCCAATTGGCCTTGAAATCCTTAACACATACCCTCAACATATCTTCCAAAATTTGAATCACCCTTTCGGACTGACCATCAGTCTGGGGATGAAACACAGTACTAAAATGTAAAGCCATCCCTATAGCTCTCTGTAAGCTCTCCCAAAATCTAGACACAAATCGAGTGTCACGGTCTGACACTATCGAAACCGGTGCTCCATGAAGTCGAATAATTTCCCGAATGTAAATCTCTGCAAGTTTCGATGGATCTCTGGTCTTGAGAGGTAGGAAATAGGCTAACTTAGTCAACCGATCGACAATAACCCAGATATTATCATTTGACTTCTGAGATTTTGGAAATCCCGATACAAAATCCATTGTAATATGCTCCCACTTCTATTCTGGTATTTCTAAAGGATGTAGTTCTCCTCCAGGCCATTGATGTTCCATTTTCACTTTTTGGCATGTCATACATTTAGATACAAATTCTGCTACTTCTCTCTTCATACCACTCCACCAATAAATTTCTCACAAATCTCGGTACATTTTGGTACTACCCGGATGTACTGAATATCTTGTATTATGAGCTTCTTCCATAACCTTACCTCTCAAACCTCCAACATTAGGAACACATAAACGGTTGATGTATCTCAAAACACCATCTTGAAAGCTGAACTCTGGCCTTCTACCCTCAGGTAATTCATCTACAACTTTCTTGAATTCTGGATCTAAGAGCTGATTAGTCTTGATTTTACCAATTAAACTTGGTTGTGCCACGATCGCAGCCATTAAACCACCTCTAATTTTAGGAACTACTTCAAGCTTCAATTATTCAAATTCCTTTATCAACTTTTCCTGTCCAGTCAAGGCATAAGCTAAGTTTTTCAACGACTTTTGGCTCAAGGCATCAGCCACTACATTGGCTTTTCTCGGGTGATATTGAATCTTCAAGTCATAGTCTTTCATAAGTTCCAACCACCTCCTTTGTTGCATGTTAAGGTCTCTCTGAGTGAACAAATACTTCAAACTTTTGTGATCGGTGAAAATTTTACATGTCTCTCCGTATAGATAGTGTCTCCAAATCTTTAAGGCATAACCGCCGCTAATTCCAAGTCATGTGTTGGGTAATTCTTCTCAAGAGATCTTAACTGTCTTGAAGTATAAGCTATTACCTTGTCATCTTGTGTTAGCACGCATCCCAAGCCTTGGTGATAAGCGTCACTATAAATTCTGAAATTCCCAGTACTTGTCAGAATCGCAAGTATCGGTGCCATAGTTAACTTTTTCTTCAATGTTAATAAACATTCATCACATTCCTTGTTCCATTCGAATGGTACATCTTTTCTCATTAACTTTGTCATTGGAGTCGCAATTCTAGAAAAGTCTTTAACAAACCTTCTATAATATCCGGCTAACCCCAAGAAACTTCGAATCTCGGACACATTTGTCGGCCTTGACCAATTCATTACAGCTTCAATCTTCTGTGGGTCTACAGAAATACCTTCCTTAGAGATTACATGCCCTAAGAACGTGACACTTGTCAACCAAAACTCACTCTTCTTCAACTTCCCAAACAACTGTTTCTCTCGAAGTCGCTGCAAGACTAACCTTAAGTGTTGTTCATGCTCTTCTGGACTCTTGGAATAAATGAGAATATCGTCAATAAAAACTATCACAAACTCATCCAAATATGATTTGAAAACTCTGTTCATCAGATCCATAAAGGCAGCTGGCGCATTAGTAACCCCAAACGGCATCACTTGAAATTCATAGTGTCTGTATGGGGTCCTAAAGGCTGTCTTCTCCACATCTTCAGCTTTAACTTTCAATTGGTGATACCCTGACCTCAATTTAATCTTGGAAAATACCTGAGCCCCTTGAAGCTGATCAAATAGATCATCGATACGTGGCAACGGGTACTTGTTCTTGATTGTTACTTTGTTGATTTCCCAGTAATCAATGCACATCCGTATTGTACCATCCTTCTTCTTCACAAATAGTACTGGTGCGCCCCATGGAGATACACTAGGTCGAATAAAGCCCTTGTTTAGCAACTCTTGCAACTGTATCTTTAACTCTTTCAACTCAATTGGTGTCATTCGATATGGTGCTTGTGAAATTGGTTGGGTTCCCAGCATAACATCAATACCAAATTCAATCTCCCGGTCGATTAGTACACTAGGCAACTCTTCTGGAAATACATCCAAAAATTCTCTATTAACTGGAATATCCTCAAGTTTTAAATCATTACCCCTAGTATCCAGAATACTACACAAAACCCTCGGCAACCTTTCTTCAACAAACGACATGCTTCAATAGCTGACACGATATACGGCGGTGATACAACACCCTTACCTTGAAAATAAAACTCATCTTGATTCGGAATACAAAATACTACTCCTTTAGTGTTATAGTCAATATTAGCATGATTAGCCGCTAACCAATCAATACCTAATATGACATCAAAATGCTGAACAATCAGTGGTACTAAATCAACCGTTAAGCTTTTACCACCTATATTTATGTCGCATTTTCTAAACACTCCTGAACTAATCATCGGAGCCCCCAACGGTATGGCAACAGATAAGTCATAGTCCAAAAACTCTAATGGTCTATCTAGTTGCTTAGCAAAATGATGTGATACAAATGAGTGTGTGGATCCCGAATCTACAAGTACATTAGCTAGGTGTGAGAAATGAGAACCATACCTGAAACAACGGTGTCAGCAGAAGTAGTCTCCCCTGGTCTAAGCTGAAATAATCTTGCCTCCTGCTGCTCCCTCCTCGGAGGTTGTTGAGTAGATCTTGGTATAATAGCACTAGCCGCATATGAACCGGAACCAGAAGCTCCCTAACGTTTGGTTGGACAATCCTTAGCTTGATGTCCCAACTCCTTGCAAATAAAGGATCGGCCCCTCATATCTAAATTCTGATTTGGGCAATTCCTGGCGATGTGTCCCGGTTGTCGGCAAATATTGTAAATAATTGGATTTGGAAGTTGATTACATCGGCCCCAATGAAATTTCTGACAAATCTAACATCTCGGCTTGTTCCTGCTAGAACCACTACCGATACTAATTGATGATCCTCCTGAGCTCTGTCTTTTTGCACTCCCTTGGCTACTGAACTAACTCGACCCAGCCCTTTTGGTTTGTTGACTCGGGGGTGGTGGCATGTTTGAAGTATACCCAAGATCTCTTTCAGCGATAGAAGCAATATCCAATGCCTTGGCATAGGTCTCTGGACGGAATACAGTCACTCGCCCTCGAATGTCACCTCGGAGCCCTGCCACAAACTTTCTAGCTTTCACTTTCTCAGTTGTTATCACATCTCCCGCAAACCTTCCTAAACTCGTAAATTGTGTTGAGTACTCTCGGACCGACTTTCCCCCTTGCATCAATTCCATAAACTCCTGAGCTTTTTGATCTCCAAACGATTCTGAGAAATATTGTTCATTAAACACCTCAAGAAATTGATCCCACGTTGTTGGTTGACCCAGGCCCAGCTTGGTACGCCACCAATATTGTGCTTCATCCTTTAATGTGTCGGCGGTAAATAAAACTTTCTGTTCCTCTGTACATGGTAACACCCTGAAAATCTTCTCCATATCTGAAACCCAAAAGTTTGCCTTCATCGGATCGGCTTCCCCACAGAATATTGTTGGCTTCTGTTTATGAAATTTTGAAATTGTAACAACTTCCTCCCTTGGATTTGGATTTGGTTGTACCAGTCTTTCCTCAACCACATAAGTTTCGGCAACTCGAACCAATCCTTCGATTGCCCGTTCAACTCGTTCTATTCGATTTGAGGTATCACTTCCAGACATAATGCCTGGCACCCACATTATATCACACACACACACATTACTTTTAAATAAACACATGGCATGCTAATCAATGATAAAAGCATGCTAAGTAAACGTGTATGCATGTTTATACAACTACATGTTGTTATGTGCACACTACGCGTCGTATACGTCTTTTGTTCCCAAAGGCTCTAACCTATAGCTCTGATATCAAAAATTTTCACACCCCAACCCACCCAGTGGATTAGGACACGTGTAACAAGGTGATACACACCCAAAATACACTAATTAGGAATAAAAAGTATGAATTAAACCACCTTTAAGAGCTTTATTGTGACAAAAATCAACCTAAGGGCAAAATAGTCATTAATAAGTATATCAAATTTTTATACCAAAAGATAGGTCTTTGAGTCCCGGTTCCAACAAAAAAAATGGTGCGCGAATACGAGTTTTCTAGAGAGAGATATGCACGTTTCCGTAAAAGTGGACGGCAGCTGGAAACAGGGGCGGATCGATCCGCCCACAAAATCCAGATCGATCCATATTGTAATTTTTTTAGCAGAATGTCCCTCTAGAACCCTGGATCAATCCACCCTTTGTACCCGGATCGATCCGGGTTCCTGCAGAATGGTTTCTGCTGCTACATTTTTCTGTCAAACAAGTTTTAAACTTATCAAAACACAACCAAATCACATGAAAACCTTATGAAACTTTGGGAAAACATATCCAACACAATTCTAAACACTTTTAAACTTAAGTCAAACTTGGATTACACAACACACCCACAATTTAATTAAATCAACCATGAACTCAATAACTTTAAAGCTTTGAAACCAAATTATCATCAAAGATTCATAAAACTTGTTGGGAATTAACTTCAAAGGTATAGCTCACATTATATACACAAATGAAACTTGTCTAAACACTTGCGACACCATCCGGGTTTGCCGAGATGGTTCAACCAAACAACTTGCACCCTATTCGAGCAAAACAAAAGAGATAACACATTGGTTCTCAAAGTTACTTCCAACCATCAAAATACAAGTTTTGAATCCAAACTCTTTTCCTACCACTTAAGTGTTATCATTATCATAAAACAACCCATAATTTACATTTACAAGTTCAAAGTAGTTCACATGCTTTAGTCTTAAATCTCCCCCATCTCTCCCATCTCTCCCAACGCACGTCATTTCCTCTCCGGATACGGCTCCGAACCTGCGGTGGTTGTTATGTACCACAACAGAAATAGAAAAATGGTTTTCTTAAGCAATTACGCTTAGTAAGCAATCTAACATGATTGAATGTTTAACATGTGCAATGCTACAATTAATACATAAAACACAACCGTAGTCGCCGAGTCACCAGTTATTTGGTTCATTCAGACCCGAAGACCTCCCTTGGTCCCGTGGCCACTTCTATTCCTTGGACTTTCGTATTTATCGGATTCTTCCTCTACACCACCCTTATTACTCCCAACAATGAACCATTTTCCCGGTGCTCATTGACTACCACATAGACATATAAGCATATATAAACATATATACATGTATCAACATAATTTTCATAAAATTGACAAAGAATTCACATGCTTAACATCTTTATAGTTTCTAATCATGAATTATCATTCCTAACATCACATATAGCTTGAACCCATTAAAAAGCCAATCAGTTTTAGGTGTAGAAAACTCACCTTACTCACTGATTATACCCAAAATTAAGTTAATTGTGTAGAATTCCTTAGCAATTCTTGCTCAATCCTTTCACCGGAGTAAATCCTTCACAAACTCCATAACCTCGTGTCACCGATTGGCGTAAGCTATCGAAATTACGACGAGTAAAACATAAATTAAAGGTATAGAAACGTTCGTCTCACCTCCACGAGTCCAAAAGTGGTCTCGGATCGTAATTCCGGCGAACGACGGCGACAGAATGGCAGAATTACGGCGTCGGTGACGGTTCCGTCTTCTCTCCCAAGCTCTCTTCTTCTCTTCTTGTTTTAATTTTCAGCCATGAGAGTCTAACTCTCTCCCTTGACACAACACACACCCATGCAACTTTACATGAGGTGTCTAAGTCTCAATTTTCTCACTTTGCATTTACACCCCCCAAATTTATTAAGTTCTTATTATGAAATCCCCCAAACATTCCATTAACTACCCAATTATCTAATAAGTGTTTGTCTAAGTTTCGTATGGGTCCCAACGTGGGTCCCACATATTTCGTGAAATTGCTATCGTACTTACTAATTTTAAATCTTTTTCATTTATACCCTGATTTGGGTGTCCAAACTACTGCTAACACATATTAATATGATATTATGAAAGCAACTTAACAAATATCCATGTAAGCATATAAAATGCATTTAATCATTTAAAATATAAATTACCGATTTACCCTTCGCTGGGTTCCATTTCAATACTTGTCCCACCTCACTGGGGACTTTATTAACTAGTGTCCCTCTTTGAACACTTTTTACATGGGCAAGTTCAAGCCTCCCTTAATCCGTTTATACACTAATAATTTTAATTAATGCATATTAACAAGTAGTTAGCCCGTTCCTCGGGTACGGGTGTTACAGTATTACAGATCTTTCTAAGGCAGAAAAGCATTGAGAAACAAATGGGTGTTCAAGTTAAAGAAGAATGGTGACAAGCTACTGAAGTATAATGTTTGTTTCGTTGCCAAGGGTATCGCGCAGAAGCATGGTGTTGATTTTGATGAGATTTTCTTACTGGTGGTGAAGATAAGTTATATTCGAGCGGCTTTAGATTTAATAGCTAGCATGGATCTTGAGCTTATAATAGCTAGATGTGAAGACTACCTTCCTTCATGGTAATTTGGAGGAAGAAATTTACATGGTACAGCCAAAGAACTTTGAAGTTAAAGGGAAAGAGCACTTAGTTTGCAAATTAAAGAATAGTCTATACAGCCTCAAGTAAGCGTCGAGACAGTGGTACAGATGATTCGACTCATTCATGGTGGGTCATGGGTTCAAGAGAACCGTTGCAGATCAGTGTGTTTATGTGCAAAAATTTCTCGATGGTAACTTTATTATTTTTTGCTTTTATGTTAATGATATGCTTGTTATTGGACAAGATGTTAACATGATTTGTGGGTTCAAAGGTGATTTGTTCAAAGTCCTTTGATATGAAGGACTTAGGCCCAGCACAACAAATTTTAAGTATGAAAATTTTTTGTGACAGGGAAGCCAAGAAGTTATGGTTGTCACAAGAGAAGTACGTTGAATGAATGCTTGGAAAGCACAACATGAGAGATGCTATGCTAGTTAGTACTTCTCTTGCGAGGCACTTTAAGTTATCTACCAGAGAAGGAAGACAAGAGATGGCAATAGTTCCCTAGTACTCCTCTGTAGTAGGGAGTACGTCTTATGTAAACATGTGATGGTTTGTACACAGCCAAATATTGCTCATGCAGTTGGTATTGTGAGTAGATTTATTTCCAATCTTATAAGAGTGTCTTGGGAAGCAATCAAGTGGATTCTTCGGTAGTTGATGGGCACTTCAAGTTTTTGTTTCCGTTTATGTTTTATTGGAAATGTTTACAGATTCAGTTATTGCAAGAGACATTGATGATTGAAATTAAGTCTATTTTGGGTTTCTTGTTTACTTTTGCAAGGGAGTTTGTTACGCCCTGGAACTGCACATACGATTTTAGGACACGTGGCACGCTACCAAGACACGTCCCTATGTCATTAGAGTTCCATAAAAACATATTAGTATAAGTTTTGACTCATGAACTCACACATTTTGAATATTTTTAAAGAGATTTATCAAACATATTTCCAAACATACCCTAACGAAGTTCTTTTAAAAAATATCACTTTTATAGTTCCAAACGTACCTTCATGTTTAACTAGAAGTAAAAACAAAACAACCGAAGTGGTAGAACCAAAAGAGGTGCAGGGGGTGTTTCGACCAGTCGAACTGCCCCCTTCGACCGGTCGAATGACCCCTGGGCAGAATTCTTCCTTTGCTGCAGGATTTTGCCTAAGGACATTCAACCACATCGATTTTCAACACTTCCAAACACTTTGAAATATCAAGTTAACTTCTAAAACATGTAAAACCATCATTGTTCCAAGCTCATTGAGTTCATTACCAACCTTGAAACAAGTTTAAGAAAGATTAAACCGAAATGCAATTCATTTCAAACTCATTGAGTATAACTCCCGAGTTCGTCGTACCAAACCAAACCAACAAGATAACCAAGAGTCACAACATTCTCAAACCAAATTAATAAACATAATTCTCATATTACAACCATTTACCTACTAGCAAGCCATTACATGATCTCATTACCCAAATTACATAACCACCAAACAAGCATAGTTTTGAACCATACTACCGCCTTAGCTATAAACATAAACTCTCTGAATTCCAAGTTAAATACCTCCATATTACAAGTTCAAGTTTAAACACAGAACTATTTACATAACTACAACCATCCCCAAAGTCCCTGTTTCCTTATTGATTACTGATTTCATTGCTTTAATGCTCTGTCTTTATCACCTATAATGATTATTCAACAACCACTACACTGTATTAGTTATATGCCGGTGAATAACAACAGTTATAAACATGAATAATAGGCATGCTCAATCTCATCTTTCACACATAACTATGGTCTCCGAGAACGCAAGTACGGGCCACCCTTTCACGTTAGTCTGCGACTACTCCATTAGTCGGCGCGACTAACCGAGACCTACGCCTCTGTCATTCAGACGTGCGACCTCATGGCCATTTTGGCACCTAGTCACATATCGTCGTTGGCAAGTACAAGTTTCCCTTTGACCTACTTGACAACTCAACATACTCATATAGGTTCATCATATCATTTGTCATACAAATGGGGTCTTATTAACCATAGGGGTTTGCCCAATAATAACTAAACAAGCTAAATTACATAAGTAGAGATGCTTATCACCACAAAGATAATCCCAAACATTCAATTATCCATCTTTCACAATTATTGTCACTCACCTTATGGTTTTCGCTCCTACTTGTAGAATTAAGAGCCTAGTAAGTTCCACGCATAAATCCTATACGAAATATACAAGTAATAAGCTAAACCCCCAAATTGGGCCGCATAAAAACTGTCTCAAAAATCAATACGATTAGTACTAACGCGTTAGACTCACCTCCAGGTGTCCGAATATGTAGCATGTTTCGAAAATCGATGTCCAAGCGTGTCGTTTGGCGTCGCCAAGCTTCCGTCGATATTTCTCTCGTTTCTCTCTATCTCCTCTGTAAATGTCTTATGTTTGAAGAAGAAAACTTAGACTCATATGACGAGTCATAAGCCATATGTCACTCTTATGTAAATCCACACTTTATGTTTCTATTATAACCTTCCCAACATTTTCCTAGTTTTGCAATTATACCCCTGCTAGTTATTAAACTTATTAAAATTATTCCAAACTTAAGTGGGTGTTTGTCTATGTCATGTATGAGTCCCATAAGTGGTCTCACGTAATATAATGAAGTTGCTAATTAACCTACTAATTATGTAACGTGTCCAATTCGCTCTCACAAAGGTATCCCTAACTGACCACAGAAGTGATCTCTAATAATTAACATGTTAATAAAGCAACATAATATAATATTCACATATGCCTTAATAAACATTTAAACATATAAGAATTATTTTCCATATCTGTTCCATCACACGGAGACCTCTCATAACTGTCCCAAATTGGGACTGCCACTTGGCCTATCTCTGGGTTCCAAACTGGACACCCCTAAATCATCTTAGTGAGTTAATACCCACTTAGCACATATAATTACATCCTTAATTTTAATAATGCATGCTAATGCAATTAAATATAGCCCGCGGGAACAGGTGTTACAAAGTTGTCTTGTGGCAGTCCAAACTATAAAAATGTGTTGCCTTGTCTACGACTAAAGCTGAGTATATCGCTGCTACTGAGGTAGGGAAAGAGATGTTATGGATACAACGGTTTCTCTAAGAGTTGGATTTGAAGCAAGATGAATATGTGGTTCATTGCGATAGTGCTATGGACTTAAGCAAGAATGTCGCATACCATTCCCGTACAAAGCATATTGATGTTTGTTACCATTGGATTCGTGAAGTGATGGAAAAGCAAGAGATGAAATTGAAGAAGATTCATACATATAATAATCCGTCTGACATGATGACAAAGGTAATTTCAAGAGAGAAACTTGAGCTTTGTAGAGAGCTAGTTGGAATGGACTCCAAGTGAGGGATCAAGATTGAGTATTCCCTCCTTTCATGCATATACATGGGAAGATTTGTTAGGTATGCCATAGGATACTATGTTCCATATCACATGAGAGCAAAACCCATGTTAGTGGGCTATTTTTTTTTAGAAGTCCTCATGGGCCATGTGGCCCAGTGGACCATAGTTCCTTGCTAGCTAGTTAATGAATCAAAAAGAGGTGGTGTGATACTATGTTATTGTGCTAATATAATGTGACGCTCTAAAGTATTTAGAAAAACAATTATAGAGTATTATAAGCACCCTTATGTTACTATAAATATTGAGAGTATTTTTGCTTCCTCGTTATTCGACAAGACTGATATGCACAAAAATATTAGGTTAAAGTCAGGCCTCGCCACCTCAGCAAAGAGAAGCTAAGTCCTCTTGAATTTGAACTGACTACACAGTATCCCGGGCTGTGACGTTGAACCGCTCGGGATGGTCGTAAGCCCGGTTGTTCTTTCCAGATGGACCCCGCATGGACGCGCTCCAGTAGGCGTGGTTGCTTGGTCAACAAGCCTCTAGGCAGTTTCCTAGCCCAGTTAGAAGACTAAATGGAAGGAGCAAGCAGTTTCCTAAACTACTTAGAAAACATCCCTAGATTCATGTAAATTAGGCTGTAAATAGATTAGGCTTCCTAATCTACAAACTTACCATATACGGGTGGTCTCTTGCACCTATAAAAGAGGTCGCTCACCCCCATTAAAGGGGAGGACATTCGATAAAAAAGAATAACATCTAATTCTCACTCATACGCATAAACTCGGTTGGTTTTATTGGTAGTGCCGCCCAAACTGTTGGCTCACCAGGCCCGCCGGTGATTTACTAGTGAAGTGCACTGACGCAACCGTGGACGTAGGTCACCTCGTTAACAGGACCGAACCACATACTCTCTTACCAATTTTTGGCATCATCAAAGACTAACCAGTTTGGTAGAGCAATTATTGAGTAAAAATGGGTGAGCAAAAAATGATCTCATAAATATTAGAAGAAAATAAAGTGAAATTAAATGGATGTAGTACATAGGTAGATACATTTGTAATTAGTCTGTGCTTATGTTTATGTGATTTTGATCGTAATTGGTAGAAATATTTAAAATTAGAACTACTTATTATGATTTGGATGTTTAATTGATATGCTATGAAATATATCAAATATAGAGATAATCTTGAAAAGTACACGCCTTGCTAATGGCCCAATTTCTTTTTGTACCGAATATGCTTATGCTTTTAGCTTAAACAAACATATCAAAATTAATCGTGACCATCAAAATTGCTTAAAAAAAAGACAAATAAGTAATAACACATAGAGTAATATTTGGGACACAACCTTCATATAACTTTCATACAACCTCCCCAAAAGATGTGTCTATCTCTCTTTTGTGATGTGTGTCACTGTGGGGTCCAGTAACATCACAAAAGAGAGATAGACATATCTTTTGGGGAAGTTGTATGAAAGTTGTATGAAGGTTGTGACCCAAGTATTACCCACATTAACACATAGGCTCGAATGTCGCACCATTTTGCCAGGTTGAAATTGTGCGGCTGCAATAATTTCTCATACGCCCATAGCTTCTCCAGTTAAAGACCACTCATTACAATAGAACAAAAAAAAAAAAAAAATCCTAGACATGACGCATTTTCAACCACTTGTTTAAGTCCTTGTGTCTCTTCCAACATTGTAAACCTTTTATGAGTAAAAAAAGGAAGAGTGAAGAAAGCCCAGGAGGAAGCAAAGTAAAGGCGAAATGACCAGAACACCCTCAAGGACGCCCCATTTTGTTCTGGTGCATGGGATGAGCCACGGAGCCTGGTGCTGGTACAAGGTCCGGTGTTATTTGGAGACCGATGGTTACAAGGTCACATGTTTAGACCTCAAAGGCTCGGGTATAGACCCGGTCGATCCCAACACAGTTCTCACTTTGGAGGACTATAATCGGCCTCTCATCGATTTCTTCTCCAACTTGGCCGAGAATGAAAAGGTGAGACTTGGATTAATTAAATTATTCGTTGATTAATTAACTAACTTGTTAATTTTTTTTCAGGTGATTTTAGTTGGACACAGTGCAGGGGGTATCAGTGTGACATATGCTACTTACAATTTTGCTGATAAAATTCAACTGGCCATATATGTTGCAGCACCAATGTTAAAGCATGGTTATTCCTCTGACCAAGACATTAAAGATGTAAACTCTCTCTCTCTCTCTCTCTCTCTCTCTCTCTCTCTCTCTCTCTCTTTGAGTTTCACTCATATTACGGCGTCCATGGAAGCTCTCTCAGTAGTGGAATTGAGCTTCAAATCGTGTGGTTTTCTAACCATGTGAAAAACTTTGACCGTTATATATGTGTTGGTAAAATGTGATTTGAGTATTTTGTGGATCCTACACTAATGAAAAGATTACGATGACTGTCACACAATGTGATGGTGACATGAAATACTTTCTCGTACACCCTGGTTTCCTTTCCAACAATCGCAAAATCTTTCCCAAGCTGAACCTACTTTACTAGATATCTAAATTTGATACCATGTTAGAGGTTCAAATATATTTTTGGGCTAATCCTCTTAACATGGAATTTAAACTATAAAGTAATTGGTGACTTAATGTGATTTTATGGTCTTATATATGCAATGTATTTTGGGTACAAATCTTCATGTTTATTTTGATTTGGAGAGTTGGTGGCCTTGGGACTTGATATACATTGTTGAAATATTCTGTAAGATTAATTGGTGACTTAACAACTTTTGTCATTTTCAAAAATCAAGATGGAATCATCTATTTGTGACGGTGCACAAGTTGCGGGGGCTATTCTTCATAATTGTTAATTCATACTAATTTCTTGCTGAAATAAGCTATTAGAGAATGGATCTAACATATATCAAGCCTCAACACCTTCCTCATTTAATTAGTCACCGTCTGGGATGTGAGAGGCAACAAACTCAACTCTATTATATTGGAGAGACAACATAGTGCAAAAATGCATGTCAAAGGTGGGATGGAAACTCAAACATGAGTTCTTCCAGGAAAAGGCTCGGATACCATGTTCACTCACTAGTTGCTCCAGAAATCTAAGCCATTAGAGAACAAATCCGACAATGCATATCTAACTTCAACACTAACTGATAACAAAAGAGAAATGTTGGGTGCACAACGAATTACACAACCAATTGCACAAACATGCAGCACAAGGTTGGACCTTGTGCTGAAAAGCCTGCATATTCAAAAAGGAGTGTGCAGACTTTTTAGCACAAGGTCTAACATTATGTTGCAAGTTTGTGCAATTGGTTGTGTAATTCATTGTGCACCCAGCATTTCTCATAACAAAAACATATACAAGGGTAGTGTTCAATATAATTTGTAACCTTTTTTTCTTTTCCCCTCCAATTCCACAAAATTGTAACTCTAAGCCATTGTTTGGTTTGCTGCGGGAAAAGGAAAGGGAGAGGAAAACTATTTCCGTTGTGTATTCCATTTGTTTTTCTCCATTTTTAAATATCATCAAAAGTTTTTTTTTTTTTTTAAATCCAAATATTATTGTAGCCAACAAGAAAGGGAGGAATATAACTCGCAAAATTCAAAATTCATAATTTGAGTCCCACTATATTTTCTTTTCCTCATCATTTTCTTTGGCAACCAAATGAAATAAAATGGATTTTTCTTTCTTTTCCCTCACTAAATCTATAAACCCAACAGAACCTAAAGCTCTACAATTCTTCTCCGTTGCACATGAAATGTAACAGCCCCTCTTCTAAGCCAATTTAGGCTGTGGAAACAGCAGACCCTGAGATTAGATATATTTGGGATATTTTTTATTTTTTATTTTTTTGGAGCTATGTGCTCATTTAATGGCATATAAAACAAGCTGAATGAATTTTTAACAAGATTGTCTCAATTGATAACCTTTGAAGTATTTGGAAAAAAAAAAAAATTATTCTATACAAAACAGGGTGATTTATTCTTAATTCTTTTCTGAGGTCTTTGAGAAAATCTCTTGCTCTCTGTCTAATCAAGTTTGTGTTATTGATATCACCGTAATGGTACAGGGGATACCAGATTTATCTGAATTTGGGGACATAATGGAATATGGATATGGGTTAGGAACTGATCAGCCTCCTACCAGCTCTATGATCAAAAAAGAGTTTCAGCGAGAAATCCTCTACCATCTGAGCCCCATGGAGGTATCTGTATATATGTTACTATGTATATGCATACATGTATAAAGTATAAACATAGGGAAATGCTTAGTTACTCGAATCTAAAGTATTTAAAACTATGCTTTTTTTAAATAGAATTTTGGTAAAAAATACCTTATATTGAAACATGTGAGTTAAAAAGCCAAATCGGTTTTAATTTTAGTTCAAACTCCTTGAATGGAAAAACCTAACTTAATCAACTCCTTGACCAACTTAAATGACTAGTAGTAGGACAAAAATGCCCCTGACCCTGTTATACATATCAATTAGAGATAGAATGTTAGAGATAGAGAGTGAAAGGTAGAGATCTGAGACAAACAGAGGGAAGGCGGTGACTCAAGAAGGCAGCGGCCAGTGAAGGTATCGATTGGCGATACAGTGGTCAGCGAAGGAGGTGGCTAAGGAGATGGCGGCAAACGATTTTGTAGCCATGTGCGATTCAGTGGTCGGTGACAGTGCGAAGATTTAATTCGTTTATCAGACTTAGTTATTGAGATTTGGTGATCTGATGAAGGATTGTTAAGTTCTTGATGAAAGAGTTTCAGGATTCAGTGTTGTGTTTTTTTTTTTTGTGACTTTTAGGATTTTGAGTCATGGTGTAAGGGGTGTTGGATTGACAAGGATGAATGTCCATAAGGTGTTTGCTCAAATTTCTAAATGAGGTGGGCTGATTGTAACATAGATAGTAATTTCAATAGGTTTAATTCTGATGCTATATTTACTCTCTCTCTCTCAGACAAGAATCACAAGATTTCTTCATATATGAACTCTTGTTATGTGAAATTTCACATGACAATGATTGAAACCAAAGTGGGTATTGTTCTTGGAATTTTTTGGCCGTGGTTTTGATAGTATCACTTAATTTTTTTAATACAAATTTCACATAACATTTTCTTCAAAATTTTACTTCGACAATAACACTTGTTTGATAGATCTTGTTGAGTGTGTTAGAATTGTTTTGAAAAGTTTTCAGAATAATTATGTGAAATTTCAAATAGCTAAGATATGCCAAATGTTCCTACCTTAACCTTCAAATTTCTGAACGAATTGGACAACCTGATTGATATGGGATTTCCAACCTGATTGATATGGGATTTGGGGAAGTGGAGATGATGGTGTGCTCAAGGATTTCCAACCTGATTGATATGGGATTTCCAACCTGATTGATATGGGATTTGGGGAAGTGGAGATGATGGTGTGCTCAAGGATTTGCTACTACAGAAATCTATGTAGAGAAGGGGGTTAAGGTCATCTTTAATATTTGTCATCCAAAAAAAAGTTATGCGAAATTTGAACTTATGTGAAATTTCACATAACTTTTTTTTTTTCATACCAACAATGATACTTGTTTGATAGATCTCGTTGAATAGTTTATTAAAATATTATTTTTACAAAAAAATGATTTGTAGATTGTAAGATATGGGTTTTTAAATTTTGGAAGAATCTTTGAAAAGTTAGTTAAGGCAATCTTTCCTGAAAATGAAGAAACGGGTCGTGGGTTCACTGAAAAAAGTTGTGTGAAATTTCACTTTTTCTTTTCAGAAATTTCACATAGATAGCTAGGTGAATTTTCACATAACTAGTTATGTAAAATTTCACATAATTTTTTTTTCCCCACAAATTTCACATATCTAGTTGTGTGAAATTTCACACAACTTTTTTTTTCCAGAATTTTATAGCGACAATAGTACTTGTTTAGTAGATCTCGTCGAATAGATTCTGAAAATATAAATTTTGCAAAAAAATAATCTTTGGATTGAAAGTTATGAATTTTTTAAGTTTGCAAAACTATTTGGGATGTTTGGTGTGAGTGACTGCACATTAGAAATGTTAAATAGCAACTACACAGTCTGCACGCGTCTGACATACTGGGAGGGGTAGTTCTGTCCACAAAATGACTAAATGAGTTTTCAACTAAATTAAAAACGGGGTGGAGTGTTTACCAAAAAAGTTCATTATTTAAGATTTTTGACCAAACCTCCCTTTTTTAAATAGACAACAAAAATAATAATAATAATAATAATAATCATAAGAGTAATGCTAGGTACACCTAAACGGGACACCTAAACTATCCACCTATTGATGTGGATTTCCAAAACTATTCATCAATTACCAAACAAAGTTCCAATTAATTTCAAAACTGCCATGACACATCAGGAGGTAGATAGTTTAGGTGTCTCGTTTAGGTATACCTAACATTACTCTAATAATAAATAATACGTGCTACTTTATTACAATTTAAAAGGATAATATTAAATAAACTCAGGGGCAGACCCACGGGACCTGTTGAGCAGAATCCACTAAAATTTGGGACGAAAACATTTATATATACAGTTTAAAGCTTAAATTTTACTTATTTCCTAAGTTGAGACACCTTTAAAAATATGAGAGAAGTGTCAAATTTGTATTTTGAAGATGTTCAAATTAACAGACCTACTCTATTTTACAATTGATAAGCGTTCAAATAAATGAGTATTCATTGGATGAATAAGTCATTTTTGGTCACATTCATCGATAAAGATATACTCCTATTTGATATCATGAGAAGTATCATGCAGTATTTTCATAACACAAGAAATCATTGAAGCCAGTTGCAAAAATGTTTTCTTTAGCCATTTAATAAGCTAGTTTCTTTGTCTATTTGTAATTTTAAGATTTAGTTGTATTTTTCTATTAATTTGTTGAAGACAATTTAACATGTAAATTGATTTGTGATGTAGCTCTAGATTATAGAACTGGATATATATATATATATATATTCTTGACTACGCCACTGCCCACGAGTTAATTCATTAGGACAGTCCACCTTTAGTTTTTAAGAGATTCCACTACAATATTACATTCTAGCATATCCCAATTTAGTTCCCAACCTTATTAGTACCATTTTTCCCCTGATATCATAACCTGAATCTTCCCCTACAAATAAACTATTACTTTGATATCCTTATTTCAAAATTATTTTTGTGTTTTTATTTGAATGATTTGACAAAAACTTTAATTGTTATTTTAAATTTAACAAAGCAACACATTTTCTAAAAATTATCCACATATATGGGACATGCAACATGCCAACGTACTACATCTCTAAAATCATTCACATTTTCCTGGCAAAGGAAGTCCCCAAGCCACCTTATTAAAGTGGTGTGAAGTAATCTTTACAAATGTGCAAAAGTAAATTATGGCCCCATCCAAAAATTACCTCCGTATGCTTAACGAGGTAGGACAGTTTGTCCATTTAAGTTTGAACGCAATAGTGTCCAAGTGCCTTAGATTGCATGTCCATACATATATGTATATGTTTTAGTTGTTTACTAATCATATTACCCTTCACTACACAGGACTCCACATTAGCTTCAATGCTGTTGAGGCCAAGCCCAAGATCTTCAGCCGGTCGGTTCACAGGAGATGGTGCTGATATAGTGCCACGCGTGTACATAACATCCATGCATGACAGCAGCGGCGGATCCAGGAATCTCAATCAGGGGGGGTTGTGTAAGAACTTAGAGTCATACGGGGGTTCGGGGGCAGCGCCCCCGAGGTAAATTTTTTTGGATCTATTTGTAATTAGGCCAATATATAACATATAATAAGGTTTTTTTTATCAATTTTTGGGAGAATGAAGTATAATTGGGCCAACATAATACATATAAAATTATTTATTTAAGCCTAACAAATATTTTTTGGGGGGCTATATAATAAGTTTAATTATTTTGGGGGGGCAAAGCTTAATAAAACTTGAAAATTTACCTAAAATACATGTATACAAATGCAATTTTCCAAAACCTAGGGGTGGCCACTGCCCCCCCCTTGCCCCCCCCCCTACATCCGCCACTGCATGACAGAGTGTTCAAGCAGCATCAGCAACATAGTATGATAACAAGGTGGCCCCCATCACAAGTGTTCCAACTGGAGAGTGAACACAGCCCATTTTTCTCTACTCCCTTTGAGCTTTCCAACTTGCTCAAAAATGCTGCCAACGTACATTGATATGTAGCCATAATATTATAATAAGCATTTGCTTAATTTCCTTTATCCCACTCACCTCGGACTCTAATCAAGTTTAAGAAGCTTGTTCTAGTTCCATGATAAGAGCTCTGCAATTGAGAACTCAATTTGATGATATAATTAGAGAATATTTGTGATAATTAGTAGCCTTTCTTTTCCAGGACCAATAGAGCAACGCTATAATTTCCCAAATGATTTTGTAGTGGTTTATTTCTAATCGTGGTGGGACCGTCTAAATTTCATTAGAAGTTGTTCTGTATAGTGAGAGTAAATATTCAATACAACGGTGATACTACGTCATCAGTATCACCACACTAATACACGTGAGTATAGTGCTTATGTGGACATACGTTTTTTCCTTAAAATTAGGACTGACATGTGCTTGAATAGTGATCTCTTATTGGTTTGTGATATTAGTCAGGAAAATAACCGTTATAACTGATATTTTCTCGTACGTTGTCTTGTTAGAATGTATTAAGACGATCTAATTGGCACCTTAAACGGAGTGGACTCATTGTGTCACAAAATCAAGTGACTATTTTTCCACAGACCTTAAACTCTTAGAGCATCTCCAACTGGGTAATCAAATTGGTAACTAAACGCGTTATACAGAATAGTAATCTTTTACATTGCAATGAATGCTTATAAACAATGTTGCATACTCGCATAAGGGGATTTTATATAAACTATAGGTAATCCTACACATTAAAGCATATTACATAATCCCCCCCTCCCCACCCCCCCCCCCCCCCCCCCCCCCCCGGCCGCGGCAATTCCACCACAATTCGAATCCCAAAGCTGTGCCAAACACAACAGGACAGTTTCAGTACAATGGACAATTAGAATACAAGTCAAGCAATAAAGGAAACAAGGTACTTTGTCACAATGCAAGTTACACAATCACTGATTTTGTCATTTACTAAAAAAAAATAGCACCAACATGTAACCTAGTAATTTCAGTTTGTCCGCTGAATGTCTTTTGTGCAACTTTCCTAGCTAGTAGTCTTGTTTTTGTCAAATAATATATAAGGCTTCACATATTCTCAGCATATGCTAAGCTAGAGTTAAATGGTAGTCCCTAGTTATTTGTGAAGGTATGATCCTTCTTGTTTACTATTAAATCCATTTTCATTACAGCTTCTCTCAAGTGTATATAATGTTTTTATCCCAGAAATTGATTTAAAGCTTAACAGAAACATCAAAGAGTTGAAAATCACTTTCCCCAGAAAGATGGAAAAATACTGCAAGAGGTTTGGTGGCAGAGTTGGGCTTCTCTGGTTTTTCCTGGGAATCTCCATCCTTCTTCATTGCTGCAAAGCAGAAAGTAACTTCCATCTCCTCCTCCTTGTTAAATTTCAGATCACTACACACACACACACACACACACACACACACACACACACACACACACACACACACACATGTTTGGTTATAGGGGGGCTGCTAACCTACTTCAAAATTGATATGAACAAGAAAAGTCCTTGCTGCCTCATTCAAATAGGAGCACAATATAATTTGCATTAAGGTTATTGAAGTGATATACTTTTAAGTCCTTTGTAAAATTACTTGAATGTCATCACGTTAATTATGAGGTGGCAACGACTTTTTTTGTCTGTTTAAAAGTGCGTACTTTTCAGATGCAGTGAGTTAGGATTTCCGAGTGCATAGGAACCAAAAAATAGAGATCATTAATTTACTGATGGTTTTGTTTGCTCTCAGATACAACAGATCCCACAGCCAATCTCAATCTGAGCCCATTTTGGGCTTGGAGAAGTGCATATTGGTGCATGAGAAATGTAATGCATCGATCTCTTCTTAACTCGATCAGGGAGTTCTAAAAACACCTATCTTTCTTTCTCTTTTTTTTTTTTTTGTTGGCTGAGCTGAGAACAAGTTTTGAAGTTTCATCAAATGTATCAAGTAAAAAAACACCCACTGTGTGTGTGTTTTGTACGTGTAGGCGCCTGGTAAAGCTATTTGCCCAAAAGAATATATGTTAACAGGAGCCGGGTGGATTAACGTAACACAAGGTGATGTGGAGAACTTCTGCAACAATGGGTGTGCGGAAAATACAAGGGCAGTGCTTAAATGCATTCATTATGTGAAGAGAGACTACTGGTTTGCAGACAAGTCCACTGTTAAGGACCTCAATGCCACCATCAACCACATTTGCTCCTCTCCTTCAAGTATGCATATGCATGCATACCTTCCACCCACATTCATTATATATATGCTGGCTGTACAATTCATAAAACCTACACAACCACTAGTCCACAACTCACCCACACACATGCACACTCTTGCTATCCTAATCTCTATGTAGTAAGGAATAGTTTTTTTAATTGAGTAACGCAAAGACACCAAATATACTCACCTAGAGAAAGGGATCGGAGTTTTACTCAAAAGTCCTCTAAAATGAACTTTTTTAGTATTAGATTCAACCTGTTTTTTATTTTACTGAAAAGTCCACATGTTATAAAAGTTATGTGAAATTTCACATTACTTTTAAAGTTCAGCAGTACAAAATTATTAGTATTTTTTTGGTTTTACATCTATAAAAGAATTTTCCTTGTGCACTATATCACATCATCCATTGACTTTTTAGGCATCTATTTTTGAATTAGAAATTTAGTAAAAAAAAAAAAAAAAGTCCATTATTTTAGACTTATTAAGTTTAAAGGACAATCCCATTCTTTATTTTACTCAAAACTACATGACTATTGAGACTTAATCCAAATCTAATGCACGTGACGTGGCCCACTTTTCTTCTGAAAAAATACACAATAAATGTCATTGTCGGCTGACTAAAATTCAGGGTACTAGACTATTTCACTGTTCAATTGTTTTTGTTATTTTTGTAACATTTTTGTTTTTCAAGAAACTACTTTAACACTCTCATTTTTAACGCTATATATATATAGATAAGAGTATCGATTAAGTATTGTTTTATCAACTTGATTGCAGATTATACCAGCAGCTACATTAGAAGTGGGAATGGAAAGACGTCGGTCTCCATTATGTCAGCCTTATCAGCCATGGTTCTTGTAACTCTCTTTTATTATATGTAAAAGAGTATATATGTAATGAGAAAGATGATCCTATTCCTAACCCTTCACACAGATCGAGCAGAAATGGTGTAGGAAGGGTATCTAAGATAAGGTCACAATTGTACGGTAAAACAAATTAAAAAGGTCACAATCATCAGCAGGGTACTATACATATGTATTAGGAGTTGCAATCATAACTCCCAAGTATGAAAATAATAAAGGTGTTGAAGTGGAAATGTTTGCATGTCAAGTCTGCAAAAGAAATCAATTTCTTCAAAAACAAATGATCCAAAGGAAACAACACTTTTTATTGGTGTCACTTGTGTAAATGTAAATAGATTCAAATTAGAAATTAGAAATTAGAAATATAATTGATGGAATTAAACATGATAAAAACAACATTTTTATCGAAATCATGGTAAAAAAAAATCCCTCCTTTAACAGGGGCTTGCTACATTTTTAACAGGGGCTTGCTACAATACAGCCCCACCCAAAAGGGGTGGATGTCAACCCCCTTCATAATAGCCATTAAATCTCTAACTTTTCATCTCATTCATTGAATTTTTAAATAAAGAAAACCTACAACCCATTAAACCGGTTGCTTGGACCAAAAAAAAAAACTGTGGTAGTGGCCATTCGAAAAAAGAAAAATAGAAAGAAAAAAAAAAACTTTGACAAAACAAAACAAAAAAAAGATGGTAATGCTATGTTTCTCAAATTTCTTTTCCAAAAGTGTTTCTCAACACATGTGACAGTGGACCCAATTAATTGACTACTTAGCTAAGGTGCTTGCTACTATACACCCCCCACCCAAAAGAGGTGGATGTCAACCTCCTTCATAATAACCATTAGATCTCCAACTTTCCATCTCATCCATTGAATTTTTAAATAAAGAGAACCTACAAACCATTGAACTGGTTACTTGGACAAAAAAAAAAAAAAACTGTGGCATTAGCCGTTCGAAAAAACAAAAAAACAAACTTTATAAAAATTATAAAATAAAAAAAAGGTAATGTTATACTTCTCAAATTTCTTTTTCAAAAGTGTTTCTCAACACATGTGTGCAGTGGACCCAGTTAATTTTGATTGGTTGATGTTAAAGTGGTTCCGCAATGATCCTACTTCAATATCATTTGGGATAAAAATTTGGTAAGCATAACATTACTCTAAATAAATGTTCTAATGTCTTTCACCTACTACTTGGACAAAAAAGTTAATGGCTTAACATTAAAAAACCAAATCAGTAAAATATTATAAATTTGTAAATTTTCATTTTTATAAAATTAGTGCTAAATACTATCATTCTGAATCTGTAAAATTTGCTAATGGATACGTAATTTTATCTAATGTGTGTGCGCACGCACACACATGCACACAGGTATATAAGGAGATAAGGGGTAAATTGATAATTTTACTCACAAAAAGTGGTGGTGATAAATGTGGCTCTGTTATGAGAAATGTGGTTCTGTTATGATGAAGTTATGAGTAATGTTGTTGTAGTTATGATCCAGTTATTATTATTATTATTTTTTTTGTATGTTATAACCTTGTTGGTTATGAAAAAAAATTAAAACAACTCACCTTCTTTTGGATCCCAAATAATGTGACGTGAGGACCAGGTATCATTTTATTTTGAATTTTTTCCATATAATTTTATTACGCTCACCCTACAACCAAAAAAAAAACATAAAAAAAAAATAGAAAAAATAGTTGCCATGTGGAAGTTGAGCCACGTGGTGAAATATGATTTGCATGGTCTATGGCCATGTGGTGGTCCATTATCATGCAATAATTTCTGTTGGTTATGAGAAATATGGCTTTGTTATGAAAAATGTGGTTCTGTTATGACCAAGTTATGAGTAATATTGTTGTAGTTATGACCCAATTATGAGAAATGTGACTATGTTATATTTTAATATGGTTTACCGGAAGAAAAACCGGAAGAACTGGTCAAATTTTAATAGTTTTTAATTCTTTTTGCTGATGTGGCAAATTCTGGGCCACATATTTGAGGGTTGACACATGCCCCTTTTTTAGAGGATACATTGTAGATTGATCCCCCTTTCACAATGAAATATTCAAATGACAAATATTATACCTTTTCAAAACTTCAGAGACTTCTCAAACCACGGGATAAAAGAGTGATTTTCTATTGGGATAATTAAATTTCAGATTTCTTTTGTTGGATAACTAAGAGTCAGTTAATTACTTTTTTTTCTTTTTTTTTTTCCAGTTTTCTTTTGGTGAGTTGCTCCTTATGTTTGGAGAGTTGCTCCTGACACCATTTGATCAAGTTTTGATGTGTTTTTAGTTTTTCACTTAAATTAAATATCCTTCTAAAATTTTAAAAATCAATTGACCGACTCTTAGTTATATCCCCCAAAAAAATTACTGAAATTTAATTTTCTTTTTTCAATTTAGCTTCCTAAACATGGCAAATCACTCGTTTAAGTTTTTTCCCCCGGGATTTGAATCGTTTGCACTTTACCCATATAATTCTATATGGTAAGTGACAATTGTGTAAGGATTAGCCTATTCGAGTTGGCCGACACCACCTACTGTCCGAAACCCCTCCCCGTTATAATTAAAAAAAAAAGGTGACAATTGTGCAACAGTGGTGGTGATAATGCTGGAGCAAGAATGGCATGGTGCAGAAAATGACAAAAGTAAATGCGCACAAAATCGAAATTTTAAACTTAGAATTTTGTTTAACCTGATTGGCTGATCCCACCAAACAAAATGGTAAAACTTTGAAGTTCAACCATTGCCAAAATAGGGATCAAGTATCAACTTCAGATCATTAAAGTGATAAATAGACCAAACTGCTAGTGAAAGAGTATAAATTGCCCTTAAAATTTTATTAGTTCCTCGAATAACAAAAGTAACACATTTATGATTGGGCTTTCCTGCGCAGTGAACTCAATACAACCCACCAAAGCAACATATTTTGGCCTTCCTTAAAACTCCCTCACCGAGTATACAAACTAGAAATCAAGCCCCAAGCCAAAACAACCATAGATCTTGTTCCCAGGACAAAAGCCAAGATAAGCATCGAAGAAGCCATTTGGTCACTCTACAAAACGAAAGACCTCATAATGAAAAAAAAAATTTGAATTAGAGATTTTCAAGGATAAGAAATCTACGAAAAATGGATGATCTGGGTTTAGATTTAGAGACTTGTCTGTCTCTGACTCTGTTATCGTAACACCGAAAGACATGAGAAATGTCTCAAGGTTATCAGCACATACCTAACAGTCACAACTCACCACCACCCAAAAATCACAAACCTGAAGTGGCAACTAAAATCTCAAATTCAACCTCCACCTCAAGATATCTTCTTCAGGTCTGAAAAGTTGCACAGCCCTAGGAAAACATGTCTTAAAATCGCTTCGAATAACCCAACAAATATAGCCCACATAACTTCCTCAAAAGAACATAATCAACATCCACAGAAATACACCACCACCACAACATTCCCCGATTGAACAGAATAAAAAAAGAGATTCATAATGTATCACTGTTAAGCAACATAGTCCGAGATCCATAAACCACAATACTTGAAAAAAAACAAAACCAAATGATGTTCTGTAACACTAGAGCTTTCTCAACTATGTGAAAATCTTACAAGCAGATGTATAGCAACGTAAAATCATGTTCCGGCCTTGCGACGTCCAACACGAGCAACAAAACCAGCCTTGATCTGAGCAACTGATCTCCCAGAACCACACTACAAGGGAAATAAGAACAGTGGAACAATCAAAAGCAAGAGCAAAATCAACCGAAGCGAAAAGGACAAAAAAAAAAAAACTTATCACAACCAACAATTGCAATTTGCAGCATCATTTCCAGTCTATGAAATAAATCAAGTCTCTTAATCCAGCAATGTGAAGTATCATTGTTACCACACAATGATTGAAATCCAACAATGGTGGCATTTTCACAAGGCGTCAGAATAGTTTCAGAATCTTCGATCATTGAAAGACAATCAGACAACATAGGCAAATCTGTCAATCATCAAGGGCCTTGGAAAATGATGCCACCACAAACAGATCTGTTCAGAACAGAAAACTACAATCCCACACGAGAGGCAGAAAGGATAAGTGGATAACCACAATTATAAAAACTCCTCTAGATGAGACGAATCAGGTCATTTCATCAAACCTGGAAAATCATTGTTACCACACAAAACCAGGCAGAGAAGAAACAAATCGAATTTTTTTTTTTTTTTGAAGAAATTCTTGAAATCAAGCAATAGTAGCATTTTTATAAGGCTTCAGAATAGTTTCTGATTCCTGTGTCATTGAAGAAAACAAATCAGACAATGTAGGCAAATCTGTCAATCATCAATGGCCTCAAAGAATGCTGCCATTGACAGTTTTTCACATAGAGCCACAATAGTTTCAGAGTCCTCTGTCGCGGATTAGACAAATAAGAAAATGTAGTGAAATAATCAATGTGATCATGGCATCAGAAAATTCAGAAATAAAAAGGGACGGAAAGACATTCACTAATCATTTTAAGGTTGAATTATTAAATGCCAAGTGCAAGCCATCAGAGTGGCGGAGTTATTTAAGGTATCCAATAAAAACACAAACTTTCCACACACACACACACAGACGAGAGACGAGAGAGAGAGACGAGAGGTATACAAAGAGTATATGGACTATTACCTTCTCACATCTAAGAAAGAACAATCGATTCTCCTTCGAGAGAATTGTGTCTGGACTTTTGCACCCATTGCAAATGACATACTCATCTGAAAAGATACACAACCATCAAGATTCTAAAGAACACAGGAAAAATACCATGCTTCCGTTGGTGCTTAAAAATAGTGATGCTAGGCTGCTAAATAAGACCACCACCATAGAAATGCTTGAAGAAGAGATGATAAGAAAAGGAAACAGAACTCAGGAAGGTAGGGCCATGAAACTTTTCAGATCAATTTCATTCCTATTTATGGTGCATTGAAGCCAAACAGGCAATAAGTGGGCTGAATTCCCAGCTAACAAGGACCCAAATTCAATTTCTGGCTTACTTTTGCTTCTAACATAGTTTAACCAGGTATGATTAAAAAGGTACTTACTGATATATCGCCGGAGGATCCCTTCAAAATTTTTGGGGGCAAATCTTCCCTTCACAACTAGTCTTTGTTGCCCATCGAGTGATCCACTTGTCCCCATTTCAGCCAGCAAGAAAGTCATGACATGCTCTGGTTGCCTGTGCATCCTGAGAAAGTGTGCAGAAGAAATAAACAACAATGCTCCGAGGACCCATATCCCAGTCCCAAAAACAGGAATAGCAATCAGCCAATCATAATTAACATCGCTACTGGCCAATGCATATGAGAGTGCACTGTTAGCACATTGTTGAAAATTTTTGGTCCCCAAAGAGTGGCTATCTCCATGCGCGTGTGTGCGTGAGAGAGCACGAGCGAGCATGTGCGTACATGTACGTGCATACAGGATGTCATAAGCAATAAGTTTTGATTCTTATACTTCATTGTCAAACAATAAGCAACTGGTGGCAAAACCAGGTCAAATGTCCTCTGAATACCGAAAGTATAAAGGCAGAATCTTCACAAACAAAGAGATACATGCACATGCAATCATAAGATGAAACGAGCACTAACGAGGAATGCTAGCACACAATCACAAACAAAGTCTCCACAAAATATAAGACATTGTACTCCCTCTGTCTCATTTCATGTGTCCATTTTTCCTTTTTGGGATATCCCAAAATTGTTGTCCACTTTCCTAAATTAGTATGCAAATTTTACTTAGTTTCCCAAACTACCCTTCCTTGTAATCAACACCAAAACAAACAATAAAAGAAAGTGCAATGATTATGGGCAATTGTGAAAAGTAGGTGTAGATTATTTTTGTCCCCTTAAATAGTTGGATTCCCCAAGATGGACACATAAAATGGGACGGAGGGAGTAACATGTATTCTGCAGTACCAGCAATAATTAATTTCTGCACCCTAAATACTAGAATTACAGTCGCAGTAAAACAGTATCATAAGATTGCAAATAAACAGGCAATGATTGATATATTCATTAATAATTCTTCAAAAAGTGTGTATCAACTTGATAGAATAAATAAAAGAAGAGTCAAATAATCTGTGCAGTTTTAGGCAGAAATTATGCACAACTACACAATTACTCAAAAGATGTAAAAGGTAGCTGAACATACGTCTTGCAGAGATCCATAAAATTCACAAAAACAGTTTTCTTTGTGCCTTCGCGTAGAACTTGGGGAGGCCTCATAACAGTCCTACGTCTATCTCCGGCAAGCTCTGGATTATTCTCACGAAGAATATTGAACACTCGGCCTAAAAGCTGTATTTGCCAAAAGTAATCATTAGTCTGACAGAGACAAAACTATATCATATATTATCTACGCATGTTTTACCAGAATACTCCAACTAGTTCTAACGCAACTACATAAAGCTATATATTCATGCGTAGAAGATACAAACCTCCTCGTATTCATAATCTCGATCACTCCCCTCCCAGGGAAACTGCGGTTGTAGAACAATTCCTTCTCCTTCTTCGTCCTCTCCAATGTGATCTACTACAAAATGAACAATTTTATCCCTCAGATTCCATTAAAAATACAAATTAAATAAATTACACACCTGCTTGGCTGCAGGCTTTAATAACAAAAGGTCTTACTAGGCCTGTCAATGGACCGGGTCTAGACCCGGATCCGGTCCAGATCCGGCTCGGATCTGAGCATTTTTAAGATCTGGATCCAGATCCGAATCCGTATCCGTATTTTATGCTAAAAATGGTCCGGATATGGTTTTGTAATATCCGGTCTGTCTAAGACCCGGATCCGAATAATACTTATATATATAAATATATTTATATATATCTACATATTATATATATAATATAATAATGTGTATATATAATGTATATACATACTATAATATAATTATGTATATATAATGCATATATATACTATATTATATTTAATATATTAGTCATGTATATACAAATATATTTATATATATACATATTATATATATATATACAAAAATATTATAGATATACACATTATATATTATTTCGGATCGAATCTGGATCCAGATCCGGATTCGGTATATTTTGGCGGATCCGGATATGATCTGACTTATAACAGATCTGTCAGATCCGAATCCGAATCCGAATCCATATATAGTTTAGCGGATCTGGATGCACTAGATCCGGTCCGGATCCGACCCGTTTACATGCCTAGGTCTTACCATCGAGATCATCCCCTGCATTTTCTTTTTCGTCAATTAACATGTCAGTCTGCACCTGAAATAGTTTGAAAGGGTTACATGACATCTCCCAAAAATATTGCTGCATTCAACTTGTTCAGTCGGTGGAGAAGATCACAACTTACCGGTTTCTTCTTTTTCTTCTTCAAACCAGAGAAAGAATTCTCAAGACCATCTGAGACTGCATAGTGAAATAAATCTATCAGCGCAATCATAGATCATACAACAAAGTAAAAATATGACAAACAAGGTGGGGAAAATAAGCCTGTCAGTATTTCTAATCGTTGATGTACCAGATAAATTCTCAGTTTTCTCAGCCAAACTCTCCACAGAATCATCTGCAGGATCTTGAATTACCAACTTCTTCTTTTTCTTCTTTTTTGTAGGATCAAACGGGGCAATCTGCAATGCAATAATGAATCATGAACCATAATGTCCTCCCTTCGGGCGGGCGCCGGGGGGGGGGGGGGGGGGGGGGGGGGGGGGAGGGGGGGGGGGGGGAAAGGAAAAAGAAAAACCTTGGGAAAAAAGACGTGTGGGTCAACGAATCTTTAAGAGACTAATGTGCGCGGAATATATTTATAGTGATGAAGTGAAATGATAGCTGATGGTCGACATGTGGGTCAACTAATCTTTAAGCGACTAATGTACGCAGAATATATTTAGTGATCAAGTGAATGACAGCTGATGGTCTTAAGAAAGAAGCATTGTCTAAAGGCAATTCTAGCATATAATTATGTATAGAGAGATAACTGCAAAACCACCCAACCCCAAATTCAAGCACCTTCAACAATGAACAGTCAACAGTATGTAATTAAAAGTCTAGAACCCAGTATCCATAAAATTTCAATCTAAATTGCTACCATTGTTACGTGTTGAAAGACACCCCCAAAATGATAAATAAGAGTAAGGTAAGGATGAACTCTCAAAATCAATTGTATGAGGGTTGGAATTAGTAGAAGACCCAATGGGCCTGACTCGCCCTCCTGACTCGCCCTCGAAAGACGCCTTAAGAGGGGGAGGATTACCCAGGACTTATAAACAACACAAGTGGGGGCCAACCTGGGAGATGTGGACCAGCCAACAGAATTAGACTTGAGCAGGTATAAATAAGTATAGATTTTGTTGCCCAGTCACACTCGAAACACCTTGGCGTTAAACATACTACATATACTACAATCAATCAGCCTTGTCTACATATGCCGATGTCCTTGATTCAGGCAAAGACAAGACATCAGCAATAGCAACTCTTAAACGCTAAATTTCATATGCAACCACAACATTGAAGCAACATGATTAGGTAACCAATTAAATAGGGGAAAAAAACAGAGAAACTTACATCTGTGACATCCTCTTTCACCTCCTCCCTTACTTCGGGTAGATTTTCTTCTTCAGCCATGGTTGTATCAAAATCTACCAGCAAAAAATAATTAAAATAAAAATAAAAATAAAAAATAAAAAATAAGCATGAACCACAGCAACTCCAGACTGACCCCATGAATAACACAAATCCAGAACCGACTCCACCGTCATAATTAGGCTCACAATCAAATAAAACCCCAAACACAAAACCCACACATTTTTCACTGTAAGCAACCAACCCAGAAAACAAGCACTGCCAGTCGCAAGCAAACAAGTCAGTGGTAATTAAATCTAATTTATATGATAAACTTATGCTAAATAATAATAAAAAACCCTAATTCTTTTCACGATTAAAAATGTACCCAAGCGACGGAAATTCGAATCTTTGTAAAGAACCCATCAAAACCCTTAATATTTTTGAAGAGCCCTAAAAACAATAGTTCAATAGAGCGCTAAAACAATCCACAAAAAAAAAACCAAATACGGCCAATTGTTCAATTATCGTTAATAAGAAACGGAATCCGATAAATACACATATACGCCGCCAAAGGATACAAACATTAAGTTCTCAAAAACCCTAAATTTGAATGTAAAAGATCTAAGCAAGATACGATCTATTCTATAGAAACTAAAGACCACGGAACTGAAGGCGACAATTTCAGATCGATTTCAAGAAATTTTACCTATAATAAGATCGAAAAGCTTCTTCTTACACTTGTGTAGCCAACGATGCGATTCGAGCGTCTCTTGCTTTCTCTGGACTGGTTGTATGGAGTCTGGTTCTCAATATCCTTGTGTATTTATAGACCGGTAAAAAAAATAAATTTAAAAGAACAAAAAAAATTTGACAGCACTTTAACTTGGATCACACGTAAGAAATAAAAAGTTAGGCCCCGTTTGGTTTACTGGAAAGGAATTAGGAAAAGGAAACCAATTCTAAGTAATCCAATTCCAGGAACTTTGTTGCCAAATTAGTACCATTATGGTGTTTGGATAAATCAAAAGTAATCTTGCACACAACATTTATCTTCTTTAAATGCATGTTAAGTTCATTTTAAAATAGTTGAAAACCATGATAAGATTTTAGTAACAAAATATTTATTTATATTTGTATTCTATATATCATTGTGTGATTTGCAAGATAATAGTTTGAAAACTCAACAACCACTTGATCATTTAATTAGCTAATTTACATTCAAACCATTAATTAATTTAAATTTAAACACTAATGATTTGTTAAATGAGTGAGATAAGGTTGTTTCCTAGAGAAAGGAATCTAAATACCACCTCAACATAAGGAATGAGTTTCCTTGTTTTTCTAAGAATCTATTTCCAGTTAGAAATAGATTCCGGGTCTATTAGACACACCAAACACACAAAAGTAATTCCAAGGAATGAGATTCCTTTTCTCGCTTACTTTCCAAGCGAACCAAACGGGGCCTTAGTATTTTTTTTGTTGGGGTGGGAAACTTACGCTATGTTTTTTTTTTTTTAGAATGGTGTCGCCTTAGTAGAGAATACTTATTTTTGTATTAGCATTTGGTGATACGTTCAAAATTGGGTTTTATTTTACGAGTGGGCGGTTCTCAGCGATCTACCCCGAGCGACTTTATGTAGTGACAATATCCCTCGGGAACCACTTGGCTCGCTTAGAGACGCATCCCAAATAGCTCGGACTCTAGCAGTTTCCTAAGCTAGTTAGGAAATCTTCTAAATATGCACAAATAGTTTCCTAATCAGAATAGGAAACCATACGAATATACAACTACCATTAAGGTTGTCAATAGTTTCCTAAATGGACTAGGATTCCTTGTATAAGTAGATCTCTTGTATATATAAAAGAGATCATTCACCCCCCATTAGAGGGGATCCCAATCAAAATCTCACCAAGAGAAATACACTACATCGTCTAGCCTTTCCCAAGAAGTCCTAAACGCCATCTTGTACGGCCGACCCTTGGTAGTTCCAGGCACCATTGTTGGATCACTAAGGTCTCTGCAGTAGTTTTATTTCATATAGTGGAAGTGCTCAAACACACACGTGGACGTAGGTTCCTTCATTAATAGGGCGAACCACATACAAAAAACATGTCTCTTTTTCTCCTTAACACTGCTCTAGTTTATCTTACCAAATTTTGGCATTATGTAACACCCGTACTCGGAGAAAAAACTTTAACTATCTCGTCATATGCATTAATTAATATTAATTAGGGTATAAGAATAGATTAAGGGGACGCATGGACTCGCCCATGGAAAAGTCTTAGTGAGGAGGGACATGTTTGAAGTGGGATCCAGTGAAGGGCTTGGGTTATGAAATTTGCATTTAAATTATTACATGCATTTTACATGACTAATTGAAATATGTTTAGTTGATTTCATATCACAGTGTTCATATGTTAGCTTTGATATCTAATTATTAACCCAATAAGGGCATAAATGAAAAATGATTCATAATTAATAAGTGCAATAACAATTTTATAAAATATTTGGGACCACGTGTGGGGCCCATACGTGACATAGACAAACATCCATTTGAATATGTGATAGTTTTAAGAAGTTTAATAACTAACAAGAGTATAACGCAAAACTAGCGAAACTTTGGGGAGGTCATAATAGAATCACAAGACTTAGGATTACATGTTGAAGGACACTTGGTTATGACTCATCAAAGAGTCTAGTCATCTCCTTCATTGCAACAAAAACAATTACAAAAGAAGGAAATGAGAGAAATTTGACGGAATCGAAGTCGACATTCACGACGTCGATTGACGCACAAAATGACGTTCAATCTTGAAACAGGCTACATGTCACGCCGCGAATAGCAAAAAAAATATGGGATTTTTTTTTTTTTTGAAACGTAAGCAATGACAGGTTTGAATACAAGTTTGCAAATTCACAAAGTATGCTAGAAACATCAAATTTAAACAATATAAATAAGAAATTCCTCACATACATAATATTATAATATTGTTCGGGATCACGTCCTTATTATTACAGACATATCACATAAGGAAACTTTAAAGTGGAAGATTTATTTATTCTTCAGACTCTAGTTCTCTTCCTTTAACTTCATTACCTGAAAGGGTGGATACAACATCCGTCAGTATAACTAGTGAGTGTCTCAATATATTCCAAGTTCTATACATAAGATAAGTACTAGAGGTGATTTCCGATTTAACCTCTTATATATATAGTTAATAATGTTTGTAGTCTTGCAGTATACAATAAATTCTTCAAATTCTATATTATACACGTAACATGAATGAGTAATGACATTACACTTTTACCTGTACTGTACTGAATTGTTTGTGCCATAATTCAACTGTATAGTTACAAAAACACAATAGTAGCATAGTTTGAAATGATCTGCCTTTGACCACAGCACCCCAGCCTACTTGCTAGCAAGGTGTATACCAGTCATCAGCCGAGCTTGTACCGACGTGGTATATGAGTGCACTCACTGCGGGACACTCTCCGTCCCAGTCATATATTAGACTACCTCAATCTATTTTCGGGTTCAAGTCTCTTGGCATGAGCCTCAACTGTCTACCCCACACTCAACTAATCATCATTTCATGACTTAGTGTAAAAAAAAAAAAAAAAATTATAATAAAGGTCATAAACAATCTGATTATAAGCTTGCAAGGACATACAATTTTCTTAATTCAATAGGATTTGAGGAGGTCCTAATGATACCACCATTTATAAAAAAATAAAAATAAAAATAGGAGATCAAACTAGTTATGTAATTTGTGGATTTTATACAGCGAGAGTGACAATATTTTCACTACTTTAGCAAGGCCTTAAGGTATTCTTAGCCTAAGCTATGGTAGTAATATTAAGGCATGACATCTTTCCAAATCTGATAAATATACCCATTACCCTCAATATATTTACTTAAAGAGATATATATATATATATATATATATATACATATATATAGACCTATTTCAGATTCAGAGAGGTAAAATCCATCCGAATTTCCTCTTTCTATATATATATATATATATTTTATTTTATTTTTATTGTTAAAATAAAACCAAATCCATGTTAAGTATCTTGAAAGTACCACTTTCAAAGTCTAAACTAATTAAATATATGTATAGTATAAGGTTCTGGCAATTCGTTTTTCTTTTTATTTATTTATTTTTTTTAGCTGCCCCCTTATGAATTGGGTTTGTACATATATAAGCTAGCTTGACTTTACATGTGTTAACACATGAGGGCTCAACTTTACACATGCCAAAAATAAACTAAAGGAAATAGAACCAATTGATGTCCATGTAAACTCTCTCATACAGGTGGGAATTTACTCATACCCATTAGTTTAGGTCCTTGTTTGCCTCCCTTAAATAGGACCCCTTTATAAATCGTACTCAAAGGTAAGTCCCCAAATTATTATTATTATCACTTTGTTTTTTTTTTTTTTTTTACATGAAGAAATAGAAAAATAAAACGTTTACTCTACCATGAAAGCTTGGACAGTTTTTTTTTTTTTTTACACTTAATATTTGGGTATGATTTGGGACCACATAATACTTAAACTTTATATAAAAAATGGAAATAGAGTTCTCACCTAAACCAAGCCTTGATGGGTGATCCTCTTTGGATGTTTGTGAGCACCTTTGCCCAACCAAACAAGGCCTTAGCTGTAAGCTTCTACGTGTGAAGTTTGTTGGGCAAAAATGGTAGTCCACTGACCACTAGCCAGCTAGTACCAACAATTGGCCATTGTACTTTTGAGTTTTCTTTAACAATGACAAGTGTGTGGTACTGCTTACTTACTACTCTTATTTATAGTAAAATACTAATAATGACCCTAAGCCATAGTATTAGGTGCTAGAGTTAGATTGCAGCAAATTTACTTACATAGTTAAGGTAGTCTAGTTCAATTAGCAAATTTGTGATGACATTCATGACAAACCGAAGTGAAACCTGACACCTCCAATGATGTGAGGAACTTAGCACTGATACATGCATATATTTGCCAACGTAGACAAATTCTAGAAAACTATATTGTTTCCTCTTTTTTTTTTTGTTGGATTCTATATATATATATATATATATTACTAAACTAAATTTAAAGATAGCAATAAAATCACAGTCATTACACTACATATTCGGACTCCTAGAGGTGAGTCTAACGCGTTAGTACTAATCTTATGAATTTCTGAGATAGTTTTTTCGCAGTCCAATTTGGGGGTTTCTTAATTCTTCAAGTAGGAGTTAAATCCTAGATGTGAGTGACTCTAATTCCTGAGCTGAATGTATAATTGTGTTTGATGTTACAATTTATGTTGTATTATGTTGATTATGATGTTAGCATATTGAATTATGTTGGTTAAAGAATGATAGTATAAATTGGAAGTTATTATGCTTAATTTGCAAGAATTGCCTTGTTGAGATGATTATGTGTTATGTGGGTTGAAGAAAGTCTTATGTTGATTCACCGTGGATTTACTCCATAATAAAGAGACGTAGGAAAACCCAATGGTGTAAGGGTACTCACCACTTAACTGTGTAAAGGTGTGTGGGTGATGACCCAACTGTGGAAGGGTATATGAGATGGTGTGAATTAGAGGTGCTATATGCGCATAAGGAAAAAAGGCAAGAGCGACGACACGGTGAATTGATATTTGGTCTTTTAGAGACTAAATGATATGTTGATTGTTAATTTGTGCATTGAATATGACATTATACTTATACATGTGATTAGTTTTACTCACTAAGCGAAAGCTTAAACAAATACTATTTTATGTTGTGGTTATTGAATAACCACCGCAGGTACGGCACGGGAGGAGGAAAGGAAATTATCAACACGATGGGTTGGGCATGGGGGTTATGAGATGTATGTTAATATGTTCATTAATCTAGATGTCTAAGTTCCTAATATAACTTATGGTCTGGAGATGTATAGTTAACTCATGTTTTGGAAAACTTGTAATATATAAAGTTCAACTTAGTGTTAGTTGTATCTTGTGGTATGGGTTGTAATATGTTATCCACAATTTGTGTGTGTATGGAGGGAAATTTATAGATTATGTAACTTTGAAAGGCAAACTAGATTTGGGGTCTTTGTTTGACAAATTATACTCATGTTTGGAAAATGTGGTTTGATGCATGTTTAAGCTCTTAGTTGGGGCATTATGAGTTTTGTGTGTGTATAACTAATCAAGTATGGGCAAAATTATCTTTTGTAACTCTAATGCTTGAACAACTTGAGTTTTGGGAGGGTGTAGTATGTCAAGTCCAAGTTGATGTTGTTTATGAGTTTTGTTATGTGGATTGCACTTGCAAACCACAAGTTTTATACATTGGGAGGAGACTTAGGATTTAACTAACTATGGATGTTAATAAGCTTATTCTTCCTTATGCTTGCATGCTTATGTAAATTGATTGGGAAAAATGAGGAGTTTGATGCAAGTTTATGTTACTAGTGAAGGATTGATGTGATTTGAGTGTTAAAATCAACTTCTCAACTGTTTTGAAATGCTTTTGAAAACTCTCATGGTGTTTGGTTAATATTTGGAGACATTTGGGAACACCTTTGAAATGATTTAGATGCTTCCATATGGATTATTTTGACTCAAAGGAAGTTGTGTATATGTTTGAAGGAGTTTTAATTGTAAACAAGTTATTACCAAAAAATTTATGAAACTATTCTCAACAAATTTCTATGAGATGTTAGTTTTAATAAGAATGGAGTGTTAAGAACTTTGCTTTGATTCAAAAGAACTAGAATTGATGGTTTGTTATGACCAATGGTAGTGGTAATGGGGTTTTACATGTTTGGTTAACATTTGGGAGGGTTTGGATTTGTGTTTAGGATGTTTCCTCAAAGTTTCATAAAGTTTGGTTAAGGTTGGAATTGGTTTGGACATGAAAATGATGTTTTTAGCAGTAAGAAAGTGTTCTGCAGAAGCTGGATCGATGCGGCCTTTCCACAGATCGATCCGCCCATTTTCGGGGGCATTCTGCTAGAAAAATGAAAAGATGGATCGATCCAGCCTTTTCGCGGATCAATCTACATGCATTTTCACAGCACGTCGGCTTTTACGGAAAGGTGTATAACTCTTTCTAGAAAACTCATATTTGTGCTCCGTTTTTTGCGTTGGAACCGGCACTCAAAAATCTATCTTTTGATATAAAATTTGACCATACTTTCTTTATGACCATTTTGCCCTTGGGCTGTTTTATCAAAATAATGTCATTTTATGTTGTTAAATTCATGTTTTTCTTAAGGATTTATATGTTTTCTTTGCTAATTAGTATATTGGTGCGCTTATAGCATTGTTACACATGTCTTAATCTGCTTGGGGCAGGTTGGGGTGTGACACATTATCAGCTCAGCGCTGTCTGTGGGAAGATGACAGATTTCCTAAAAAAATAAATCTTGACTGACTATTGTGGTAGGTTCTTTTGTGATGTGTATGAGATATATGGATGGGTATAATACGCAAGTAGGTTAGTATAGATGGAACAACAGATAAAATATGATAAAATAATACAGGAAGTGTAGTGCAGTAGAATAATAATGTACAAAAAAAGCAACAGAGAAATGGGAGGAGTTGGAGAGGACGTGGCTCGAGTGAGGACCAAGGTAGCCCAAATGAGAAAGAGAGAGAGAGAAAGCAGTAAGCATCGGGGCTCTTAGATAGAGGTGGTAGTATATGGTAACTGTCAAATGGAGTCTTGGAGAGTTTAAGGTAGGTGATGGAAGGTCTAGAGGTAGTTGGTGATGACCAAGGGTCTTTCTGGAGGGTTTACGGGCAGTAAATGTTTGAAGTGTAGATTCAAATTAAGTTATCACTAGTTTAGATCGAGTTGGACTGGATTAAAGCTTAAGATCCATATATCTCATATACATCACAAAAGAACCTACCACATTTTGTGATGTATATGAGATATATGGATGGGTATAACACACAAGCAGGTTAGTACAAGTGGAAAAATAGATTAAATATGATAAAATAATACAGAAAGTGTAGTAGAATAATGTTTGCACCACAAAATAAGTTACATAGTATGGGTTCACAAAGGATATGGTTATAAGAGGAAAACATGCCACGTGGTTATTTTTTTAGTTGGCCAGGCTGATGGGTTTGAACTCATGATGATGGCGGTTATTCACTAGAATAAGTCAGGATGATGGTAAATAACCGCCAATGGCCCATGTTTGTCATACGTGCATACAAAATCTACCACATGTGTTAAAAATAGTTATAAAGAAGTAGAAAAACTGCTATTTAGTGGAGAATAACAGTTACAAGGTAGTGGAGAATGGAACTTACAAGGTAATGGGTCAAATTAACACATGGCTATTATTTAAATGGCTTAGTAGGAAATAACCTCCCATGAACTACCACATCATGGGGTATTTATATAAGAGGTTATTATCTCTAAATAACCACATCATGTTCATTAGCCACGTCATCAGCCTGAAATGACGTGATCAGTCTAGAATACAGTAGTGGTTATGCAGTGATCAACATGAAATGCAGTGATTAGTCTGAAATGCAGTGGCAGTTATGCGGTTAATTAAATTCAGCATGTTGCCTATAAATACAAGAGAGGAATGAAGAATAGGGTCATCATCAACGATTAAACAAATTACATTCTCTAAGCATTTTATCTTTATTTCATTTTCCTGTTTTAGGAGTAGATTTTAATGTAATTCTTCCACATCCGTAAGAGAAGGCGCGTTATGTCACGCCCCGGATCCACTCATATGAACCTAGGACACGTGGCACGCCACCAAGGCCTTCAAACACCAAGTTACGAATAAAAAGGAAGAAAAACAAGCACATTTACACCATTATGTTAGACAAATCAAGCCCAAGGGCAAAATGGTCATTTAAGATTTTTGTCGGGTTTCCATCTGAAAAGGTAGCTTTTCAAATAAGGAATCCAACGTTGAAAACGGCGTATGAATACGAACTTCCTAGACCATGTTCATTTTTATCTTGGTTTTAATTATACTCCAATACAAAAACTTGCTGCCAAGAGTTGGATCAATCAAACTTTTTGCAGAATATGGTTTGCTTAATCCAACTTTCTGCAAAACATACTCTGCCCAGAGTTTGCTCAACCCAACCAGAGTTTGCTCAGTCCAACTTTTTGCAAAATATACTCTACCCAGAGTTTGCTCAATCCAACCAGAGTTTGACTTCTAGCAGAATATGTTTTGCTGCTGCTAAAATAAATTGCTGCTAAAAACACTCTAGTTTGCAAGTTTAAATTATCCCAAGCCAAACCAAATCTCATGGAGACTTCTAAAACATTTTCAAATCACTATTAAACCATTTCAAAACATTCCCAAGAGACTCAAGCATGATTATAAACATCAAATAATATGTGAGTTGCAATCTCTCCCAAAAACTCCCCAAATCTCTCCCAAATACTCCCCATTCTCACAAGATCAAACAAAATAAGTTTCTTAACCAAAATTGCCATTCAAATATGTCCCAAACTATATTAACAAAGCATGAAAGATACCATTAACATTCCAAGCTCCGATTATAACATTTACACGCGTCTTGGAGCGATTATACCAAAAACTAACATAATTTTTCAAGTTTTAGCAAAAACTCAAGTTAGCTATTACAAACTACAAGTTTTACACAAAAACAACTATAGACATAAGCTACTACGAATTTACAAGTTTCCTCGCCACTCGAACCCCAAGTTCATATCCCCAGATTCTCGTCGCCGTGCTCACCTACAATGGTTATTCAATAACCACTACAATATATAAAATATATACTTAGTGAGAGGTATCAATCAAGCACACATATGACATATCAATGCTTATATTCAACTTAACAAATAAAAATAATATCAGGATAAGCAAGTATTTCCTCCGCCACTACCCACAAGTCCGCGACTCCCCCAATAGTCCACGACACAAGCCAATGACCCACACCACACACATGTGCTCTAATGCCATTGTCGGCAACAAGTGGTCGTCACTACAGAATAATCTCATGGAGAATTCATACGAGCTTTCATTTTACCCAAATAGGCAACTAAGCATGCTCACATAAACAAACATCGTGCTTTTTACACAATTATAGCTAAACATGGGTAATTAGCTAAATAGGCATGTAAGTTACATCCAAATGAACATAAACACAAATCTCATCCAAAAACAAGATTGAAACCACTCACCTCTTCACAATTCGTTCCTAGTTGCCAAATTAAAGCTCAAATCTACTCCGATTTCAAATCCTACATGAATTCAACAAAACTACAGATTACCGCTCTGAATTGGGTCGCGAGAAATACGACGATTAACCTCAATAAAAACAGTACCAAAATGTAGAACTCACCTCTACGAGTCCAAATCCGATCTCGGAATCGAAATTGGAAGTCGAACGGCGAGTCGATTGACGTCGAGAAGCTTCGGTGAAACCCCCATCTATTTTCCTCTCTAACTGACCCAAAGTGATGAAGAAGAGATATGATCTCTTCTTTGATTTCCAGCACACATATAGTTATCACCATTTTATTATGAAACCCACCCATTTTTTGATTATATTCATTTGCACCCCCAACTAGTTTTATAACTAACTATTTAATCCTCCAAACTTAAGTGGGTATTTGTTTATGTCTCGCGTGGGTCCCGTGAGTGATCCCACATAATTTTATGAAGTTGCTAATTAGCCTACCAATTATATAACGTGTTCAATTCGTCCTCACCAAGGTATCCCAAATGACCACATAAATGGTCTCTAACAATAAGCGACATATTCTAAACAACATATAAATATTTCACATATGCCTTAATAAACATTTAAGCACATAAGGGTGATTCTACAACTTTGTCCCATCTCAATGGAACTTTCTCAACTCATGTCCCAATTTGGGACTGCCACATTGGCCAACATTGGGTTCCCAAACTAGACACCCACAATCAACTAGCGAGCTAATACTCGATTAAACATGTGTTAATAAACACCAATTATGTATATTAATGCATGCTAAATCACGTTTAACGACTGATCGCGGGAGCGGGTGTTACACGTTATTCCCTACTTTTTCTTGTTGTAATTTGGAGACGAGTTTTGCCACTCTAAACTATAAGAAGGCGTGTGTTCCCCTTCTTATTTCTATAATTGGAGGCGTGATTACCACTCCAATCTCTTGTAACTGTTCTTGTGCTTAATGAAAAATATTGTCTTTTGGGCGTTTACTTGTTTGGTGAGATTTTTGTTACATTTTTAAGTCTTTGATTTTGTTAAGCATCGAGAATCCAACAAAAAGTGTTGTTCCTCTACTTTCTAAATCGCCTGATCAATTTATCCATACTTAGAGGACGTTTGTTGGCAAATAAGACTTTTCTTGGCACGCTCGCGCATAAGAATATTTTCTGCCATATAATTTTTGGCACGCCAAGTGGGATCGAAAGTCAGAAATCTCACTCACATTCAAAAGATATGATGAAAACTCGAAGTCAATCGAAGGAAAAAGAAGTAATTGACCTCAAGGCCAATGAAAATTTAAAGGGAGTCAAAGAATCCAATGAATATGTTCAAAGCGGTAACAATTTCTTGAACATTGAAGAAAGCCACAATGTGGAAGATTTTCAACCAATAAAGATGGTTGGAAGTGATAATAATCCAGATCCGCAAGTTCTTAAGGATTATATGTCTGCGATGCATTATAAGGTTGATAGTGCTTTGCATGATTTCTTGCAAGCCAATTCTCAACAAGTAACCAAGATCATGAGGCATGTTACAGATTTGATGCAAAAGATTGGTGATCAAATTATGAGGAGTTGTAACGACCCACCTCCCCGTCTAGCAACAATATTGTCCACTTTGGGCCTAAACACAAAGAACTTCCCAGGGGGTCACCCATCCCTGGTACTGCTCTGGCAGCAGCACGCTTAACTGTGAAGTTCTTTCATGTTTAGCTCCCTCACGGTTTTAAAAGGCCTTGTTGCATATAGAGGGGCGATTAATCCTTATAAACTAGTCCAGGAACTTCACCCCAGGCGATGTGAAACAAGTCCCCACACCTGACCTTACCTCATCCATCTTGGCCATCCTGCCTCAGGAGTATTGGCTCTTGGTCGTCACAGGAGTATTGATTGCCAAATGGATCGTATGGTGGAGAAATTGGGTCCATCATCCTCACTAAAGTCCAATGCACAAGAAGAAATGGTCAGATCAAAAGAGACTCGATAAATGGATTATGGTTAAGTATAATTTTTTAATAGGCAACAAGTGCGAGAAAAAGGACTAGTTTTTACCAATGTACCCAATACACCAATTTTTGGTACTTACAATCGTGTTGCCAATTCAAGTCATCAACCTGGTTTACTAGGGATCAGCCTGTTTACTCTGATGGTCAGTCTGGGTTTGCTAGGGATCAGGCTACTTACTCTGGTGGTCAGTTTGGGTTTGTTGGGGATCAGTCTGCTTATGTTAGTGGTCAGTTTGGTTTTGCTGGAGATCAGCCTAGTTTCATTGGTGGTCAGTCTGGTTTTGTTGACTATCAACCTAGTTCTCAGGTTGGGGGTAACACTATAGCCTGGGAGCAACCTTATCAACCTGGTTCTCAACTTAGGGAGCTGGTCTATCAACCTGAATTCATCGTTAGAGGTCAAAGAAATCAATATGGATTCTTTGGTGGGGGACAAGGTTATCAACCTGCTGGTAATGAGGTATGTTACTACTTTCATCCTAATGTCCAGCCGAGTCCACGGTTAGGTCTAAATAAGGATGAAATAGGTGAAATAGTAAGAGAACAATTGCAAAATCAAATAAGAGAAAAATTTAGGGTATATTTTAAGGCTTCACCAAGACAACATTATCAAAAACCTTATCTTGATTATATTGATCGAGTGTTTGAGTTTCCTCAATGTTTCAAATTCTAGATTTTACTTTGTTTTTTTTGAGTTGATAAACAAACAACACTTGAACATATAGCCAGGTTTACTGCTCAATGTGGCTTTGTCTCAAATAATGACATGTTTAAAATTAATAATGTTCTCTAGTTCTCTTACTGGACCGGCGTTTACTTGGTATGTAAACCTACCAATTGGTTCTGTACAAACCTGGCAAGATATAGAAAGAATATTTATGCTCAATATTATCAAGCTGAACAAGATATTACAATTGTTGATCTTGCTAAAGTGAAGCAAAAATTTGGTGAAAGTGTTGAAACATTTATTGCCAAGTTTAGGTGCGTAAGGAACATGCGTAAGACAAAACTTCTAGAGGCTGGATATGTTCATTTGGCTATTGAGAATCTCAGACCTATGTTAAGAATACATTTTATAGGTCAACAGTATACTGATTTATGTCATCTTGTAGAAGTTGTGTCTAGATATGAAAAAAAATGGTTAATGAAGAAATTGAACACATTCTACAGGAGGGACGTATTACATGGGTCAAAATTAGGATGATCACAAATCTAACACAGAGGATGAAGTCAAAGTGATCATGATGAGGATGAAGGAATTCGGGTTGATATTGATGTTGGATTTGTCAACTAGAAGCCATTTGTGCATTTAGCTTTGTGCTACTGCCACATGGAGAACTAGAGTGTCTTTTGAAAATTGCAATTTTAATGTTTATCTTAGGACATTTGCTTCAAATCAAGCTATTTGTGAATTTGATTAGCAACATCCCTTAACTTAAATCACTGGATTCTGAACTTAAGGGATGTTGGGGGGCATTGTTTGCACTCAAAATTAAATTACATAGTATGGGCTCACAAAGGATATGGTCATAAGAGGAGAACGTGCCACGTGGTTATTTTTTAGTTGGCCAGGCTGATGGGTTTGAACTCAGGATGATGGCGGTTATTCACTAGAATAAGTCAAGATGATGGAAAATAACCGCCAATGGCCCATGTTTGCCATACGTGCATACAAAATCTACCACATGTGTTAAAACAGTTATAAAGAAATAGAAAAACTGCTATTTAGTGGAGAATATCGGTTACAAGGTAGTGGAGAATGGAAGTTACAAGGTAGTGGGTCATATTACCACATGGCCATTATTTAAATGGCTTAGTGGGAGATAACCACCCATGAACTACCACATTATGGGGTAGTTATATAAGAGGTACTAAATAACCATACCATGTTCATTATCCACGTCATCATCCTGGAATGACGTGATCAGTCTGGAATACAGTGGTAGTTATGCAGTGATCAGCCTGAAATGCAATGACCAGTCTAAAATGCAGTGGCAGTTATGCAGTTAATTAAATTCAGCATGTTGCCTATAAATATAAGAGAGGAATAAAGAAGAGGGTCATCATCAATGATCAAACAAACTACATTTTCTAAGCATTTTATCTTTTATTTCCTTTTCCTGTTTTAGGAGTAGATTTTAATGTAATTCTTCCACATCCGTAAGAGAAGGCGCATTATCCCCTTCTTCTTCTTGTTGTAATTTGGAGATGAGCTTTTCCACTCCAAACTATAAGAAGGCGTGAGTTCCCCTTCTTGTTTCTATAATTACAGGCGTGATTACCACTCCAATCTCTTGTAACCGTTCTTGTGCTTAATGAAAAATATTGTCTTTTGGGCATTTACTTGTTTGGTGAGATTTCTGTTACGTTTTTAAGTCTTTGATTCTGTCAAAGTATCAAGAATCCAACATAAAGTGTTGTTCCTCTACTTTCCAAATCGCCTGATCAATTTATCCATACTTAGAGGATATTTGTTGGCAAACAAGACGTTTTCTTGGCACGCTCGCGCATAAGAACATTTTCTGCCATACAAATAATAAAAAGTGCAGCAAAGAAATGGTAGTTGGAGAGGACATGGCTCGAGTGAGAACCAAGGTAGCCCTAAATGAGAGAGAGAGAGAGAGAGAGAGAGAGAGAGAGAAAGCAGTAAGCGTTGTGATCTTTAGATGGAGGTGGTAGTATGTGATAAGTCTCTAGTAGAGTCTTGGAGAGTTTTAGGTAGGTGATGGAAGGTCTAAAGGCAGTTAGTGGAGACCAAGTGATGACCAAGGGTCTTTTTGGAGAGTCTAAGGACAGGAGTTAATGTCTGAAGTATAGATTCATATTAAGTTATTGCTTGGTTAGACCGAGTTGGACTGGGTTAAAGCTAAAGATTCAGGTTTTAACCAGCTTTTTGGATGCATTGAGTGAGGTTAGTATTTATATAAGGTTTATGAGGTTCTTGGTACAACTGAGGTAGCTGAGTTGGCATCCTCAAAGTGGTTCGTCTGTTTAAGGTAGGTGGGGGTTAAATGCGTATGTTTAAGATTGTCGGAGCATTAAATGGGATTTGACCAGACAAATGGGTCGAGCAGCGATGGGTCCAAATTATTGTCTTTTAACATGCAAGCGAGTCAATGGGAGCTGGCCTATCATTGGTGCAGAGGTTTAAGCGATGGAGGATGTCGAGGCTTTGCTATTGGTGCAGAGGTTTAAGCGAGGGAAAATGTCAAGTCATCGTTATTGGTGCATAGGTTTAAGCAAGGGACAATATCAAGGCTTTGCAATTGGTGCAGAATATTCAGCGGGATGGAAGTGACTAGGCAAGGTGAGAGTCAAAGGTTTTAGTTGGTCTTGTGTTCAGAGGCCTCTAATTGGTTGTAAGGTTAGAGGGGCAGGGCATGTGATGATAGTCACTTGTCTCTCTTTCTCTTTGGGACCAACCCTAACTTTGTCTGCGAGGCGTTTAGATAGGGAGATGCCCTTAGTTTTAGCCACCAATCCATGAGCTCTCGAGTTTCCAGTGGATATGGGCACCTTGGTACTGCTTCATGACCAAGGATGGAGAATCCACATGTAAGTGTGTGCTTGTGTGTAGTACAATGTTATGGGGAATATCGAGGAGAGATTTGTCGCGGCGTGTAAGGGTTATAAGCGACGCGTTTGAGAGTGAGTGGTTATTCCAAGCAATGGCCAATTCCATAACGATGGCCAATTTCATGGTGAGTAGTCATTCCAAGCTATGGCCAATTCCATAGCGATGGCCAATTCTGTAGCGTCAATCCAAGCGATGGCATGAATGGTCATTCCAAGCAATGTCAAGCCTTGACTAGTGATCAATGGATTGACCATATGAGGTTTTAAGTTGGAGATAATGTCATCGTGCTAAATGGGTGGTGGTTGACACGACTGGAAATGTGTTCTCTGAAGAGTACGTCCAAGTGTAGACGGTCGCGTCGCGTTAAAACCAGTAAGACCGGGTCGAATCCCAAAGGACGGAAGATAAAGGCAGAAAGATCTAGATTGAATCCTAAAAAAAAATGAAAGATGATTTCTTTAAAGTGGAGGATCTAACAGTCCTATTAAATAGATAAAAGAAACTAATTAAGGCGAAGCGATAACTTAACTAAATAGAATTATAAACTGTGATTTGAATTTAAATATGAAGAAGAGTTGGGAATATGTGAATCCACAAAGTACCAGCCACTACCATGATTTAACAAAAACAAATAATTGGGGTCTTCTTCTTTAGGTATTCCAAAATTCGAAATTGATTAAGTAAAACATTCTAGACACTAAGTATGTGAATATACATTCTTAGTGGTTCAATGATTTCACTTATTTATGAAGGACCGGAATTAAATTAACTAACTCTATGAGCAATGGTGAACAAATCGAGTATAAGATAATTGACATGTTCATTGAAAGGGTTCATTAAGTCAATTAATCAAAAGAGCTCTTATTTCAAAATCAGATTGCAATTTGAACTTAAAAAGATCAATTTGGACTTAGTTTCTGAAACAAAAGTTACTGGAATACAAAAAGGAGTCAACCCAAATCATAAACATATCAATCGATTGATATCCATGTCAATCGATTGGTATGAAATGACTTCCAATCGATTGGTTAAATTACCAATCGATTGACTTGGAATCTATGTCAATCGATTGGACTCTGCATCCAATCGATTGACATTGATTCTTTCACAGAATCATGGCAGAGGGCTGGGAACAATGTTTCTTCACATTATTCCCAACCAGGATTCTACTCAGACATGCTTAAGACTGCATAAACATGAATAAACTGAAAAGTAAGATCAAACGTTGCTATGGATTAAAACTTTGAAATAAAAATGTTGAAAACAAACTAAAACTTATAATGTGATTTACAATCAACAATTCCTAAGTAACTAGAGGCACGAAAAGAAAAACCTGAACTTGAAACTAAGTTGAAGAATGAGAGCTTTTCACTGATACTCAACAAAAACCGAAAATAGCAATAGAGAAATCCCTACAAAACAATACAAAAATGAGCTAACCCCTTATCCCCATTACTCTCCTCTATATATATTGTTAAATTCACGGGCTAAAGATGCCCAGGTTCACTCCATAACGGCTGGTCGTCGTCCTGATTGCTAAAATCTTGCTCCATTAACACAGACTGTTTCCAGTTTTAACCAATCGATTGACAAAGATCTCAATCGATTGATAAACATTTCAATCGATTGGTAAAAACACCAATCGATTGATCATAAAAATATGTCAATCGATTGATATGATGTCAATCGATTGGCACCAAAACTTCATCAATTTGTTTCTTGAGTTATTCCCTTCAACTTGTTATTCATTTTAACTTCAGAACTTGCATTCAAAGGACTAAACACAACAACATACCACGAAAAATACATCATTGTATAAAGAAACGAATTAAAACACAAGTGCAGGTAACACTAGAGAAATGGGGTTAAATCCAGTCAATTTTTACTCTTTATCGAGCTAATATTAAGCAAATACCAGCTCTCATCACGACCCCCAACTAGCGCTTTGCTAGTCTCTAGCAATGAAGCGGAATAAGCGCTAACTAAGACGAACAACAATTGACGTTACAGTTTTATTGAGCTAAGACAAAAGAGAAATCCTAACCCACTGTCGCAGGAATCGCGGTTGCATTTAGCGTTTGCAACAAGCCTTTGAACCCTTAGGTTTACCCTAATGGACGAGTTGTGTCTCGTGAGGGTTTTTCAGAGAATACACCCACAAAGTTCAAATGTCAAGCTTTCTAAACTCATCAAAGAACTTCAATCTCTCCTTTATGCTAAAAATTCTGCTTAACAAAAACATAAATTCCTTAATCATGCTATGGAAATAAACATGTTACAACGTAACTTAAACAAGTCAAAACTACATCCACAGCCTTTATATATCCTTGTGTGTGTGTGGAATTAACAACTACGATTGAAATCTTTATCTCAGAATTATTTGGATTGACATGTTCAAGATTTCATAGTTTCAACTCAATTCTCACATGATTTACGCTCAAAATAAAATCACTCTGAAACTGGCGTAAAAATTATGCACTCAAAGTATGAAGCTCAAATGAGTAAATGTAGAGGCAATCAAACATACTTCCATACTGGACACTGAGGAACTCTTATTTTAAGGTGTATGAGTCCCGTGAATGGAATACCAATTACTTCAGGAGCGATCTACTGTGGAAAACTCATTTCATACTCAAAATTCGTTAAAATTATCCAGAATCCCTAGGACTTGTGACAGAAAGATGGAGAAAGGTTAAAGATGGTGAAATGTGAAAATAGGTTCAAGCATGTGACACGGTAATATCAACTTCACTTCACAATTTTAATTTATCCAACCTCCAATTTCTTTTATTCCTTCATTTTCACTAATCCCTTTTTTTTTTACTTCTTCTTCTTTTCCTCCTTTAACGGTTCTCACAAAACCTTCACATGCTTGACTAAAATTATATGATTTTGGGTATAAGCATTGATTTGTGATAGGTAAGTGGGAATTTAGAATTTTTTTTTTCCCGGGTAATGAGGTGAGAAAAACGATGGCCTAAATCATCTTCTAGACATAATAACTTATCTCAAGTATTTCCTGAGTTTTGAAAATAGTAGATCCTGAACGTTCTCCTGACGCATCAGCCAAATGAAAGAATGAGACTCTCAACGAGATAAAAGTGTATTTCAAGAATTGACACGAGTTTTTGCGATTAACCCTCAGAATAAAAGAATGGCTCGAAACTCACTAGGGTTTAAAGCTTTACTATTAATCCATTAACATGACAATCGTATTTCATTCTAATTTTAAGATTCTTTCGTGATTGTCAACTCGTGCAAAATATTTTCAGGATATATTCATACTATGGATGTACAACCAGATTAGCGACAAAGTAATATGTAATCGAAGTCTATAATATAACAAGAAAGACATGAATGCATCATTGCACAATAATTTAACTAGGAGAAACGAGGTTTTGATAGTTAGAAACTCAACAATAGCATTTTTTTTTTTAAATTAGAAGAAAACTTGAAACATGGAGATTATAAAAACACAGGTGGATATCTACTCCCTACCCCCAACTGAAATCTACATTGTCCTCAATGGAAAAGATTCAAGTAACAGAAGATATCACCTGATTCACGTGATTCAGCATAATTCTGAGAATTCACCTGTTTTAACAAAACAATCTCCGCAAACAACCAAGATCAAGAATATTATGGGTGATAATCGAAAGTATAGACAATTGAAACACAATCCAAAAGCAAAAAGAACTATCTGTAATAGAAATGTCCAAAAATCAATCAAGTCCATGTACAGATATAACTGACGACCAAAATATCCAACCAAACTATCCAACCAACCAAACTAAAATATCCACAAATGTACCAAAATATCCACAAATTAAACAGAAGTAATGCAAGAGAGATCACAAAATAAGAAATAACAAAATACTCTCTCGCTCTCCAACACTCCCTCCTAAATCTCAGCAGACTGGTCACCAGATAACACGGGTGCATCGTCAAGACCTGGATCAACGACTACCTCACCGTCACCCTCAGCAGCTGTCTCAGTCCGGACGACAGCCGCCAGGTCACTCACAGCCGGCGGGGGATCAGTAGCTGGAGGTGGTGGCGGCGGAGGTGTCTCTAAGATATCTCCCTTTGGTGGAGCCGACGTAGAAGCTGGAGTCGTCGAAGGGGGTGGCATAGATGAGCGCAAGGACTGCTCAATCCCTAGCAGCAACAAAATCTGCTCAATCTGACCACCTAACAGGTCGAGTCTCCCCTACACAGCATCACGATCCAACGACATCTGAGCGGTCATCAATAACTGCTGCGCAGTGAGCTCTCTAACCATTCCCAGAAGATGTACTCTCGCCTCTCTCTCCTCAACTAGTAGATCATATATGGTCTGGAGAGAAACCGGAGTAGACGTGGATGCTGCAGGGGGCTCACGTTTCCTCAACTCGTACTGACCCTCCGTCTCTGGCGTCCTTGGGTCATCCTCCTCCTCCTCCTCAATAACAACAGTATCCTGACCCTCCGCCTCTGGTGTCCCTGGGTCATCCTCCTCCTCCTCCGTGTCTCTTCTTCTCTCTTTCTCTTCTTTTTCTTACTGCTCTCTCCCATCTTCCCTTTTCCCTTTGATAATTTTTTAAATTGCGCTGTTGACCATCTCGCAGCAGATTCACCAAAAACCCCAATTTTCAACTTTTGCAAAACTTCTCCTCCTGGTACCTCCAATTCTGCCTCCTCACACACTCTATGGATTACCCAAGCACCTTTGAGGTGCTGGGCCTTACTAGGATGGCGCGTGGGCTCAATGAAGAACTCAATGAAGAGCCTGGCAAGGCAAATCGGTAAACCAGTCCCAATGGCATAAAGAACTCGTGTATACCACCCAGCAAAATCTAACTTATAAGTAGTAGGGAGGATACAACTGCAAAGAGCTAAGTGGAGAAGGTGGTAATCCATGGTCAGATCATGATCATCGAATACTGGGATCCCCGAATACTTCTTGATTTTTTTTCCAGAAATTTCTGTGGAAATGACATCAAAGGATGGAAATGGACGATCAGCATGGATAGGATACAGGTGATCAGACACCTCCGCAATACCCAGAGCTCTAGCGACTGTGGTAGGGCTAAACTCAATCTGGCGTCCCTGAACGCAAGAAAAATATGTAAATGGAACATTCGGTGCCTTGACCATGCTCGCACAAGCTGCTCGAATCCAAGAAGGTCGCACTTGTTTAGCTGCTGTGAGAACCGAGAACCAATTAGGATAAGCTCGAAGGCGGGCTAGATAAAACGGAATTTTATCATCACTCCATAAATTCTCAAATCGTCTCTCTACCATAATCTCGCGGGTTCGGAAGTACTTGGTAAACCACGTATTTTCTTTGTCGTTCCTGAACCCGTGAGCCAGCGATCGATCAGGAATCTCGAGAGAAGTGGATTTTTCCGGGTGGGGCCCACTGTCCTTGGGCTTTGGAGCCATAGGAGCTGAAACGAAAGCAAAACAGAGAGGATGAAAGAAAGAAGGTTCTGCATCTCTGTTTATGTCAATCGATTGACATAAATTGTCAATCGATTGAAGATGAATTCCAATCAATTGAACCCTGGTGTCAATCGATTGACATTAGCGAATCAAGAGGGCTGCCCACAACAAGGTCTCACGTCCTCCTTCAAGTATTTTAGTGGTCTTAGGACCATGAGAGGCCCCCTCTATCCTTTAAAATCAAGATTAACATGAAAAAAAAGAGTGGGTTTGAGCAATTACCTCAATGACTGAATCAAGACGGAATGGATGTAGAAAAGGCTTGTGGACGGCGCTAATGGTGAGGTCAATGATAAGCACAGATGGAGATGATCATCCACAGCCAAAAAAAAACTGAACTCTGAAATCCCTCCTCACTCCATGCGCTACGGCGGTGGTGGCGATTACGGTGATGATGATGATGAGGATGGTGGTGGTGAAAACTGATGATGAGATGGTGGTGATGGAAAGAAATGGGGAAAAACACCCATACGTCCAGAATCGCCCAGCCTCTCCCTCTTGTTGATTTTTGAAATGAAATGAGGGAGAAGGAGATGAACAGACTATACGTCTGGGTGAGTTGTCAATCGATTGACATTGAATGTCAATCGATTGATAAAAGAATTCAATCGATTGACAATAAATTCATATCAATCGATTGACATTGGATGTCAATCGATTGATACTTGAAACTCATGGGAATCCAATTATTCTACAAGTAATCACCCCCAACAGTTTAAGAATTCGTCTTCAAGATAGAAACAAGACTTCGAGCATTTAAACAAGGATCAAACCCAACAAACACACAAGTAGGAAGAATTTATTCCAACAAAATCATCAATTCCTGGTTCACATTGGATTATTATCATCCAAAGGTACAAGATTTTGGTTGAACGACAAACAAACAAAAAGAAAACTAGAAACAAAATTCTGTCTTATTCAATTGCTACGGGAATTATCAATTCTGCTCAGGTTCTGGGGAAGAAATGTCCTCTCCTACAGCATAATCCACGAAAATACTCCACTACTTCTCCATCCGAGTTCAACTGAAGATCTTCCAGAATTTCTCAAACTGCGCACAGTAGATCCCAGGTATTCATATCATCGATTGCTGCATTAGGGGAATCTGGGCATGAGCTGGAAAGTGGAGTGAAAATTGGTCTTCCTTGTTCTCTTTGTTCTGGGGTTCCTGGAGAACGGACCCCATGGTAGAGCAAATGTGGTAAGTAATGCAATGGATTAATCCTATAGCCAATTACAAAGACAGAATAAGAAAAGAACAGAGACAGAAATAAAGAAGCACACAAACAAAAGAAAACTATTTTAAAACAACAACGGTTTTTCAAATTTTCAAGAAGAATAATCAGGATCATCCAGTTGGATGGTCTCTGATTCTGGTTCGAACCTCTCCAAAAATGGCTTTAAACGCTGCCCATTGACTTTAAATGCATTACCATTTTTGGGGTTAACGATTTCCACTGCCCCATGCGGGAAAACTTCTTTGACAATAAAGGGCCCTATCCATCTCGATCTCAACTTACCAGGAAATAGATGAAGCTTCGAATCATAAAGTAACACTTGATGTCCTGGTTCAAGCTTCTTTCTCAAGATTGATCGATCATGCTTAGCTTTTAATTTTGATTTATATGTTCGAGCACAATCATATGCATCATTCCTGATCTCCTCCAATTCATTAAGTTGTAGCTTCCTTAATGTACCACTTTCATGGATATCAAAATTTAGCAATCTAGTGGCCCAATATGCCTTGTGTTCCAATTCCACATGCAAATGGCAGGCTTTTCCATAAATCAACCTATAGGGAGACATTCCAAGGTTCGTCTTATACGCTGTTCTGTATGCCCATAAAGCGTCAGTTAGACGTGACGACCAATCCTTTCTGTTGATGTTAACAGTCTTCTCCAAGATATGTTTGATTTCAATATTAGCTAGCTCTGCTTGACCATTTGACTGTGGGTGATATGATAACGTAATCTTATGGTTAACCCCGTTATTCCAAGCAATGGCCAATTCCATAACGATGGCCAATTTCATGGTGAGTAGTCATTCCAAGCTATGGCCAATTCCATAGCGATGGCCAATTCTGTAGCGTCAATCCAAGCGATGGCATGAATGGTCATTCCAAGCAATGTCAAGCCTTGACTAGTGATCAATGGATTGACCATATGAGGTTTTAAGTTGGAGATAATGTCATCGTGCTAAATGGGTGGTGGTTGACACGACTGGAAATGTGTTCTCTGAAGAGTACGTCCAAGTGTAGACAGTCGCGTCGCGTTAAAACCGGTAAGACCAGGTCGAATCCCAAAGGACGGAAGATAAAGGCAGAAAGATCTAGATTGAATCCTAAAAAAAAATGAAAGATGATTTCTTTAAAGTGGAGGATCTAACAGTCCTATTAAATAGATAAAAGAAACTAATTAAGGCGAAGCGATAACTTAACTAAATAGAATTATAAACTGTGATTTGAATTTAAATATGAAGAAGAGTTGGGAATATGTGAGTCCACAAAGTACCAGCCACTACCATGATTTAACAAAAACAAATAATTGGGGTCTTCTTCTTTAGGTATTCCAAAATTCGAAATTGATTAAGTAAAACATTCTAGACACTAAGTATGTGAATATACATTCTTAGTGGTTCAATGATTTCACTTATTTATGAAGGACCGAAATTAAATTAACTAACTCTATGAGCAATGGTGAACAAATCGAGTATAAGATAATTGACATGTTCATTGAAAGGGTTCATTAAGTCAATTAATCAAAAGAGCTCTTATTTCAAAATCAGATTGCAATTTGAACTTAAAAAGATCAATTTGGACTTAGTTTCTGAAACAAAAGTTACTGGAATACAAAAAGGAGTCAACCCAAATCATAAACATATCAATCGATTGATATCCATGTCAATCGATTGGTATGAAATGACTTCCAATCGATTGGTTAAATTACCAATCGATTGACTTGGAATCTATGTCAATCGATTGGACTCTGCATCCAATCGATTGACATTGATTCTTTCACAGAATCATGGCAGAGGGCTGGGAACAATGTTTCTTCACATTATTCCCAACCAGGATTCTACTCAAACATGCTTAAGACTGCATAAACATGAATAAACTGAAAAGTAAGATCAAACGTTGCTATGGATTAAAACTTTGAAATAAAAATGTTGAAAACAAACTAAAACTTATAATGTGATTTACAATCAACAATTCCTAAGTAACTAGAGGCACGAAAAGAAAAACCTGAACTTGAAACTAAGTTGAAGAATGAGAGCTTCTCACTGATACTCAACAAAAACCGAAAATAGCAATAGAGAAATCCCTACAAAACAATACAAAAATGAGCTAACCCCTTATCCCCATTACTCTCCTCTATATATATTGTTAAATTCACGGGCTAAAGATGTCCAGGTTCACTCCATAACGGCTGGTCGTCGTCCTGATTGCTAAAATCTTGCTCCATTAACACAGATTGTTTCCAGTTTTAACCAATCGATTGACAAAGATCTCAATCGATTGATAAACATTTCAATCGATTGGTAAAAACACCAATCGATTGATCATAAAAATATGTCAATCGATTGATATGATGTCAATCGATTGGCACCAAAACTTCATCAATTTGTTTCTTGAGTTATTCCCTTCAACTTGTTATTCATTTTAACTTCAGAACCTGCATTCAAAGGACTAAACACAACAACATACCATGAAAAATACATCATTGCGTAAAGAAACGAATTAAAACACAAGTGCAGGTAACACTAGAGAAATGGGGTTAAATCCAGTCAATTTTTACTCTTTATCGAGCTAATATTAAGCAAATACCAGCTCTCATCACGACCCCCAACTAGCGCTTTGCTAGTCTCTAGCAATGAAGTAGAATAAGCGCTAACTAAGACGAACAACAATTGACGTTACAGTTTTATTGAGCTAAGATAAAAGAGAAATCCTAACCCACTGTCGCAGGAATCGCGGTTGCATTTAGCGTTTGCAACAAGCCTTTGAACCCTTAGGTTTACCCTAATGGACGAGTTGTGTCTCGTGAGGGTTTTTCAGAGAATACACCCACAAAGTTCAAATGTCAAGCTTTCTAAACTCATCAAAGAACTTCAATCTCTCCTTTATGCTAAAAATTCTGCTTAACAAGAACATAAATTCCTTTATCATGCTATGGAAATAAACAACATGTTACAACGTAACTTAAACAAGTCAAAACTACATCCACAGCCTTTATATATCCTTGTGTGTGTGTGGAATTAACAACTACGATTGAAATCTTTATCTCAGAATTATTTGGATTGACATGTTCAAGATTTCATAGTTTCAACTCAATTCTCACATGATTTACGCTCAAAATAAAATCACTCTGAAACTGGCGTAAAAATTATGCACTCAAAGTATGAATGCGTCAATTTTTACTCTTTATCGAGCTAATATTAAGCAAATACCAGCTCTCATCAGTGGTGGAGAGAGTAGTCGGTGAGAATGGAGGCCACTTTGCTCTGGTGGGTTTCTTTGCACTCTGAAGAGAGCTTCGAAGTGGGTATTCTGAAGTGGGCTTCGGAGTGGGTACTCCAAAGTACGTATTCTGAAGTGAGCTTTCAAAGTGGGTGCTTTGAATTGGACTTCGGAGTAGGTTCCTCTAAAATGGGCTTCTGAGGTGGGTAGACGTGCACAATCTTGGACTGGACCCATGGTGATCAAATAGGTGGAACCCATAATTGGTGGCGATATTGATACACGTGGAGTCATTGGTGACATGTGATGGTTAATTATGTGAGTTGTCAACCATTACCTGTAAGACACTATTGCAGTAGCAAGTATTGCCAAAATTCTCGAATCTGAAGTAGCGTTCACCTTCTGGAAACTGGTCTCCGAGAGCTTTCTCGAGCTTCGAACCCGCCGCACCCATGAGAGAGGAGTTTTGGTATTTGGTTGATGGTCTCTCTCTCTCTCTCTCTCTCTCTCTCTCTCTCTCTCTCTACAGTGGAGAGTGTTCAATTCATGGAATTTCTCAGGAAGAATGCGTTATTGGAGTCGGAGATGATGGAGGACATGGTAGAGAAATTGAAGTTGTGGTCTTTTGATCTTGAGAAGTTTTGGTTTCCGATGGTGCCACTGCCTTTGACGGTGAGGATTTCGGAGACGCGGCGGCGACTAGAAGTAGTTGGGTGGAGTTGAAGGTGGCGATTGGAGTTTGCATTCCTCCGAGGATTTCATCAGTTTAGGATCTTTCATCACTGATTTGTGGTGTTCATATTGTAAATTGTTAATTATTTAATCATATTGTTCTGCAATCTTTGTCTCATCAAAGAGCTATCTAAATTCTTTTTTCGCCTAATGAGATTTTTATATTAACTATTGCTACGTTTTTGGGTAATGGTTCTTGGAACATTTGAAATTGAACATATGGTTAATTCATTTTTTATATATAAAATCAAGCTTTCCAATCAAGATCCCCATACCACAAGGCCCATGTTCGTTTATATAGATATATATATATATATATATGTGTGTGTGTGTGTGTGCGCGCGTATGTAATATATGTATATATAGATATAGAAATGCAATATTTTCCAAAATTTATATCTCATTTTGTGTTTATACCCTTGGCTAGTGCTTCTCCCATGGTTCCTTAGCATGGCAATTTTGTGGTAATCACGGGTCTTGATTTTTTTGATAGATTTTGATTCATGAGTTATTTGATAGTGATGGGAGTTCTTTGATTTATTTTGATTGTTTAGCTTAATTAGGGTGGTCTCCTTTGGTGTTTGTCTTCTCATTTGTGTATCCATGGGTGTGTATATAGATTGGAGGTAGAGATTTTGGTATGATTAGTCATGCATACTATATGTTTGTTTATATTCCTTGGAAAGGCCATGGGTATTTTGATAGTTTGATTTGTGTAATCTGGGGGCTTTATGGGGCCTGTATGTATTTTCTCCCTTTTTGGGCTACTGTCAATGAAATATTAATATTATTCATTTAAGAAAAGAGTGGTTCTCAATACATGTTAGACCCTCTTGATTTTTGTTGGCAAAAATGCTAGACACACAACACATTCCACAATAGGGCTTTAAATGTGTTATACTCTGTGCTGTTTGAATTTTTTACACTTTTCTATGCACCACTAACACAGCATGAGGTACATGCATTTAAACCCTGTTGTGGAATGTGTTGTGTACCTAACATTTCTCGTTGGTTGGAGTGGGAATCACATTGGGAAGCATAATATTACTCGTATATAAGCTACCTCTATCATTGTCATCTTTAACTTAGAACAAGTTGATTGTAATAAAGTACCCATGATTCGTTTCTTATACCCTTCTTTAAACACATTTTTTTAGTATTGTTCTAATGAAATGCATATTAAGATGTTGACCCGTTTATCTTTTTCTGATTCATTCTTCTGTTTCTTTCTAGGTCATGCGTAGGGAGCAGTCCAAAATTATATTGTTCCTCTAAGGCGCATAACCCGTGCTATAACCTGTGCATAGCACGGGTTATCGACTAGGTTTTCTAAAGACCGAAGCCAAAAAGCCTTTCCACAATCATCCACATGGCACCTAGGTGGCTTTTTCCCCTTACTTTTCTACATCTACATGGCTTTATTTTTATTTCATTTACAACCTTCCCTTTTCATCTCCCACAAATAGTTGGCTCCTCTCCTAAACACAGCCCTGCCTCTTTTTCTTCTCTTCCACTAACAGCTGAACATAATGAATCAATCAACAGTAAAAAAATATGTATAATTGTCTTCAATTACTCCCTTAAATGAACCCAATCAATGTATAAAGGGAAGTGGAAAAGATCACCAAAATCAGACTAATAGTATACATAAATCGAATTCACCAAGATCTGTTCTTCTGTGTTTTTGAATAATATTACTGAAAATACCATTGTGAACAAACTTCTTCAACCTTAACATGCAAATCAGTCCTGGGCCTATATCCAATCTCTCTCTGTGCCAAATAACTCTTGAGGGATGGCAACCACCATGGTGAAAATAAGCTGTACGTGATGGGTCTTAATCTTATATAGAAAATGGTGCAAGGATAGGTGTTGGAGATGTGGTTAGGGATTGTAATGGGGGGGAGGTAAAGTTTTGGGGGCCTTAGCTAAGAAGGAAAAGCCTTATAATGTTATCAGCTGCAATGGTGGAGGCGTTAGCCTTTCTCGATGCAATCAAGCTTGCAAGTCAGTTGGGGGGCTTCACAATGTTACGTTTGAGACAGATGCAATGACTATTGTGAAGGAGATGAACAGTGGTGAGGAATGCTTTACTAGCTATAGAAATTGTTGTAACATTTTAATATTTAATAAATTACTTCATTAAATGTTAAAAGGAGAATTAACATTACTTCAGTAAATGTTAGAAGGAGATTAACTTTATCCCAATAAATGTTAAAAGAAGTTCAATGTTAAACTAATGTTATGCTACATAAAATCTACGTTTTTTTTAGTTGCATTAACTCACTTCTGATCCTAAGAAGATATACACTACCTATAACTAGGTCCTTTCGGACACCAAGAAATTACACCCAAAAAAAAAAAGAAGAAACAAGAATTCAATATTCATAGAGAGAGAAAAAGGGAAAGAGTATTTAAGGCCAAAGAAGGGTGTTTTATTTGGTGAAGCTTTGGGCTCAATCTCTTGTACAGAGTTGATCAGATCCAAATGACAAAATAGTCGGGCAGTTGTATCCTGGAGGGGACAAGTCAGAGACAATGCCTACTACACCAGTTCTAAGGCGTTGCCAACCGTAGAGGGCTTGAATCTCCTTAAAGAGAGCGAGATATTCGTGCCTCGGCCTGATTTGTTTTGTGTATTCCTCAGTTGTAATTTCCATTTTATTAATTGTACTTTTTTAATATTTAGTGCAATTTCACTAATAATTTTAAGGAGATTTAATATGGAGCCTACAATTAAGAAGTCGAACGAAAATGTTGGAGATCTCAACAAGCCCTTTCGTTTGAAGGGAGCCCACTTCAAGAGATGGCAAGGAAAGGTGTTGTTCTACCTCAACCTTCTGAAAGTTGCATATGTCCTCACAGAAAAGAACCCAAACAAAGTAGATACTGAGGGGTTGCCCGATGAAGAACTCATCGAGCAACAAAAGAAAATTGAGAAATATGAGAAAGATGAGTAAAACTGTCGATATTATCTTCTTAACTGTCTTGCGGATCAATTCTATGATTATTATGCAAATACTTACTCCTCTACAAAGAAAATATGACAGGTCTTGCAGATGAAGTATGACATTGAACAAGCTGGTGCAAAAAAGTATGCTGCTATTCGCTTCTATCGCTACCAAATGGTAGAAGGGAAAATCGTAGTCGAACAAGTATAAGACTTCCAAATTATCGCACATGAAGTTCGATCTGAAGGCGTCAAGTTTGGAGACAACCTAATCGCCCTAGGAGTAATTGACAAGCTACCACCATCATGGAGAGAGTTCCAAAAGACCTTACGGCACAAGCAAAAGGAGATGTCCCTGGAGACCTTAATCACACGCATCCGCGTGGAGGAGGAGGCAAGAGACTAAGATGCACTTGTGACACAAGAGGGTGGTGGTAATACCACAAGGTAAACTTTGTATCAACTAACAACTTGCCCAAAAATAATTCTGGAAATGCATATTTGAAGCCACGAGGGAAGATTTGGAAAAATACTAATAGACCTCAATATAATAAGGGAAAAACAAATAAAAAGAATTGGAACCAAGGACCTCATTCATTAAATACAAATTCGAATGTATGTTTTGTCAGTGGCAAGAGTGGGCATATTGCTCGATTTTGTAAATTTCGGAAACGTGAGGCACCACCTCAGGCTAACGTTACCGAAGAGCCATTTGTGGCAATGATTACAGACATTAACATGGTACAAAGCACAGAAGGATGGTGGGCAGACTTTGGTGCCAATAGACATGTCTGCTATGATAAAAATTGGTTCAAGGCATACACTCCCTATGAGGCACCTAAGACTATTATGCTTGGTGATTCTCATACCACTCAAGTGCTTGGGAGTGGTGAGGTTGAGTTGAACTTCACATCTGGAAGGGTGCTGACTCTGAAAGATGTACTTTATACACCTTCCATAAGAAAGAACTTAATGTCAAGTTTTCTTCTCAATAAAGCTAGCTTCAAACAAACAATGGAATCTGACCAATATGTCATTTCTAAAAAAGGAATATTTGTGGGGGCAAGGGTTATGCTTGTGATGGTATGTTTAAGTTAAACATTGAAATTAATAAAGCATCTACTAGTTCTGTTTACATGCTCTCTTGTGTGAATTTTTGGCATGCTTGTCTGCATCACGTCAATAGTAGATATGTGGGCACAATGAATCAATTAGGATTAATTCCAAAGCTGAACAAAAGTTTTGAAAAATGTAAAACATGTAGTAAAGACAAAATTACTAAACGGCCTCATAAAAGTATAGAAAGGAGCACTGAATTGCTTGAGTTAATTCACAGTGATCTTAGTGAATTCGAAGGAAAATTAACTCGTGGGGGAAATAGATACATTATCACTTTTATTGATGATTTTTCCAGATATGCATATGTATATTTACTGAAAAATAAAAGTGATGCTTTTGATAAGTTCAAAGATTTCCTTCTTGAAGTGGAAAATCAATTCGGTAAAAAGAAAAAAAGAATTAGAAGTGACAGAGGTCGTGAGTATGAATCCACTGGGTTCAACTCTTTTGTTCAGTCATTAGGAATTATCCATGAAACCACACCTCCATACTCACCTGCCTCTAATGGTGTGGCTGAAAGGAAAAATAGAACACTTATTGAAATGACTAATGCCATGTTCATAGATTCAGGTGCACCCTCAAATCTTTGGGGTGAAGCAGTGTTAACTGCTTGGTATGTCCTAAATCGTGTGGCACACAAAAAGACTAAATTAACTCCATTTGAGCTATGGAAAGGGCATAAGCCAAATTTAGGATATTTTAGAGTTTAGGGTTGTCTTGCCTATGTGAGGCTAACTGACCCCACAATAGACCTAAACTGGGTGTAAGAGCTGCTACTTGTGTTTTTCTCGGTTATGCCTTAAATAGTACAGCCTACAGATTTTTAGATATTGAAAACAATGTAACATTTGAATCAGGGGATGCTATTTTTCATGAAGAAAAATTTCTCTTTAAATTGAGAAGTAGTGGGGGTCAAGAAGAAGTGTCTTTAGAACCTAATTCTTCTACTACTCTTTTACAAAACCAAGAAACTTCTGATTTTGAACTTAGACAAAGTAAAAGAGGAAGAATTGAAAAAGATTATGGTCCTGACTACCATGTTTTCAATATTGATGAAAATCCTATCTCTTTGACAGAAGCATTATCTTCAAATGATGCTATTTTCTGGAAAGGGCTGTAAATGATGAAATTGACTCGCTAGTTTCTAATAGAATATGGAAACTAGTAGATTTACCACCAGGCTGTAAAACTAATGGCTGTAAATGAGTCCTTAGAAAAAATTTTAAACCGGATGGAACTGTAGACAGTACAAGGCTAGACTTGTTGCAAAAGATTATAAACAAAGGAAGACCTTGACTTCTTTGATACATTTTCTCCGGTTACTAGAGTGACATCCATTAGACTGCTCATTGCAGTTGCTGCGATATATGATTTACAAATTCATCAAATGGATGTAAAAACTGCATTTTTAAATGGGGACCTAGATGAGGAAATTTACATAGACCAACCTGAGGATTGAGCCTGGGCAAGAAAACAAAATGTGCAAACTTACTAAATCGCTATATGGCTTAAAGCAGGCACCTGAACAGTGGCATGAAAAATTGATTCATGTATGATTGAAAATGGTTTCAAATCAAACGAGTGTGATAAATGTATCTACACTAAATCTTTTGAAAATTCACATGTTATTATTAGCCTCTATGTTGATAATATGTTGATCTTTGGCTCTAATTTGCATATTATTAATGAGACCAAAAATATGCTTAGTTGCCATTTTGATATAAAAGATCTTGGTGAGGCTAATTTCATTTTGGGAATAAAAATTACAAAAACATGTGATGGTATTTTACTTGACCAGTCGTGGTACATTGAGAAAATATTGACAAAGTTTAACTTTGTAAATTGCAAGCATGTGACTACTCCTTTTGTTTCTAGTGTTCACTTCTTTCCTGTCAAAAGTGAAAAGAAAATTATTAATCAAGAGGAATATGCTAGCATGATTGGCAGTTTGCGTTATGCAACTGACTGTACTAGACCTGACATCGCCTATGCAGTGGGAGTATTTAGCAGATTTACTAGCAAGCCAGGTATGGATCATTGGCTAGTCATGCAACGTGTAATGAAATATTTAGTTGGTACCAAAAATTATGGCTTGTTGTATAAAAAGTATCCTGCTGTTCTTGAAGGTTATAGTGATGCCGATTGGAATACTTTGTCAGGTGACTCTATCTCTACCACTGGTTATATTTTCACTTTGGGTGGTGGTGCTATATGTTGGAAATATAAGAAACAAACCATGATTGCTAATTCTACTATGGAAGCTGAACTGAGAGCTTTAGCTTCAGCAAGTGAGGAAGCAAACTGGTTAAGGGACTTGTTATTTGAAATTCCACTTTAGGAAAAAACATGTCCCACATATATTAATTCATTGTGATAGCACTACTGCGATTGGTAGAGTGAGAAGCCATTATTACAACAGTAAATCCAGACCTATAAGGAGAAAACACAGCACTGTGAGATCATATTTGAGTAGTGGCATCATTAATGTGGATTATATTAAATCCACTGAGAATATTACTTATCCATTAACTAAGGCCTCAGCAAGAGAAAGGGTCTGGAACACATCGAGGGGGATGGGGTTAAAGTCCATAAATTCAAGAGCCACGTATGAGGATACCCAACCCGGTGACCAGAGATCCTGAGATCTGGGTTCAATGGGAAAAACGAATCATATGGTGGTCGTAAGAAATGCACTATTTTTAAAATAAAAAAAATAAAAAAGTTTCTTTTTATTTTTTATTTTTTATTTTGAGGACCTATCCCTATGATGTGAGTGCATTTATCCTGTAATGTGTGGAGGTTGAGTTGTTATAAACTCTTAATGAGTATCTGTAGCTCTTATGAGTGTGGTGTCAGAATTACAGAAGCACCCTCGACAGATTTCACCTATGTGAACGTGAGAGTGGGGTCGCTCTCTATGAGAATTGGGCTTATTCTCAAATACGTTCATGAAACTGGGATCAGCACAAGGCCGTAATGTGCTAGCTATGAAAGCTCATGTCAACACCTGGATGATTATGTGTGAGCATTAATACTTTATTTCCCTGAAGTAGTCAAAGTTCAAGTCAAAGACCACTCTGGCTCTAGAGTAGAGATTATTGTTTCACTAAGTGAAGGTTCAATGCAGAGCACACCTTCGTTATGCATAATTATTCCTCTTTGGCTGAAAATTCTCTAATGTGTTAAAATTTAAATATTAAAATGAGTGGGGGAATGTTGTAACATTTTAATATTTAATAAATTACTTCATTAAATGTTAAAAGGAGAATTAACATTACTTCAATAATGTTAGAAGGAGATTAACATCACCTCAATGAATGTTAAAAGAAGTTCAATGTTAAACTAATGTTATGCTACGTAAAATCTACGTTTTTTTTAGTTGCATTAACTCACTTCCAATCCTAAGAAGATATACACTGCCTATAAATAGGTACTTTCGGACACCAAGAAATTTTAGTTGCATTAACTCACTTCCAATCCTAAGAAGATATACACTGCCTATAAATAGGTACTTTCGGACACCAAGAAATTACACCCAAAAAGAAGAAGAAGAACAAGAATTCAATATTCATATAGAGAGAAAAAGGGAAAGAGTATTTAAGGCCAAAGAAGGGTGTTTTATTTGGTGAAGCTTTGGGCTCAATCTCTTGTACAGAGTTGATCAGAGCCAAACGACAAAATAGTTTGACAGTTGTATCCTGGAAGGGACAAGTCAGAGAGAATGCCTACTGTACCGGTTCTAAGGCATACGCCAACCGTAGAGGGCTTGAATCTCCTTAACGAGAGCGAGATATTCGTGCCTCGGTCTGATTTGTTCTGTGTATTCCTCAGTTGTAATTTTCATTTTATTAATTATACTTTTTTAATATTTAGTGCAATTTCACTAACAGAAATGTTATCCATGAATCACGTGACCTCTAGGGACAATGTTATTATTCAACATAATATTGGCCGAAAGTGCAACCATGTACAGTTTCTTAAATGAGCCTTTTTAATTGGGCCCCTTTCATTTCATATCTACCCAAGTCTTTTGATATTGATCCCCTTACATGTTATCTAGGCTTTTCAGTTAACTTGTACTATAACATTAAAGCATTAGTCAGCAAGAGCAATTATACTCCGGTTAAGGTTGCTTACAGGTTAGACAATTGAGAAAAATCACTCGAGACGTGGAGGAAAGCACCAACAACTTGGAGCAGTTGAACTTCTTTGTATTTTCACTATCATATTTATTTTTTTTGGTTTGTTTCTTTATATATATATATATATATAAGTATTTTTTCCCCTTCTTTTTCTTATTCTTTTATGTATTATATATAATTGTATTTTTCTCTTTTTGTTTAGAGTTTTTAATTTCTCCTTCATCTTTATTTCTTTTCCTTTTTTTTCTCTTTCCGTGCATTACACGGGGTGTCGACTAGTATATATATATATATAACATGATTATTTTGGAAGCTAGTTTTTCCGGAGGAGTCACAGTTCAAAATCTCTTGAAATCTCTTGTTAATTGTGACTTTCTAGAAGACAATTATTTGGTGTCTGTATATATATATATATATATATATGAGGGTTAATTACACTTTATCTCCCTGTGATTTAACCCGATGTCACTTTACTCCCCTGTGGTTTAAAATTGACCACTTCATCCCTTGTGCTTTGGGATAAAGTGTCACCGCTAAAATTAGTGACCACTTTACCCCTTGTGATTTGGTCTGATGACACTTTACCCCCCTGTGGTTTGGCCCAATGACACTTTAACCCCAATGCGCTTTCGGAGTAAAGTGTCAAGTTAACACTTTTTTAGCGGTGATTCTTTACCCCAAAGCGCAGGGGGTTAAGTGGTCAATTTTAAACCATAAGGGGATAAAGTGGCATCGGATCAAACCATAGGAGGTAAAGTGTAATTAACCCTAAAAAAACCTTGTTCTGTATTGTGAATATCCTTCGAAATATTCAACTAATGAGTTCGCAACCATAAAAGAGGTGGAAAACGAGCAATAATGTGCAGCACAATTGTTTCCTTCAGGGCTCGCACTGATCTGCTGGATCACCATAGGTCTCTAATAAGGTTTTAACTCAGCTCAATTATTTTCCGAAAAAAAAAACTCAACTCAATTAATCCCTATCCCAACTCTGTAGGGGATGGCTTCGTTTTTCCGTTCTGCTCTTAGTTTCCATACAAATGAATATTGCTACCATGAATTCTTAGTGGCATAGGTCCTTTTCATTGGCGGAACCAAAGTTTAAAAATAAAAAAAGAAAAAGAAAAGTCCGGAGGCTGGGCGTACAAAGTATGATGATTTGGAGGCTTATTTTGAAGATGTTTACAATAAATTCTGGTGTGGTGTGCGTCGGGCGTGCCAGAGTCCGTGTGGACTCAAGAAAAGTTGTGAACTCAATCTGACTTCTATGTTGGGCGATTTGTTAAAATATTAACAAAATGCAGGTTTTTACTCTACTCTAATGCAAGTAAGTAAATAAATACAATTAACGGAAAGAAAAGAGAATTAATTTAGAGGTTCAGAATACCTCTACCATCATCATCCTCTCCATTGATTGAAAGAAAAAGTAATTATTACAAACACTCAAAAAACAATGAGAACTCGCAAATCACTCAAAGTCACTCAAGAACAAAAGCAGAATTGTTATGAGGAGAAACTATAGTCTGCTTAGAGCAGAAGTGGCGTGTGTGTTAGCCTCCCCCAAATGTTGCACATCCTGCCCTATTTATAAACTTTGAGAGAGAGGAACTATTCAAGTTAGTGGGGTTAGTGGGGTTAGTGGGTGGTGGTTCCTGATTTCCAAGCATGAACAAGTTACTGCACCTATTTCTTTACCCCACGATTATCCATGATCTGTCAATTATCCTTCTTCTGCCACGTTCCTGTTTTGTGTAACTGTCTTCTTTCCAGCTCAGTATCTTCTAAAGCACACGTTCTTATTTCAGCTAACTGCTTGACAGACTTGTGGATAAATCTCAGGTGACCGATTTCATCCTTCTTTGAGTAGCATAATTTTTTGCTGGTTGATGGAAGTCGGCCTCCCATTCAGTAGTAAGTCTACTATTCATCGGTCTCGTTCAACCGATGTCGTCTGACTTTAATTATTCCAACGATTGCCTTTACCCTTTCCCAAGCCCGATATCACATTCTCCTGCTTTGCTGCTGTTAGCTATCATCCTACGGTGTAGCCATTGCAGGATCTGCAAGGGTAGCCATCGGCCTTAACTACTGAGGTCAAAGTATATTGTGTCTATCGCTGCTCCCTTTTTATATTGGCCTGACTTATCAAGACCGATATATCCATTAGAACTTATTATCCTTTTCTGTTTCAACACTGATAAAAAGTTTGGATGAATTCACCTTTTACCGCCTTGATTGCTTGGACATCGGTCTGATTTGACCGATGTTATGACTGTTGTGGTCCAGGCATTGCTAGTTAAAGCCGATGTATTACTTTGAGAACCATGTATCATCTTATCCTCGGTCTTGACACCGATATTCTCTTATTGAATGTACCATCTTTATCCGCAACTATTTCTGATATTACTTTCCTTCGTCATTGGCCTTATCACCTGTTCATCTGCTTACCTACTCTTCTGATCAAGCCACGTGATTGTCATGTGCTTTGGGCAAATCCAAATTAGGGTGTAAACAGAAGAAGAATTGAAGGGTAGAGGCTTGAATGAGAATTTTCATAAGCCTTGGCGGGGATGTTAAAACTAGGGGTGTTCACGAGTCGGGTGAGTCGGGTATGACCCTCATCCGCTCATCCATCCGAACATAGTCGGGTTTTCTCTCCTTCCACCCGTCATCCACTCATTTTTTCGAGTGCACCCGACTCATCGGGTGAGTCGGGTCGAGTCGGGTGAAACCCGACTATCTCATTTGTCTCAATTAAGTATTTGGTTTACACATGACTTTGTCTGTATTTTATTTATTTATGTTTGCTTTGAATGCCTTTGTCTATATAGTCATGTGTTAGTTTAATGGTTTTAATATTTTTATATCTCTACTGGTGACATATATATTTTATTGATATAAGAATATAACATATATATACATATAATTTAAAGACTATATAATACATAATACATATATTGATATAAGTACATTACATATATATATATATATATATATTAAAGACTATGTAATACATAATGTATCTACTGATATAAGCATATTACATATATATTTATACAAAAAAATTAAGTGTGTTTCGAGTCGGGTCGGGTGAATTGGGTTTCCATCCCCCTAGACCCGTGACTCCACCCACATTGTTTAAAAACCAAAAATAAGGCTACGGGTGAGTCGGATGATCGGGTGAATTTTGAACAGCCCTAGTTAAAACCATCCCCCTCCCTCAACAGCGCTCTCAAACACTGCACGAAAGCCGAAAACTACAAAACTTAAAGAGTAATATTTACGACACAACTTTCATACAACCTCCCCAAAAGATGTGTCTATCTCTCTCCTGTGATGTCACTGGACCCCACAGTGACACAGGAAAGAGATAGATACATCTTTTGGAGAGGTTGTATGAAAGTTGTATGAAGGTTGTGCCTCAAGTATTACCCAAACTTCAAAGAAAAAAACCAACAATGGGTCACATCTTCCCTTTTTAGGAACTGATCATATTAATGGGAAAGGAGGCACACCATAAAGCCATGAAGGCTTATATTTCGTCGGAAATCTAGATTAATTGTCCAACTATTCTGTAGCCAAGGAATCAAGTTGTTTATCAAGTTCCATCATATTAGACACCCAAAAAAAAAAAAAAAAACTACAGAAACTGGGAATTGGCAAAATTCTCTCTAAGTAACTTAATTACCTTTTGTACGTGAATCATTCTACTTCAGTGGTTGTACCTGTACGCACCATCTTTAAAGGGCGCTGATTTATTAATGATCTGTCATTTTGACTTCTTAGGTGGAAGGAATACGAGAAGAGAGAATTTTAAATTGAATAATGTGCTTTTAAATGACGACTATAGGGATTAAGGGCAGGCATGCTTGTTACGGACAAAGCTGAAAGGTTAGTGTCCTTATAATGACTGCTTTATTACAATTGCTGGAGTATAGTTTAGTTATGGCATTGAACAACGTTACATGCACTTAATTGCTTAGATATGTCCTGTCAATATAAGTCTGCTGTAGTTTTGCCCTACAAATAGAAAGATTAAGAATGACTAGAAGTAAAAGTAAAAATAAAAATAAATGAAAAAAGAGGAAAAATTAATGTTACAGATCACAAGAGCCTCAAAGTACTAATTCAGCATCAATGGACTATAGAAAAATGTTCTAACTTCTGGATTTCTTTCGTTTCTTTTTTTTTTTTTTTTTTAATGATCACATTAAATTAAAGGAGATTACAATGGAAAGAAAACCGACAACCCATACAAAAGAAGCAGCAAAAACCAGCCCCCTCAATAACCCACCCCATAACACTGCCTAGAAGCATAAGGGATATAGAACATCCAAAAACACAGAACCATTACTATGCATATTCTAATAAATGTCAAAATAAACGCAAGTCGAAGAAGACCATTAGAAGCTCAAAGCACCATAGTCCAAACGTGATGATCCTGACCAATAAGAGGCTATCATGTGGCTGGTCGGGGGACAAAATATCTGTGTTTGGCCACATGAGGTTGGGACCACCACGTGGCCTATGGTCCAGAACCATGCATTGACCTCTCCATGACCACTAAAGTTGCTCCATTGACTATTGTAATCGGTGGGTTGCAAGCTTTATTGGGCTCTTGGTCTACAAACAGCATCCATGGTCAAACAATGTTTGACTTGTTTTTGTTCAACTTTTGCTACCGTCCCTCCAGTTTGCTTTTATGTTTGACCTTTGAGATCTTCTCTAAATTTTGGTCTCCCTTTTAGGAAGGTAAAGACTCCTTTTGTGGGGTGGCTTTTGTTTAATCAAAAGTGTTGATAAGGGACTCTAAATTTGGAGCAAGTTGTCATTCTCTTTTTATTTTGTCATCATAAGATCTTTGAATTGCACATATTTGCTCTATCTTATACATATAATCAGGGTAAGAAATCACAAACATAATGTCCCTCAAAGAGGTAACCCGGCCTTAAAGTTTAGGATGGTAGAATTTGCTACAAAACTGGACATTTTGAAGTTTCTATGCATGTTTTTGTTTCTCAAGTTTTTATTCTTTGTTGTGCTAATTTAGCAAGTACCAATATTATCATCATCACTAGCAATTTTTAAAATTGTAGTAGTATTGATGTCACTTTTCTCTATTTTCGGACGACTTGTGTCCTATTATGAGTCTTGACCAGTCTTTTTTGCTATTCCCAGATCCATGAGGAGGCCCAAAGGTTTTCATCATCATAGCCCAAAAAAAAAAAAAAAAAGGCTCTCATCGGGTATCCGTCACACTCCAATAATTCAATTAATCGTGATTACAGGGCAGGGCGGAAACCTTGTTCTTATCCAACTCATCTCTCTCAACTGTAACCTGTCATCTTATTTCCACTTGCATTAGATAACTAAGTTTGGTTACTGTTTTTAGTTCAAAAGATGTCATCAACTTCCCATTTACTATACTTGGTGGTGGCTAAAATTGGAAAGAGACAACGATGTGGGTCTCCCTCACCACCATAACCTCCCCAAATAAAAACCATCACCTTATGGCTGTTAAGGATGATGATGTAAATTCATTAGTCTTTTTTTTTTCTTTCTTTATCCCCTTGAGCCATTAATCCACTCTGTTGATGATTTTATTTTGATTCTGGGTGACCCTGTGTGGCATAGAGACCTCACTACATCAATCTCATGGCCTACTACCTCATGTGCACTGTCTGTTGGCTTTTCAAGTTTTTCTTAATTTGGTGAGTCGATCGTGTAAAAGGGATTGTTTTGCACATTTAGCACATGGTTTTTGGGGATCAGACTTGTGCCACAATTCAAATTGGTGCTATTCCTTTATAGACACTTTTTTCTACAGATGTTGGTTATAGATAAGAATTCATGGTGTCTCAAATACGAAGGTGCTGTTTGGCGTAACTTCTCACACAGAAGTCTATTTCCGAAATGGACTTCTGAAGATGAAATTTTCAAAATGGACTTTTTTTTTTTAAAGAATGATTTGTTTGGCGAATGAGTGTTTTTTAAATAAAAAGTGCATCTAAATGTGCAAATATGTTTGGTGACAACTTTTTAAAAGTAAAAACTTGTACTTACCAATATTACCCTTAATCATGAATTTAAAACTAAATGGATATAATATATTATAGTATATAATTTTAGACTGCGTGCAAAATAGTTAGCTGAAATAAATTAAAAATATTTATCCATAACTATCATGTCAAATGAACTAAAATTGGGCACCACAAAAAAGAAAAAAGAAAAAACACTTTTAATTACAATGTTGGATAAATGACCTATTTTCAATAGGAATTGTAAAACAATAGGGATTCGGATAGACTACATAATTCATGTATGGGGTTTATAAAGAGGGCATTAATTATGAAACAAGGGATAAAAGTGTAATTCTGTGTATGAAGTTCCTGACTTCTGGGGAAGTGCAAAAATCAGGATTTTTGACTTCTTGAAATAGACATTCTGGAGATGCACTTCTTTTCAAGAAGTCCATTCTCAAATCTCACCAAACGAATTTCAATTCTGTAAATGGAATTCTTCTAGAAGTCCATTCCCTTTGATTTCCAAACACCCTCGAAATAAAGGACTATGGGAAAGAAGTATAAAGGGCTTGTTTGGCAACGCTTCCGGTTGGAGCGATAACATTTACAATACTGGGAGAGTCAATCATACTTGAGTGGGCAAAAAAAAGAGCATGATTTTAACCATTATGTATTAATAATAGTCCTATTTTTCTAAAATGCTATGCCTATGGAAAACATTGAATGAAATTATCTCATTCATTGAGCGCCAAACGGGTCTTATTCACTCGTTTCAAATTACTATGTCACCCCTTATTCCTGTTTCACATGTTAAATTGGATTCTGATTTCTTATCTTATAAAAAAAAGAAAATTGGATTTGGATTGAGTGATACTTTCCAAATATCTTATGAGAAAATATCATAAGTGGAGATCAAGGTCAACATATATCTGGGCCTATATACAATAGTATCTGGATATACACTTGCACAGTGGAGTGAGACAGAGATATGGAAATTTTTATATATATCTATATATATAAAGATAGATATTAGGGAATGCAGACTTCTACTGTGTGCATTAACATTTCTTAGTGGGGATGCAACATAAAGTAAAGGCCCATCACACCTTCACTAATATAAATTACTCCATATATAATTAGTATTTGGTGATGATATATAGTGGGAGGCGGCTGTTTATGTATATATAGACGATGGGATTTTGATGAACCAAAATTTGGGATGTTGCTACTTTCGTATCCGTTTGGCCACCAACCGTAGGACCCACCAAATCCCTTCCCCTTCGTTCTCTTCCAAATTTCTTTTTGACTCTAATATTGCCACGCATACCTCATTTCTCCCACTCGGTTTTTCAAGAAATTATTGTGTTCGTCTAGTCTAGAATCACAATAGATCTTAGCTAAAAAAAAAAAAAAATAAAAAAAAAACCACAATATATGATGGGGTGGAGGTTCGGATCAAGTGTAGAGGCGATTTTTTTTTCCAGAGTGGACTAAACTGAAAAGATAGTAGTGCAGGTGTGGACTGAATTGCAATGTGCAAAAATATTACCAGTTTTTTTTAATTTAGAAGAGGTTAAATTCTACCCTAGCCAAGGGCCGAATTAATGTAGGGCCCTGGGATGGGCTATAGTCGCCCAAAATTTGAGTTTTTTTTTTTTTTTTTTTTTTACATGTAATATTTAGTCTAAATGTATTCCAGTTCATCTCAAAATTTGATAAATAGTTTACTATATGTGATATTTTAGCCCAACTGCACCTTAGTATTTGATACCAAATCTTATTATATTTATTCTCATTTCCAAATTATAGTCAAACTCACCTAATATTTGACCCCATACATAATAACACACGTGATATTTTAGCCCAAAAGCACCCTAACACTTGGCACCAAAACTTATTATGTCTATTCTCCTTTTAGCCTAATCCAAACCCAGTTTGAGACCATACTTCGTTAAATAGTATATATTTATCTCTCCTTATATATTTATGCCACTATCTTTTCTTATCTTATTACCAAATATCTAGGAAATTGACCCCAAATTTTTAATTTTTTTTTTCCGAGGACACCGTATAGTTCTCAGTCCCCCAAAAATAATTCCTGGCTCCGCCATTGATCGTAGCCTACACACAGCTCTGCCATTGGATCGAGCCACGAGTAGGGGTAGATTCAGGGGATTAGGTGTGGGTGGGGGAAAATGGTAATAAAAAGGGTTGGGGAGCAGCACTGCCAATTTACCTTTAAAATTTGATAACATCACACGATTGCATGAACCACCGTTAATAGAAGGGATGTAAGTGATATACAATTTTAAAAATAAGGGAGATCAATAATATTGTTCAAAATTCAGGGAGGTCTCTGATATTAGGTCATACTTTAAGAGAGGTCAATGATATTTACATATACCACAAAAAAAGGTTTAAATATATTTACCCCCCATGGTTAGGCTCATTTTCACTTTACCCCCTGTGGTTGGACACTTAACACTCTTGTGGTTTCAGACTAGAGTGAAACTGCTAAGATTTATCTTAAAATTGATGAAAAATCTAAAATTGGCCCAAAATATTAACACTTAACCCCATTTGTGAGGTTAATTTTGGGGATAATTCCTTGTGTAGAGATAATGCTGTCATTTAATCCACTTTTACAGCTCTAATTTTTAACACTTTAACCCCTTTGGTAGCCTAATTTTGATATTAACTGCCTATGCAGGAATAATTTTGACACATAAACTCTCCTATGTGAATGCTGATTTTAACACTTAATCCCCATATTGGGCTATTTTGAGAGAAATATTAATAACTTCACTTTAGTTCAAAACTACAAAGGGGGTTAAGTGTCTTCTTTAAACTGTAAGCGGTTAAGTGAAAATGAGTCTAACCATAAGGGTAAAATATAATTACTCCAAAAAAAAAAAAAAAAAAAAATTTGCAATAGTGTAGAGATTTTTTCAAATGGGAGGAAAGGGAAGGGAATTGCCCGATTGGGTCCACCCATAGCCACGTGGCTTTTTCTTGTTCCTAAATAATTTCACTGCATTGTCGGATTTGTAATTTGCAGCCGCCGGTGACTTGTAATTGGATATTCCAACTTTCTCTATCAAATGTCAAGGTCTATCTATGCCCCCACGGCTCCACCCAATAACAGGACTGGTTTACTTTTCTATTCTTTTTTTTTCCCTCAGTCATTTACCACTCAACATTATGCTAAATTTTGAAGCTTACCCTCGGCTACTATCATATAAATGGAAAAATGGTCGTATTTTCTATTTTAAAATGAAATTTGTGCCGTTATAATATATATGCTCTATTACCTTTGTTCTGGATAATATACATAATATATATAGATATATTGAAAGGAAAGAGAGTCTGCTATCAGAAGGTAGTGGAAGAGAGAATTCAAAGAACATAAACGAGAGGACGCAGTCTAAGAAAATAGGAAGATTCTTAAGGTGCGATGAATGTTAGGAATTGTTTGGATTAGGGTGTCATTTGGAATGGAAATTTTGATTTCAATCTGAAAATTTTTAGTTTTGGCACCAAAAATTGAATTCCGAATTTTGAAAATTCCGAAGAAAAAAAATCGGAACGAAATTGGAATTATTTTGAGAATTCTGAAATTTCCGAAGTATGTTTTTTGAAAATATTTTCGAAAAAGCCAAATGTTTTTCGAAAATTTGGAAGAATGTGGATTTGTTTGTTCCATATCGAATAAGAAGAGAAAGGAGAGAGTAGGGGACTCTCTATAAAAGCATGACTTACCCTTTCAATAGTATTCGTATTCAAAAATTCCAAAAATTATGAAAATTTTCGATTCCAATTATGAAAAATCCGAAAAATTCCAATTCCGAAAATTCTGAAATCGGAAAGGAAAATGAAATTCCCCAAAAAACAAATCGGAACGGAAATTGGAACACCTGTTTAATTTTTGAAATTTTCAGAAATATATATATATATATATTTTCCGAAAGAGGGTATTTTGATCCGTTCTGGTTGAAACACATCTCTAGTTTGGACAGTCTTAGAACTGAATATCTTGTTAAATAATGTTTTAAATGTTTAAACATTAGACATGTTTTTTACAGGGTAAATGACATTTCATACCCTTATAGTTTGGGTGTGATTTCATTTTGATCTCTGCACTTTCAATTTTGTCACTTTGGTCCTTGTAGTTTTAGTTTAAGTTCACTATAGTCCATTCATCAAATTTTCTTACAATTTTGTACAGATCAATTAGGTTCAATATAGATGTGCAAAGTGTAATTTCCATTATGCCCCTAGCGATACCTCATGTGTGCATCACATGCCATCTTTCTGTAAAAAAAATTGTACGATATTTTTATGAATCGACTATATTTTTCGTAAACTGAAACTGTAAAGAAAAAATTGACAAAATTGAAACTGCACTGCAAGGACCAAAATGATATCACATCTAAACTATAAGGGTGTACAGTGTAATTTACCATTTTTATATTATAAATAAGTTTGTATCTAATCTAAAGATATTTTTAATTTCCAAAGAGGAAAACAGAAATTGTCTTTCTTGTGGTATTATCATATTTTAAGGCTGATATATGGCATCACCATATTTAAAATTGATGGCTATGTGACATCACCAGATAAATTTATGGGTAAATTACGCTTTACACTCTTATAGTTTGGATGTGATTTCACTTTGATCCATGTAGTTTCAATTTTGTCACTTTGGTCCTTATAGTTTCAGTTTAGGTTCAATGCAGTCCATTCAGGAAAATTGCCTTCATTTTTTTTTGACATAAATAGGTCATATGATGTACATGTGAGGTATCATTAGAGGCGTAATGGTAAATTTACTCAGAGAAATTATACTTTACACACCTATACTGAACTTAAATTTGTCAAAAATTGAAAGAAATTTTCATGAATTGGCTACATTGAACCTAAAATGACACTGTAAGGACTAAATTGACAAAATTGAAACTACAAGCATTAAAGTGAAATCATACCCAAACTTTAAGGGTGCAAAATATAATTTACCCTAAATTTATTGTAAACACTATATTTGAATAGTAATGCTTCCTTCATCTTTCATGCGTTTATTCCTCTCAAATTCTCAATCAGTTGCACTCGTCGTTTTTTCTGGCTTTTTTTTTTTGGTGATCATGGGTGTCTGCTTGCACGCACCTTAATTAATTTCACGAGGTCATGGTGTCTAGGTGAATTAACTGTGGCCACCTCTTTGAGATTCGAACTTAATTGAGATCTTTAGGTATAACATCCAAAGATTTTGTCATTCAACCACAAAGGAAGTAATTTTTTTAGACTTTATTTTTCTTCTAGCATAGATATAAATATCATAAATATAAACACCACTTCTACAAAAACATAGTTAAACTCGGGGATTTCTCTTTTAACATCGACGATGTACAACTCAAATTAAACGTTTCGTGCTTTTCTCCATTCTTATTTGATTCGCAAAGCCACACTTAAATTTTGTTATAATTTTATTGATCCCACTTGCGTTCAATATATTTCGTTCTTTTTTATTATGTTTTATTTTAATATAATGTTATGTTTTTTAAATTTGAACCTCCAATTTTTTTCTCAATTGCTTTGCCATGTATTACATGTAATATATTGTATTATCAATTCAGTAATGATTAAGTGATTGAATTTGTGCATCGAAAAATTGTGGACATTCATTTTGGTGATCCTTACGCCAAAATATATGTGGTATACAAAAATAAATGACCACAATTTTTCAGTGTACAAATTTAATGACTCTAACATTACTCCAATCAATTACTATTATAATATGTGGTACAACTGTTAAAACCTATTCACAAGTAAAATTGGAGAGATACTTCTTGATTCTTTCGGAAATTTTTGGGATTAGTTGGGTGAAAGATGGAGACCGGGAAAACAAGTCAGCCCAAAACTAATCAAACAGGAACAAACATCATCATGTGACGAACGCTTTTCTGAGAAGACCACTGCTCCTTCAAACACGTCTCCATTGTGGGGAAATTATTCAGTGAATCCGTCACGCCACTTCAGTATACTGATATGGTGTGCCTAATTAATTTCAACCAATCATTTGCCTCCTCCTTCTAGAGGATCATGACAAACGGTTATCAAATTTAAAACTTAAAATTCCACTAACCACTTGTCATGATCTCCCTAAAAAAAATAGAAAAATGAATGGTTAAGATTAATTGGTCACACCACGTCAACATGTTGACGTGGCGTGACGACTTCAAACTTCGAAGTAAGCCTTAAACTACATTCTTAGCCACTATTTGGATGAAACAACACGGTTCATAAAAGAACTGGTTTTAAATACTTTTAGAGTAATATTAGGGACACAACCAAAGACACAATTTTTGGGACACAACCCAAGATATGTGTCTATCTCTCTCATCTGTCATTGTGGAGTCCAGTGACATCACATGAGAGATATAGACATATCTTTTGAGTTATGTCCCAAAAATTGTGTATTTGATTGTGCCCCAATCTTTACTCGTACTTTTACATTTATATAGTTATGCGTATGTATTATATAAGAATTCGTATTTGACTTTAAATATTCTAAAAAAAATTTATTATTTTTTTATCAAACCAACACAACATAAAAACTTATATAAATTATGAAAAAATTGAGTTCTATTAACATGTGTTCAAAGGGTGACACACGTCAAGGAATTAAAAATAGAGGGTCCTTCAGATTTTAGTCCTTTATTGTATCCGTATCTAGAAATTGATCCATTCTATAAGTCTACTTAAAAATTAGTCCCTCACCCATTTTGAGGACCAAAATACCCCTACTCCCATAAATCAGGTTTTGAAATTCAAAACCCAAATTTGTTATATATATATATATATATATAGAAAGAGAGAATTAAAATAGAAAATTTAATAAATATCCTAACTCCCATAAATCAGGGTTTTAAATCCAAAACCCTGATTTGTTATACATACATATATATATATATATATAGAGAGAGAGAGAGAGAGAGAGAGAGAGAGAGAGAATTTACAAAGAAATTTATCGGTAATAGTGAGAAATTTCTCACATTTTTAACGTATTTGATGAGAAATTTCTCACCAAATAAAACAAAATTTTCACTTTTTTATCTATTACAGTGAGAAACTTCTCACCTTTTTTTCTAACTAAATTAAAACAAATTTCTCACCTTCAAAACTCAAAAGTAAAATTTCACACTTTGTGAGAAATTTCTCACTATCAAAAATTCACACAGAAATTTCTCACTATCAATAATTCACATAGTAGTACAGAGTTTCTAAGAAATTCCATTAAATAGATAACTTATAAACATATAAAGCATTGCAGTTTACCTTACAAAATGCTAGGCTGACATTGAATGTGACATGGAATTTGACACCAAGTACTTCTTAGCAAATACTTGAAACATTTGGGGCCCACTCCACACACAAAACACACAATACACACTACACGTACTCTCAGTCTCTCTCTCTCTCTCTCTCTAGAAGAAATTGGAGCCCTAGAACAGAGCAGACCAAGTCGCAGGACGGCGACCGCCTCTCTTGCTACCGGACGGCGAATACATAATACACATTATCGATCTATCTCTCTGTTGAAGAAAAAAAATTCCCAAATCAAACCCTTGCCCAGATCGACAACCTAATTACACACCACGAACCCGGCCATTCCTCCCCTCCACCACCGGCGGCAACATTGAATCTCTCTCTCTCTCTCTCTCTCTCTATATATATATATATATATCACTGTATGTATCGACAAAAAGATGTTGGGACACCAACCATAATATTACATCCACTTGAATTTGATTTCATCTTCAATCTTTTTCACTTGTGTATTGTGATCTCATCCACCTTCATGAGCCATGTTTAGATCTCGGGTTTTATGTGTTCTGCATATATTTCAGCCCTTTCAATTGATTGCTTCACCCATGTCTTCATAACCTCGAGCTTTTCAGATTGCTTTTTCAGATTGCTTCTTGAGATAATCATAGAGTAAAATTAAAAATTTGAGACTGTGGTTCCTTTGGTCAGGAAAAAAGAAAAAAGAAAATACTCCATGAGAGATAATTAGAGAGAGAGAAACAGATCTTAATTTGTTTGGGTTTTAAATTAAAATCCCTGATTTTAAGTTGATTGTATATACATAGATATATATATATATATATATATATTTAGTGAAGGGTAATTTTGTCCATAAAAAATATAGCTATTTGGGGAAAAGGACTAATTTATAGTATATCTTATTGATTAAGGATGAATTTAAGATATAAAAAGATCAAATACACTAAACTTTCCTTTGACCCATTATGAGGGACTATATCTTATATTTCTATTAAAAATAATCAAAAATAGAAATATATATAGTTGGATGTAAACTCCTTAACATGTGCCATAGGTGCCAACATTTCCGAAAAAAAGTTGGATACTAAGCCCAAAACAAAAGTGAAATTGGAACATTTTCAAGTGAAGCAATTATGTTTGAGTAAAGATTGGGATATATTTAAATACATAATTTTTGGGATATAATCTAAAAGATGTGTCTATATCTCTCATGTGATGTCACTGGACCCCACAGTAACACAGAAAAAAAGATAGACACATCTCTTAGATTGTATCCCAAAAATTGTGTTTTTAAATGTATCCCAAACATTACCCATTATATATTTTAAATATTTTGAAACAGTCCTTGATCGAGATAGTAGAAGATTTATCCCAAACATTACCCATTATATATTTTAAATATTTTGAAACAGTCCTTGATCGAGATAGTAGAAGATTTATAGGAACAATCAGAAACCACAAAATACATAATTTTCGAAAATCTCTTTGATATCCCATCATCACTACTACTCCATATATTAATTTAGATAAATATTCAGTCTACACGATTAAATTGTACACTCCGTAGTTGGTACTAATCATATCACGCCACGCCACGCCACGCCACGCCACGCCACCCCACCAATGAATCAGAAAGAATACTGCAAAGACAGCATTAAACGCTGTCGTATTTTTGGCAGCAAAGAGCTCATGTGAAACACTGGAATATATCTCAGGCTCTCAGACATCAAACGAATGAGGATGAAAAGTCGAAGTCAAACACACCAAAGTCCTCCTCGTCCTCAACGTAGTACTTGTCAGATATAACGTTATCCGGCAGACTTAACGGCAAATCAATATCTAAACCGAAAACGTCCACATCGCCGCCGTAAGTACTCCATCCGTCAAAAGCCGTCAACTCTTCGTGACGGAGCACTGACGTGGGTGACGTGGCATCACTCATTTTGTGCAAGTCTTCACTAGTAGTAGTCTCCTCCGTTGTAGTTTGACTGACGTCGACGACCGTTTCCGTTATAACGGCGGATTTGGGGGGGAAGTTTGTAACGGCGTCGTCTCCTTTCAGCTTAACGGCCGCTCTATCGTAAACAGTGGCGGCTTCTTCAGGCGTGTCGTAAGTTCCGAGCCAGATCCGTTTGCGTTGGGTCGGATCTCGGATCTCCGCCGCCCATCTTCCCCAAGGCCTCCGACGAACACCTCTGAACTTTTTCCGGCGTGAATTGACATTTTCCGGCGATTCAAGTCTTCGTAATTTGTTTGTTTGATTTTGATTTGGTGACGACGACGACGACTTAGGCGGCGAAGAAGCCTTGAAGTAGTTGATCTCAGTGACGTGCCTCTCCACTCTCCGTCTCCGTACGAATTCGTCGTCGTCGCCGGAGGAGTCGGTGGCGTCGGCGTCTGTGAGTATGATTCTGACAACTTTTGGGCGGAATCCTGTCGGGAGGTCGGCGGAGGAGGTAATGGATCTCCGGTGGTGGATGATCTTATAATTATATGTAGTAGAGGACATGATATCATCGGATTGGATGGTGGGAGGTTTATAAGTACATGACCTCCTACTTTCCATGGAGCTACTCACACAGGATTGGGGATGATCGTACGGAGGAGGGTATCAGTTTGATTTGAGGCATCTAAGGCTTAATTAATTTAATTTTATATATATATATATATATATAGTGTTATAATTTCCAATCTCTTAATTAATTTTGAATGATGATCTGATTAGGAGAGATGAAAAGGGAATAAATTAAGTGGGATATGATCAGCTCTAAAAGCTTTAAAAAATTAATTTCAAGGACAGAACATGGCGAGAGAGAGAGAGAGAGAGAGTCTCGCTTTTTTTTTTTTTTTGCTGAGAAGAGAGTCTCACTTAAGGGTGTTATAAGACTGAGATTGTTGAGAGAGAGATTCATGTTTTTTGTAATATATATATATATATATATATAAAGTAATGCAAGAAGGGAAGCAAGTAGGAGGAGTGTAGTGTCGTGTGGTGTCGGTTGTGACTTGTGAGAGACAAAATCTGAATTTAGTTGATGCTTTAATTTTTTACCAAGGGCACCGAATTTAGAGGGGCTTTAATTTTGTTTGTTTTGGAGGGAAATACAGTGGTTAATGTGGCTTAGAAAGGAGCCCGTATGTATGGGGGGAGAAATATGGAGATGGAGAGAGAGAGAGAGAGACACATTTGAATTTCAATTGGGATAATTAACTTTACGTCTTTTTTTTTTTTTTTTTTTTGGTATAGTATTTAAAAGTCAACATATATATTTTTTTTAAATTAAAAAAATTATAAAATGAAAAAAAAAACATCAAATTTTACATAACATTGTAGAGTAATTCTTTTAAACGTTAGGAGCAACTCTACTATACGTTTGGGAGCAATTCTTCAAAACGAAGGGAGGGGAGCAACTCGTTTCAAAGTCTGGTACAACTCTTCACAACGTCGGGAGTAAATCTTTCAAAATGTTGAGAATTATTACAATGTTTTGGTGTAAGTTCACAACGTTCAAAATATAGAATAGGCTAAAATACAAAATAATAATTCAAAAGTTAATATTTTTTTAATTTATTTAATGACTTTTTAATTTTTTATTTATTGATTGTTGATATTTTTTTTATTTTAAAAAAGTACTAAATTAACTGTTCAATTTTATACCAAAAAAAAATTGGTTGAAATATAATTATTTTATTCCAATTTAAGTGTATATATATATATATATATATATATTCTGCAGGGGTTTAAGCACGTACAAACAAGAGTGGCTATGATGGCCTTGGGGTGAGAAAATTTTAAATTACTCTCATTAACACGTACGTAGCATATAATATGCTAACATTCTATTTGTTCTCAACGAATTAAAATGAATTATTTGAGTTAGACCTTATATTTTAAAGATCATAAATATTAAATAGTTATATTTCCATTTCCTATACGCAAGGGCATAAATCTTATTTAAATAAGTATAGGATACCCTTTTCAAGTTTTCAGAAGAAAAAAAAAAGAAAAAGTATAGGATACCCATGTATACCGTTTCTCTCATTCTCTCCCTTCTTCAACTTTTCTACATGTACGGCCTAACTCGGAGGGGGCCTGGGTCATGTCGGAGTTGAAACATTAATGCACCTACCAGCTGGCTTTATTGACGTGTTTCAGCCGGTTCCTTTGAGTTTGTGTTAGCCTTTGCTTAGTCTTTTTTTAATTTACAAAACTGCCCTTCTGAGTAATAAACAGAGTTGAAAAAGGGTCTCTTCTTGTGAAGTTCGGTACTTAGAAAGCTGTTCATGCCGTTGCTTCCCGCCAAAAAAAAGAAAAGAAAAAACAACCAGGCCTTGCTGCCTTCTTCGGTAAGAGATGGACATCACGTTACATTTTTTTTAATTTTATTTAATGTTTCTTTGGTAGAGAACAACTCTTTTAGTGTTTTATCATATATTAATTTATGAGTCTATGACCAAGCGGTATAGTCTAATTTTTTATTTTTTATTTTTTATTTGCTAGAAGAAAAGGGGAGAAGGAGGCAACCAGCGTAGCAACCCTCCCTGAACGTGACTATAGGAGCCTCTCTCCGATGTGAAATGTCCGGTTTGAGCCAAAGCTACTGCATGTGTAGGCGAGCCCATCACCACACCCCCACAAAAGTGACCAGTGAGCCAGAAGCCTATTCACAGACCACATACATCAGACTTTACTCACGCAAGCGCTTTCAACTTACGTCCAGATTCGAACTCCTAACCTTGGGGTAAGGAATATAAGCCCCGTCCAACTGGGCTACCACCACGGTGGTAGCGGTATAGTCTAATTAGTATAACATCTTTCTTCCTAGTGGGGAGATTGAGGGTTCAGTGGAATAAGCGTTTCCGTGTTGTTCGTCAGTCAGAATGGGTGATCGTTGTTGGACTTTGTTCTGGGCTATTGTGGAGCTTTGGAATTGAATTAGAATAGGATGGAGGTGTATCATATATAAGTGTATAATTCAAGAAACTATACAAAAAATAAGAAGGGACTTGCTAGGGCACAAAACTAACACTTACTAACACACACACACTCTCTCTCCTAGTGGTACTGCGGGGTCCACAGTGGACCCCACAGTGTACCCCGTAGTACCACTAAGAGAGAGATAAGAGTGTGTTAATAAGTGTTAGTGGAAGTTGTTAGTGCTCCAAATATTATTCAAATAAAAAATAAAAAAAAATTATACGCTATGAGGTAAGCTTCTATATTAATTATAATGCTGTGTCTGTCTAGACATTTAATTACCTACATTTCAAATTTTCAATGGCATCTTTGTTGTATGGATGAATGAATATATAGCTGAAAAATATATTAAACCCTTTGAAAAGGTATTTGCTTTGATAAAAAAATTATTTATGTTTATTTCACAAAAGGGACTTACATATTGTAAATATTTTAAGTTACTTTGTTTTAAATTATTTAGCAGTCCCTTCATTCTTTATAATTTACTTATATAACATTCTTTCATATGGCAGGATTTTCGAGAGCATTTGTGCTCACCCAAAAATTACTCACCCATTGCTCAGTAGGTTGGAACTCACAGCTTTGCACATTATTTTTTATTTTCTTTTTTAATTTTTTTTATCCATAAAAAATAGTGAATCTCACATGCTCGCCACTGAGGCGCTTGAGTGAACAATAGGTGAACAAAAATGCGGTGTTAACCCAAATTTGTCATTGTGTTTTCCAAACGAGGCTCCATGTACTCTTAAAGCCAGCAACGTTTTCAGTTTTGCTGTCTTCCGGAGGCACAAACAGACTGCATATAAAAACATCTAAAGACGCAAAGAATCCCAATATGGCAATACCTAAAGAGTAATGCTAGATGCACTCCCAAAGATGTACAAACTTTTTAGCACGAAGTCCAATATTTTTAAGTAGAATTGTGCATTTGATTGTGCATTTGGGAGTGCATCTAGCATTACTCGTACCTAAAAGAAATGAAATGTGTTTATGTTTTAATATGAAATAAAGTAGAGTGATGCTATACTTCACAAATTTTTATTCTTAAAAATATTTCTCAAATGATGTGACAATTAAGCCATGTAAATAATTTTCAATTAAAATTCAACTAGTCCCACTACATTAGACATGACACCACTGCCACATTATTTAAAAATCACTTTTTTAAAATAAAAATTTAGAAAAATATAGCATTATTACTATATAATAGTAAGGCCAATTAAGAGGTTGAAAGGTAAGAGTTGGTTTTTTGGCTTGACGTAGAAGCAAAAGGGAAGAGACCCCACCGGACAGAGCAATTGTTTTCCGGTCGTTGTTTATCAACCACGCGATAATAAGCACATTATCAATAATTGAATGACAAATAAAGCCTGATTTCTGTGTTGGCTCACTGGTCGCTTCGGTGGGGGTGTGGTGACGGGCTCGCCTACACAGGCAGTAGCTTTGGCTCAAACCGGACATTCCACATCGGAGAGAGGCTCCTATGGTCACGCCCAGAGAGGGTTGCTACGCTGGTTACCCCCTTCTCCCTTTTTTTTTAGAAAAAAAAAATGACAAATAACATAATAAAAAATATGTATCTTAATCATTAATCATGTCCTTACGAGGTTCCAGAAAAATCTCATGCTGCCCCACTCAGTGAAATCGCCTATGACCTCCACACACATGTCCCTGATTCAAACCATTCCACTTCCAAGTATGTTGCTATCATCAAACAGGTCTTGTTAGTATGATAACCAGTAATGACTCAATTGCTCCAAAAAGTCCAAAGCATGTTAGCACATGTTTAAACTGAAGACTTTCCACGTTTTGATACCTACTACTGAATAGTGAGTTAGCACTTGAACTTGAATGACTTGAAAAACGTTGCAATGATGATTCTGCTCTCTTAATCACTTGCAAATTTAAGTGTACTGTGCCAGCGTGATAAAAACAGAAGAAAAAAGAGAACAAGAACTAAAAACTATTAAGAACACCAATTTAGTAAGTACTGGTACAGGTACAGAGCAATCTAAATACAAGAACTAGCGTTATTAAAGGAAAAGTACTCCGCGCGAAATCCATAAATCAAACAAAGCCTAACACTATATTTGGGAGAGAAAAGAAAATAAGAGTCATAAGTGAGGAGAAAAAAGGGAAGAAAAAAAAAATCATAAATGATGATTTTTTTCATCTTGTTTGGGAGGTTAGCAGAGACGAGAAAGTTACTTTCTTTCCTCTTATTTGAAAGTTGAGAAGAAAAGAAAAAGAAAAATATACAGAGTTACAATTCTACCTACCAAGAACTTCAAGTAATGAAGCCTCTAATAACATGTTTTCTTTCTTTTAAAACCAAATCAATGAGAGGGGAGAGAGAATCTTCAAATGAGAAGAGGGATGAATAGTTTTTTTCACATAAGTTGATATGCATTGTGTACTTGTTGCCCTAGAACATAGATGTAATAAAAAAAAAATTACAAAGCTAAACTAATGGATATTATGGATATTAAGAAATATTCATTAATTCCCACTTTCTTTTCTCATTTTTTTTTTTCGATTTGGAGAGAAAAATAAAAAGAAAATGGGAGTAGTTTTCTCTCTTTTTCTCTTCTTTTCTCTCCTTACTAAAACTCCCAAAACAAGAATGAGAGAGAAATGGAGATACTTTCTCTCCCCTCTTCTTTTCTCTCATTTTTAAAACTCCTAAGGGAAATTCCTGTGGACTATTATTTGGTATGGCTATGTCCAAAAACGAAGTATAATGTTTTCCAGTAAAAGCAATTCTTCACTTGCAATTTTCCGCTATCAACCAGTATAGCAACCGTACCGAGGGCTAGAAATATTGAAGGAAAAGTGAGGGCTATTACTGCTTACTTTAGTCCAAAAACAAGACAAAATGTTTTCAAGGAAAAGCAATTCTTTACTTGCAATTTTTCAGCTCTCAATCTGTATTGCAATCGTAATTTACCAGATTAATATGACATTTACATGGAAGAAGGAATAATAATAATAATAATAATAATAATAATAAGGCAGATCATTTATTTGAAACAAAGCAAGCACTATTATAATACATTTTCATCACCCTCATCAAATGTTTTAAATTTAATGAATATTCACAAATTAAGAGAATTTAACTTCTTGACAAACTAATGTTTAGAACAGAAGAAAACAAACGAAGTAACTTACCAAACACCTTTTTTTACTCTTTCAACTCAGGAGATCAGAGAAGATCATGGGTCAGAATTTCTTTTAGGAATGCGCAAGGGTTGGTTCAGTATCATCCCATGGCATACTTTTGTGTCCAGCTGCGAGCAGTGGCCTCGTATTTGGCCCTGTCAGTCTTGTACATATGCGCAATTTCCGGTACAAGTGGATCATCTGGGTTCGGGTCTGTCAATAGGGAACAGATAGAGAGCAGTACCTGACACATGGAGTGCATTTAGTTACTACAACTAATTTACCCCACTTTTCAGCTAAATTACATAAACATATATATATATATATATCTCCCCGGTGGTAGGTCAGAAGATCAAGAGTATAAAAAGGGGAACCGATTTCAAAAAACTCCAAGAACTCCCAACCGTAGGATGCAACTTTGAACCTTCTTTTAAACAGGGAATATAACCCGTACTCTTTGAGCCTTCTTTTGCTTCATTAAGCTATAGGTTGAGGGCCATGGATCCAGAAAATATGTTTTCCAAGTATAAAAGAAACTCGATAAGGAAGGTGACGTGGACTACTAGTCAGAAGTTAGAGATCTCTTCCGTATCCAACCTCTTCTCGTGGTATGAAAAGAACTGAGGAACACACCACCTTTCAAATGTCACTGAAGAGGTCTAATTGCGGTTGGCATAACATGCTACTGGACAGTGGAAGTACTTAGAACATGGAGATAAGTTTCTTGATGTATTATCTCAAGAGAGTTACTATGTCCTGTCAATTTATTGATGCCACCACCCATTCACAGAGCTGGACCATTGATTTTGGACTTTTGGACTCCACTGCCCCAGAAATGGGAAATGAAAGTACATTGTGCAAGAAGTTCCACTCAATTATCGCTTGATGTATTTATCAAGCGACCGACTATGTGCTAGGGTTTGATGGGTATGCCCTCAAACCAGTTAGCTTACAATTACTATTTATAGACATTTGAGTAGTTTATTTATGGATATCATTCACATTTAATTATGTATGTTTTCATGAGAGGAATAGTTAGCAGATTTGAATCCTTAAACAGTTCATGGAATTCATATATTCAAAAGAGATTTGTGTATGAGGAGATATGAGCATTCTAGATGAATATTTAGAACTGTCATCGTCAATGATAAGATTGGATTATTTATCAGGTTTAGACTGTATCACATTAACTTCTATATGATAGAATGAAGAATCTCATTCATTGGAATGTTTGATTCAAGTTTAACGTGGTAGTGTATTTTATACCATGACGGACTTGAGTATGTTCTATTAACACAATACTGTCCATTAGTTAATAGACACTCAAACTTGTGTGAGACACTTGTCCTTAATCCTGAGATGGTAGTGGACGCAAGCTATAAGCTTAAGGTTGCTTTGAGTTGCTAATCCGTGAGGTCTTCTAGATCAACACCTGGATTTCTTGGGAAACCAAGTTTATAATATTGGGAACACTTATTGTCAAGATGGAATCTACCCTCTTGTGTGAAGTGATTCGCTGTAAAGAGTAAAGTTTTCCAATGAAAATGTCACTTGGTTGATTACTGAGAACTGCAATCTTGTCCTCAAGTATGTTGATGACATGTTCAAAGATCTATGAGTAAGTGAATGAGACTCAAGAATTACAAGAGAGAATTATAATCGGGGTGACTGTATATATATATGTTATATATCCCGAATATAATTACGGATACTGTTGGTAGAGGGGCATTAATGTTGGTACAAGTCTAGGTACTGCTAATATATGTGTGGTTTGCTTCTTATGCACTGGAGTGCAATCATTATTATGTAACGGAATTAATGATGATTGATTAATATTTGATTCCTTGAGAGAGTTTAACTGGAAGGAGTTAATGATTAATCCAAGCCAGTAATTAAGATCCTAAAGGTCCCACTCCTAGCTCATTGTGATTGAATGCTAAAAGGAACAAAACGGAAAAAAGGGTACCAGAAACATGTTTGTGGGACAAACCGGTTTAGAAATTCTATAAATAGAGGGCCTACAGACATAATGAAAAGTGACGCAATTTCTAAGCCCTAGACGTTCCAAATCAATCTTTAAGCACTAGAGACATTCCCATATAGTTCCTTAGGGGTTTTCCACAAAACCCTAGTGTTCGGTAACATCCGGAAGCCATAGGAGTGAAGATTTCTGGAGTTCGGAGAGCAGGACCTTCATCAACAACACAATCAGAGAGAAGAGTTCTCGACATGATCCAACCGATCCGTTTTTGGTATGGATATATATATACGTACATAAGTAGTAGTAATATATATATATATATATGTATTGTATTGTATACAACTAAACGAGAAGTTGATCTTAACAGTTTTGAACTGCATCTATTTATATTCCGCTGCGCACTAGATCCAGTTTTCCAACAACTGGTATCTGAGCCACCTCGTTTAAGTTGTATATAATATGTATTATGGAACTATGACGATCTAGGGTTTTGAAATTTTAAATCTTATATAAGAAGATTCATTAACGACCTAAAAACTAACTGGTGCTTTTTCAAAAATATCGATTTTCATTATGTTTTTAGATCTGATCAGTTTCTGGACTGATTAGTCAATGTAGAAAGAAAAGAAAAAAAAAAATCGTGCGATTAAACTTGTAATCCCGAATCTATTCAGATCAAATCTGAACAGGCACCAAAAACCGATTTGTAGGACAAACCGGTTACTGGGTAAGCTTCCAGAAACTGGTTTATTTGTCAGACAAACCGGTTACTGGGGCGGTGCCAGAAACCGGTTTGTGTAGAACTAACAGATTTTCCACTAACTTTGTAGCCCTTGGGAGCATCATTCCTGAATCAACAATGCTGTGATGGTGGTGATAGATCAGGGGGAGGGTTTAGTGGCATTGATAGCAAGAGTGGTGCAAGCCGTATTAGTAGCTGCGACGAGATGGATTTGGAGTGGTGCACAATGCACACACATGCATATCTAAGGATTTCCAATTTTCTTTCGTAATACTTGGGAAGTAAATAAGGTGGTGTTCTTAGCTCTACAACAATTAAGATCAGTGTTCTAAAAATCGGCCTAAGCGATGCTTAGGTGCTAGGCGGTGTCCAACCGCTGCGACTTTTCCCTACTCGGTAAAATCGGTCAGTGGATTAATCGTGATCTAGGAGGTGCTAGGCGGCGTGGGGTAAGCCCGTAATTTTGGTCATATAAGAAGCAATATATATATATATAGACCACACACGGTCAAAATGCTTCATTGACGTGCGAGACCGAGAGGAGAGAAAAGACGACTGCCTTGCGAGACCGTGAGAAGAAGAAGAAGAAGAAGAAGAAGAAGAAGAGGTATGTACCAAACTACTAGTGCATATATCTTCTCTCTCTGCTCCACTGAAATTAGGGTTTCCAATTTCTCAAATTATCAAATTAGGGTTTTTGAAATTGGGGGTTTCCTATTATCCTCTCTCTGTTCCACAACTCCTGTGTGTGTGTGTGTGTTAGAGTGTGTGCGAGTGTGTCCTACAGTGTGTGTGTGTGTCGCGATTCGGGAGTGTGTGGTCGTGTGTGCGACTCTGTGTGCGTGTGTGTGTGTTGATGTGTGTGACTGTGACTGTGTCAGTTTTCTTCCTTCTTCGTCTTCGTCTTCTTATTTCTTTTTTCTATTTTACCCCTTTTCTCCTTCGTATCTCAATCCTCTGTTTTTTCCCTTGGCTGTCTTAGGTAACAGGTATATGCATATATATATATATAATATATTAATAAAAATCAGTCATGTTGGAAAAAAGCCTAGCAAAAGCAAACAAAAACATATTAAAGGCTCTTTAAGGTTTAAGTTAATTACAAATAGATCCTTTATAGTTTTATAACTATTAAAATTTTCTAATAATCTATATTTATTTCCAAATAACACCACATAAATGTTATAAATCTTTATAATTTAAACCCAAAATCAGTAATTATTTTAAATAACACCACATAATTGGTATATATATCTACTATGTTATTAATTTTATTCATTAAAAAAAATCCGCCTAGGCCCTCGCCGCCCGACTAGCGCCTAGCGAGTTTTAGAACATTGGTTAAGATAATGCTAAGAGTGTGGCTTTTTGTCCAGGGAAGCATAAACATTTTATTTAATTCACCTCTCTCTTAGGCACCACTTCCCCCAAGGTTAATTACTGGACAGGAGTGAGTCAACGAAGGAAAAACTTCTAGAAACAGAATTCTTCAATCATTCCCCAATCTCATGTGCAGGGCTCAATAGGTAATTCAGTGAGGAAACAATGGGTGAAACAATTAATTTGAAGGGAAATTCAGTGGAAATAGAAGACCATGGGCAACTTGAACCTAAATAATAGCTAGATCAAGTAGTTAATGGGTTTTACTGTAAAATCATGTTATTTATTGCATAAAATGGTGAACATGGAATAAAAAGTTTGAGTAGTGCATGGCTAGAAATTCTATCCAACAATGATTCACCTGATATAAAGTTTCACATCACCTTGGTATATTCAAGGTTTGTGTTACATTCACATGTAAGCCAGGAAAATTAGTTCATTTAGCACATAAGAATAAATAACTAAAGGAATATCAACCTTGATTGACAATGTGGGAGGAAATGAGATAGAAGGATCAAACCTTAGATATGGTTAATGCAGGGCTCCATTGTTCTTTCAATATATCAAGACAAATACTTCCATTGCTGTTAATGTTCGGGTGGAAGACCTTTGTCCTAAACGCAACCTGAATTGTTACAAGTTCAGATTTCACCGATCTCTAAAGCATTGAACATATATCACCATAGAAAATCAAGAAAGCTTCATAACTCCATGGAACATGAATTATTCATCTCTTGGAACACTTCCATAAAACATCAACCGTTGGAACCTTTATACTTTACCACAAACAACAGCTACAACTTATAATTACCAACTATAAACCAATCGAAATGTATCCAATACCTCATAAAAGAACTTCAAAAGTGAAATCACGAAAAAGAAAAAAAGAGATAGCATTGATAGTTATAACCAAGTCTACTCCTGCTGAATAAAGAAGAGCTTCACAATCACAACCGAAGATGCACAAAAAAAGGTATCTTATTAAGCCAACTACTAGACCAATAAAAAAAATTGATGCTTGGCAATATTTTAATTGCAAAACAGTGTAGAAATAAGAATGTCTCTGTTAACATAAGGGGAATAACATGAGTTTGAAGAAATACATGTGCATGAGATAAAGAATACACATAGCACACCTTCGCTCTGAAGCCTGACCATACATAAGCTACCAAAAACAAACTTCCAAGTTATCATATGATGCATGCTACCACATATTGGGGTGTCATATGGTAAAGAATAATACAAATACATGTGACACACACGACTCTATGACTAAACCATTGGTCAAAATTCCAGCCTTCCCATTCTTTTCGCCCAAAAGGACCAAAACCAAATGGCCTAAAGGTGAGGAAGAGGACGGGGATTTGACCTTTTGTGACCTTTTGTGGCCCTTAAGTCTATCAGTTCGTGTACATATGTATACAATCTTCTCACATGTTTATAACCTCAATTGGTAATTTCAATTTTTTTTTTCTTCCCTATGTGCCATTCTTTGTTTCTCCAGGGACTTGAAGACAATTGCTAGTGGCATACAAAATTTTTCCTTCCTAAGTGACTTTTGGTGTTTCGTGATAAGAGACGAATACAATTTCTTTTCTTTCTTTCTTTTTTCAATTGTCATAAAAAAAAAATTCTTCCAATTATAGTCCCTTAGGACGCGCGGCTACAAGGCAAACTTCAAAAGTTAGTAAACAGCCCACAACCACGCACACGCTTAAACTTCGAATCCCCTCTTTAAGCATGTGGGTTGTTGGGTATTTGTAATTGTGTACACTGTACATGTGGAGTTTGTCTTGTAGCCACGCGTCCAAAATGGATGTGATTGGAAGAACTCTTTGTCCACCAAATAAAATTGTTAAAAAAATGAAAGAAGCTCCCTTTCAGTTTCTCGTCCAACAAGCCAATAGTTGCTGATCAAGAGAAATGACCAAGAAAGCCACCATAGTGGTAAAGAGATGAAAATCCCTGTAGCTGACATCCCTTTTTTTTTATTTATTAATCTTTGCTATAAAATTTTAAGGGCTCAGTCACCACGTGGTATTCTATTCACCATAACAAGTTCTTTCTTTTTTACTTTTTAATCAGCATTATTAAATCTCTAACAATTGTCTTTTCATTTATTTATTTTTACTTTTTAACTTTTCTTGATTAACTTTACTATTCAATTGTATATACATATTTCTTTGACTTCTTAATTACCTTTGATATATATGCATGGACTTGAATAGTTATCCACGTATGAGTTTAGGGGTTATCGTAGGTTCATGTATGTGAGTTTGTCCAAGTCACTGATTTGCTAATTGTGTTAGGTACATTTATATGGTTAGGTATATTGATTAAAGTCTATAAATACTTGTATATTCAAGTCATTTTACGAGTAAAAAAGTTTGGGTGACTCAAGAAGTACATGGAAGACAACTAGGAAGCACGGACTCTTCGGAAAGGCACCCGCACCCACACTGGGTGTGTACTAATTAAAGGCAGCAGCACCCGCACCGCCGCACCCGTGCTTCCTAGAAGACAAGTGAATGACAAAGACCAGTATTGATCATTTTTTCACAAAATTAAATGCTTTCTTTTTTCTTTTTTTCACTTAAAATTTTTTGTTTTGCATATCCTACTTTTTTATATTTTTTTTATCCAAGGCTACTATTTTTTCCCAGATGACAAATTTCCCGTGTATTCCTCGGGTTTAGGACTAATATCTTTCTACATGCAGAAAACTGCTTTTGGTGAAACCACCTCTCACAAAGATTCACATGGCCTGTTGTTGAGATTAAACTTTGAGTGAGAAGTAGCTTATTAGATAGAACACATTACCAAACCATGGTCTTACATACCTGGGTTAAATGTACATATCCATATCCCAAAACCCCTACGGTTAATCTTCTAATTCATTTGCACTCACAAGCTTCCAGAGATATAACCAATCTACTATACAAGTGGCATACCTGATGGTAAAAAAGAGTAGTAAAACAACCACTCTGTTTTAAATTGCTACTATGCCCTACGTTTAATCAAGATATCGACTGGCTAATAATTTGGTCCTTGATTTGTAGTAAGTAGAATACAGGAAGGGCTCGAGTTGCCCACAAAAGGAATTGAACAAAATTTTGATCGGACGAGAGACCCCAGAATCTGATTAATATGAAAGAACGATCAAATGGTCCAAAAACATGGCAGTTGGTCCAGAAATGTTATAACTAGAATGCAATATCATTGAGCAAAACAAAATTGACTACATTTTATAGGCAAGAAAATGAAGCTGCAACAATGGGCTAGCACTGGGTAGAGCTCAAGACTCAAGAGAGGATATGAGTAATTGACTTGCTTTCGTTTGTTTGGTTCCAATTCATGCCCACTCCTCATGAAACCCTCCCAGGGAGGAGTTTTCCCTACACTGGCTAATAACCAATATAGTGAAGGAAGGTAATACGGGTATGTTTCCTACTACTTTGTTACAGCCTAGATCCAGTAGTATATAAATTACAAACCAAACATATAAACCAGCTAATCTATCCATAAACATTACGGTGACATCCAATATAAGTTAAATTTCAAAGATAGAATTAGTTACACAATGTCTAAGAATAAGACCATAATAAGCGATAAACCACTAAAATAAATGTAAGTACCTTAGGAGGTTTAAAGGGATAATCAGGAGGAAAATGAATTGAAACTAGAAAAACGCCTCCAGAATATGGGCTGTCAGTAGGTCCCATAATTGTTGCTTGCCAATGAAACATGTCTTCGGCTACAGGACCTGTGAAAATGGGATAAGCACACATAAACACACGTTTCGTCCAAGGAAACAGCAGTATCACTATATGCGAAGTAACTGTGTGCACGCATCGGAAAAAAAGAAGAATGAAAGTAAAAATACGAAACTACCTGCAGTTACACATTATAATATTCCATCAATGATTTAACAAATGATGAAGTGGAAACAACCGAACCCTAGATGACACTAGAAACACTTGATGAACAATGCAAAATAAGAAAGAGCTCTTAATTGATCAAAACAAGATAATCACACCAATTATTCTTGTTTTGTCCTTTGTCGGCTTACTCATACACCATACAGAATTGGGGTTTGAATTACAAGCGTTAAAGAGCTGAAACTACCAATACCCAAAATGGGTGTCCAACCTACTTATGAAGAAAATGATCCCCCACTCGCAGTCATGTGGTCTTTCATGAAGAGGTGGGAAAAACTTGCCCTTTTCTGTCTGTCCTGATATTTGAGAAAAGGTTCATGGATCTAGGTTTCTGAGATTCAAATATACTGAAAAGCTAGGATTTGGCTAAGAGGTGCTCGTGCTTCCCTCCTGATGGGTGCTGAAATATTACACATTTAAGCACCCAAATTACATTTGTTACTCTGTATGTCTTATTTTGTCTTGTTTATTTTGCTTTTCATAAATATTTACACATGTGTACGTTGTGGAGCAACTAGAGTGATTTTTGCAGCAATTAGATGAAATTGTGCAGCCATTGGACAGAGCAGAATTTCCAAGGACCTGTTTGGCTTTCAAGATTGCTATCCCATATTCTCTACACTCATGGAGGGATGTTTGGACACAAGCATTCCCAGCAGTCTATACAAGCTGCAGATTTTCAAAGAGATATAGAAAGAAGTCCAAAAAGCAAAAAATGCATTTTTGCTCTTACCCACTTGCAAGAGTGAGAAAGAAGAAGTCTTCTCAACCAAAAAGGAGGGAGAAAAGATGGAATAGCTGCTGCAGATTTTGAAGAGAAAGAAAGAGGAAGCTTCCTCACCATACCTCTTAGATTTAGGAAGTAGTTTTCACCTAGTTCACACACAGTACACACATACTCTCTCTCTAGTTTTTCCAAGTTAGGAGCTCTCCAGGAAAACCAAAAAGACTTGAAGCTTCACCAAGTAAAGGGTTTCTCCTCCAACCAAGAGTCCTCCATGGCTATGGAGGGCTAAACCTTCGTCCAAGGGTATTTAAGGCGCAAGGCGCACTGAGGCACAAAGGTCTCCTGGAGCCTAAGCACGAGGCGCACTCTGAGGTGCACGCCTGAGCGAAGCGAGGCGCAAAAATACATTTTTTTTTTTTATATGATATAGCAACATGACTGCCTTTTTTTTTTTTATCATGTACAATTATTTTCTATATGATTTTTTTTTTAATTTTCTAATATTTTATGCCTAATGCTTCAAAGAGTAAGACATTAAGACATTTTTTTTCTAGTATTTTTTTAAAATAATTCTAGTATTTTCTGCCAAGTATATATATCATGTACTATATTATCTCACTACATTAGTATATATTATATTGTCTTCTACTGTAATCTTATGATTTAGGACTTATCTACTATATTATATAGGTCATATATTATATTATATAATAAATTCATACAATATAACAAAGAAAGAAAAAGGACAAAAGAGAAGAAAAAAAGGGGTTTTAAACCCCACTGACAGTTTGACCCAGAAGAAAAAACACACACACACACCGACAGTGAAAAAAAAAAGAAGAAGAAGACGGTGGGGAAAGAAGACGACGGTGGGGAAGAAGAAGAAGAAAGAAGAGAAGAATTAGACGAAGGAGGAAGAAGAAAAAAAAAAAGACGTCTCAAATCTCAAACCTGGGCTGAAGGAGGATGAAGAAGAAAGAAGGAAGAAGAAGAAGAAGAAAGAGGGGGAAAAAAAACATACATGGGTTGCGACATCTCGTTTGTTCTTGCTCTCGTTTCTTCATCTTCTTCTTCTTCTTTTTTCCGGCTAAACTGTTGGGCGATCGCCTCGAGCGCCCCCCAAAAAATGCCCTAAAAGGCGCGCCTCGCATGCGCCTGATTAAAGGGGATGCGCCTAGCCTTAGGCGAGGCCCTAGTCTCACACCCGCCTGCGCCTCGCACCTAGGCGCGCCAACAGAGCCTTCATCTAGGGTGTGTCTTGTATGTGAAAGGGAGCAGTCTTTTTTTTGAGATGTTGAAGACACCCTAGCCTAAATGTGACTTTGATTGTAAACTCTACTCTTGCATATATAAATAGGTTTTCTTGTCTTAGAACTCTCATTTTATACGCTTGAAATCTTATCCATGTCTGATATTTGTAATATCTTGCATGAGGATTACATACATGTGCTTAATGGATGTGGTTGTGTTATAATGCATGGTTCATGCATGGAGAAGATGATTTGTACTACCATTTAGTTTACTTAATGTAGGGTTGACAAGTTATACTAATCAAAGATGAGCCATTGTGTAGTAATGCATCACTTATCTTCATGTTAAAATGGTTAAGCTTGTAGCTTGGTTGTTTTGTCAAACTATCTAGAACACTTCTTTGAAATGTATACCATTCTCATTTGCATGCTTGGCTAGTGAGAGTAGATTCAACACTCTAGGTCTCAAATTCATCCATATTCACATAATTTCAAAACCTCTCCATTCTCACTTCAAGTATCACTAGTTTCGTCCACATTATTGTTTTCAAGTTTAAATTAGGATCACCACAATCTAACCACCAACTATTTCTCAATCAATTTCCAAGATATAATCTAGAGTTCTTACATTTTCACTCCGAATCCATGTGGACTCGACACCCTACTCATCTCTATCTATATAATTTTAATGGGGTTAAAGACAACTTGATTGACTACATGATCACCTCCAAAGCACGAAGAAGAGACGGCCAATTCTAAAACCCACCACCAAGCATTTGGAAAATCTAATTTAAGTTAAAAATTCTAGAGAACCAATATAAACATTAACCTAAACATCAAAAAGTGACAATGGAAAACTGTAATCATGGAAAATAACTTCTGAAATACATATATTTATTATTCTAACTTCCAAAACAATAATAGAAATTAGAGAAACTTTTCATTCAGAGAACTGGAGGGGGAAAAAAAAAACTCCATTCCAATTGCGTGGTTTGTGGTTTTCTAATAAGTTCGACCTTAAGGATATGCAATTTGTAATGTGCTAACCAACAATAGAAGATAGCAGTTGTCATCAAACAAAATACTCGCAAATCGGAAGCATAAATCCACACGACACAAATACAAATTCATATATACTACCACATATAGATTCATATTTTGACAAATACATTGACATATATGAACATACCAGCACTGCATGATGTAGGTGGATCCTTCTGTAAATCCTTGAGCTCCTTCAGGATACGCTTCGATGCCATTAATTACAATATCAAATAAACTTCAAATTAAACCAAAGACGAAGTAGTCTCTAACCTGAATCAATAGCAGAATTCATGAGTCAAACAAGTAAAATACATCTCCGGAACCAAAACGATACACATATACACATCCAAAACAAAACAATCAATCCAACAACTCGAACAAAGAACAACTCGATAATCAAGCACAAAATTCAAGATCTGATTTCTTCACACAACAAAAACCCTAATATTCCTTCCAAACCACATTTTGTCGTATTTTACACAATAAATACATATTTATATCTCTCTCTATATATAGGTAAATAGAGAGAGAGAGAGAGAGAGAGAGAGAGAGAGAGAGAAAGCGAGAACCTGATGGGGAGACCTGGTGGAGCCGAGGAGAAAAAGAGAGCTGAGAGGAATAGTAGTGTTCCAGAACCAATGACGTGATACCCTCAATGATATATATATATATATATATATATTTGCCAATCGTTGTTAGGACAGGGGGAGCTAGTGGTTCTAGAATCTTCGTTGAAAAGTCATTCTAATTGGCGTACGATCGACGGCACACCCTTTATACGTTGCCCGTCGGCCGTAGACTCCGAGTCGGTTCTTCTTTCTACCTTTAAGTAGGGATGGCAATTCCCCGATTTAAGTCGGCCCCGCTCCACTCCGTCCCTAATGAGCAGGGTTTGGGAAAGAGTCAATAGGGTTAGGGGCGGGTTTGGGATAGAATTTTAAAACCCGGTCCGGGTTCGGGGCGGGGTATTAAAACCCCGTTAACCCCGCTTATATATATATAGATATAGAGAAAATGAGGCTTTGTATTTTGCTCCAGAACATTCTCATCCTCCCCAACTCACGCTCATCAGTCCATGTCTTCGATCTGCCACAAAAATATGAGCTTTTCCTTTGATCTGCCACAATCCCTTCACTGGCCGTTGCCTTATCAGTCGTTGATCAGGTATGGAGTGCACATATATGGATGATATATACATGATAGTATGCATGTATGTTAAACAATGGATGAAATGCATTTTACTTTTTTTGTATGCTCATTGTAATTGGAGATTCATCAGATTTCTTTTATTTTTTTATTTTGGGGTCGGGGCGGGGCGGGGACGGGTTTTAGATGTCGGGGCGGGGGTGGGGGCGGGGGCGGGATGCATATCCCCTCGGGGCGGGGTCGGGGGAAGGGTTTATACAATCGGGGCGGGGTCGGGGGATGGGGACCCCGTCCCATACCCGCCCCGTTGCCATCCCTACTTTTAAGGTTCAAACTTTACACTAATCCTAGGGGTACCGAAATAGTGCACGGAATGATCGATGTCCTCTATTTTGGTAGATTTTATGCGCACAGGGCATAGAGTCCACCGAAATAGAGGGCACTGATCATTCGGTGCACCAGTTCCGTACCCAAGTGTTTCCGTAAAATTTAGGGAGGCTTTAAGCTCCCTCAGATTGGGTTTTCTTGATTTATAAGACAATTCATTAACACAAATTTTTATAAGGACAAAAGTTTAGACCCATTTTTCACTTCAATCCACATCATTCAAAACACACCCCTCAAGTACACTTCATATTTTTCAATTGTACTAACAATCCCTCTCTTTATCCTCCTCACCAATGTCTCTCTTCTCTCTCTCTAACTTTCTCTTTCATACTCACTGTCAAAGCACCACCATCGGAGCCAGAATTATCGCTGTCACCAAAGCTGTTATCGTCATTGTTGCCGGAGCTACTGCTCCCATCGGAGTCACTGCTCCACCACCACGAGCGAACACCACCATCGCGAGCCATCACCAACCACCACCACTGCCATTGACACCTGCTAGCACCACCACAACCGCTATGGATGTCGTCGGAACCACCACAGTTACCATCATCATCGATGTGACCACTACGTCCATAGCCATCATTGTCGTCATCGAACAAGATCTAGATTACCGGTCAAGATTTAGATCTAGATTTATATGTCATCACCATCGCCAGAACTTGCAAGCTCCGACAACCACCACGCAAGACGACGACCACCATGATCCTTGCACATCCCATTGACATAATGAGGTTATTGCAAAATTTTCATGTAACATAAGTTAAGTTAAATTTCACATATGATAAATTAATTAAGTTATATTTGACTTACGGTGTAAAATTTTACTTAACTTTAGTTTCTCATAAGTGAAATTTCACTTAACTTTCTCAGTGAAATTTCACTTAATTCATTTAGTGGGGGGAAGTGTTCAGGTTCAAAAGAGGTTGTGTAAATTTTCTTAGTGAAAAAAAATTGTATTGAATGTGATTTCAGTTCAGAATTATCTTGACTTAGGATGACTTGAATCTTAAGTCAATTTTGACTTAGGATATCTCCAATTTCACAACCAAAAAATGACAAATCGGCCACATCCGCCGTCCACCTACTGACCGCCGCCATCCATGTCTGTCGACCGTGCTGAAAGGTTTCCACTTTTTCTTCTTCTTCTTCTTCCTAGATCTATAACACCTCATCTATATAAAGCCTTAGATCTATAACATTAAAGCCTTCTTCTTCCCCTCCTCATCCTCCTCCTCCTCCTCCTTCTTCTTAGATCTATAGCAGAGAGACAGAGAGAGAGAGAGAGGGTTTTAGTGAGAGTGAGAAAGAGTTTTAAAGTAGGGGAGGAAGGAAGGAATGAGGATGTGTTGGAAATTGAAGGATGAAACTATGATTTTTTTGGTTGAGGCGTGCAATGTATTGCACTGTCCTTAAGAACAATTTCGCCTCTCCAAGTCAGTGACTCGATGCACAAGGTCACAGCGCTATGTTCTCCAGGATTCAGCAACCAACTCTTCTAAACATGCAATTGAATTGGAAGAGTAAGTTGAGTACTCCGAAATTGCTCCAGAAAAATAAGTGAAGAGACAATACCACCCCTATGCGCGAAGGTACAATTCGAAATGCATTTGTGTCCGCAGGACGTGCACGCGCAAGTCTCGAAATTCAAGCCAAATCGGTGGGCCAAATTTGGGATTTGCACCCCCCCCCCCCTGCGCGCACGTGAGAGAGCCTCTCTAGTATACAATCTCACAATACTTAGGAGGAGAGTTCATATATAAGGAGTAAAAATTCCTTATGCCCAAGCAATGTGGGATAGTAGTCACATCACACAAATTGCTTTAGTTTTGTTTGGGTTTTTGAAATAAAGTCCATGGCCCAATAAGAATGTTTTAAAGAGTTAAAAGTCTAAATCAAAATACACTCTTATAACCCAAACACTTATGTATTAAATCCAACAATCCGCCCTATTTCAAAAATTCAAACAACGAATAAAAGGAATGGAGCAAGAAGAAAAATTAATGCATCAGAACTGGTGCCTTTAGGGCTATGAACCAATCCCTAGGAATATAAGAAGTGATATTACAGGAATTCGGTGAAATAACATTTCTATGAACCATAATCCCTTATTGTAAATCAATAGTCTTGCACCCACATTGATTCCTCATAATCTGAGCAACTCTAATTGGTGTGGCGCCTCTAGGCCCTGCGTCTGTCCTGTTTTTTCATAAGTACTCTAGAAAACTTGCCTAAGTTTTCATAAAAAGCGGTCCACTTTCACACTTATATAGGTGAATCCATCAAGTATGTATTGTAATTAAACATACCATCCAAATAATATGGACGATGAAATTCATTAAGAGTTTAACTCAACCTTTACATATTGCAATTGCACTATACACTATAGGAATGGACAAAAGATAATCAAATTATAGTGCATCTCAAATCAACCAATGACTTTTTATTACCCATATGAACATATTTCTTGGGTTCTCCAATTACATAGGTTGGGTTACCATCATTGTTGATTTTTGTTATAGGCATAAGCCCCATTCCCCTCGATGTTTCATGCACTAGTTTTCTCCCTAGTGGTGTTTTGTTAAAGGGTCAGCCAAATTAATTCCTAACCTTACAAAATTAAGAGGATATTATGCAACACCCTATACTTTTATTTTCTTTAATAAATGAGTATTTTGTTTTATTTCTATTAATAAATATTTACTTGGGGTCAAACCATAATTTTCATAAATATAGAAAATACTTTCAATGGATTTGAAACTGTATCTATACTTTTTTAAACAACTGGGAATTTAATTCCTACGTAAACATAAGTTTCTGTAATTTTATTTCAACCGGATAATACTAATTTTTATTTTAATCTGAGACTAAATCGCGTTTTGGGTGTGAGAGCACGTGAGCTCAACCGCACCGTGTAAACTCTATGATTTACTTGGAGCCCAAATCTATCAGTGTATATATATACTCTCACAGTCTCACAATTCTCTCTATGAACTCACTGCTTCTCTCAAATTTCTCTCAACTCTCTCTTGATCTCTCTCAAAATTATCACACACAGAGAGATTGTATACATATATATATATATATACATACATAGTTATACATATATATCAAGACAAGAAAGAGAACGAGGAAGAAATCTAAGCGATGGATTATTTCGACAGAATTCTCGACCTCTAAATTCTGTCAAATTAGCCTCAGTGAGTATTATAAACTCACTCTCAACATATATAAATATGTGTATTGCAGTATATATATATATATATATATATGTATATATGTATATACATGACATACACCATTGAAGCTTGAGAATTGGAGTTTTATAAATCTCAACCAAAATCAATTCTGTGAATTGGGAATGAAAGATCTTAGTCCCATTAAACTATGGTTCGAATACTACGGTTTAATTCATCCGTATCGCGAAGTATCGTTGATTTAAAGTTTTGTCACCTCTCAGTTTTACCTGAAATCCGATAGCTACGATTGAAATGAGTTAAAACCAATCACGCATTCATAATCCTTGCAAAAAAATGAAGAAATCTATATATTACATGTCTTGGTTGAAGCAGAATTCAGAAATGGGTCAAAAATAGGCTTTAAATTCGTAACAGAGGAGAAACTGTTGATACCAATCGATTGGCATGTTTCAGCACTAATGACTTTTTCTAAAACTGTCATAACTTCCTATAGAAAACTCAAAAACGCGCACCATTCAAAGTGTTGGAAACTAGACTCAAAGACCTTTCATTTGATATGTAATTCATCCACAAAAATTATAACTCATTTTAAGGGCATTGCTTCAAAGTGAACCTGCTTGTGTGCTAGTAGCTGTAAAAGCGTATTAAAGTAGTTTTTGATGAATTTACCTATTGTTTCATATATGACTTGATAATTTAGATCGTGGGTGCTAATTCAATGATTCTAAGTACATTGTACCTTGTTAATAAAGAAAAATAAAAAGACTTGATTTTCTTGTACGTTTGTTTGGTGTTACGATTTCATGGACATTGACATGATTGATAGGGTCGAGGTGGAGTCGACATGCATAGTATGTGAGAAAAGTGTGAAAAGAGTAAAAGGGATTGTGTATTAGTACGGGCTGCCTCCATGGATACTCCCTAATACCCGAGTTCCGGATACTGATCGAGGTTATCTCTGGTATGCCGTGGTGGTATTATAGTGACACTCCCTAGTACCCGAGTTTCGGATACTGATCGAGGTAATCTCTGGTATGTCATGGTGGTACTATAGTGTGATGCCATGGTTTGAGGCAATGGATATCATGAAGATGTGATTTTAGGGTACCTTTTAACATGACGGTGGCAAATTGGACACTCCCTGGCACCCGTGGTAGTGCTATAGTGTGTGACGCCTCCATGGGCACTCCTTGGTACCCGAGTTCCAGATACTGATCGAGGTAATCTCTGGTATGCCGTGGTGGTACTATAGTATGATGCCGTGGATCAAGGCTGATTGGACATTCCCTGGTACCCGTTGTACTATAGTGTGGCTGCTCGAGTATTTTCAAGGTACTAGAACGATGGAGTTTTGGACGAGGTGACCTTGTGTGTGGTCAAGAGAAAAGAGTCAGTAAGATGAGATATAACATTATTCATGCACAGTCTCATATTTATTGCTTACTGCCTCCCCACGTGACTTATGTTGAAGTTGGAACCTTGAATTATTTCTTTTATAGTTTAAATTGTACCATTATTGATATGCTTATATATACATTGCGAGTACATGTTTATTTTATTCACCAGCTTGCATAAGCTGACGACGTTGATGCGTCCTGGACTCTATGTCCAGATTATCCAGGTCAGGAGCATCCAGAGTATTTTGACTATGCTACTTAGAGTCAAGAGACTTTCCAGGAGGGCTAATTATATTCCTTATGTCTTTTATTTTGGAGATGTAATAAACATTTTATTAGATATTTGTATAAGAGCGGTTTGTGCCATAAGACTTGAACTGATGTAATAGTTTAGTAAGTTTTAAATTTGGAGCTTATGTTTATTTAGTATCCTTCTTTTTAGAAATGCTTTTAAGTTATCTGTTGCAGGGACAATTGGTCATTCTCACTTGTCGCGACCTACGAGTCCATAAAGGAAATTAAATGCTTTCCTGAATTATGCTACTTCGGGGCGTGACAGACTTTTTGGTATCAGAGCCAGGTTATGGCTCGACCAATTGTCCAGAACACATAGGACTTTTCGTTAAGACAGTGTTAAGATAAAATAGTTCGACTTCATTCTGTGTTCCGTTGCTTTCCAATGCTGAGAATTTTCTTTTGTATTTGGAGACTGACCAAATTCTGTTAATCGATGAATAGGTACCTTTTCCCTGAACTTATGGCTGGAAGAAATCTCAGGCCTCGTCCCGCTACTATTGAAGCTGCACCCCCGGTAGTAGATCCAACCGGGATGTTTGAAGCTTTTGTAAGAAGGTTGGAGAGGTTCAGCGATCAAAACACCAGGAATAACAATCGGAATGGGAATCATGAAGGAAATGAGAGGCGAGCCCACCAGACTGGGGACAAGCTTCTTAAAGAATTTCGTGCTCTGCGACCTGAGTATTTTGCTAGGACCGATGAACCCTAGCAATCAGAGCAGTGGCTACGCCAGATAAAGCGTATCTTTGAGACCATAGAATGCACTGATCTGGAAAAGAAGCGTCTGGCTATCTTTCAACTGTCATATGTAGTAGCTGATTGGTGGGATGCTGAAAAGGCAACTATTGGAAAAGAAGCTGCAAAGGGAATGCCGTGGGTAGTATTCAAAGAGAGATTTCTCGAGAAGTACTTCCCTGAAGAAGAGAAGGACAAGAAGGAGAAAGAGTTCATGGAATTGGCACAAGAAAATCTGACAGTCCGTGAATACACTACTCGACTTGAACGGTTGTCCTGCTTTGCTCCACACATGGTGAACACACCCCAGAGGAAAATCAAGAAGTATCACCGGGGTCTCAACTTGTCTCTCCGACATCTGACTATAGGGCACCTGAACCAGTCATTTGAAGCTCTGGTGAGGTTGGCTACAGGACTGGAGAATGATGGTTGCCAGATTTCGAAACCATTTGGGAATCGACCTCCACAGAAAGGCTATCCCGGGCAGAAATCTTTGTACCCTCAAGGACAGAAAAGGACATGGGACGGAGGAAAGAAACCTCAACAGACACAGTTTAGAATTTGTGGTTTCTAGGGTTGACAATTGTGGGTGTGTTTATCGTGATGTCTGTTTCTTTTGGGAACTTGTTGGATATTTGGTGATGGTGTGGATGTTTTTACTGCTTTTCTTAATTTGTACTTTATGGATGCTTTGAACTCTTGTGTTGTTGACTCTATGGCTTATTGCTTACTTCTTTACTCTTGTGCCATGTCAACTTCGTTTTTCTTTTTCTTTTTCTTCTTTTCTTTGTGTATTCTACCATTACAGACATAGTTTTACCGCATGCTTCCGTTGGAGTCCGGTAATATTGTTCTTCCCCTTATACTTTCTTGTTTCATTGAGGACAATGTTTGGTCCTAGTTGGGGGGTGTGAGAGCTTGATCTCCATTGCAATTGCAAGTTAGTCATTAAAAAAAAAAATCTCGTGTTTCCAATGATTTTAGTATAGTTGCCCCGTGCTAATGCCGATCAATGACATTTTTCTTGAGCAGTTTCTTCTGATTTTAGTATGTGACACTTTGTAATCCTATTTGCTCCATAACTATCTTGATTATAGCAAATTGCACGAAGTTAAAATATTGGATTATCAAGCACGTTGCATGGTTACTAGTGTTGGGATGGTGGTTAATGTAATTGTTATCCGGAAATTGTTTGAAACATATGTGGAGACGACACCTTTGTGAGCTTTCAATCCTTTTCTCCCATTGTTGAGTGATGCAATACATCAATCCTCTATTTCTGAGAAACTTACAAAGTCGTAGATAATCTCATCTTCTTGTTTGATCATTCATTAGAGAAATCACTTTTGTGGAATGAAACTCGTGGCTACTTGTTTTTGTTGTGGAAGATAAAGAATCGTATTACCCGAAGAATTGACCTTAGGGCCTTAGGTTGACCACCTCTAGCCGCAACCACATATACCCATCTTTCACTTAACCGAACACCCTCCATTTTCGCGTTTGAATTACAATTTTTGGGATACCTTCGCATGTGATCGCGTTTGTAAGGTTGAAGAAGAGATTGAATCGTGTTGATTGAGAGAGTACAAAGATATACAAAAGAAATGAAAATAAGTCATAAAAAAAAAAAAAAAAACCCTTCATAGTCGATTGTACTTCTCTTTTTGAGCTTCAAATAAAAACTTGTGAATGATTCATCTCTTGTAACCATTTGTTTTTGTCCATGCATCCCAATAAATCCCATGTTTGCACCCAAACACTCCACTTCACTTTCTTTTCCCTTGTCCTTCACCGTATAACACTTTCCCACTTTGCTACACCCTCAAGGCCCTAGTTGATTCTTAAGTTGTGCGATTCAGAGTTTGAGACGTTCATAACAAGTAGCTTGAGTTGTCCCACACTTGCTAATGAATGGTATCGTTCAAGAGATTAATTTTACTCGTTTTTCACACTTACGTTTTTCATCATTGGCGTGTGCGTGGTTTTGATTCCTATTACCATTACTCTTTTACCCGCATGCCCCGAGAGTATTACCCATTTCGAGTGTTTCATTTTTTAGAGTGTAATACCGGTGAGAATTGAGTTGAAACACGTTTTGAACGAAATTCGGATTATGAAAGCATAACCTTCATCTTGATAATTGTAGTTATGCACGTCACACCACACGCACATCCAAGAAAGAGCTTAATGGAATTTTTCACTTGATCTTGATAGTTTGATAACTGGTTGGATTTGCGTGTCATGCACTAAAATCTTTTCGAAAACTCTTGAACTTATGTTGAGTGTCGGCATTAGAGTGTGAGCATCTATCATGAGGAAACAAAATGTTTGTGGCATTTATGGTGTTTTCATCTAGTTGGTATAATTCCTCTTCCCCTCTCTTTAATATTGTTATCATTGTGAATATGAGTAGCTAGACCCTCAAGGTTGGGGATCATATACCCACCATTGGACCCATGTGTGTTTTACGGTAGGACTCTCACACTTTGTAGCATATCTAGAGTTCATGGGGGTATGGTTTTTTGATGTTTTGAGACCTCACTTATAATGTCAAGCATTTGAAGTGATTAAATCTCTACACTCTAACCATACACCCATGTGTTGCATTGGAACATCCATCTAGCATGTTGGTTGACTACCACATGTTTGATGGTTTGCCACAATGGGATTTTCTACTCTAGAATGTGCTTCAAGTGTGAAAGTCATGTGTTGTTGGTCCAAGGTGGGGGAATGCTCCCCAACCTCAATTTCTCCATTTACAAAACCCTCAAATTTTTACTTAAGTTTAGTTGTGCTAAGAACAATCGAATCAACCCCATAGTCGAAAAGACTCATTTTTATTTCTTAGTTTGTTAATCGCTCTTCACATTATAATTGTTTATTAAGCGCCCACCAAGTATTGTTGCACTCCAATCTCTGTGGACTCGACACCCTATTTCCACCGTACTACGTTTTTAATAGGGTTAACAAAAGAACTTGATTTTGACGTAATCACTAATGCGCTAGGAAATGTCATTGTGTCCCTCTATCGAACACCTAGTGGACAGATTGAATACTCTCATAGTTTAACAAGATTTGGTGCATGAATCTATCCCAAACAAACCACAATGTGACTTGAGCATGAAGAACATTCGAAATGCATGAGAGATTAACCCAAAATATAATGAAATGGGAAAGAAAATAAGCCCTAAGGTTGATTTTTCGAAAAAAAAGTGAGTAAAGGGAGAAATAACCCAACCTAGGGTGCAATCACAACTTAAACATGAAAATCAATCGATGGGAGTTGTTAGATTCATTACCTTGGATGGATATCTTGAAGATCTTGAAGATGAATGAACACAAGTGAGGATTTGGATAAGTATTGGGCAATGGTGCTTGAGAGAGTTTGGGAGAGAATTTCAAAAGTTTTAAGAGAAATGAGAAGTTTCTCGAGAATATAAACAGTTTCTGCCCTTCACGGATCAATCCGCAAAGAGGCTGGATCGATCCGGACATTTAAAACGGTTTTAATGTGCCTTGTCAAAAATGCGGATCGATCCGCTTGTACCTCCGGATCGATCCATTTTAGCGACTTAAAAGCAGTGTGCTCCCTCACATTCGCGGATCAATCCCCTCTAAATGGCAGATCGATTCGCCTTTTCTCAAGTTGCCCAATAACTTCCCCAGAAACACGCGGATCGATCCCCCAAGAACCCGGATCGATCCGCCCATTCGCTTCTTTAATTTTAAACTTTGAAAAATTTTATCAAGTGAAGGATGATAAAAATGGATGGACTAGCTCCATTAAAATGTACTGACTAAAGATGTTAAAAGGACAGTAGATATAATAAAAGATTATTTGTTAGAGATAAATCCATTACTACTCTTTTGTATTCTTCTAGTCTTTGGTCTTTGGAAGTAAATGAGTTGGTACAACATTTATCATAGATAAGTATCGGATGTAAAAATAGGATTTTGAAGTCCACTACAGTAGACTCCTTGTAAGTCTATATAATGAGACTTAGACTTGTATTATGGGAATTATCTACCACTTGTAATACTTCTCCCAATATAATAAATACTTCTTTTGTAAACTTTCCTACTACGTCTTCTTATTCACTTTATCTTTGTTTTGTGTAACTGGTATCAGAGCTTCAGTAGAAAGAGATTTTTCTACTCCCTCTGTCCCATATTAAGAGTCTTTGATGCCATTTTTTGATGTCCCATTTTAAGAGTCCTCTTTGAAAAGTCAAAGTATTTTAATACACACTTTCCAAATTTATCCTTTATTATATCCAACTCTTCTCTCTCTTTATTTTGATGTGACACTATAATTTTGAATTTCAAAAAGGGCAATATTGGAAAGTTGAAAATCTCACCAAAATCAAAGTTGTCCCATTAATAAGTTGGAATTCCCAAAAGAGACTCTAAATATGGGACGGAGGGAGTAATAAACAGTTAAAAAAAGGAGAATCCAGTAGACAAAAAAATATTGGATATAAAAATGTTCAAGTTCCAATTTTACCTGAAACAATATTTCAAAAAGATGAAGAAATAAAATCTGCTTCTATTCAAGGGCGGATCTGGCACTGGGCTCAGCTGGGCTGTAGCCCAGTGCAAGATTTTTGGGTTTTTATGTTTTATATGTAGGCTTCTAGCCCAGCCCTTCCACAAAGCTGACCCACAATTCATTAGCCCAGCCCAGCCCAGCCCAGCCCACAATTCATTCCTTAGCCCAAACCCACAATTCATTCTTTACATGTTTCCTCCTTCTGACAGCACCGTGTAGCCACGTCCGCAGGAGCTTACGTCACGAAGATCTCGTCCGTTTGATGTGGTTTAAATGAATATGAGCCGTTGATGTGGTAGCTTTTTGAGATCATAGAAACTGCATCGTCTTATCAGTGGGGCTATTTGTAAAGCTTAGGCTTTTCCCTTCACTTAAAAGGAAAGCTTTTCTCTCAAAGGAAATTTTATGATACATCCGAATGAGTTTGGTTTTATCATACATACTAGTGATTTTAGTTGTGAAAGATTATGTAACTTGTATAACAAAATATGTAACTAAGTCCTATAATTTGGTGACTTTAAAAACAAGATACTATTAAAAAAAAAAAAAAAGAAGAAGAGTAAAGTAAAGTTGTTTTAAAGTTAGGGTAAAATACATTTTACACCTTCAAACTATATCCAGTTTAACACTTTTGTCCCTAAACAAAATTTTTTTTTCTTCACATTTGGTCTTCAACTAACATTTTGTGATAGTTTGTCCCCTTCGTCACTTTTAGCGTCACTTTTGGCATCACTAAAAGTGGCTTTTTTTGCCACTAAATGTTAGTTGAGGAACTAAAATGCGAAAAACAAAATTTGTTTAGGAACCAAAATGCCAAACAGGGTATAGTTTGAGGGTACTAAATGCATTTAACCCTTAAAGTTATCACACTTTAGGGCCTAGTTACACATTTTGGAACTTAACGTATACCAACTTGGTACTGAATTGAGATTTATGATACAATAAAAACCACTAGGATGTATCATAGAAGATCCCCCTCTTATCTTAATTTTTATTACAAGGGGAAGGGGTGAGGATCGAAAACTCCACACAGTGAAACTATGGAAGAGCCTTAGACCCACCTTTGCCCCCAAACGAGCTATGCTTACTTTGCAAATCCTTCCGCTTTTTTTTTTTTTAATCAATGCGGTGATTTAATTCTTTGATGATATCTATAAAATGATTATTATGAAGAAAACAGTAGGGAGTAATATCAAACTATAAGTGGTCTTCCATCTATGAGGGTAGAGATTAAAGTCGGCTTTTATTTAATGTTAGCCCACCCCTCTCAGAATTTTTGGGTCCGCCCTTGCTTCTATTTATCATCTTCAAACCGAAAATGATTTTATCATTTTTTTCTCCTAGTCAAGGAAAAAAGAGATATACATATGTTCAAGGAACATTTAATTTTGCAGGTTATAAACCATGTAACCTTTGTATTCTAATAGACAAATGAGCTAAAATTAATTCTTGTAAATGGAATACAATTCCTAAGGAAAAATAGACTTTAATGAAACACATTATCCTTGTAACAGGAATTGATGGTAATCACACTACAATTCATTTTAAAAGCCAAAGATGTAGCAATCTGGTTAGGTGAAAACAAATTCATCATACCAAAAATTTTATGTTTTCCTTATATGCATGGTGATTTCTTTTTAGGAAATAATTTTATTTATAAATATTTACCTATGCATATCTATGAAAAAGGTATTGCTTTGAGTAATAAAAATTCTTTGATTCAGATACTTTTGCTTGAACAACATAAATAAGTATGTGATACAAAGTTTGCGCCCGTTTCACGTGGTGAAATGACACCCATCATCAAAATCATTGATGAATCACATTGAATTTATAAAATTTTTGAAACAAAGACAAAGTTCAGAGAGAGGGTGAGGGCAGAGCAATTGGTGATGGATTCAGAGTCATCCCAAACTCTAGGTGATCGATTCACATACATGGTAAGCTCCATTCTTGTAATAAAGACATGGGCACAAATCAAACGTTTGCATGTGGGTAAAACTAAATTAAAGAATCAAGCATGGCCGGCCCTCCCATTGCCAACTACTGATCCCATAATATACATATTTTATCATCTTGGGATTCAACATGCATGTGATTAAACAAGTCTAGAGCAAGAATCTTACCCACTGGATGTCTGAATCCACAGCCATGCACAAATGTGTGAAGAAAGCCAAGCTTTCGATCGACTTCAGTAATTGATTTGATCGATTCCCCTGGTGTGATTCGATGCTCAAGAGCCAAGTCCTTAGCTTCATTCTTCAGCAGGTGGTTCGTCCACTTGTGGGATTTTAATTATTTAATTGAGGGCAAAATGGTCTTTATACTACCAATGTTACAAGACCTAATAGTTGCACTTTACACAAGACTATAGGGGACTTATGTGTTACACTTTGAACCACATGGAGTTCAAGTGCTACTCACCCAAATCCCAGAGAGGTAAAATGTAATTTATCTTTTTTTATTTTTATTTTTTAAAGTCAATTTGAGATAACCAAAATTATTTGAATACCTCTCTCTCTCTCTCTCTCTCTCTCTCAACCTTGCACTTTGTTTTCTTTCTTTCTTCTTCTTCTTCTTCTTTTTTTTTTTTTTTTTTTGTGACTACTTTCGGTTTTAGATAATAAATTACCTACCTTTTTCCTTTTCATTTCAAGCACAACAAAAGGAAAAAGTATCTATACTAATTTTGCCTTAACAAATTAGGTAAACAAAAATAAATTCACTTCATAATGCATTTCCTACTTGTCCCCACATACAGGAATCAAAGCTAAAAATCAATTAATGAACAAAATCTACATTCCGTCTCATTAGTAAAAACAGAAAAATTGTAGTGAGGTAAAAATACATAAATGTCTGAACAAGTTTCTTGCATATATGGCTCACTTAGGCAGAATTGCTGGCGAAGCCTCAGATCATTTCCAACTGCAAAACAAGCATTGTATAAAGAAACCATGAGAAGCCATCCCTAGAAATCTCTCTGTCAATATATCAATGCATAAAAAAAAAATCAATAATCTAGGCTCCATTTGGCTCATTGATCTAGGTACAAGAAAACAAAACCACAAAGTAAAGCACTTTTCTTTGTTTGGTTAAACGTTACCTAGAAAAAAGAAGAAAAAGAAACAAACAAACCCACACAATGAAAAAAAGATAAAGCTAGTAAATCAGGGTGAAAATCAATTAAAGTTTTTGCATTTTGTTTATCACTTACCTCCATTTTTTCTTGAGTTTTTGTATATTTTGAAGGTTTTTAGTATTATTTAAATACGAAGGAAAACAATAGAAAAATAATCCTTCTCTTTACTTTTCCTTCTCAAAATTCGTAAACGAAATAGAGCCTAGAAAATCAATCTCTTTTTTTCAAGCAGCATTCTGATATCTATCATTCACTAATTTTTCTAGTGCAACAAATTTAATTCATGCGACAGAATAAACTTTCATCTTAAAATTGTGTTTTATTATTATTATTATTATTATTATTATTGTTATTTTTCCCCTTTCTCTTTTCCCTGATTTTGGGTGGTTAAAATCATTGTTACATGATCCCTCCAAAAAAAAAAAAAATCGGTTAAATGTTGGTCTAATCGCAATTCGCACATTTTTCATTCCACACTTATTCCGATTAATTTTTGAGAGGCAAATTTTGAGATTAAGTAGCTACCTATACATAACACATTAGAAATCTCAACAGAAATTACGAAATTTCAAAAAAAGGGGTTTTAAAAAAAAAAAAAAAGGGACAAGAGTTGAGCTTAGGCCGTATTTCAATGGTCATGAAGGTGATGGAGTGAATATTTCACAAGAAACCATGTCAAGCTTGTTTGCCATATTTGTATATTATATTACCTGAAAGTATTGACTTTGACATTACAAGCAGGCAAGAACCCAGAATCAATATCAGTCTGCTCCATTTCTCTGCACGCTATTGTGAGAGGAAAGCCTCGCAATTCATGCCCTTTAAGAAGAATACTAATACTTCCCTTGACCACCACATCTATGACCACTTTTTTATCTTTGTAATTTGATTTCAACTCAGCCATATCATCTTTATCCACCACTTCTTTCTTAACAGAAGTTCTTATTTTCAGTTCCATTGAAGTGTGACCATTCTGGGTAAATGCTGCAATGTCCATACTTCCCAATTTCACATGTTCTGAAGAGATTTCAGCCTTCATTGGCCCATACCCCACCCCAAGGTCGTGTCTGTTTGTCACGTTGAATTTCAGCTGCGATTCCGCAGTTAAAAATGTTTGCGATCCCGATGTGGCGATGTCGAGTTTGCTTATGTTGAAGGTCGCGATTTGAAAATCCGGCATGCTGCCCTGTAAGAAGCCGAGGAAGATTCCTCCAAGGATGAATACGGTGAGAGTGACGCACCCGATGGCTAGGGCGACCCACGCGCAACACGTGTAGCAATGCGAGCTCCGGCGGCCTCGTGGATCCTCGCAGTCATCAATCACAGCCTTTTGTTTGGTGGCGAGTTCATCAAAGTACACACGGCGACTCTGGTTTCGCTGGACGCTGCTCGGGTTTCTCTGGAGGGTGCTCGAGTTTCGCTGGAGGCTTCGGGTTTTCGGAGGCTTTGCCAATGGCTGCACTAGGCCACTGCTGGTTCTAGGCGGTGCAAAATCCGCCATTGCAAGAGGACCTCCTGTTCTGATGGGTGGAGAAGAGAGAGTTTTTTGGACCTCATTTGGGTTTTTACTAAGATTGTTTGAAGTTTATTATAGCTCTAAATTTTAGGACCAGGCGTCTATATTTGGGTTAAGTGAAATAGATAATCATTTGGGAGACTTTAATGGTCTATAGGAGGAACATCATTTGACTCCCCCCAAAAGGTCAACGTGGAATTGCTAAATATGTACATTGATCAAAAGCAGCAGAAGCGTTCTCAACGGGTGACCACATATGTGATAAAACACTTATCAAGAGAAACTATTCCATGTGATGGCCATTACGATTTCATTGTAGTAGGATCATATGGGACCCAAAAAAACTGAACTTTTTTGGGACACACGAAATACCCAAATCAAACGTGGACGTCACACAGATGTGACGGTTACAACAGGTAATTTCTCCGCCTATCAGCTATCTCGGTTCAGAAAAGCATTCTCTTAATAATCCTTTTTAATTACGGAGAACTGCTTTCGGTCCCCCAAACTGAACATGAGTGAAAGTTTAGGATGGAAGATCATAACTCAAATGAATTTGAACAAGTATCTTACAACAAATAATGAAAGACAACACCTCCTGACTAAAAATAATAGCCAAGAAAAATCAAACAATGGGAGAGATTCAAATTCTTTGAAGACAAACATGCACCTAGAGTTTGGAGGGTAAACCTTATCAATATATGCATGTAAGCTTTGTGAATGTTCAATCTTGCATTCTAAATCAGACGAATCCTAAGCTTAAAATCAGAAACTACTATGTCCAAAGCAATTATGGGGTCTGCACATTTGAGTCCTTTGATTTGTTCTCTTCGGAAGATGGCCGGTTCTCCGAGTCGGATTGCCGGATCTCCTCTATCATTCTAACAACTTCTTCCATGTTGGGTCGCATGTCTGGGACCCGCACGACACATGCCATGCCAATTTGGAGCATCTGAACCATCTCTTCTTCAATGTTTTGGAACCTCATCAACTCAACGTCAAAAACCTCAGCTGTCCATTCCTCCCGAACAACTGACTGGACCCACCTAGGGAGATCGACCATGTCATCACGCCCGGGTGATTGGATCGGTTGTTTCCCGGTCAGCATCTCAAGTAGGAGGACACCGAAGCTGTATACGTCTGATTTATGAGTGTGCTTGCGGGTTTCAATCACCTCAGGAGCACGGTAGCCAGGATGCCGAGATGCGGTGGCGGGGAAGTTCATTAACGGGGCCAGGCCAAAGTCAGAGACACACCCGTCTAAATCCTGGTTGAGGAGTACATTTGAGGATTTGAGGTTGCCATGAGTGAATCTCCCACCACCCGCAGAATGGATATGAGCAACGCCCCTTGCAGCCCCAAGGGAGATCTTAATTCTAGTGTCCCAATCCAGTGGAGTTCTTCCACTGCCTCTGTTTGCTGCAAATATGTTGAGTGTGAGGAATGATTAATGGATTTTCATAAGGGGGAGTTTGGCTATAATAGATAAAAGTAGCCCACAAGAGCTGTTATGATTCCGGCAGATGCATTTCACTTCTAACATTAATTATTTCCCAATTTACTCCATGATATTTTCTTGTTATGACTCATGTGCAGTGTGTGAAAGATCCAGGTTCTCTTTGAACTGATTAGGACATTCATTTTGATGCTTGACCAGTAAAATTAAGAAGAAAATCCTACAATTCACTCTGTACCTCTCTCTGCCTACATATATACACAGGGAAATGCTAACCTACTACATATCTTAAAAACTGTGCATTTTCAAATGGAAAGAAATACTTTGCCGCCTCAAAATGATAACACTAATTAACCTAATTGCAAATCACTTTAGTACCTCATTTTAATGAGGTGGCAATGACTTTTCTGACAACCATATAAAATTGAACACAACTCTATCCTACTACCTTGGTCTAGTAAAGACAGTATCCATATATGAAAACATATGAATATATCTATATGTGTAATAAGAAAGGAGCCGGAATTACATACCATGCAAAAGCGTAGCTAAGTTGCCACCTGGGATATAATCATAAACTAGAAGCTTCTCATCCTTGGAGTAATAATACGCACGGAGCGGCAAAACATTCGGATGCTGACCAACTCTCCCTATAATCTCCATCTGCTGTTCAAAGTCCTTCTTCCCAACCACTACTTCTTTCAACCGCTTCACTACCACAGTTGTTGCCTCCTCCAAGACAGCCTTATATGCAGTCCCATAACTTCCCTTCCCTAGTACTTCAGCCGAAGCCCTCAATAAATCCTCAAGATCGAAATTGTAAGAACAGCCTTCAAAGAAAACCAGCTTGTTCTTTTCAGGCTCTTGCACCCCACTCCCAAACTCCTCTTTTGGTTTCTCACTCCTCCCACCACTGGAAGCCTTTCCTTTCAAGACGCTGCTTCCCTGACTATCCTTCCTCTTCAAACAACAAACGATTATGACTAGAGCCACAAGAAACAGCACCACAGACCCTCCCACTGCAATGGCAATAATAGCTCCTTTGGTGAGTTTCTTTCTGGAGCTTTGTCCACGAGGGACTTTCGGCGGAGAAGGAGAAGGCGGAGGGGGTGTGATGGAACACGGATTAAGAGGAGGTCCACACAAGAGAGAATTTCCTGCAAACGAAGAATTAGGGAATCTTTGGAGGGTAAACGGGATAGATCCGCTAAGATGGTTGTAGCTTAAGTTCAAACGCTTGAGCCTTGGGAGGGGCAGATTTGGAATGGGTCCCGAAAGGGAATTGTTCTGGAGACTCAATCCAGTCAGCTGTGTCAAATTCTGTATTGTTAGCGGAATTTTGCCTATGAAGGAATTAAAGGAGAGATCGAGAATGTTGAGTTGGGGAGAAAAAGAGGTCGGGATGTCACTAGAGAAGTTATTATGTTGGAGGAAGAGGTTGTATAGTGACGGGAGGGAGGTGATATCAGAAGGAAGAGGTCCATTGAGGAGATTGGACCGAAGGCTGAGAATCCTCAAGGCATCCAACTTCCCAAGAGTATTGGCTGGGATGGGGCCCGTGAGTCCGACACCGGGAAGTCGAAGTTCACGCACACGAGTGCCATTCGAAGTGCAAGTGATGCCTACCCAAGATGTACAAATGGATGTAGTGGTATTCCAGTTGAGTTTTCGGCCATGGGGCACCAAAGCAGCAAAGGCAAGAAGGGCTTGCTTATCAGCATTCAGGTCAGCAAGAGCGAGAGGAAGAAGAGTGACAATGATAAAGATGGAAGAAAGCAGTGACAAAGTAGAACAGCGTTTCATGGAGAATTGTTCAGCATGAGGCATAAGGTACAGAAAGTGGTAGAGGACTTGCTGTTTTCCTGGTTCAGTAAAAGAGAGACAGTGACATTAGGTGTCCATATAGCAAAATGAAGCAGAACGAAGAAAAAAGAAGCAAGTATCTTTCATCCCAAGCATGAATTGCACCAATAATCATCACACTCCATAGTATGAGAAAGATAATCAACAACCTTTTCTACATGCACTAATGCAGATATATAATAAATACATGGTGAGTACTGTCACTGGAGCTACAATGGATGCATATGCAGCTCTCGGTCTCACATGTGGGAGTGTGGCTGTACCCCTCTACATACATATAAAGAAGCAAAGAAGCACAGCTTTCAACAAAGCAATCTCTTACACAAGATTTAATTTACCCATCTTTCTATCCATGACAAAAAAACTCCGTGATCTGCAGAAATGTGGAGGGAAAATAGTAGCCTGTTTTTCCATATTAAAGAGAACTACAACTTCAAAGCATGACCAGACTTGCCAAAAAAATTCACAACTCTTGAATGGTAAGTTGATCAAAATCTCACTTGCCTTCGCTAAAGCTTTGCTCTTATTAATTCACAATGGGAAACTTGTATACTTGACTGGTGTAAAAACTTTTAACAGAGGCAAGTATTATTAGGTCACCAAATACAAGTGCTGTTCAAGGAAACCACCAAAACTGTTTTAACAAATCACATAAATTCATATCCATCTACCAATATATAGTTTCATACTTGCAAAAAAAGTAGTAGCACCATCCACCAGCTGATTTAAGGCAAATTTCTAAAGGATTGGATTTTGGAAAGTCAGAAACCACGATTACAAGAATATTGAACTTCTCAAATAATGGAGACTTGTGCCGCATAAAGGACAACAACTCAATTCAACTCCACTAAACAACTAATGTCCTCAAAAAGGTCTAAAATAAAATAAAATTGTAAATTACTTTTGTTTATGAGCTTGAGCACACGAAAGGGAGCTAGTGTCATTTACCATTAGCTTAGCAGAGCAAGGACGAAAATTCTAGTAATAACCCTTAAGAGTTTGAAGCACCTATGAATTAGTATAATGAATTTGGTAATACACTTCCTCAACTATCCTACATTCCTACTACAAAAGCAGAGCATATTTTATATCTATTTTTCTAACATCCATACTCATAGGAAAGTTCAAAAAAGAAAAAGAAAAAGAAAAAGCTACTATTAATTTTCGAAAGCAAAGAGGCAAAGGCATCCTAGAAGAAGAAAAGCAAAGGCATAAACTTTTTCTTTCGAAACGAGAAAGCGAAAAAAGTCTGTCATTAGAATAAGAAAACTTTAAGTGGATAAGTTAGATACAAAAGAGATTTTTATAAGAAAGGGAAAAAGGTAATGCATCAAATAATAAATGTCTCATTTATTAAACAAACTTATGTGCAACATTTAAGTTACTTGCTAAACTCTTTTTATCAAGTTACTTGCTAAACTGGTAAATGAATTTCCTTTCACTTTCTTATGATTTTGGTGAAGAAAATTGACAAGGTTGCAACCTAAACACATTCTTGCAGAAGCTATATGAGAAATGCTGGACTGAATTGTCATACCATGAAACCTAAACTAACCACAATCCGTGGAAGAGTAATTTTGTAATAAGTTGTTAATCTTTTGGGCAAGAACATAAAAACCCATCATAGTCCAAATCTGAATCAGTGGAGATAGAGTCCTAGAGCAGAACTTTGGTAAATTCCAACCTGAAAAAGCCCTAGAGCCTTTGGATTAGTTGGAGTGGTTTAACAACCAAAGTTGCATTATCCCAAAGTAATTAAGAATTTGCAAATTGAATCAGAAGACTATAACATTGGTTAATTCAAAAGTAAAACCTACCTAACTCATTAAAATTAGAATATTATTGCAAACACTAATTGCAAACGCTACCATGGAAATGAAGTCCACCTACCTTCAACAACCCAGAGTTGTTTGTATACAAGTTAGAGCAAGTTTTAGTCTCATCTTTAACTTTGAAGCTTGATAGTACGAAGATCTTCTTCGTACTTTCTTAGAATTAGCTACCAGAGTTATATACTAACAATTACTGATAATGCCTAAATTTCAATCACAATTTACTCAGATCCGCAACTAGACCTAGTTTTCAATTGAATTAAAGAACAAGACAAACCCCCAAAACATTCACACACACACACAAACACACACACACACACACACACATACACATACTTGCGCATTCATTGAAGGGAAGGACAAAATAGGGGGCAAACCTTGAAACATTCCAACAAGGAACAGCGACTCTTTCTATTTACTGTATTATCTTAGAATGCTGAAATGTGGTGTCGCCATTGAAGTTTCTTCTAAGCTCAAATTCGTAGTTCTAAAAGCGAAAACAGAGGGAATTGCAGGAGTCGAAAGGTAATCTTTCAACCGCATTTTGAACAGGAATTCACACAATGAAAACTGCAGATCCGAGAGTACAATCACATCCAGAGGAGCTAAGTTGCCTCTCAAAACATCAAATTATTCCTCCCAAATAAGCTCGCATTACGTATATATATATATATATATATGTGTGTGTGTGTGTGAGAACTTGACCTTATGAGCTACGGGCTGCAGTGAGGATGTTTAGATCTGTCTTAGAGACAAAAATTGTTGTTGGAGGAGATAACAAAGAGAACAATCTGCAGATAATGGGATGAGAAACGACGTGATGAGTGGGATTAAAGAGAGTGGATTATACACTGTGTGAGACTGCGAGTGTGTGTGTGTGAGAGAGAGGGAGAGAGAGAGAGAGAGAGAGAAAGAGATCATACGATGTTAATGTTCGGAAGGTATAGTCAAAGTGGACATTTAAATAGAGGGGACTGTTAAAACAGAAAAATAAATAAATAAATGTTAAAACAGAGTTGTAATGTTGGGAAGGTTTAATTAAGGAGAGCATTTTTGCGCATTATATTTTCGTTCATCATTGTTGACTTTTATTGGATGACAGGAGTCTCATTCTATTAATTATGTTAATAGTATTGAGACAAAAATGATAATAAAATGAGATATATGTCATCTAATAAAAACGGTGTGTGTAACAGTTTGCACAGCACTGAAGTGTTTTCCTTGTAAAAAATAGTTATACTCAAAAGATTATCCTAATTAAGTATTACTGCGGTAGTAATGAAGTGACATTGAATAGAGGGGCTGTTGTTGAAACAGAGTTGTTTGAATGGCTATTGCCAAAACAGCAGAGTAGGGAGTATTTGACGATTGTAAAAGAAGACTGTAAAAAATCCAGCGTGCACGTAGAGTTTTAAGCAGTCTTTGATGTGGTTAAAGTAAATAATCCTTGGAAATGAGGCCTTACTTTGTTTATAATTACAGTTGCTACCCAACCAACCAGTAGGATCCCAACTGGAGTTTTAGACGCCCCCATCCTCCAATGGTGGTCATTTCCCTCGATTGACTAGTTCTGAATGGAAGTCATCGTAACAAATACAGTATAAACAAATTTTGGAAAAAAATTACTTTTGTTTATTGGATTATTTGAGTTAAAATAATAATTCATTTTAAATTTAATCAAAAGTATATGATTAGTGAAATTTAACCAAATCAAATCATTATATTACAAAATTTCGCATGACTAATTTTGTGAAATTAAAAACTTTCCCAAGACTAATATGTGAAAATTTGTGTTGAGGGACATTTCACTTAAATAGAAAATTGTTTGGACCTAAATCACCTAAGACCAAAAAGTCTATTATAGTTTAAAAAATAAAAATAATAATAAAAAAAAACTAAAACTAAAAAACACTTGGGATGAAAATTCTCAAATACGTATAAGTAAGACTTAATTACATGGCTCTATTTTATGTATCTCAAACGGCCGTAAAACTTTAACGCCATTGCTAACGCTAGTGAGGGCAAAGAGGGTTGGTGGTATGATTCAAAAATATTAAATAAACTAAAAAAAAAAATGTAGCACAATCAGGACTAAGGTTCTATCTGAGTTGACCGACACCAACTCACCTCACGCCTTAGCTGTAGTTGCGTAGATTCGAATCCTCTCATCTCCTATTGTTATTAAAAATAAATAAAAATAAAAATTGGAACACAATCAATAAGTAATGCCTACTAGATATTAATGAGACATGTCAGATTAATGTTCCACAAAAAATAACTGGCCAACTAGTAAAGATAGATCGAATACATATTATGTCACACCCGTCCGGAAAAAGTTTTTGTTTTAAATGCATACATATTTGCAATAGAATTATTAATGTCGTTTAATAATTATGAATGAAGTTGATTGTGGGTCAACAGTGAGTGTCAATCAAGAACACGGGAAGTTGGTAATTCATGAGGAAATTGTATGATTAAATGATATTTATATGAATTAAATATTACTCCATCCGTCCCATTTTATTTGTCCATATTGGGGAATTCAACTCTTTAAGGAGACAAAAAGAATCTACACCTACATTTCACAATTGCCCATAATCATTGCATTTTTTTTATGTTGATTGTAAGAAAGGGTAGTTTGGGAAACTAACTAAAATTTGCATACTAATTTAGGAAAGTGGACAATAATTTTGGGACATCTCAAAAAAGAAAGATGGACACATAAAATGGGATGGAAGGAGTGTTTGACTTTATCTGGTATACATGAATAGTGATTATACATGTGTAGTGTACTTTCTGGTAGTTTGATCATGTTAAAGATCATTTTGAACGAATTAGAGATAACCAATTTAATTCGTTGCATAAAGGTAAGTTATCTATAAATTCCACGGCAATAGTTCGAAACATAATTGCAAACCTAAATGGAACTTAGACGAAAGCTTTTATGAATTATAGATTTTTTTTCTCGTGAAGCAATAACTTAGACGTTTAGGAAGTTTTGGGAGATAATTGGAATATTAGATAACTCGTGGGGAGTTATACAAAAATTCTGAGAATTGTGCGTATAAATAGAAGTAGATGAGATATTTTTCCAAAATATCTTAACTTAAATATCTTAGGAGAGAGAGAGAGAAAGGGGGGGTTTTTGGCTTCGAACTTCACGACACCAAACGACGAACTTCTGTCCATCAACATTTAGCAAAATTTATATTTTCAGACTCCTCGAGGTAAGAGCTACATTTTGATACCTATTAGACCTTGTTTGGCTAAGTTTTACGAAAATTTAAGTTTGGGAAATTTGGAGAAAACATATGAATATTTGTAGGAATCACTTGTAATCGGAGATTCGGCGTAGAATCCAACCCATGGTACTTCCTTTAAAGTTATAGGAGCGGAGCACGAGGTATGAATTTCTAACCTATATTATATAGGAAATTTCCATGTTTTGATTATCAAAGGCGAAATTGTAATCCAGGCAAAATTCATATGTTAGACTTAGGCCCGTTAATTATGCACGCGAATAATTATGAAAATCATGTCTATTTGTTTACATAAGCATACTACGTGATTATGTGGGTCAAAGGGGGGGATTTATACAAGTTTGTCCAGGGTAAGCTTTTCGATGGTTGAGAATTTAGTAGCAACGGCTACTGTGCATGGTTTAAGGCTTGGACTTACTAGGGCACTTGGGATGCAACGGTTGTAGGCTTTGACTAGCTGTGGGCATCGCAGCTTAAAGCTTGGACTTGCCGCTACTGGATGAATGCGTATTTTCTCCCTAGAGACTATTTGATGTGGTTAATGATATTGAAGCATGAATTGTCATATACGCATATGTTGAAAATTGTGCACTCAGTATATAGCTGAGCAGTGGAGCTTACTCCATTGCAGATGAAAAGAAGAAAAAGGAAAAAAAATGAGAAGAGCGAGGCTGATAAGACGATGGGACCGTCGTTGTACGTGTTTTTGTTTTCTTCCAATGTTGTAATATGTAAGAAAACTTCTTTTAGTCAGGTTGTAATGAATCTGAACTCATGGAATCGTGGAATTGTAAAACTCTTATAATCATACTTTAAAGTTGTTGTAATACAGTTAGGATCCCCTTGGAATGAGTTGGCATGTGTAATTAATCCCTGAATGAGATTGAATAACCTTAGGGATGGAATTCTGCAGAAATTGGGAAAATAGTCGATTGGTCCGAGAACACAGTTGACTGGACCCACTGTTTAGACGAAAATTCCTTTCCAATTTTAGAAAAGCAGTTGACTGGATTACTTTACAATCGACTAAAAAAGTGTTGTAAAACTAGACATTCTACTGGAAAAGTCCAGTCGACCGGACTCGACTGGGTATTCGATCCTACAGTCAACCGGACAAAGGACCAGTCGACTGGATTGGATGGATGGGAAGTTGATGCTCTCAGTAATTTCCAAAGCAGTCGACTGAGCCTCTGACACAGTCGACTGAATTGCTGTTTCAAATGAATTATTTCTATAAGTGTTTTGAATGGGAAAACTTTTTATAACTTTGTTTTTATGGATTCTACTAAAGTTTATTTCAGCTTCTATAACGTTTAATTGAATTGGATAAGCCTTGGTGGCGTCTACATTCTGCCCGTAGCGGGATGAGTCGTAACATATTAATACCCCACATTTTCTTCTCGGACTTGAACCTATGATTTCTTGCTTATTGAATTAAATTGCACATTTGCTCCGAACAAAATACCCTTTCATTTATGTTCATATGATTTCAAAATTTGCTGAATCAAACAAACATGGTTTTTAAGTTTGTCCAAACCAAGATGGTCTAGCCCAATTGGTATGACCTCTCTCTCCCCATTGGGAGATTGATGGTTCGAATCCCCACACTGGGGGTTCGAATCCCCTTTTGGGGATTCTTTTGCTTCTCCCTTGTTGTTCGTTAGTCAGAGTGAGTGGCCCTTGTTGGGCTTTGTTGTGGGAGCTTTGGGGTGGAATGAGTGTATGTGTATATCCTACCATGTAAGTATAAAAAAAATAAATAATAAAAAAAAAGTTTGCCCAACGTATGGGGTAAATTTGGCCCAATTTGGATGGAACTAAATTGGGATAGAAAAAATTTGGAATGTTGAGTAAATTTATCCTTGAGTGCACAAAAAAGTGCTTTAACTTCTTTTTCTCCTTTGGAACACTTAGCCATGTTTCCTATTAAAGTGAATGCGACAACAAATTATTGTTCATTTGAATGATTATTGTTAAAATCGAAGTAAAGGCCAAGAAAGAAGAATTAAGATTCAAATTGAAATATGAAGTCATGAAAAAATTGCAAATCAAATGAGTTTCTAATTCACATTGATCAGATAGATAGATTAATGTCAATTCAGCCCAACAAAAAAATTAATAAAAAAAATGAAGAACACAATTTGTACGAATTGTGATGCCTAACAGGTTAACATCGCTCTTACTCTTTGGTCCATCAAACTCCCATCTCTTGCAGATGTAGGATGGATGGGTCTATATACTTTGTCGTCTTAGGACTTGTTTGAAAAATATACTTAAAACGTGATTAGGTTTAGACCAAAATTTAATTTTACTTGGTCTTATGAAATGTAATAATATTGTAAGCAGCTTTTATCCGTTGGATAAAGATTTGGTCCCAAGATAGTGTCACGCGCGGAACATCAAAAATAGAGAAAAATAAATTTCCTTTTTGGGTCCATAGGGAATGACGGGTGAATGTTACTAATTGTCTACACCTGTCATACCCGCTCCCACGGTATTTATTTATATCATTTTAGCATGCATGACATGCTTACTGTTGTGTTAATTAACACGTGTAAAGTGAGTGATGACTCGCTAGTTGTTGGAGGGTGTCACGCCCCAACGTAGCATAATACAGGAAAGCATTTAATTTCCTTTATGGACTCTAGGGGTGGCCATGGTTCGGGTGAGTCGGGTTTGACCCCCACCCGATCATCCATTCGAACCCCATCGGGTCATGAGTTTAGAATCCGTCATCCATTCATTCAGTTGGGTGAAACCGATCCGTCAGTTTCGAGTTGTTTCGGGTGAAACTCGACAAAAAGAATATATCCTATTTTCATCAATTTTACACCCTGATAGTGCTGAGTTTATTGTACCCAACTGCAAAGCATGACCCTGTTATTCACCATTTCACCTTCTTGCAAACTTTTTAGGAAGACATTCAATTTAACTTACTAATAAATAAAAATCCTACATAAACTTAGCAAGCAAAGAAAAATGAAAAATAATTTTACAATCCACCATCAGATTCATACAACATACAAAAAATAGAATTGAAAATGACTTCCATAGTTCCACCACATATATTGTGTTTTCTAAGTTTTCATTAGGTGGTCAGTCGGGTCGGGTGATGTCGGGTTTGGATTATAAAAACTGACAACCGAACCATAAGCAATCGGGTGTGGCTTGGGAAAACCATGACTCATCCGGCCATCTGCCAAAACCACTCAAATCCCTTCAGGTTGGTCGGGTTGGGTCGAGTTGGTCGGGTCTCGGGTTGGGATAGCCAGCCCTAATGGACTCGTAGGTCGTGACAAGTGAGTATGACCAATTATCCCTGCAACAAATAACTTAACAACATTTCTAAAGGAAAGGATACTAATAAACATAAGCTCCGAAATTAAAACTTACTAAACTATTACATAAGTCCAGGTTTTAGGCACAAAACGCCCTTATTCAAATGCCTAAAACTAGTTTATTACAACCCGAAATTAAAAAGACATACGAAATATAAAGCAGCCTCCTGGAGAGTCCCCTGCCTCTAACTAGCATAGTCGAAATACCCTGGCTGCTCCTGACCCTGAAAATAGAGGGTGATTAGACTGAGAATTTGAGACCAATAATTTCCGTCGTCGATTCCGTCGTTCGAATTCTCCTCCGTTCTTGAATTATATATATGTATGTATTTGTATGTGTATCTATATATATAATCTGAATATGTGTGTGTGTGTGTGTTGTTCTTGAGGGAGGGAGAGAAAGTTGAGAAGGATTGAGAGTTACAGAGAGTTTGTGAGGGAGAGAATGAAAGACTGTGTGAGATTTTAGAGTTAATACACATACATATACTGTATGTGTTTTGGGCTCCAAGAAAGGGAAAGATTTCGCCCGGTATGATTGAGCTCACGTGCTCCCACACCCAAGGCGCGGTATAAACGCTGATTAAAATATAATCTGGCATTTTAGGGTTGAAATAAAAATGCAGAAAATTATATTAATGTAGGAATTAAATCCCGGGTTGTACAAAAGTATAGATATAGTTTTCAAATCCTTAGAAAGTATTTTTTATATTTATGGAAATTACAGTTTGACCCCAAACAAATATTTATAAATAGAATTAAAATAAAATATTTATTTATTAATAAAAATAAAAATACAGGGTGTTACAGAGGGTGTCTTTTGAGAACCCAATATTTGGCCTTGAAGGCAATCCAGAAGGTGGGCATGTGAGAATTCCCAATCGAAGGGAATTCTCACATGCCCACCTTCTGGACTACCTTCAAGGGAATTCTCACATGCCCACCTTCAAGGCCAAATATTGGGTTCTCAAAAGACACCCTCCAACAACTAGTGAGTCATCACTCACTTCACACGTGTTAATTAACATAACAGTAAGCATGCCATGCATGCTAAAATAATATAAATAAATACCGCGGGAGCGGGTATGACATACTGCACATTCTTTGTGCTTGAGTTTTTCTTAGATCGACATTTAAGAGCGTAAATCAGAGGTGAGTGATATTAATCTTGCTTTTTGGATGGTTCTATGGTTTAATGCATTTGATATGCTAGGAAATTTATATAGATACCATGTGTAGTTCATATTGGGCAAAACTCATGTGTAAAGTAGGCCTAAAGTATGTTAGAATGAAAAGCATGATGATATGTGTTAAATGAGCATATTTATGTGCCTATATGGGTTAAAGGGAGATTTGTGCTAATTCACCGTGAGATGTCCTCTCGAAGGGGGAGGATTAGTAGTGACGACGGTCACTTGCCGAGAAAGGCATTAACGCGACATGTCGAAGGGGCATGGGTCGTGGTTGAGTCTTAAGACTTTGGATCGGTGAATGTGCACTTATTCCCTAGAGACCAATAGTTATGTGTTATGATGGATTGGAACATATTTGTCATCCGTATGCTTGATTTATATTTTTCACTAAGCGTTAGCTTAAACAAATCTATATATCGATCTGTGGTTATATAAATAACCATTCAGGGACAAGGACCGGAGGAGAGAATCGGGGGTAATGAAGCGAGGAATGGCCGGAAGCTCCTTATGTTTATAGAACTTGAACCATGTTTGTAATATGTATTTGACTTATGCCGGTTGTTTAACCGTGCAACTTGTAATTAGACTTGTTATATATGTGTGTACGACACTTGGTTTACCTTAGGACCTAGTTTGCCGAGGTGTGTGAAGCTTGTACTTTTGGTACTTGTAATTCGAGGACTTATGGTTTATTATATAAATGGTTTATATGGTTGTACACGATCTTAAAATAGTTGTCAATGCTTTTGAAAATGGTTTTGGTTTCAGATGGTTTTGTTTAGTTTCGTTCTTTTGGTAATATGAGTATTGTTTTATTAGCAGCGTTTGTGGGGAAGCGCCGGGAATTAACGACGTTTATTAGAGAAGCGCCGGTAATTAACGACGTTTGCGAAACAGCGCCGGCAATTGTGAAATGGTCTTTTGGAGGTTTGGATTTTGCCCAGACTCCATTCGACTGGTCGAGCATGGCAATTCGACCGGTCATAATGCCCCCTGCCAGAAATTTCAAACTCATACTTCCAATGTTCGGAACAACTTCTAATTAGGCATGGAGGTACCTTTGGGGACCCATTGACCTACGAAACTGTTACTTTTGAAAACAAAACTCATTAAGGCGTGTTTGGGCACGTGTTTAATATAACCTTTGAAAAACTATTTGGAAGTTAGTTATTTTGGAGCAAAACTTTTATTAAGGTCATTTTGAGAACTTTAATCATTGTTGGTAAGCCTTGATGTCATGCCACGTGACCTAGATTCATATGTATGGATCCGGGGCATGACATATAGATTACGAGGTTTGGAAAGCGATGGAAGTTGAACCCTAGATTCATTGGACCATTTGAGGTTGTTGGAAAAGTGGGACCAGTAGCTTATCGGCTAGAGTTACCATAAGAGTTGGCTAATGTACACGATGTATTTCATGTGTCGATGTTGAGAAGAGTTATATCTGATTCAAGTCATGTGATTACTCCCGAGCCATTGGAAGTCAGAGAAGACATAACGTATATTGAACGTCTGGTGAGAATCCTACATAGAAAAGGATAGGTATTACGAAACAAGACAGTTCCATCGGTAATGGTCTTGTGGCGAAATCACTCAGTAGAAGAAGCCACGTGGGAAAGAGAGGACGAGATGCAGGCAAAGTATCCATTTCTGTTTGAAGCATGAGGTATTGAAAGTTTGGGGACAAACTTCTTTTAAGGGGGAGAGGATGTCATACCCGCTCCCGCAGTATTTATTTCTATCATTTTAGCATGCATGGCATGCTTACTGTTGTGTTAATTAACACGTGTGAAGTGAGTGATGACTCACTAGTTGTTGGAGGGTGTCTTTTGAGAACCCAGTATTTGGCCTTGAAGGTAGTCTAGAAGGTGGGCATGTGAGAATTCCCTACGATTGGGAAAATGAGTAATAACTCATAATTATGTACTTAAATATTTTTTTAGACATATGTGAATATAATTGATTATTATATTATTGATAGCGACTCATCGGAGTCATTAGATACCTGGTGAGGACGAAATTGAACACGTTACATAATTTGGTAAGCTAATTAGCAATTTCGTAAAATCATGTAGAAACTTACGTTTTAGCAACCAAACGGAACTTAGTCGGAAACTTATATAATTTTGAGGTTTCACTCATAAAGCTATGCATTAGCTATGTAGAAAGTTTAGAGACTGATTAGGAGTTTCGAAAACTCGTGGGGAGGTAAACACAATTTCTGGAAGTGTTGCCTATATATAGATAGTGTTGACTTTCATCATTTTTATAAAAGAGTAATATCTGGGACACTAACAACTTTTACTAACACACTCTATCTCTCTCCTAGTGGCACTGTGGGGTCCGCAGTGGACCCCGCAGTGCCACTAGGAGAGACATAGAGTGTGTTAGTAAGTGTTAGTAGAAGTTGTTTGTGCCCCTAGCAAGACCCTTTATAAAATTTAACCTAAGTTCAAGAAAGAGGCCAATGGAGAATTCGATTGCTTAGAGCTTCTTAACGCCAAACGACGACCCTTCGTCCACTGGTTTTTCACCAAATTTTGTATTTGAACTCCTCGAGGTAAGGCCGTCGTTTTGATATCTATTAGGCCTTGTTTGGTTAAGTTTTTTCGAAAACTCATTTCTAGAATTTTCATAAAAAGTTAATAATCGGATTTTTGATCAATAGGAATTGTATTAGAAGAAGTACTGAACGTTCTTTGTGCTTGAGTTTAATTTTCTTGGATCGACGTTTAAGAGCGTAAATCGGAGGTGAGTGATATTAATCTTACTTTTTGGATTGTTCTATGATTTAATGCATTTGATATGCTAAGGACTTTATATAGATATCATGTATAGTTCATATTGGGCAAAACTCATGTGTAAAGTAGGCCCAAGGCATGTTGAAATGAAAAGCATGATGATTTGCTAGTTGAGCATGTTTATGTGCCTATGTGGGTTAAAGGGGGATTTGTGCTAATTCACCGTGAGACGTCCTCTCGAATGGGGAGGATTAGTAGTGACGACGGACACTTGCCAAGAAAGGCATTAACGCGACATGTCGAAGGGGCATGGGTCGTGGTTGAGTCTTAAGACTTTGGATCGGTGAATGTGCACTTATTCCCTAGAGACCAATAGTTATGTGTTATGATGGAATGGAAAATATTTGTCATCCGTCTGCTTGATTTAAATTATCTACTAAGCGTTAGCTTAAACAAATCCATATATCTGTGGTTATATAAATAACCATTCAGGGGCAATGACCGGAGGATAGAATCGTGGGTAATGAGGCAAGGAATAGCCATAAGCTCCTTATACTTATAGAACTTGAACCATGTTTGTAATATGTGTTTAATTCATGCCGGTTGTTTAACCGTGCAACTTGTAATAAGACTTGTTTTGTATGCGAGTATGGCACTTGGTTCACCTTAGGACCTTGTTTGCTGAGACGTGTGAAGCTTGTACTTTTGATACTTGTAAACCGGGGGTCTTTGGTTTGTTGTATAAATGTTTTGCATGGTTGTACAAGATCTTAAAATGGTTATCAAAGCATTTGAAAATGGTTTTGGTTTGAAATGGTTTGTTGGAAATAGTTTGGTTTGAAAGGCATGGATTTGAGATGGTTTTGTTTGGTTTGGTTCTTTTGGTAATATGAGTATTGTTTTATTAGCGGTGTTTGTGCGAAAGTGTCGGGAATTAACGACGTTTATTAGAGAAGCGCTGGTAATTAACAGCGTTTGCGAAAAAGTGCCGGCAATTGTGAAAACAGACTTTTGGAGGTTTGGATTCTGCCCAGACCCCATTCGACCGGTCGAGTGGGGTAATTCGAACGGCCGAAATGCCCCCTGCCAGAAATTTCAAACTCATACTTCCAATGTTCTAAACAACTTCTAATTAGGCATGGAGGTACCTTTGGGGACCCATTGACCTACGAAACTGTTACTTTTGAAAACAAAACTCGTTAAGGCGTATTTGGGCATGTGTTTAATATAGCCTTTGAAAAAACTATTTGGAAGTTAGTCATTTTGGAGCAAAACTTTTATTAAGTCATTTTAGGAACTTGAATCATTGTTGGTAGCCTTGATGGCATGCATGTGACCTAGATTCATATGTATGGATCTGGGGCGTGACAACACCACACAGTACTAGTCAACTAGAAGTAATAAGACAGTAAATATAACAAACTGAAAATATCACAGAAATCCTAACTATTATAATAACATCTGAGTCGCCCACAGGAACATAACAAGTCTGAAAGCAATGTATGCCTAAGTACCCGTTTAACTAATAAAGTTCAACATAAATATAAAACTAATAACTATCTGGATCTTCAGCTGGCGTAAATGTCATCGTCAGCGTAATATTGTTCTCCGGCATAACCGGCATCAGTGGGGCCACCCTCTGCATATTCCCCCTCAGGGTAGTAGCCATCGTCACAAGCTCCATTATCAGCATTAAAAGGGATAAGATAATCTGGATGGGGAATGTCCAGGCAATAACGACCGTCAACTTACTGAGAGCTGAGTGAATAGAAACTCACAAGGTACCAATTATATAACGTAATAACAAGTTATGAAAGTCATAAGATATAGTTCTACTAAGTAATATATTCTCTTTATTCAACCCCGTGTTACCCGAATATATATCTTATATGCAAAGACCTATAGACATTGACTCATAAGACACATATTTGATTGAAATATTCTTGGATATACCACTGCTCTATCGACCACGATTGAGAATATAGAGTACATATTCTCAGTCCACCGCAAGTCATGGATACAATGCTTCGAACAACGGCATATCATTCTATTGCCACGACTTAGCGACATTTGCCAGTGATCCCCCATCCACCGCTTGTTAAGGACAACCTGTCCACTGCTCATTAAGGATATAACATAGATCACTTGACTATCTTTGAGGTCCTTGGTCCTGCCCACTGCTCGTTAAGGACATCTCACCGTCCACTGCTTCTTTAGGGCATAATATGACTAGGCGTCCACCCAAACTTATCAAGACCTATCTAAGTTTCTTACTAGGACTGATACATGACATCTCGTTGTGGCCTGACTACTCTGATTGAAATGAAAGGATATCGAACTCATACATGAACCACATAGCATATAACGTCATCACGTTAATATGTTATTCTTAATCGTACTTATCTTTATTGTCACATTATCCCTGATCCACCCATAATCGTATACTGAAAGTCCGAATCGAGAATCGAGCGATCAAACCCTTTATATAATAAACCAAAGAAATAATCCATGTTCTGCTAATGCTAATCGATTGGGACAACGGTGCAATCAATTGGGGTAAAACACTTTACCCCAATCAATTGAGGAAATATATCAATTGATTGGATCCAAAGCAATGTCAATTAATTAGGTCACAAATAATGGCAATCGATTGGTAATCTATCCAATCGATTGGGACTCGACTGTGTTGGGTTTGTGCCCTCAAACCATTACTTTATGTATTAGACATTGATTTTTTTTAATATATGGATATCAGCTTTACATTTCATTATGTATGTTTCTTTCATGAGATGATTGTTTAATCCATAAGTATCATAGTAAGTATTTCGTGTGTGTATGAGATACATACAATGAGATACGAATTACTATTCTTTGATACTTAAAGCTTGTCACAGTGGATGATGAGACTGGATATCTCATCAGGTATACACTGTAGCATCATTAACTACCATTCGATGGAGTGATAAATCTCAATCACTAGAGTGTGACTCTTGGTTAATATGCTAGTGCTTATAGTGCATTGACGGACCTGAGCTTTCCTATTGACACTCAAAGCTGTCAATCAGTCGATAGGAACTCATAACTTGTATAAGGTACGTGTTCTCAATCTTGAGGCGATTATGAACACAGACTGTGGATATGACTGCTTTGACTTACCAATCAGTGAGGTCTACAGAAGATCAACACCTGGGTATCTTGGGTATGTCATGTTCATAGGGTTGTGAACATATATTGTCAAGATAGAATCTACCCTCTAATTCAGAGTAAGCATTCCCTTGAGAATGTCACCAAGTCGATTACTGAGTACTGCAGTCTTGTTGATAAGAGTTATCAACATGTTTGGTAATCATGAGAGGTGAATGGGACTCAAGGAATACAAGAAGTAATCATGATTCAGGTTGACAGTAACAGTTATCCGACTACCTGAATATGATTACGAATGCTAGAGGTAGAGGGACATTAGTACAACATACAAGTCTAGTTATCGCTTCGGATATGTTCTTTTGCGTTGGAGTTCAGTTATCGTTTTATAGTGGAGTAAACGTTAACTGACCAGTTAGTTAGTTTTCTGATCAAAGAGTTTGGTCATGGTAATTAACAAACTGGTCTGAGCCAATAATAAAGAGCCTAGGAGGTCCCACTCTTAGCTCCGCCAGGATGCTTGGAAAGATGCTTGAGGATGATGTCCAGACAGGTTCGATCGATCGAAGATATCTCGATCGATTGAAGTCTGCAGGTTCGATCGATCGAAGATGGTTCGATCGATCGAATGTTCGATCGATCGAAGGCACTTCGATCGCTCGAAGTCTAGGTCGGTTCTGGGAATCTATAAATAGGGCAGCTGCGTTCTGGAAAAGGTTGTTCGTCGTTTTGAACGTCAGAAGCTGCAGAAACTGTTTTGGAGTCCCAAAACCTTCTCTATCCTCTCCATTAGGGTTCCCACCAACCCTAGTCTTTCTGGCAGGCATCCGCAGGAGTCATAAGGGTGAAGATCATCTAGTGGAGGCTGCTGGAAGTTGAAGATCAGAATGGGGTTCAAGACACTAAGGTATAACTCGTGTCCCCTCTTGTGCGCATCTGTAGAATTGACGAGTAGTAGATCCGGGCATGCCAATAAAGTTTCATAACTTGATTTTTCCGCTGCGCGTTTAAACTTTCCATTTAAACCTGTTTTTTCCAACAATTGGTATCAGAACCACGCTCGTTTGGATCCATAGATGCGTTTTTTGGAACACTATTTTGATTTGCATGTTGATTTTAGAACTGCTTTCGAAACTGCATCGTCACAGATCTGTTTCTGCAGTGTTATCGCAGCAGTATACAAATCTGTGATTGCATTGGATGCAAGATAGGTTCGATCGATCGAAGTAGTCTCGATCGATCGAACGCTCTGTACTCGAGCGATCGAACAGGTTTCGATCGATCGAAACCTTCTGTTGTTCGAGCGATCGAACAGAGTTCGATCGATCGAGACAGACTCTTTGTTAGGATCTTTGTTTCACAGTTTTAAAAGTACTTTGAAATTAAAAGTTTAAATTTAACGTATTCTGCAAAATTTTTAATCATTCTGTGAAATAGAATGTTCAAGCGATTGAACAGTGTTCAATCAATCGAAGGTTCGAGCGATCGAACGGTTCGAGCGATCGAACGGTCTTCGATCGATCGAACTATGACAGAGAAGTTAGATGCTGTTTTGAGTTCTAATTCAGTATGTAAAGAGTTTATATACTGTGTGAATCAATTAAGGGTTCCAATAGTTATATTTTGTTATATATATGCGTGGATGTGTGTTCAACTAACCTTTTGCAGCAAAAGTTAGTCGCTATCTCCCATGGCGCCAAGAGCATTTAATTTTGTGTTTGAATGTTTTAGAATTGGTGTGTTGTTTTAAGTTTGGTTTGGTTTTAAGGCATATGTAAAGGGCGCTGCGACTTCAATCCTACGAAAAGGAAAGTCGCACCGGTTTCCCTAGCCTTTTATTTTGTTGTTGCTATTTCTATTTCTAGATAAATTGTAAGCTTCAAAAGAGGCATAGGTTCAATGTAATAGAATTAGAATATCCATGAAGATGGAGCAAGGAGCCGTTGTCCATGAAGATGGAGCTGGAGGCGATCAAACCAAAAGCAGGTTCTATGGAAATAGAGCCATGAGAGATAGAGGCATCGTTTGGATGTCTTTTATTTCATTTTAGTTTTTTGTTTTATGTGCTTTGTTTGTGATTGGCGTATAATACATTGTTGCATGCACGCAAAACAAGTTTTCTAAAATAAAATTCAAAAACCGTTTTCAACACATTAGTAAACATTAGATGTTTATGGGAAGTGTGTAGAAACAGATTTTCTCAAAAAGCAAAATCCTTTTTTACTAAATCTAGTGGGAGAGGATCTTATCAAATTACACCCACGATCTTCCATTAACGGTTCACTGTAAGATGAGTGGTGCATTCTGTGTCACCTCGCCAGGGGTGATCATTCCATACGGAGGGTGCATTACTCATTGGTTACTAGATGTGAACTTCTTTTGATAGGATCAATCAGACGTGTTAGAGGGTGACCACCACACGGAGGCGCTACTTGAGACGGTTGTGATTGGATCCTAGTTAATGGTACACACTAGCTAAGCTATGGATAAGGGATCCCACACGGGGCATTATTCAGAAACTTAGAGATCAAATAGGTTCGGGAGTCATAACTTGTTTTGCAAGAGTTGCATAGCGGACAAGTCATGATTAATCGAAAGATTGAACATTGACCACCACACGGAGGCTTTATTCTTTCGTTTCAATATTCCGGCGACTTTGTTTTAAAATAAGAGTTTTAAAAAGGATTCTTTTATTTCAAACTGTCAAATTCTGATATCCATATTTATTTTGTTTGTTTGATTTTCAGTAATCATAATGTCTGGATCTGCATTTAGTCCACTTGCCACCTGCCACCATACTCACTCAAAACAAGTTAACTGGAAACAACTACACTGAATGGAAACGAAACCTTGACATCGTATTAACTGCGGAGGATCACATATATGTCCTCACCACCCCATGCCCCGAAGAACCCGCGGCAAATGCTTCGGCAGCTGCCAGACACGAGTTCGACAAATGGAAGAAGTCGAATGGAATGGCTCGTTGCTATATTCTGGCCTCAATGGCTGGTGTGTTACAACATCAATTCCAATCGAATGATTCTGCCAGTGACATTATCACATCCCTGAAAAAGATGTTTGGGGAGCATGGCAGGCCTGCCAGACAGGTAGCTATGCAGAAGATAATGAGTGCAAAGATGTCGGAAGGGACTCCAGTCAAGGAACATGTTTTAAAAATGATTGGTTATTTAAACGAGCTGGAGACCCTAGGTGCCAACATCGATGCACAGACCCAAGTTGATATGATCCTCAATTCGCTGTCGCCTTCATTCGCTCAATTTAAACTTAACTATAATATGAATCAAATGAATTTTTCAATGAGCGAATTGATGAGTTCTCTTTTGGCAGCGGAAGGGGTGATCAAACCTGGGGTCAACGTTTTGAACGTTGAGAAAAGCGCTTCCTCTTCCCGATCTGTACCGAAAGGAAAGAAAGGGAAGAAGAAGGCTGGCACTGGTGGTTCAAGTGTTGGACCGGTCCCTAAGATTGCAAAATCTAAGGGAAAAGGTAAAGGCAAAGGGAAGGTGGGTGGCCAAGGCAAAGGAAAGTGTTTCCAATGCGGTGAGAAGGGCCACTGGAAGAGGAACTGTCCAGAATTCTTAGCTACAAGAGTTCAAGGTATGATTGAATCACATGTGATTGAAGTAAGTTTTATAACGGATACTTCAAACACTTGGTGCATTGATTCTGGTGCGACTAACCATATCTGTAATTCATTGCAGGGGTTCAGATCAACCAGGAAGTGCAGTGATGGGGAAATCGTACTTACTCTAGGTTCTAGCGCAACCGTATCTGCGGTTGCTATAGGAGTCGTAGTTTTAGAATTTCTAGACAATAAAATTTTGATTTTATCAGATGTACTTTACGTCCCTTCAATGAGACGTAATTTAATTTCAGTTTCTAATTTATCGAATAATGGTTATTCTTTTCATTTTGGAACTGAAGTTGTGATTAAAAGAAACAGTTCTTTTATATGTTCTGGTGTTAAATCAAATGGTTTGTATGTGATTACTCCCAATATTTCAAAAGATTCTTGTTTGGAACTTAATAACTCAGTGGTAACTTTACCATCTAAAAGAAAGGAACCTTCCACTAATCCAACAAGGCTTTGGCATATGAGGCTTGGCCATATCAATCTGAATAGGATTGGCAGACTAGTCAAAGAAGGGGTCTTAGGCGATTTGGTTCTCGAACCAATGGAAGTCTGCGAGTCTTGTTTGGAGGGTAAGATGACCAAAAGGCCCTTTCCTGCAAAGGGCAATAGGACCAATGCATTGTTGGAATTAGTTCATACTGATGTGTGTGGACCAATAAATATTAGAGCAAGGGGTGGTTATGAGTATTTCATAACATTTACCGATGACCACTCCAGGTATGGATATGTGTACCTAATGCAGCACAAGTCTGAAGCCTTTGAAAAGTTCAAAGAGTTTAGGGCTGAAGTGGAGAAGCAATTGGGCACACATATCAAGACCATTCGATCTGATCGAGGTGGCGAGTACCTCTCTAATGAGTTTATTGATCACCTCGTACAGAATGGGATTCTGTCACAGTTAACTGCACCTGGTACGCCTCAGCAAAATGGTGTAGCGGAGAGAAGGAATCGGACTCTTTTAGACATGACTAGGTCGATGATGAGTTATTCTGAGTTGCCATTATTCCTTTGGGGTTATGCTTTGGAAACCGCTGCTTACATACTAAATCTAGTACCAAGCAAATCTGTTCCAAGAACACCACGAGAGATGTGGATTGGGCGCAAGCCTTCTTTGCAACATCTCCGGATATGGGGGTGTCCGGCACATGTGCTGAAAGGAAAGATGAGCAAATTGGATTCTAGATCGGAAGTATGTTACTTTGTGGGTTATCCAAAGGGTACTTATGGATGGTATTTTTATGATCCAAGGGAACAGAAAGTGTTTGTTAGTACAAATGCTGTTTTCTTAGAGAATGATTATATCATGAACCATAAACCTAAGGGAAGGATAGATCTTAGAGAGATAGAAGGAGAGCCCTCAGTCCAACCCGCAGTTAATGACGATATAAATCAAGAAAACACCACTTCTTCACCTATTTTCGCACCTGTACCTCGTCGTAGTGGGAGGATTATCAGCCAGCCTGATAGATACATGTTCTTAGGAGAAGTTTTTGAAGCTGTCTCCATAGAATCTGAATCTGATCCTACCACATACGAAGAGGCAATGGTTGATGTTGATTCAGCTCATTGGGTTAAAGCTATGAAGGCTGAATTGGAATCTATAGATTCCAATCAGGTCTGGGATCTTGTAGAGCTTCCAGCCAATATTAAACCCATTAGCTGCAAGTGGGTCTACAAGAGGAAAAGAGGATCTGATGGAAAGGTTGAGACCTTTAAGGCTAGGCTTGTAGCGAAAGGTTATACTCAGAGGGAGGGCATTGACTATGAGGAAACCTTTTCGCCGGTAGCCATGCTCAAGTTCATCAGAATACTCTTATCTATTGCTGCATGCCTAGATTTTGAAATCTGGCAGATGGACGTCAAGACTGCATTCTTGAATGGCAATCTTGAGGAGGACATCTATATGCAACAACCAGAAGGGTTCATAGCTGGTCGGAAAGGTAACTTGGTATGCAAGTTGCAAAAGTTCATTTATGGACTTAAGCAGGCATCCAGAAGTTGGAACATCCGATTTGACCAAGCGGTCAAGTCGTTTGGTTTCATACAGAATCTGGATGAGCCTTGTGTATACAAGAAATGTGAAGGAAAAGTAGTGGCTTTTCTTGTGCTTTACGTTGACGACATTCTACTCATTGGAAATGATGTAGCGGCGCTGTCAACGGTCAAGGTTTGGCTAGCTAGTACTTTCGATATGAAGGATCTAGGAGAGGCGAGCTATATTCTTGGAATAAAGCTCTTTCGGGATCGTAAGCGAAAGATAATGGGATTATCTCAAGCTGGTTATATCGATAAAGTGCTAACTAGGTTTTCAATGGATAATTCGAAGAAAGGTTTGTTACCTTTCAGGCATGGTTTAGCGTTCTCCAAGGACCAGTGTCCAAAGACACAGGAGGAGAGGAATCGCATGATAGGAGTTCCCTATGCTTCGGCAGTGGGAAGTCTCATGTATGCGATGTTATGCACTAGACCAGATATCTGCTTTGCCGTTGGCATGGTTAGCAGATATCAGTCGAATCCGGGTCCAGAGCACTGGACAGCCGTTAAGCACATTCTTAAGTACTTGAGAAGGACTAAAGATTACATGCTTATGTACGGTGGTAGTGAGTTAATTCCAGTAGGATACACTGACTCAGAAGGTTTTTGATCGTCATCTAGATAGTCTAGGTCTCAGATGTAGTTCTGAATGGTTATGAGTGCAAGTGGGAGTTTGTTGGGTTTGTGCCCTCAAACCATTACTTTATGTATTAGATATTGATTTTTTTTAATATATGGATATCAGCTTTACATTTCATTATGTATGTTTCTTTCATGAGATGATTGTTTAATCCATAAGTATCATAGTAAGTATTTCGTGTGTGTATGAGATACATACAATGAGATACGAATTACTATTCTTTGATACTTAAAGCTTGTCACAGTGGATGATGAGACTGGATATCTCATCAGGTATACACTGTAGCATCATTAACTACCATTCGATGGAGTGATAAATCTCAATCACTAGAGTGTGACTCTTGGTTAATATGCTAGTGCTTATAGTGCATTGACGGACCTGAGCTTTCCTATTGACACTCAAAGCTGTCAATCAGTCGATAGGAACTCATAACTTGTATAAGGTACGTGTTCTCAATCTTGAGGCGATTATGAACACAGACTGTGGATATGACTGCTTTGACTTACCAATCAGTGAGGTCTACAGAAGATCAACACCTGGGTATCTTGGGTATGTCATGTTCATAGGGTTGTGAACATATATTGTCAAGATAGAATCTACCCTCTAATTCAGAGTAAGCATTCCCTTGAGAATGTCACCAAGTCGATTACTGAGTACTGCAGTCTTGTTGATAAGAGTTATCAACATGTTTGGTAATCATGAGAGGTGAATGGGACTCAAGGAATACAAGAAGTAATCATGATTCAGGTTGACAGTAACAGTTATCCGACTATCTGAATATGATTACGAATGCTAGAGGTAGAGGGACATTAGTACAACATACAAGTCTAGTTATCGCTTCGGATATGTTCTTTTGCGTTGGAGTTCAGTTATCGTTTTATAGTGGAGTAAACGTTAACTGACCAGTTAGTTAGTTTGCTGATCAAAGAGTTTGGTCATGGTAATTAACAAACTGGTCTGAGCCAACAATAAAGAGCCTAGGAGGTCCCACTCTTAGCTCCGCCAGGATGCTTGGAAAGATGCTTGAGGATGATGTCCAGACAGGTTCGATCGATCGAAGATATCTCGATCGATTGAAGTCTGCAGGTTCGATCGATCGAAGATGGTTCGATCGATCGAATGTTCGATCGATCGAAGGCACTTCGATCGCTCGAAGTCTAGGTCGGTTCTGGGAATCTATAAATAGGGCAGCTGCGTTCTGGAAAAGGTTGTTCGTCGTTTTGAACGTCAGAAGCTGCAGAAACTGTTTTGGAGTCCCAAAACCTTCTCTATCCTCTCCATTAGGGTTCCCACCAACCCTAGTCTTTCTGGCAGGCATCCGCAGGAGTCATAAGGGTGAAGATCATCTAGTGGAGGCTGCTGGAAGTTGAAGATCAGAATTGGGTTCAAGACACTAAGGTATAACTCGTGTCCCCTCTTGTGCGCATCTGTAGAATTGACGAGTAGTAGATCCGGGCATGCCAATAAAGTTTCATAACTTGATTTTTCCGCTGCGCGTTTAAACTTTCCATTTAAACTTGTTTTTTCCAACAGACTGATGGCAATCGATTGGGAAAAGTACAATCGATCGGTACTTCATCTTCTCCAATAGAAATGTAAAATAGAATATGTAAACGTCTTAAGGACATATTTAATACATCTAATCCATATCAAAGCTTGTAAAAACATCATACAGTGAGATTAAGTGATTAAAAACTCACCTAGATATGTGTGGAGTGTGTTTGGCTTGGAAAACCTCAAACTTTTTCTCTTCTCCTTCTTTTTATCTCTTCTGTCTCAGCTCTCTCTGTCTGTCTCTTCTTTCTTATTCTTCTCCTTCTCTTTCTGTTTAGCAGAGAGTGTGTGTGTGTGTGTATATGTGTGTGTGTGTATATGTTTGTATGGTGTGTATATATATGGATATATGTGTGTATGTATATATGGATATGTGTGTATATATATATATGAAATCTCTCCCTCTCTCAATCTCAACTGATCAAAACAAACCCAAGGCACTAACTGAACTCATATATATTGAAAAACGAAGTGCCATGTGTCAACCACAAAGCAAAGTTGAAAACAAGTCTCTGTAGATGCCAATCGATTGGAAGCAGAAGCAATCGATTGGTTACAGATATTTTATGGCAATCGATTGTGAGTTAAAGGCAATCGATTTCATATGCCACGTAATGAATTCAGGTCGGCAGAATGGCAATCGATTGGGAAAAATGGTAATCGATTGGTAATCAAAAAGTGGCAATCGATTGAAATGTGAAGGCAATCGATTGGTATGTGAAGGCAATCGATTGGTATACCAAATTAACCAAAGAGAAGGTAAAAGTCATACAAGTATACAAGAGTTGGTATACAATCTTATTCATTATACATTCCCAAAATACAGGGTATTACAGATAGTAACTAAAAAATATTACTTAAATAATACCAAATCTTCATTCAACAGTTAAAAACTGCTTTCTTATATAAGAAGCTGCTTACAATATCATTACCCTTTTATGGAAACCAATGTGAGACCTAATGGATGAAAAAGTGACATATAGTGATAGTTTAGCAAGTTATCATAGGAGTGCATTAGTTGGTGATGATGTTGAATTTTAGTGCTCGGGTCAGACATAGTATTTGAGAAGCAATAAATATGAAAGAAAGAGAGAATTTGTATATGATTCAACGTTGTTAATGAAGCAACCTACATCCACTCGTGGGGGTGTGTGTATGTGCTTTCACTATGTAGAAAACAGTTTTTACAGAGGTTGTTGTAGGAGACCTTGATGATTCACAATAAAACTAGAACTATTATGGTGCTGTCTTATACGACTGTTCGTAATGATTTAAGGGAAGTGTCAAACCCCAACCCACCTCGTGCTGATTAGGACACGTGTAACAATGCTACAAGCACTCAATTATACTAATTGGTAAAGAAACATGCAAAATATTAAGAAACACATATGTTTAACAACGTAAAAGGACTCTATTGTGACAAAATAGCCTCAAGGGAAAAATGGAATTTAATAAAAAACGGCGCGCGAATCCGAATTTTCTAGAGAGAGTTATGTCCGTTTTCGTAAAAGCCGTCTGGCTAGAAACAAACCTGCGGATCGATCCGCCCAAAACCGGATCGATCCGGTTTTAGCAGAATGACATCTCTGCCTAACCCAGCTGCTCTGGATCGATTTGCTCAAGACTCGGATCGATTCAGTTTCTACATAACTCAATTTTTAGCAGAATTTCCCTGTTCAACAAGTCCAAACATATCCAAATCATGCCTCAACCAAACCAAACCAAACCTCAAAAAACCTTGGGAAAACATTTCAAACACACTCCCAAATCTTTTTAAACATTAACCAAGCATGTAGAACATAAACACAGCCATAATTGGATCAAAACACCATGACTTCAACTCTTTGAATCAAAACAAACTTTGAAACTCAATTCTTATCAAAAGTTCATAAAACTTGTTGAACATGAACTCAAACCATGACCATCATTATACAAATGAAAGGAACTTATCGACAATACTTATGACACCATCCGAACTTGCCGAAATGGTCTAACTTAGTAACTTGCACACATCCAACCAAAACATAGGAAATTTACATAGATTTTACCAAATCAAGTTCCAAAACTACCAAATGACAAGTTAAAGGATCTAAGTCTCACGAATATAACAAAATACCAATATCACCATTAAATGAAGTACATCTTACAATCTATTACAAGTTTAAGTGGAAAAAACATGAACAAGCCCAAATCTCCCCCATATCTCTCATCGCACGTCATTTCCTCTCCGGACATTACTCCAAACCTGCGGTGGTTGTTATTTACCACAACAGAAAAGGAAAATAGTTTTCTTAAGCATTACGCTTAGTGAGCAATCTAAACATGATTGAATGCCTAACATGTGCAATGCTACAATTCAACACATAAATCCTATCCGTAATCGCCGAGTCACCGGTACAATGATTCATTCAGACCCGAAGACCTCCCTTGGTCCCGTGGTCGCTTCTATTCCTTGGACTTCCGTATTTATCGGATTCTTCCCCTTCACCACCCTTATTACTCCCAACAATGAATTATTTTTCTGGTGCTCATTGATTACCACATAAACACATAAGCACATAAACATAGCAGTTTCACATATTGACATGCAAATCTTAAATCTAGCAATTTCATAACTTCTAAGCATGATTTCAACATTCCTATATTTACAAAGAAACATTGATTCGGATTTTATACCTTAAACCACAATCATTCTTTAGTTAGAAAACTCATCTCTTATAGATTTTATCCCAAATAAGCTAGAAATGTAGAATCCCTTCACCAATCTTGCTCAAATCCTACTCCGAAGTGGATCCTACAAGAATTCGACAACTGCGTGTTATCGATGAGCGTAAGCTACCAAAATTACGACAATTAAACGTAAATTAAAGGTATAAAAATGAACGTATCACCTCCACGAGTCCGAATACGGCTTCAGTTCGCGAATTGGTCGACAAACGACGACGGAACGACGAAATTACGGCGTCGGTGATGGTTTCTCCGAGCCCTCTCTCTCTTTTTTGTTTTAATTTCTGTAAATTATGAGAGTCCATACTCTCTTGACACACATGCAATGCATGTTGTGTTGTCAATCATACATTTTTCCCACTTTTCGTTTATACCTCTGGAAATCTTAAGTTCTTATTATGAAATCCCCCAAAGATTCCATTAGCTACCCAATTATCTAGTGAGTGTTTGTTTAAGTCCCGTATGGGTTCCAACGTGGGTCACAAATATTTTGTAAAGTTGCTATCACACCTACTAATTATGAATTCTTTCATTTATACCCTTATTTGGGTGTCCAAAATGCAAACACATATAGCATCATATAATGTGGAAGTATTTAAACAAATATTCATTTAATCATGTAAAATGCCAATATTATTATTCGGGCCCTCCACTGGGTCCCACTTCATTATCTGTCCCACCTCACTGGGGACTTTTCCACAAGCGAGTCCAAAGCCTCCCCTTAACCGTTATATATACTAATCTCATGAATTAATGCATATTAACATGATAATTAACCCGTTCTCCGAGTACGGGTGTTACCAGAAGCTTTTGGACTTACAAGGGTTTTGTAGCCTCAAGGAGAGAGGAAGAAACTGGCTATAGGAGTTAGGATTAGGAATGTGTATTTCGGATTCCCCCTTGTGGAGAAGGAAGGCCCCCTTTTATAGCACAAGAGGTTTCCTAAAACAAGTACGGTAACCTAGCCAATTTAAGAGTGTGATTGGATAATTACATACTTATCCTAGTAGGCTTGGATTAGATTTCACTAATTGTTGGCTGATCAAGGAACCGCTGAGTCCTTGCCGTGAGGGTCTCGTAATTGGGCTGGCTAAGTTGAATTAGGATTCTTTTACTGGAAGAATCCCGCCCGAGCACTATCCACCGACCTCTAGATCGGTGGGCGGTCAGTCGAGTGTGATGGACACCCTGATTAGTGTGGGAGAGTGGGTGTATGAGTGTATCAGTTGGTTGGCTATTTTGTTATTTTAGAGAGTTGTTAAAGTGCCCACATGGAAACTCATTTTTTTTAGTTCTTCTTTCCTTTTTTTGGTTGTTCCAAAGCTATTGTACATTAAGAATATTGCATGATAAATTTTGACAATAGCCACTATCCCCTTGACATTAGTGGTAGTCTAAATTTTTAATTACTTTCTAAAATTACCATGAAACAGTGCAAGTACTTGTTGGTGGTCCCACACGATTATATATGTATATATATTGCATTGACTTTTACAGGTCAGTTGATTGATGACAACATTGACAAGGTAGTTATTGGCATTCAAGACATTTCTCATCCATGACCAAATTTATTCCCAATTCTCGTGAGCACCGTTTACTGTTTGTTTCAGGTTTGGGCTTTCACAACAGATTCATGACACACTAATAATACATCAAACTTAATGCCAACTCTTTGAATATGTTCCTCAATTATCCTTCTTCTTTTTTCTTCTTCTTCTTTTTTTTCTTTTTTTTTTTTTAAATCTTTTACTTGTGTTCTCTCTCCTATTTTTTTTTTCATTTATTTACATTTTTCCCCATATTTATCATAATGTGTAACGGTTACACCACATATAATTCACTATAATTTTAAATATTTAATAGGATGATCCATATACTGTGGCCGGAATCAAAGTAATTATCACATGGCGTGATGCCCATAGACATAGCCTACAATATTAGAATCCAATTGACCTCACAAGATTGCTAATTCTACGCAGGTAAGGGTTCAAAAAACACCCAAAGGAAAAAGAAAGAACTACTATACATTTTTTTTTCCCGGAGAGAGAACCACCCATCCAAGAAGACGTTAGCAACTAATTTTAACAGCTACTTTATCGAACTAACACTTGGATACAATTATTTAGATACATATAATGTTGTTCTGAAATATGATTAGTGTAAATAATATCCACATAAATAAAACTTACATTGTAGACCAATAACATCCTAAAATAACATGATATATATATATATATATATCCAAATCTTGGTATTTTTGTTTTATTTAATGGGCTTCAACAATGTGAAATGGAAGTGTCAACATTTATGTCACTTGGGTATAATAATTTTTGTTACAAATCTATAATTGATTTATGTTTTGATGTGTAGTACCTTGCAATAGCCAATCCAAATGCATTTATATCAAAACGAGAATGGTAGTTTGTGGTCACACCTCGCCACCAGTGTCCCATTCATGGTGGACAGACTAGAGGAACCCTAAATATATATCCGCAAATTAATAACTGAGCCACAACGGACCTTTTATTGCTCAACCACTGCCTCCTCTTGAATGTTGAGTAGTACAAAATTTCAGTACATTCCCTTAGGATTTCTTGACATGTTTTAAAATGTAATTGGATCATCTTTATAGACACATTTGTACAGCTTAACAAATCATTTTAAAACAGTGTGTTAAGTACTCTAGTCTTTTCCGAATCTTAATGCTTTCTTTTCAAGTATTTTATTATGATTCAAATAATATTATAATTAAAAATAGTAAAAAAAAAAAAAAAAAAAAACAAAGGAAACAAAAAAGAAAATGAAATGGTTCTCCTTATTCTTTTGTTCATATGCTCGTTTCCTTCATTTTTTTTTCTTATGTTATCATTGATACCCAAAATAAAGAAAATTGTCTTTCTCTGCCATTTATTTTCCTTTCTTTAGTAATATATAAATTCATGAATGAAACTGAATGCAAGGGAAATAGAATTACATTATCAGAATTAAATTATATAGCGCTATCACAATACTGTATAGACCATGTCACAATATGTGCACATTGGTAGGGAAAATAAAAAAGAGGTAATTAGTGAAAAGGACATTATGATAACATTATATTGTATAACAAAAATTTGGGTTGAGGGACCTTTTACCAAAAAAGTTTACATTATGTTCTTTAACCAATTACTTTCTTTTGGGGATTTAACACTAAATTTCTATTTTTACAGAAAAGATAATTATATATAAAAGAGGAATGCTAACTTACAGCACGGTGTTCTTTTAGCGACGAAAAAAACACTTTTAGGGTAAAAAATTTTCACCTTTAGTGACAATATTTTTTTTTCACCTTTAGCAACGAAATATTTTTAAAAGATTTGTCTCTAAAAGTTTTTTTGGGTCGCTAAAAATATTTTTGTTTGTCGCTAAAAGCTGATATACAATGCTATCCTACAACCTTCATGTTGTAAGATAGCAGTCCCCTATATAAAATGTATATACACATCTACTAATACAAAGGTATAGATAACGTGGTACTATCGTTATATTGAGTAGGAGTATTATTTTTAAGAATAATGCTTGGGGCACCAAAGGACACAAAGAACTTTCACAAAATGAGTGGAAAGTCTATGTGGCACACTGGGACCCGCCAGCAATTAACCATTATTTTCATTAATTGCTGGCGGATCCCAGTGTGGCACATATATTTTCCACTCATTTTATGGAAGTTCTTTATGTCCTTTGGTACCCCAAGCATTATTGTATGAGAAATGATAGGCACACATCCTAAACCACACCCCAAACCACATCCCTTGCTTTAAATGCATGTACCTTATGCTGTTTGAATTTTTCACACTTTTCTGTGCACCACTTATACAGCATAGGGTACATGCATTTAAAACAATGGTGTAGTTTGGAGTGTGGTTTGGAATGTGTGCCTAGCATTTCTCTGTATGTATTTTTAAATAGACACTCCGTTGAACCCCCATTCCTCTTTCCTTTCCTCTCATACAACAAAAATGTATAGTAATCATTTCTCCTCTCTTTTTTTCCTCTCGTTTCATAAAAGGAAGAGAAAATTAAATGTGGGTGGATGAAATTTCTTTGAAAAAAGAAATGGGGAACTAGTAAAAAGCACATTCTGATATGATTTTTTAAAGTTAAGGGCAAGTAAGATTCTTGATTAGGGAAATATCCTCCATACAAAAATATTAAATGAGATTTTACTTGACATACACGAATATTAAGTGAAATATTACTGAACCCGTACATGAATATTACGTAAAATTTCACTTAATCCGACCTTTGAGTGATTTTTTAACAAACTAAGAATTAAATTGGACTTTAAACTCTAGACGGTTAGTTGGAGGGACTTTCGCCTAAATTTTCAAAATAAAAATAGAAGAAAAATGATATTTTACGTAAAATTATTTTCCTTTGTGTAAAATTTACTCAATTGAGAGAAATGTCCCAACTGCTGATTAATCATATTCTGCTGACCAAGTTGTACCTGCATGGTTTTACAATAATTTTTTCTTTTTATAAATCTTGACTCTTGAAGTTCGAGCTAGATCTGTAATTTGAAAACCATGAATGTGGATATTTCAACTCATCCCTAATGATTTTTAACCAAACATTTAAAATGACCAATTTTGATGTGTGCTAGCTAATTGAAATCTGGTGAAGAAGTTGCTGCACCATGAAATTAAAAATTGCAGGACTCAAATTATTTCTGAGAAATTAAAGTACCAATCAACTTAACTAACTTCATTCTTAGTTCATCAATGTCTATTAATTAGAACTCTCTCTCTCTCTCTCTCCCTCTCTCTCTCTCTCTCTCTGTGGTAGCCTGGATTGATCTGTATGTGACATCTCTCATGGTTATAGCTAAAATATGTACTAGTGCGCAGAAATATTATATGCCCATATCATGTGAATAAAAAGTGTTAAAAATACGTACTAATAATGCAAAATCTGATTAGGTAGTGGAATCTAATTAGTTTAAAATCAAAATATTATTATATGGTGATTGGATCCACTATGAAAAACTTGTCTTTAAACAGCAAAGATTTGGCAAGAGAATCATTCTTTCAGTTCAGCGCAGAGGAGACTGTGTTTTTGTTACACTTTGGACGCACATTAAATGTAATGGGGCGTTTGATAAAACTGAAAATTAAGTACTGAAAATTTTGAGTGATTTGTATTTGCAATCCTGAAAACAATGTTTCAAGAATTAAAATAAACTGCATTCAGTGATTATTTTCAGTAGAAAATTTTCACTTAACATTTGTGGATTTTTTATTGCCTTTTCAATTAAGTGGTACATTATCAAGCACACTGAAAAAAATTAAGTACTGAAAAAAAAAAATTCACCACTTAATTGGATTATCAAACACACTCCTAGTCTCTAAGGTAATAGATTAATGGATTTGCAACAACCAATTTGCATTTTAAAATGAAATTCATTAATTGCTTTTAAACATATGTTAGAATGTCCATTATTAGTTCTGAGATGGAATGGGGCTAGGAAGTCTGTAGATTATATAAACTCAATCCATAAGGTATGAATTGAATCCCACGCACTAATTTTCTTGTATACACAAGTAAGGTGCAACATAGATGGTGATATCCATTAAGAAATTGAATTTTTTTTTTCTTTGGTGTAATTTTACCAAAAATAAAATTTCCTCCAACTCTTTCATATTTCCAAAGATATATGACATTCACGATGTGCAACACAATAACTCTCTCTATATATAGAGTAATGTTTGGGGTACATTCTTTACACACTAAAAAAATATTTACGCATTGAGGTGGACCAATGACACACTTTTACCCCCCTAAAAAGCATCCACATCCGAGGCACATATAGAGAGGAATAGTGCTAGGGGTATACCCTTACACACCCAAAAATCATTCACACCCCGAGGTGGTCCACCTCACGTATATATATAGAGATGAATAGTTGTAATACTCATATCCGAAAAAAAGGTAGTAATATTTATTTTGCATACATTAATTAGTGTGATTAATTGCATGTGATGATTTGGGTGAGTTTCAGTCACCTCAATGTGATAAGTGCTTGATAAAGGGCACAGTTTGATAGATATGAAGTGAGACCCACATGAGGTCCAGATTAAATAAATTACATTTAGTTTCATTTATATGATTAAATGAATATTTGTTAAAGTGTTTTTAATATTTTATTGTTAGTTGTGACTTTTTATAGTACCAGTTTGGGTACTCGTGTGAGAGCGAATAGGAACATGATTCATAACTAGTATGTTAATTAGCAACTTTATAAAATATTTGGGACCATTTTTAGGACCCATACGTGACATAGACTCATATCAACTTAGATAATTGAATAGTTAAAGCAATTGTTAAGGGGTTTTATAATAGGGGTTAGAAGTTGTGGGGGTGTAAATGGAATAATGAGAAGTCTAGGAGGTTGACACCTCACCCCTCCCCCATGACTCATCATCATCTTGGTTAAAAAACAAAAAAAACAAAAACTAACATAATATGGATACAGAACAGAGAGTTGGCAAGAATAGAGAAAGAAGAGAAAAAGTTTCTCGAAGCCGCGTTTCTCGTTGTAGCTTCGCTATCCGATCTCTATTTCGTGAATATAAGTCATATTCGGACTCGTAGAGGTGAGAGAATTATTTTAATATTTTTCTTTTTCAATTTTGATGATAAAATTTTTTTCGCAACCCATTTTAAGGGGTGATACATATATGTGATATATATATATGTAGGGATATCATTGGAATCAATAGGAGCTAGTTTTACGAAGGAATTTGAGAATTCTAGGCTTATTTTGGATCTATTTGTGAGGTGAGTGTCCTAATCCCAAAATTGGATATTTAATGTTATTTATTTATTAATAAATGCTTAAATTGCTTAATTGTGATTAAGTAGAAAAGCATGTGATTAATCATTATTTAACATGTCCAAAAATGCTGAAATTGCCATGTTGAGTTGCTTATGTGCTTATTTGGGTCAAAGGGTGTCAATTGATAATCACCATTATTTAGCCCATATATAAGGGACGCCCATTCCTCAGAGAAAAGGGAGATGATGATGAAGTACTCGGAGAAAAGGGAACGGTGGTGACGACCACATCGAATTAACTACGGTCATGAGAGAATGAGTGATTTCGCTATATGCGACGGAAAAAGTGAGAATGGCCCGGATTCAAGGGTCCAGAACGATGGTGATTCATTACTTGACACGCATGCGACCATTTATTGTTATGAATGTTTAATTGGTGTTATGAATCATTAAATACTCCAATTGCATGATTATCACCACGTACTCACTGAGCAAAAACTTATTCGATTTTGTACGTGGCTAATGACCACGCAGGTTCAGATGAACATCACAATGAGAAGCGTTGAACCACGGGGTTCTGAACAACTTGGGAGTATGTTTCTTTTGTTGTATATGTTAAATACGTTGTTTGTGGGCGTACTCTTTGGGTTGGGAGTTGGGGTACAAATTTGATATGAAAAATTCGCAGGTTTATTTTTTGGCCTGTCGACTTTTACGGAAACGGACATAACTCTTTCTAAAAAATTCGGATTTGTGCGCCGTTTTTTGCATTGGAACCGAGACTCGAGGAGCTATCTTTTGATATAAATTTTGACTATACTTTCTTAATGATTATTTTACCCTTGGGCTGGTTTTATCTAATAAAGTCATTTTCTTATGTTTAACTCTTTATTTTACTGTTACTAAAAGATGTTTTATTTTGGGTAGTTCTTTGTTACACAGTCCTAATCACGTGTGGTGAGTTGGGGTGTGATAATTTTTGGTATCAGAGCAATAGGTTAGAGCCTTGGGGACGAGCGACGACGCGTGAGTGTGCACACAACAACACGTAGTTACACGATCATGCATACACGTTTATTTTAGCATACTTGAAATATTATTTAGCATGCTTATGATGTTCATAACTTAGTATGCATGGTAAGCATTAAGGTTATTGGTTGCCAGGCTTAATTGTCTGGTAGCAATGGATTCGGAGAAGAGACAAATATCATCATTCATCGATAGTGGTGGATTGGATGATAATGATTGTAGGAATAATAATGAGAATAGTAGAATTAGTACAACATCAATGGAAGGGGGCATGAAAATTTGAACCCAGAGGTAAGAACAAAATCATTGACCACAGAAGAGTTTCTGAGAAAGTTCAATCAATATTAAAAAGGTAAGAAATTAGGGAAAAGTTCAAAGGAAAGTCTAGGTTTGAACAGAGTAAATGAGAGAAGTTCATCGACAAGTGGTATTTCTAGAAGAAAAAAAAAAGATGTGTTGTCCAATCTGTTGTAAACGACATTGGGGTATATGCCGTGTGTCTTTTGAATTTGTTATATTTGTCAGCAACCGGGTATATTGTAAGAAATTGTCAAACTAGGGATTTGGAGTTCAGGGGTAATTGTTTTAGATATGGTCAGCAGGGTCACCAAATGCGAGATTGTCTTACTAAACGACAAGGGAATCTGAATGCTTTGACATCTAACACTACTTCAAGATTTGCTCAATCGCCAAAAAAAAATAATAATAATAAAAAAGGGAAAGAATAACTATAATTTATGCTTGGGATACAACAGACATCAGATAAAGGTAAAAATTTTCAATTATTTATTTAGCCATTTATTTGTTTAATTATGACCTCGTAAGTGTTTCTGATTCCGAGAAGAGATGTGTATTTATTACGTAGGTGCATTAATAGGGATCTTAATTGATAATAACTTATCAGGGGATATCGTGTTTGATTCCAGCACATCAGTAGTATGTGATATGAGGGTTGTACAAGAATGCTAATAGATGATACAGTATTTCTATTTTGATATATTATAAGGTACGAGCGGCCTGCTGGTTGGGAATATTTTAGTTGATTGTATGACTTTCAGATACCGAGTCAAATTTGGTTTTATTTTCAAAGTAGTTAACGAAGTGTTATCAGTCAGTATAGTGACAGTAGCGAAGTTCGCCGGTTAACGAAAAAAGAATTGTCAAGAATTGGGTTTATTTAAATTATGAGAAGACATCAAATTGACGTTTGGAAATGTTTGGGTAGTAAACAAATTTTGATATGTCATTTTAAAACTGGTTGAATAATTTGATTGGAAGAAGAAAATATAATTACTATCAGCAAAACATTAGAAACATAACTAATATTTTGGGTACCATATCTAAAGGAGTTATAAAGTTAAGAATGAAGAAGATGCAGAACGTGAATTTATTTGATAATGGGTTTGTTCATCCAAGTATAATACTGTGGAGATTATAGGTATTATTACAAGAATAAAGACAGAGCAATTAGAATCAGCTGACGTTGATTGAAATTATAGTTAAGAAGCAGTATATGAGCAATAGGTAAATGAATTATCCGTTAGTCTCATTAGTACGTACATGTGTTTCCTGATGTAAACTTGAGATTTGGATATGTGTAACAGAATAGCAGAGTGAAGACATTGTTAAGATTTGTTGAAGGCCTGGTACTGAAAATGTGAATATTTGTGAAGATAATTAGAGTAACCACAACACTAGTTGAATTTTATAAACTTATGAATATGTGACGACATTAGTGATGATGTTATTATTCAGCATTGGTGTATATATAGTTTCGAAGGACACATAATGTGAAGAAAATTTGTGAGAACTGTGCTGAAGACCCAAATTGTAATGATGTTGATATATGAATTGTTTTGCTAGTATTGAGAATCTGTTATAGATAGAAAAAAAAAAAAAAAGAAATGTTGAAGATTTGAGTTTTGATTGGAGAAGAATGAAGAAATTTTCTACAACAGGTGAAACCCTAAGGTAAAAGATGAGCTAATAGAAGACCTGAGAGTGATAAACATCATAACTGCACCATAGATTTGGTTATTTATACAGGAACACTTGTGGATTTATATTGATCACATGAAAGAGTTCTGAGTAACTAAATAATTGATTCATGAAGACATGGATTTGATTGATTGTTCTACACCTGAACATTTGTTGATTCAGATGAAACTTAGAATTCAGATTGAGTTGAATGTTGATATGATAACTGCTTGTACTTCATGGGAAAATGGGAACTTTACGAAGCAAATCATCAGACACAAGATTTGAAATCTGAGAGATTACTTCTGTATTGAATATTTGGTGTGCTAGTTTGCTGGCATGAAGCTTATATGAATCGCAGAGATTTGAAATATTTGATTACATGACAGGAATTGAGTATATTGTTAAGAAGACAGTTGAAACTCATGGTGAGCTACAGTTTGACAATCAACGTTATTCAAGTAAAGCCAAAATGATTAGTAGCGTTTTGAATTAGAAATTGACAGAAGAATTTTGTATGTGTGTTGAATACCCGAAAATGATTGCATTGAAATAAAGACTTGATAGAATTTGAAATTTTCTGAGACAACTAGACAAAGAATGATAATAGCAGAAATATGGGTACATGTGACACAATTACATCATATTAGAGGGAATTGACTCAGGGATTCGTTTGTTTTGTGCTTTTTGGAGGAAGAAAATTTATGATAAAATTACTGAAAAGGGGAATGATCAGATTTCTATTTTATAGTTAATTAAGTAGGTATTTCGAATGAAATCGATCCATGGAAGAGATTGTGATTGTATTCTGTTGTATATATTTATTTGATAATCAGCTACAGGGATATAAGTTGTTGATATTTAGTTGGAAGTCTGGATATTACTGGTAGAAGTTATAGTTGAATTATTGAGAAGATTATCTACAGATGATAAATTGTTCATTATATGCTTAAATGTTGGGTTAGTCAAGTATAGAGACAGAATATCAAGGAATCCCAGAGCGGGTGCAACTATTATCAGTATTTTGACAAGTATAAGTAAATAAGCTGTAATTTGAGTCAACCGATACTATTGTATCACAGGGAAGAAGTTGACTGAAAGATATGGTTGGGTTTCTGTTTTATTTAAAAGGGGAAGAGAAGTTACTGATAGAATACTGAAAAGGAAGCGATTGGGTATCACTCTACAGTAAGATGTGTTGAATCTAAAAGCCGATAATATGTTTTGAATACAGATAGCTCAAGGAATGGATTTTAGAAGATATATTGAAGCTCATAACGGGATTGTGGAATACTATGTTAAAAGGCAGATATGAAACCGTGCTACGTGTATTTTGTTATACAGGATGACTTGCTAATCGATTACAGGGGATAAAAGCTTTCGAGGATAGATTTGAAATTTGGGTATCATCAATTAGCAGTTAAAGCTAAGATGTTATGAAGATCACCCTCAGATGAGAATTGTAAAGCATGCTAGAGATGTGTGGTTTAACAGAAATAAAGACATAAATATCGGAGAGTCGTAGGGTTATTGTCAATGGTGTTAATGACCGAGTCGAAATAAATATCTATTGTGATAAACTTCGTGATTGGTTATTAAAGTCAACAGTGATTGATTATTGACGGGTGAATGATTGTAGACAGTTAACCGAATTCGATTATGTTAAAGATTGGAAATACGAATTTGCTGGGGTTAATCGATATGTATGTGGAAAGGAATTGTGAAATTCTATGCTTACTGATGTCTATCATCATAATGTGAAATATTTGACTTGTACTGATGTTTTGGGAGTTCGCACGAGGTAATGGGAAAGAAACTGAATTATGGAAGAGTGCCTTTCATAAGTTGATAATTTTTGACAAGTCAACGATTGGTTGAAAGTACATCACAAGTAAGTGAGTTTTGTTTTCAAAAAGTTGATAGAAATGTCTACTACGAGGAAAGAGATATTCTAAGTGTGTTATCATCAGAGAATGGTATGATTTAAAGAATTGAGTGATTCAGTGGGATCATTTGAAATGTCAAAGAGAATGGGAATCATTAGACTATCAACTGAGATTGTAGTCGGTATTAACCAATGGGTGTAATGCATTCTATATTACATGTTACAGTGTTAAAAGTCAGATTTGAACCGTGAATTGAGTATGGACCATTGAAGGTTCGAAAGAAAGTATTTGTATGTAATCGGTACTTGAGACAAGAAAAGTTTGAGGGCAAACTTCCTAAAAGTGAGGGAGAGATGTAATACCTGTACCCAGAAAAAGGTAGTAATATTTATTTTGCATGCATTAATTAGTGTGATTAATTGCATGTGATGATTTGGGTGAGTTTCAGTCACCCCGATGTGATAAGTGCTTGATAAAGGGCACAGTTTGATAGATATGAAGTGGGACCCACAGGAGGTCCAGATTAAATAAATTACATTTAGTTGCATTTATATGATTAAATGAATATTTGTTAAAGTGTTTTTAATATTTTATTGTTAGTTGTGGCTTTTTATAGTACCAGTTTGGGTACTCATGTGAGAGCGAATAGGGACATGATTCATAACTAGTAGGTTAATTAGCAACTTTATAAAATATTTAGGACCACTTTTAGGACCCATACGTGACATAGACTCATACCCACTTTGTCACGACCCATCCCACTACGCGTGGAAATAGGACACGTGGCACGCCACCAAGGCTCATCCAAACATCATCTAACGATACGCAGCGGAAAGAACTTTAAAACAACCCTGGGTATTGTAAAACTTAGGGAACATTACCCTCTGAGTTTGTAAAATCTATTGAAATCAGAGTTATAAAAAGTTTTGGCTAAGGAAAACACTTTCAAAAGAATCAGTTTTGAAAACAGAGGTTCAGTCGACTGCCCAGTCGACTGTACTAGGGTCCAGTCGACTGTGCCTGACAGAAACTAAAACCCTAAATCCACAACAGAGGTCTAGTCGACTGCACAGTCGACTGCTTGGAGGAAACCAGTTGACTGCTTTTCTATTCTAAGAAGCAGTAGCCAACATTAACAGTGTTCAGTCGACTGTCCAAGGGGTCAGTCGACTGCTTCTCTTCTAATATACCTTCAGTGTCTCAAACCCACGAGGTCCAGTCGACTGCTCCCCTGCTGGGCAGCCTGTGTTGAAAAATTAACAAGTCCTGCTACTCAATACCAACAACAAACACAACCACAACGGATTTTTAACGTATTAAAACATAACTACAGATGTTCATTTACAAGATTACAATACTATAGAACTAATCTATGGTTCTATTACAACATATTACCAATCCTTACACAAGTTTCAGGATTTAAAATAAAACAACCAAAACATATACAAGTATGAAATCCCCGGCGTTCCTCGGCCTCACTCCTCACGATTCTTCTTGTCTTTCTTCTTACCTGCAATGGAGTACATCTCCACTGCTCAGCTATATGCTGAGCGTACAATTCTAAATGTATGCTTATATGACAGTTCATGCTTTAAGCATCTAAAACACATAGAAATAGTCTCTGGGGTGAGTGGTATGCATTCATCCGGTCGATGCCGTAGGAGGCCCACCTCTCCCACGCATCTCGTACACTGGTTGGGCCTTCCTCCATACCAGGTACCGTGTACTGGTTGGGCCCACCTCCAATCCAGACACAACCACAATTCCAATTCCATCAAGATCACAATCCTCAAGGTTCGAGGAGCTTACTCCGAATGAATTTGCACCAAACTCCCCTTTGACCCAAGTAGACACATAACATGCTCACATAAACAGTTATACGTGTTTTTATCATAATTTCACGTGCATAATTAACGGGCCTAACTAATACATGAATTTCGCCCGGATCCAAGAATATCAAAAATGATGTCCAAAACATGAAAATCCATATATTTCATAGATCTAGAATTCATACCTCGTGCGAATCTCTTCAAACTTTGAAGGATCGTCTAGGGGGCTAAATAAACGTCGAATTTCGAATTTGGTACGATTCCTACAAGTTTTACCTGATTTTTCCCAAAAGTCCAAAATTAAGATTTTACAAAAACTTGGCCAAACACGGCCTAAGTGGTACCAAAACGTAGATCTTACCTCCACGAGTTCAAATCTGAAATCTGGAGAAAATCTGACGGACGAACGGTCGCCGTTTGTCGTCGCAAAGCCCGAGGCAACAAAATCTCCATTCTCTCTCCTCTCTCTAGATATTTAGGAGTTGTGGATGAGATTTCAATCTCATCCTCATCTATATATAGAAAAACTCTTTGGAAATTACGTTTACCTCCCCACAAGTTTCTCAAACTTCTAATTAGCTCTCGAAACTTCGCACACGTTCATTTTATAACTTTACAAGTGAAAACTATAAATTTCAAAAGTTTTCGACTAGGTTTCGTTTGGGTCCAAAATAACGTCCGAAAACTATATTCTGTGAAAATCTCTACACAACCTACCTTTTTAATTAATGTATCACTCACGTTCTCACCACAGTTCTCAAAATGATACTATCATATCCAAATTTACCAGAATTATACTACACAGGTATAATTACTATTCACAGGAATACCAGATAAAGTCAAATAACATTTAAATCATATAAATGCCATTTACTCATGATTATGCAATATGAACTTCCATGTTCCCGTGTCCTCACTGACACCTTACCGTTGACTCACAGTCAACCTCAATCCACCATTATCAATTAACATTGATAACCTCTCAATTTACAATTATGCATGATAAAACTATAAATTTTTGGAACGGGTGTGACACACTTAGATAATTTGATAGTTAAAGCAATTGTTAGGGGGTTTCATAATAGGGATTAAAAATTATGGGGGTGTAAATGGAATAGTGAGAAGTCTAGGAGGTTGACACCTCACCTCTCCCCCATGACTCATCATCATCTTGGTTAAAAAAAAAAACTAACATAATATGGATACAGAACAGAGAGTTGGCGAGAATAGAGAAAGAAGAGAAAAAGTTTCTCGATGCCGCGTTCATCGCCGTAGCTTCGCTGTCCGACCTCTATTTCGCGAATCGAAGCCATATTCAGACTCGTAGAGATGAGAGGATTATTTTTATGTCTTTCTTTTTCAATTTTGATGATAACGTTTTTTTTCGCGACCCATTTTAAGGGGTGATACATATATGTGATATATATATATATGTAGGGATATCATTGGAATCATTAGGAGCTAGTTTTGCGAAGGAATTTGGGAATTCTAGGCTTATTTTAGACCTATTTGTGAGGTGAGTGTCCTAATCCCAAAATTGAATATTTAATGTGTGATACCCCCACCCACAGATTTTATTTAATTTCATATATACATGCATTTATCATGATTAGTAGTATTTATTAACACATGTTTAAGTGGGTTTCGATCCACTAGTTGAATGTGGGTGTCCGTAAGGGAACCCAGTAGCAGGCCATAATGGCAGACCCATATTTGGGGCATGAGATTAGAAGTCCCATTGGGATGGGCAATAACACGGATAATACCTTATGTGCTTAGATGTTTATTAAGGCTTATGTGAGTTATTATTTTTATTGTTGAAGTACAATATGTATTGCTAAATACCATTTTTGTGGTCATTTTGGGGAACTTTTGTGAGTACTAATTGGACACGTTACCTAATTAGTTGGCTAGTTAGTAACTTCGTGTAAATATTTGGGACCACATTTTGGGACCCAAAAGAAATATAGACAAATATTCATTTATATTTGGGAGTTGATTAGTTAGTTATAAAACTAACCGGGGTGTAAATAATATTACTTAGGAGTTGAGGACTTAGGCCTTAATTTTAGAAACTAGTTTAGATATATATCAAACCTAAGATTTGATTAAAAGAAGAATACGTCTTCTTCTTCACAAGTCGGCCGAATAGGGGCTTCGAGCAGTGGGGGGTTTCGGTGAGGTTTGTCATTGCATGTCTAACTTAACGACGTTTCTTTCGGATTCTAATCACATATTTGGACTCGTGGAGGTAAGGGGAATCTTATGGTGTAAATTTCCTTGAGTTTAATCACAGTTTTTTCGTGACCCATTTGGATTGGTAACATTTAGTTTATCCAAAACTTGTAGGAATTGAACTTGGAATAGAATTGAACGTGGGTTTGACTTTTCTGGCATTAATTTGGGATTTAAGTGCGACAATTTGAGGTGAGTGATTTTAATCTTACCCCTGGAATTAACCATGTTAATATTCATTTGGATGATTTTGTTAAACTTATTAATTAAATTATTCATGTTTAGCTATTATTGGGCAAATTCATGTATTTAGTTTTAGCCCAATTGAATTGTTAAATCATATTGTTATGAATTATGTGGGCATGTTGAGTTGCTTATTTGGGTCAATAGAGATTATGTATCAAGCCACCGGTAGTAGTTTTGTGCCTAAATGACAATAAAATCGTCGGTCTGAAGTTAAAGAGATCGGGTCTTAGCTAGTTGCGCGGACTTATTGGCGAGGAGTCGCGGACTAGTATGGTGGTACGTACATGATTGCTCTTGTGACTATAGTAATGTGTAATTGAATGAATGTGAGCATGTCTTTTTAATTCCACATACATTATTATTATTATTATTCATTAAGCCTTGTCTTAAACAAATCTATAAATGTGTGGTTATATAAATAACCACTACAGGTGAACAATTGGGAGAGAAATCCAGGAAGTGAATGGAGCTCGGGAATGCGCAAGTTGGGGACTTCATATGTTTTTTTTAAGTCTTGCAATGCTACGTTAGTTAGAATCTACGGTTTGTATAACGGGGGAATTCTTGTTAGAAGTTCTAGTTGTACATAATGTTTAGTTTCCGTTTGTAAGCTTGAGGTGGTTTTAAGTCAATACTTGTGACTCGATTTTGAACATTACAAGTTTGTGTTTTGTTATAGTTGGAAGTGGATGTTACTGAAATCCTTATGCTTTGATCTTGTTTAGGGGCTCGGGTTGTTTTATTAGCTTGGGAAGCTCGGATGCACTTAAAAGCATGTTTTTTATATGCTTTCTTTTATACTTGACTGGACCTTTTATTTTACTTTAAACCATTTAATGGAACATTGTTTATATATATATATATAGCTAAAGGAGTATCTTTGTTTTTTTTTTTTTATTCTTATTAATGAAACTTAAATGGACATAATATAGCTTCTAAACTATGTTTAATTTGTTCGTTTTGCCTCGGTGGCGTGTCACATGCCTCTAATCCGCCTATGGTGGGTTAGGAGTGTGACAAAATGTTATTTATTTATTAGTAAATACTTAAAATGTTTAATTGTGATTAAGTAGAAAAGCATGTGATTTATCATTATTTAACATGTCCAAAAATGCTGAAATTGCCATGTTGACATGTTGAGTTGTTTATGTGCTTATTTGGGTCAAAGGGTGTCAATTGATAATCACCATTATTTAGCCCATATATAAGGGACGCCCATTCCTCAGAGAAAAAGGGGATGATGATGAAGTCCTCGGAGAAAAGGGGACGGTGGTGACGACCACAGCGAATTGACTACGGTCACGAGAGAATGAGTGATTTCGCTATATGCGATGGAAAAAGTGAGAATGACCCGAAATCAGAGGTCCAGAACGATGGTGATTGATTACTTGACACGCCTGCGACCATTTATTGTTATGAATGTTTAATTGGTGTTATGAATCATTAAATACTCCAATTGCATAATTAGCACCACAAACTCACTGAGCGAAAGCTTATTCGATTTTGTGGCTAATGACCACGCAGGTTCAGATGAACATCACAGTGAGAAGCATTGAACCACGGGGTTCTGGGCAACTTGGGAGTATGTTTCTTTTGTTGTATATGTTAAATACGTTGTTTGTGGGCGTACTCTTTGGGTTGGGAGTTGGGATACAAATTTGATATGAAAAATTCGCAGTTTATTTTTTGGCCTGTTGACTTTTACGGAAATGTATATAACTCTTTCTAGAAAATTCGGATTTGCGCGCCGTTTTTTGCGTTGGAACCGAGACTCGAGGAGCTATCTTTTGATATAAAATTTGACAATATTTTCTTAATAACTATGTTACCCTTGAGCTGGTTTTATCTAATAAAGTCATTTTCTTATGTTTAATTCTTGATTTTACTGTTACTAAAAGATGTTTTGTTTTGGGTAGTTCTTTGTTACACAGTCCTAATCGCGTGTATTGGGTTAGGGTGTGACAATAGTGCTAGGGTTATACACCCAAAAAACATCCACACCTTGGTGTGGATGCTTTTTGGATGCGTAAGGATGTAACCGTAGTACTAATCGGTGTGAATACTTTTTAAATGTGTAAAGGTGTAACCCTAGCACAATTCCTCTCTGTATATACATTCTAGAAGAGTGCCATACATTCCGTGTGTGGAAAAGAGAGAGAAGCAGATGTGTAAAAGAGAGATTCGAACTTGGAACTGTTTAAGAAGTTTTTATTTTATTTTTTGTAATTATTATACTGGATATATATTTAAGTAACCTTGTAATAGTATTTGCAGAAGGAAAACTTTGTAGGTTTAGAAGTGACTATTTTTATTTTTATTTATTATTATTATATATATGGAGATGTGAGTGACTATTTGTTATAACAACAATGATAGGGATACACACCAAACGACACACTAAATGACACACTGTGCTTTACATGTATATACCATGTGCTCTTTGAATTTTTCACACTTTTTTGTGCATCACTTACACAACACATGGTACATGCATTAAAAGCTAGTGTGTCGTTTAGTGTGTCGTTTGGTGTGTATCCCTATCATTTTTGTTGTTATAAACCGAAGAAATCGGAAATCTCTACTTTTGGCTTTCTATAACATACATATATATGTATATGTCAAGGCAATGCTACACTACAACCATTACAATCCAAGTACAAAACAGCCTTAATCAAAGTTTTATTTATTTTTGCTCAAATGAATCAAAGTTTTATGGTTGGGCTGGATTTTCACAAAAAAGTAAAGCTTACCTTGCATACCGTGTGTGACAAATGAACTTTGTCTTTATATACATGCTAGAAAAGGGTCATCAACTTTTCCTTTTCTTAGTTCACCTAAAAGCATATGTATGATGGAATTGTATCCTGCCATGGCCTTAGGTGTACCAACATGTGGTCCCACGTATATGAGGTGCGTATGCTTTGGTCAGTGTCACAGCACCAATTTGGAAAATATTTTACTCAATAAATATTAAAATAAATGAAATTATTTTTGGGTGATATATATCATGCTGAATTTTGAATTTAGTGGGGGGAGAATGATGGGTTTCATGCATAAAGAAAATGATTGCTAATTATTTCTGTAAATATAACTTTATGTTGTATGTAAGGTCTTTCTATATAAAGGTAACCAAAACCACATGGTAGGGTCTTCTCTTTTAAAACCTCTAGTACCTTAATGTGCAACATTTTTTTTTTTTGTATTAATTAGGTTTAGGCCATGGGTCCACAAATTTAGTGTAGTACCTTTTCTCCTCTCGAATAAGTTATATTTATTGAGAGGACAGATATCACTAACTTTGAAGTTCAACCTCACTTGAATTTGTGAAAAGAAAAAAAAAATAATAAAAAGAAGAAGAAAAAACTCCCCAATTCCGCCAAGAATTACGATCTATTTTATGATTTGTTCCTAACCATAAGCGTTGAGATATGATTTGTTTCTCTCCTAAACTCATATTTCACATATGTAGTTTCATATTCTCTAAATTGTTTTGTGTTTTTTCTTCTGTTCTCTTATGGTTGTTTGGTTTATTATAAGTGTATGAACAAAGTTACGTAAATAAATGAACAATTGCTGTGGTAAAAGTTAAGAAAATGTTAGGATGATGAAGCAAGATTTAATTCGGAAGTAAACAAATGAACAAATAAGTGGTTTGACGTCAAGTTAATTCTAATATAATATCAATTTGATACTAGTTTTAGAGTCTTGAAAAAAAGTTAATTCTAATATATGTGATTTTGATAGCTATTAGCTATAGTTTGAAGTCTTGAAAATTTTTCTAGTTTTTGATTCCACAAGTGGTTGACCTCAGGTTAATTCTAATATATATGCATGTGAATATGATAGCTAGTTTGGAGTCTTTGAAAAAAAGGTTCTAACTTGTAATTTCCGCATTCAAACTTTCTTGCAAAAGTGTTCAAGTTTGAGAAATTATTCTACAATATGATATCATGACTATGTAGCGGTCATGGCAAATACAGCACTCTGTTATAAATGAAAAAAAAAAAAAAAGAGTTCAAATCACATGACAGTGTTAGTAACACTACGTAACCTTTATGACTCTACTTGACAGTCTAACAATAACACCGTGTGGCCTTTATAGTTCGGGACCATGCAATAACTTATTGTCCAATTTCGATCTGTATCCGAGGCCGGTTCTGGGGAAAGTCGATGAAGCGGTCGCTTTGGGCTTTTAGATATTTAGTTAATTTAAGGGCTCTATTTTTTGTATTAATTTTCTATTTTTATATTGGACTCCTATAAAAAACTTACTATAATCTAGTCCAATAAAGGCCACAACTCAAACTAAATTGACTTAAAATTTTGTACATATAAAACTACAAAACTAAGCCCAAACAAATCCTCTAGAATAAGATTATAATTTATTTTACTATTAAAAAAAGGCTAATTGATCAACTCATGGTGTGATACACTTTTAAAAATAAAAATATAAATCAGTGTACCGAAAAAATGTAAGAAAATTAAGTTTTTCTCAATTCCCCCAATTCCTTTTAGTTTTAGCCCAAACAAACCCTCTAGTTGTAAGTTGTTCTCAATTTATAGCTTGGTTTCAAATTATTGGTTGTTCAAATAAGTATTTAATTATGCTGCAAGTTGTTGACATTGAAAACCAATATATACACATAATTATGTATACATAGACTCTAAAAAAATCGTCAAAGACACTGTCCCCAAATGCCCGTATAGCTCCGGACCCATTTTAAAAATTCACTTTAGACCTCTTAAAGCTCAGGTCCGGTCCTGTCTATCCGACACTTTCATCAAGAAACTTCCATAAACGACGGGAGCACAAGGGGCGTTCTACAATGAAAGGAGGGAAAATCCCTCCCACTCACCCCATGATGAGATTCGAACCCTCCACCTTCCACTTAAAAAAAATGGAGTGATGCCACTAAACCAAAGAGGTCTTGGCGAAACTTCCAGAAGTTAAAAGCTAACGTTGTTGTTAGAGATTCAGTCTCAATTAATTCGAGCACCTACTTGAACCATTTGACCAAAAGTCTAAGAATCATAGTGTAAAACCTGTAGCTTATGAGGGGCCCCATTTTATCAAATTATATTAGCATGCGAACTGCTTTGTTTATATATATATATATATATATATACAGGCAGATCTCTAACGGACTGGTCCGTTAACGGATCAGTTTTAGTGACGAGATTTCGTCGCTAAAAGTCATTTTTTTTGTCGTTAAAAATGTATTCACCTTTAGCGACAAAAATGTTAACTTTTAGCGACGAAATTTCGTCACTAAAAATTGGTCCATCAACGACCAGTCCGCTGGAGAGCCTGGCTATATATATATATATATATATATGAAAATTCTCTAAAGAGGGCGCTCTCTCTTTATTAAAGAAAGATCCTCTATTTTGGCCGTTGGATCGTGTTTTCATTAAAGGCAGTGTTGTCATTTCACAGTTTTTAAATACGATGGCCGACGATCAAAACAGAAGCCCTATCTGTTTAATAAAAAGAGGGCGCCCTCTTTAGAGCCTGACTGTATATTAGTATATATATATATGACTTAGATTCTTTTTTGTAGGTATTTTTTTCTATTGTTTTAGATCGAGTGTAATTGTGTCACGCCCCGACGTAGCATAAATATGAAAAACGTTTAATTTCTTTTATGGACCCGTAGGTCGCGACAGTTTGAAAGATCGATTCCGTCCCAAACGTCGAACAACAATTAAAAAAAAAAAACATAATAATCAGAGTAGAGCAATCAAGACTTACAAATATTTTTCTAACTTATTATATATTATAGTACGGGGTCTACTAAGACACAAGCCGCCTTAAAACAAAACAATATCTATCGTCTATTATAGTCATCCTTATTACAAAACAGTTTATAGCTTAAAACATATAAGAGTAAATTCTCTTTCCAGCAGGGATACTCAGTTTGCATAGTCGTACGGTCCAGCAATATCATAACCTAAAAAGCCTGAACACGAATGTCCAGGGCGCATCAACGCCGTCAGCTTCAAGAAGCTGGTGAGTATTAAAAACATAACTTTGAATGTAACACATACTCATTCACCATTTTCCAATTCTCATATAATTAAACAAGTTTATGTTAAAGCAAGGAGTTCATTTTAGAAAACAAGTATAATATTATTTAAAAAAATATAATTCACATATATGTGACCGTGTATGAGAATAATGCACCATCTCATCTTATCGTCTCTTTTCTCTCGACAAAATCCAACAACCCACTATCATACACCAGTATCTTTGAAATACTCTGATAGCCACACTTTAGCACAGGGGTGCTAGGGAATGTCCAGTTTGCCTCACACTTTGGTCCGGGGTACCAGGGAGTGTCCAATGCGTCACACTTTAATACCTAATTCGCCATGCAAATACCGAAGGAACCCTCACGCAGTATCCAGACTCGGGTATCAGGGAGTGTCCGTAGGCCACACTTTAGCACTACCATGGGTGCCAGGGAATGTCCAAGTTCGACTTCACACACTTTGACCCTACCATGGTCGTCAGGGAGTGTCCAGTTTTGCCACCGTCGCATTTCAAAGACACTCTCACCGCAATTTCAATCACAATACACTTTGGTACTCACTTACCAGGGAGTGTCCACAACACAATCTCAACCGCACTCACTATGCCACACTAACCATTACTCTTTTTCATACTGACCAACATTCACACTCACCATGCATGTACAACTGACTCCACATGTATGTCATGAAACTTTAAAACATGAGGCAATTCACTGAATTATATAAACGACGTGCATACGGAGATTGTTAAGCCGTGGTACATCATTTCAATCGTCCATACATAACCAAATAGGGTTCTGTTTTAGTAAATTTTCCAAACGGAGCTTTAACAGTTCATAAAATATCACCCAAACAGTTTCTTAACGTAAAACAAGCAAAAACCAGAAACTGTCCAAGCTCACGCGCGCGGGCCGCACGCTCGAAGGTCGCTCGCCCGGGCCGCTCGCGCGATATGTCCAATTTTTGTTTTCTTTTATAAAACTTTTCCAACTGCCAGGATACAGGAAGATCGCGCGCGCAGATCGCTCGCGCGAAGGTCACTCGCGCGGATGGCTCGCGCGATCTGCCTAATTTTCATTTTATAATAAAAACCTTTTCTGTCTGCCTTAAAATACACAACTTGCGCGCGCGGGCCTCTCGCGCGACTCTCGATCGCACGATCACGCGCGCGAGTTTAGGCAGTATCTTCGTCTTCTTCGTGGTGAATGCCCTGCTTCAGAAATTCAGGGTCTTTTTGACCCATTTTCAATTTTGAAAGTTACTAGGCCTTATTATATATGGTTCTTTTTAGTTTTCTGCAAGGATTACGAATCCATAATCAATTTTACATGAATCGATCTATAATTCTTGAATTTTAAGAACAATCAAAAGACTTCAAAACTTAATTTCTAATATACTTTTGCATATGAACAAATTGGGCTCTAAAACTTTAAACGTAGCAAATGCAACATATAATCTTTCATATTTATCTAAGAAAACGGATTTTGATTAAAGTTGAAAAATTATGAATTTCAAGCTATGAAGTTCATACACAAATTCATCAATGGTGGTTTACAAAATTAAACAAACACACAACAAATAAACATGAAATTAAATTCCTAGTGAGTTAGTAATACTCACTGAGATTAGAAGATGAAGTGTGTGTTGAGAAAGATATAAGAATTAAGCAACTCAAATCAAGCTTGGCTATGGAGATGAGCTTTCTCTCTCTATAATATTTTTCTGCAATCCATATATTCTCAAGTTCTCTCTATGTATCACTCTCTTAAATTTGTAGAACTTTATGTGCTTGTATTGTGTAGAATGTGTGTAATGGGATGAGAGTTATATAGAACTCATATTCTTGGGCTCCAAGAACTCTCAAGTTCACTCAACAAAAGGATTTGTTTTTCAATTTTAATTAATCCTAAGAAAACGCAGCTCATATACATACGTATATACACTGATGAATAATCTCATAGCTCTACAGATCATCCAAGAGCCAAGTAGGAGTATAGGGATCAACTTGTATGTGTTTGTGAATTTAAGCTTATGGTCTTAAGTTAACACACTCACACAACGCATTGCCAAACAAGGCCTAAGTGTAGACACCCCATTTTATCGGCTAACAGATTTAGGAGGCCACAAGCATGTCAAACCTCGATGATTAGAAAGATCGGATTTTCAGAGATTGCCTCTAACTCTCAAGAAGTCAAAGAATTTGCAAAAATGACCAAAATGCCCCTAAAAGCCCAAAATTCTCCAGGATTGGCCTAGAATCTCAGAAATCATTCGATGTTGTTCCAAACAAAAAGAAAAGGTATTTTAAAAGATGAATATTTGAAATCGTAAGCTCCCAGAGACCCCCGGAAGTCCCGGAAGTCCCGGAAGGTCTCCGTTGACCGGTTTGACCAAGGTTTGGCCAAGTTTGACCAAGGTTTGACCAAAATCATCCAAATTCACCCAAAAGTTCCGAGATCATTCTAGATCATGTGAAAAGTCTTAAAATATGTTTTTAAAAAAAATCGGATGGAAACATCAGTCTTTGGAGGCCCCCAGAACTTCCCGGAATTTCCTGGAAGTGCACTGTTTGACTGATTTGAGTACAAGTTTGACCAAAAATCAAAGTCTTCTTTTCGACATTGAAATATTTTTATCAAATACTAGAGGTCAATAGCTTTCCAACGGTATATCACACATAATTTCTGGATCTAAAACGAATTTGTTATGAATTTCTGAAAGTGAAAAATGCGATCAATTCGGCTTTTATCGCGAATACCGCAAAACTTTCCAAAGTGACCCAACTCCAAAATATTTTTTATGGAAAGTAGACCTCAATACCTTTCCAACGGTATATCACAATCTCAATTTGGATGTCGTATGAATTTTCTGTTAATTTCGGACGAAATAGGGCCGTTTCGCGAATTCCGGAGTTCTGGGGGCCAAAATACAATTTTTGGTCAATGGGGGAGTTGACTGCCGCGGCGGCACTGGCCCACTGCCGCGGTGGCACTCTAAGTGATTTTTTATTTTATTTTTTTGTAATTTTTGGGTTTTAATTCAAATTTTCAACAAATAAAATGACATAGTTTTGATTATTCCGGAATTTTGGACCAATTGGAGACTTTTTAAAATCCAAAATACCTCCCCAAGTTGGCCTATAAAGGAGACCCATTTACTTCCATTTAGAGGGGAGCTTGGAAGCCATTAGAGAGAGATATAGAAAGTTATGAAGAAATAGAGAGAGAAATCAAGATCTTCTTCAAATCCAAGCCAAATGTGAGTTTTTTTATTTAGTTTTCTAAAAACTAAACTTTTATTTTCAAGCTTTCAATCCATCTTCTTTGAGTTTCCTATGAGTTAGAGAGTGATGTACTCACCCATATACACACATATGAGAGGTTGAATGCTTGTGGTTCCACCATTGAATATCATCTATTGATTTGTTCATTTGCTTGCTTATATACAATGTTCATCTCTTCTTACCTCATTTCTTTTTTTATTTTATTTATTTACTTACTAGTTCATCATCATCTAGATGATGACATGAAGTTTGAGGTGAGTGAATCCTTATGGATAGTAGCTCTTGACCTCAAAAACATGTTTGATAGATGATGACTATAACTTCAATACCTCCAAGGTATACTTGAAGTTATGTTCAAATCTCCAATAATATTGGGGGTTCTTGATGATGAGTTTGATGTTGATATTCCAAGAGGTTATAATCTCTATTTGATGTTGAAAATATACTTTCAAAACCTCTATTTCAAAACCCCTCTCAATCCCTCTCATTTTGATTTCAAGAAAGAAAACTCAAATTTTTCCCAAAATCTTCAAACAGTGAGTCAAAACAGTGAGTGATCTGAGTTCAAAGATTTCTCTAGAACTCAATACTCAATGTATGAATGCAAGACCACTTGGAAAGTCTTTTAACTCATTGGAGAACACCTACGATTTTTGGTTTGACTTGGAAGTACTTGGAAATGGTTCATATGGACCCAAACATTCCTTCTAGACATTCTGTTTTTGCTGTCACAGCAGCCAGGTCCACTTCCAACTCCTTTTTCAGAAAACTTTTCCAAAAGGTGTGGTCCTAAATTATTTTTCCCTTACACTTCAATGTCTTAGGGAACTTTCTGTATAAAATGGGCCTCTAGATCATTCGTTTTCATGTTCTAATAGTTTTCAACATTTCAGTCGACAGTACGGACTCTGTTTATGAGTGACTTCTGTTGTTCATATGATTTCTCTCAATCTGTGATAGTTATGAAAGATTGGCTTTTTGGGTTGTGTTCTAGAAACAATAAGGAAGATCTTCATAAAAAATCATGCATTGAAAACATTCCTAACCCCTCGTTTTAATTTCTAAAAGATCATGTTACTGTTCTGTCCACTATTCATAGCAAGCACATTCTAACTTTCATTCTTTGATTTGATGCTTACATGCATTCTAACTTAGCTCATGTCTTAGGAAGTAGTTCATACTAGATTTGTATATTTTCCATGATGATTTCTTTCATACATTCATACATATTCTAGACTTCTAAGTCATTCTAGGAATTCATGTACACAAACACACTACAACCTTTGCACATTTTAAGATCATACATTGCATCCATGCAAGATTTGGGGCTTTCATGGTTCCTAATCTAAGAAGATCATAAGGAATGAACTTGATCATACGTTCATGTTTCCCCTCGATCTAATCTTCCTTTCTCATCCATCTCGGGGATTGAGAGGTCTTATTTTCCTCAAAGATTAACACGCATCATACTAGCTTGCTAAGCATATTTTGATTTCTTTGATTATTTTGTTTCAAGAACAATTCATGTCCCCTTTAGACTAGGGAAACTTTATTACTTGATACATGATTAGACGATTTTTCCTAGGTTTATTTGTGTGATTTTTTTCACTTTACATTGTATGATATTTGGCTTAGATCTTATGAATGATATTTTATCTTTAGATCTTCCACTTCAAATTTTCTTATGTGATGTAATATACTATCATAGTATCAATTGTCGAACCATACATAATATAAGATGATTATTTGGATGCTAATTGAGGCCCGTCGAAAGACGGGGCGAGTTGAGGGTGTTTTAGTCGCGACAAAGGCTCCTTCCTCTCTCGTACCAAAACTCCGAGCCAAGTTCTTTGGTTATGAAGGGCCGGTGCCCTTTATCCATTTGGGTGAGTCAAAATTAGGTTTCTTGGTTCCTTAAAGACCAAGTGGCGACTCTGTATCTGTTTTTCGAAAGACCTTCTTTTCTTCGAAATCAACCTCTTGTTTTCTTTCAAATCAATTTCAAAACAAAGGAAAATCAATTCCGAAACCCCGGAAACAAACAGGAAAAACCGGGAGTGGACGACGGATTCCGCGTGTCCACACTAAGTCAATGATTAGGTACCATAAATAGCAATAAAGCAAATGTCATGTCTAACTTTACATCACTTCCAAAATCTGTGGAAGTTTAGCACAGTGCGGACAGTTTTGAACATAAACTGTTATTTTCGTGGCGCGGTGTTCACCACAAAAATACAAAAAATTCATTTTAACGTAAGAAATGATTTTCTGGTTTTATAAAAAATACAGGTTGAATTAAGAGAAAACATTTCCACCGTTTTGAAATACAGACTTTGAAATCCAACACAAGTATTACTAAAATTTTTAAATTGCAGTTTGGTCCCAATAAGAATTTCAAATATGAAATCAAGCAAGTAATAAATTCTACACATAAGAATTATAATAAAAACAGACAATGTAATTTAAATATGACAATGCAAATAAATGAAAATGCAGGTTATTACAAATTGATCTCTATGTATACATGTGTCTACATAGCACATATGTGGCATACATGTGAATCAATAGTATCTTACAACAATACGAAAAGTATCTAAAAAAACACTAAAATATTGTCCTCTTTTTTTCTTTTTTTTTCTTTTTTAATACATAAGTGAATTTATGGAATTATTAATGTTGATTAATAATTGATATGAGTGATTGACTGTGATCAACGAAAGGTGTCAGGTGAGGACACGGTGATTCAATAATTATTGAGGCATTCGTATGATTTAATGACATTTATGTGATTAAATGTTATTTGATATATCTGGTATATATGAATAGTAATTATGCCTGTGTAGTGTAATTTCTGGTAGCTGTGATCTTGATAAAGATCATTTAGAACGAATTAGAGATAACCAATGTGATATGTTGCATAAAAGGTAGGTTATCTAGAAATTTCACGAACTTAGTTTTCGGAACGTAATTACGGCGACAAACGGAACTTAGACAAAAAGTTTTATAAATTATAATTTTCACTCGTGATGTAATAAATTGGATATGAAAAGTTTTGAAAACTTATGGAAGGTAAACGCAATTTTTGAGACTTATGTTTATATATAGCAAAGACCAAGATATTTTCACTTGCCAACTTTTCTAAAACCTAAAATCAAGAGGGAGATTTTGCTAAGAGCTTCATGGCACGGATCGATAGACTGCTGCCCGTTTATTTTTCATCAAATTTCATATTTGAACTCCTCAAGGTAAGGGCTTCGTTTTGATTATTGTTAGGCCCTGTTTGGCTTAGTTTTTATAAAATCCTAATGATGAAATTTTGGGAAAAACATGTGTAAACTCGTAGGAATCACTTGAGATCGGAGATTTGTCGTTTAATCGGTCCCCTAGTACTTTCCTCAAAGTTATAGGACGTTTGCACGAGGTATGAATTATAGACTCATGGTTTATAGAGAATTTACATGTTTTAGATATCCGACATGATATTTTGGATCCGGACGAAATTCATGTATTAATTAGGCCCGTTAATCTTGCACATAAAACTGTGATAAAAACACGCATATATGATTATATGAGCATGTTATGTGTCTATGTAGGTCAAAGGGGGGTTTGGTGCAATTTCATCCGAGGGCAAGCTCCTCAATGTTTGACGATTGTGGTATCGATAGTTGTTGTGCCCAGTTTGGAGGAAGGCCTAGCTAGGGCATGGTGCATGGTTTGGGAGAAGGCCTAGCCAGGGCACTGGGTGCGTGGTAAGAGGAAGGCCTTCCACGACATCAATCTCATTTACTAGATGGAAACGTACCACTCGCACTAGAGACTAATTTGATGTGTTTTGATGTCTTAAAGCATGAATTGTCATATTAACATTTGTTTAGAATTGTGCGCTCAGCATATACCTGAGCAGTGGAGCTTTACTCCATTGTAGGTGACAAAAAGAAAGGTAAGAAGAAGCGAGAAGAGTGAGGTCGATGGGAATGCCAATGGGATCCTCTTGTACATGTTTTTGTTGGTCATTTCAAATGTTGTAAAATATATTCTAAGGAACTAGACTACGTCTTGTTGTAACTTGGATCCTTGGAATGGATTTGGAATGTTGTCACATGTAACCAAACTTCATTTTGTTAGTATTGAACGAATCCAAACTCTTGAGATTTCAAATGAATGTTGTTAGTACTTTTGAAATCGAGCCAAACAAGCCTTAGCTTGTTCCGTTATCGTTTCTTTTCATGGATTTTTATGGTTAAACTTTATTCTTGAAAGCTTGTCATAGCTTGCGAAGTTTAGAATAATGTAATCATGTTTTGTGTAGTGAAAGAGGTGAAGGTTGTGTAGAAAAATTTTGCTGCTAGAAGGAATTCTGCTAAAGGGTCATTCGATCGGTCGAAGGGGGTCATTCTACCAGTTGAAATACCTCCTGCATGTTTTCTTTTTCTACCCCTTCCCAAAAATTGTTTAAATGCTTTGATTGGTTTTTACGGTACCTTTGGAACCCCTTTCAACATAAATACCTTCATTTTAAAATATAATTACGTTTTCAAATTTATAAGGAATTTACAACTCGGAGGGTATTGTTTTCAAAAGAGTTGTTTACTTAATGTTGTTTTTAAGTTTCTTTTTCGCTGCTTTAACGTTTTTATGAATTGGATAAGCCTTGGTGGCGTGCCACGTGTCCTATTTCCATGCATAGTGGGATGGGTCATTACATTTATTGGTATCAGAGCTATAAGTAACAAAACATTGGAAACGTTCGACAATGAGTGGAGTGTTGAGTGATTTGACGTATGCTTTAGAATGCATTCACACATTGTAGAGATGTTTGATGCATATAGTATGTTGTTATGCATACATGGTTGTGTTATTGTCATACATGCATAGTATTTATACATTTGTGAATCAGTGGAATCATACGGGTGTAGAGCGGTGTGATGAGATGAGGGTTACCATGCGTTATCATAGACCTTGTGTGGTGATACGAGGGAAAGATGGTATCTTGGTGGTGATAAACCGTTGAATTTCTAAACGAAAATCAAATGAATTTTGATCGAATCAGTGAATGATGTAAATGATGGTAATGAGTGCTCTTTGAGGGTGTTAATCGATAGCGAGGTCCGAGTAGTGAACAATAGAGAAGATTTCATTGGGGGTTCACAGGGAAGGCGAAAGTGATTGTTCGTAATTGAGTTTTGGGATTGGGACCGATTAGCAAGAGTTCTGCTTCAGACATAGGTTAAATGTCGTGACGGGAGCGAATAGAGATGTATGGTTGGATAATATGATAGAAAGGTAATTCAGCAATATGTATTGCTCGTGTATGGGGTAGGTGGGGAATCTCTCACCTTATCTTATGGTGTTAACCTACAGTACGGTCGTACGGGTTATCGTATGGTTTTCTCTTACAGTGTATGTAGGATAGTTGAAGAATCTTTCAACATATTGTACGGTATTGAGACGATTGAACGGTTGAGGAATCTTTCAACCTATCTTGTGGTATGTATTACACGTTAAGGAATATTCAATAAATGGTAGGTATCATGGTTGTTGAGGAATCTCTCAACTAAACCTGGCTTCGGGTGGTCGTGGTACCATCGTGGATTTAAATATGATAGGAGGATTAGTAGTGGAGGCTACCGATTGATAGTATAGAAGTGGAAATGTTGGGATCATTGGGGGATCGTCGTGGGCAATTATTTGCATAGCAGAATGTAATGCTCTTGGTAGGAGAAGTAGAACTTTGTAATTTGAACTGTTAGTGTTGAAATCAGAGAGATTTGAAAGTGTAGACTCTAGTAATTGAACCTTAGATGCTCCAGAACATCGTTGGTTTGAGTATACTCTTTTGAAAACCTTTAGGATTCGGTTTGAAATGAATCCGAACTCTCGAGTTCATATTTTCAAACTTGTACCATTCGTGTACTTGTAATCCGTGAGACAAGGCTATGTTGTGTAAATGGAATATATATATATATATGTATTTTACATGTCTTTAAAATACTTTTAAAAGCTTTTGAAATGGTTTAGAGAGTTACCGGTTTAAGCTGGTCGATAGAGGACTAGGAAAATATGAGTTTTGTAAGAAGGAAATGCTGTTCTGGTCCCTTTTGACCGGTGGAAGGGGGAAGTTCGATTGGTCGAACACCCCTCTGCCAGATCCTTCAGTTTTTTATTTTTCATCTGTCGGCTTTTATGGAAATGGCCATAACTCTTTCTAGAAAACTCGATTTCACGCACCATTTTTTGCGTTGGAACCGGGATTCAAAGAGCTATCTTTTGATATAAATTTAACCATATTTTATAAATGACCATTTTTCCCTTGGGTTGTTTTGTCACAGAAAGTCTTTTGAGATGTCTAATCCATGTTTTCTTTGCTAATTAGTGTATTTCAAATAAAATGAGCGATCTATTAATGCTTTAAAACATTGTTGCGTGTTTGAAGCAAGTTATTGTCAACGAGAAGTTGGAGTACCATAAGTATTACGATACTAAACAAGGGCGATTGTGGAAATAGATAAAGAGTAAAGAAACTTTGGGTAAGTCAAGTTAGAGAGCTGAAAATATAAATTGGGAAGATAAAGCTTTTGATGAGTAAATGAACAAGAACAATAAGAGTGGGATGAAGACTTAGTAGTACGTTGAGTACATTATTGGCTGTGATGAGTAGGAATGCAGAGCGGCTAGAGGACAATAGTGGATACAATGGAATGCGATCTTAGTTGTTCTGGATTCCACCAAGGTTGGAGGGTTTTGAGAATGTCGGATTTCATTCCAAGAAAATTTGAAAGTGTTTAAAGAAAAAAAATGTTTCAAAACATAACTTTTGTTTTAGTAAGAAAAGTGGTAATAGATACTTGGGATAAAGTATCAAGTAGACTTTGGAAGTCGGATATCGTGGAATGATATAGTATACTTAGCGCTTGGGACACAATGGTCGTTGTCAAATGAATGAGTTCTATGTGAGCATAGTGTGAACTTAGAATTCTAAAGTAACAAGTTGGTGAAATGTAGTACACTTGGACTTAGTGAGTTGGAAGTAGTGCCATTAAAGGAATTTATCGAACATAGTAAGACTATAGTACTTTATGGGAAGATTTAATTACCGGATTATCTTCAAATAGCTTATGGGAATAGTATAAATGCTTGAACATCAGGTTATTCGGGAGTGGACTTGAGATTCGAATAGCAAAGATAAGGAATTAAAGAATCTGAGTTGAAGTTAAGTCAGGTTGACTGAAGTTATAAAATATTTAATTGTTGAATAAGGTATGGTGCCTTGAGATGTTAAACGAAGAGTATACACTTAGTATATGTAAAGGGTTGTCAGGAACTCAGTAAAAAATTGAGATACAGGAGTTTGTGTAAAGGTGAAAGTGAAACACCAGAGACTATGGAGTCGTATAACTACGTAAATAGTTGTGGATCTACCTGGACTGATAGACTAAAGGATAGTAGACAAGTAGGGTATGCGATGAGAATGGATTATATTTCAGTTGAAATCTCCGTCAGAAAAGTAATTGACTCAAGGTGTGCCTACACTATATGAATAGAAAGGATTGTGAATGGTCAAGGGTTTGAGATAGGAACAAGGTATGTTCTGAGCATGGAAATACGTTTGATGAACTATGTGGTATGTGTATGATTGACTAAGTCAATTTTGGTTAGCAATGTTATTTGTTACGATGGATATTGGGGTAACTATTTTGTGAAAGTGTTATGTGAAATTTTAAAATTATTTGTTTAAAAAAAAAAAGAAAAAAAAAAGAGAGAATATGTATTTAACTTTGTTAAAAGTTTTAAATTGAGATTGTAAGGTGTAATCTCCTATGTTAATCGACGGTAGTTCGAGTACAGAATTTGAGAGATCAATGACCAGTGTGGTTAACCTCACCGAGAGTGATTCAAGACATTAGGGGCTCGAAGAAGTAGAATGATATGAATTGCCAATTGAGAATCTGAATAGTGTCTTACGAGGCATGTATGATTTGAAGTATAATACGAGGTTGGTTAAACCGAAATGGGATGATGAAAAAATTTATTGGAAACAGGGAGAGTATTAGTATGACGTACTACCGACTAAGTGATGGTCATTTGAGTTGATGTTGCCATTCCATATGAATTTCTTAGGAAAGGAGGATTGGAATTTGATAACAAATGAGAGTCGTTTGAAAATGTGTTATTATTCTACAAGTATTTCGTGATTAGCAGGATAAGAGATTGATTCTATAGTATATGAAATAGTTGGTTAAGGCATTGGCTTATCGGCAAAATATGTATGTATGATAGTACTCAGTGGTTTTGGATCACTTCGAGATGAAGAATCATGTACGATTGTTAACTAGTTAAGGCATGTTGTCAACGACTTTTGGTCGACAAGAAAGATAGGTGACTGGGAGATGAGTCATTTTCCTTTATTTTGGATAATTGAGATAAAACCTTTGAGTTTTAGAAAATATATATGATAAATACGATGAAGGGATATGTGGGTTGACATTATGACATCATGATGTGATTTAACGTCGGGTTTGACTATTGAATATGTTCTACTCAGGTATGGATATTCTTAGTTATCGAGATGCTTCGAGGCATTGTTAGGACTCAGTTTGAATCTTCAATTGGATTGAGACGGGAAATCTGAGGATTTATTTTCCTTCAGAGCTTGAGGCTTGAGGATTTCTTTTCCTCGTGAGATTATAACTTCTCAGTTGAGATGTGTAGTTTGTGATGAAACAAACGTTGAAAGTGCTTATGAGAAGTCGTTGTGACTTGGTGAGATGGTATAAGTTTGGGGACAAACTTCCTTTTTGGAGGGGAGAGTTGTCACACCCGTCCCGTGAAAATATATTGTTTTAAATACATAAGTGAATTTCTGAAATTGTTAATGTTGATTAATAATTGAGGTGAGTGATTGACTGTGATCAACGGAAGGTGTGAGGTGAGGACACGACGATAATAATCATTGAGACATTCATATGATTTAAATGACATTTATGTGATTAAATGTTATTTGACATATCTGGTATATGTGAATAGTAATTATGCATGTGTAGTGTAATTTCTGGTAGCTGTGATCATGATAAAGATAAATTAGAATGAATTAGAGATAACCAATGTGATACGTTGCAAAGGTAGGTAATCTAGAAATTCCACGAAATTAGTTTTCAGAAAGTAATTACGGCGACAAACGAAACTTAGACGAAAACTTTTATAAATTATAGTTTTCACTCGTGATGTAATAAATTGGACGTGTAAGGCGTTTCGAGCGATAATTGGGAGTTTTGAAAACTCGTGGGGAGGAAAACGTAATTTTTGAGACTTATGCCTATATATAGCAAGCCCAAGATATTTTCATTTGACAACTTTTCTAAAACCTAAAATCAAGAGGGAGATTTTGCTTAGAGCTTCATGGCACGAATCAACAAACTTCTGCCCATTTGTTTTTCACCAAATTTCATATTTGGACTTCTCAAGGTAAGGGCTTCATTTTGACTATTGTTAGGCCCTGCTTGGCTTAGTTTTTATAAAATGTTAATGATGGAATTTTGGGAAAAACATGTGTAAACTCGTAAGAATAGCTTGAGATCGAAGATTTGACGTTTAATCGGTCCCCTAGTACTTCCCTCAAAGTTATAGGACGTTTGCACGAGGTATGAATTCTAGACTTGTGGTTTATAAAGAATTTATATGTTTTAGATATCCGACTTGATATTTTGAATCCGGACAAAATTCATGTATTAATTAGGCCAGTTATTGTGCACGTGAAACTATGATAAAAGCACGTATGTGTGATTATATGAGCATGTTATGTGCCTATGTAGGTCAAAGGGGGGTTTGGTGTAATTCCATCCGGGGGTAAGTTCCTCGATATTTGAGGATTGTGGTATCGATAGTTGTTGTGCCTGGTTTGGAGGAAGGCCCAGCCAGAGCACGGTGCATGGTTTGGGAGAGGCCAGCCAGGGCACTGGGTGCATGGTAAGAGGAAGGCCTTCCACTGCATCAATCTCATTTACTGGATGGAAACGTACCACTCTCCCTAGAAACTAATTTGATGTGTTTTGATGTCTTAAAGCATGAAATGTCATATAAGCATATGTTTAGAATTGTGCACACAACATATAGCTTAGTAGTGGAGCTTTACTCCATTACAGGTGACAAAAAGAAAGGCAAGAAGAAGCGAGAAGAGTGGGGTCGATGGGAATGCTGGGAGGATCCTCTTCTACATCTTTTTGTTGGTCATTTCAAATGTTGTAAAATGTGTTCTAAGGAACTAGACTACGTCTTGTTGTAACTTGGAAACCTTGGAATGAATTTGGAATGTTGTCATATGTAATCAAACTTCCTTTAGTTGGTCTTGAACGAATCCGATCTCTTGAGATCATGTTTTGAATGTTTAACTTGTCATTGGATTTCGAATGAATGTTGTTAGTAGTAATCGATCCAAACAAGCCTTAGCTTGTTCCGTTATCGTTTCTTTCCATGGATTAGGAAGGTTAAACTTTCTCCTTGAAATCTTGTCATAGCTTGCGAAGTTTAGAACAATGTAATCATGTTTTGTGTAGTGAAAGAGGTGAAGATTGGGTGACTGATCTCGTCAAAATCAAGATATAAAAGTATGCTTACTTATGCTTTACTTTCAAAAGATTTGCAGTGTGGAAGTAAAGGTCGAACCCACAGAGATTGAATACTATGCACTTCAATTTTTAAAACCTAAATTTAGTTAATTAAAAAAAACGAATTTTGGATTTAATTTGAATTAAACTAATAACATTAAAAGTAAATCTAAATTATGAAAGCAATTAAATATGGTTTTTATAGTAAGTTTAAGGAACCTAGGATTGCAAATCCACCACTAGCTTCATAATAAGGGTATTTACAAATTATTTTAGCTTATTAAGTTGGATGATAATGGGGAATTGTAGCTACAAGCCCAATTCCTCCGTCAAGAAAATAACTATATGGTTCAAGCACCAACATAATCCATCTTCGATTAGCACGAATTACCCCACACTAAACTAGAGTTGTGGTATAATCCGTCTAATCTAGGCATGGACTATTCGGATACTTGATAGCACAATTCAATTTAAGCACCATTACATGAAAATAATCTACACAAGCACATCAAGCATAGATCATTGAGCACACTACCATCAAAATAGATCTGAGACAAGAGTAAACTTTGAAAGCAACGATTTAATCAATAAAAGCACGATTTATTTATAAAAATTCTCGAAACATGTAACTGTCATCCATACATAATAAAACTAAAATAAAAACATAAAATTGTGGACACACGGAATTCCACCTCTTGTTTGTTTTGATTTGAGATTTGTTTTGAAAAGGGAAAAGAAAAAGGTTTGTTGAAAACAAATATAGAGTCTCCATTTGGTCTTTAAGGAACCAAGAAACCTAATTTGACTCACCCAAATGGATAAAGGCACCGGCCTTTCATAACCAAAGAACTTGGCTCGGGTTTTGGTACGAGAGAGGAAGGAGCCTTTGTCGCGACTAAAACACCCTCAACTCGCCCCGTCTTTCGACGGGCCTCAATTAGCATCCAAATAATCATCTTTTACTATGTTTGGTTCGACAATTAATACTATGATAGTATATTACATCACACAAGGATTTTGAAATGGAAGATCAAAAGATAAGATATCATTCATAAGATCTAAGCCAAATATCACACAATGTAAAGTGAAAGATCACACAAACAAACCTAGGAAAAATCGTATAATCACATATTAAGTAATTAAGTTTCCCTAATCTAAAGGGGACATGAATTGTTCTTGAAACAAATAATCAAAGAAATCAAAATATGCTTAGCAAGCTAGTATGATGCATGTTAATCTTTGAGAAAAGAAGACCTCTCAATCCCCGGGACGGATGAGAAAGGAAGATTAGATCGAGAGGGAAGCATGAACGTGTGATTAAATTCATTCCTTATAATCTTCTTAGATTAGGAGTCACAAAAGCCCCAAATCTTTGCTTGGATGCAATGTATGTATCTAAAATGTGCCAAGGTTGTAGTGTGTTTTGTATTCATGGATTCCTAGAATGACTTAGAAGTCTAGAATGTGTATGAATGAATGAAGGAAATCATCATGGGATATGTACAAATGTAGTATGAACTACTTCCTAAGACATGAGCTAATTTGGAGTGCATGTAAGCATCAAATCAAAGGATGGAAGTGAAAATATGCTTGCTGTGAATAGTGGACAGAACAGTAATATGATCTTTTGGAAATTGAAAAGAGGGGTTAGGAATGGTTTCAATGCATGATTTTTATGGAGATCTTCCTTATTGTTTCTAGAACATAACCCAAAAGCCAATCTTTAATAACTATTACAAAATGAGAGAAATCATATAAACAACAGAGGTCACCCAGAAATAGAGTCCGTACTATCGACTGAAATGTTGAAAAATCTTAGAACATGAAAACAAAAGATCTAGAGGCCCATTTTATACAGAAAGTTCCCTAAGACGCTGAATTTTAAGGGAAAAATAGTTTGGGACCACTCTTTTTGGAAAAGTTTTCTGTAAAACAAGTTGAAAGTCGACCAAGCTGCTGTGATAGTAAAGGCAGAATATCTGGAGATAATGTTTGGACCAAAATGGAATCCTTCCAAGTATTTCTAAATCAAACCAAAAATCTTGGGTGTTCTATAATGAGTTAGGAAGACTTTCCAAGTGGTCTTGCATCCATACATTGAGTATTGAGTTCTAGAGAAATCTTTGAGCTCAAATCATTCACTGTTTTGACTCACAGTTTTAAATATTTTGGGAAAAACTTGAGTTTTCTTTCTTGAGATCAAAATGAGAGGGTTTGGGAGGGGTTTTGAAATAGAGGTTTTGAAAGTATATTTTCAACATCAAATAGAGATTATGACCTATTGGAATAATAACATCAAACTCAATTTCAAGAACCCCCAATATTATTGGAGAGCTTCATTTTATTTTGAACATAACTTCAAGGATACCTTGGAGGTATTGAAGTTATAATCATCATCTATTAAACATGTTTTTGAGGTCAAGAGCTACTATCCATAAGGATTCACTCACCTCAAACTTCATGTCATCATTTAGATGATAAAGAACAAGTAAATAAAAAAAATATAAGAAGAAATGAGGTAAGAAGAGATGAACATGTATATAAACAAGCAAGTAAATAGCAATCAATAGATGATAATCAATGTGATATTGAACTTGTAGCTTGGTGTTTCACTCATAGATATTGACATTTGGTCATGGAAGTAGCTTCCTAACTCAAGAATGCTCAAGAATGGTGATTGGGGGGTTTTTGGAATGTGAAGTATAAGAGAGGTAATGGAAGAAAACAATATTAAAATTCACTTTCTTATAGAAAATCAATGGGAGAAGCTCCCTTTCTTTCTTCTAAACCTATCTCTATCTCTTTTTCTCTCTACAACTTCTATAAACTTTGCACTTGGCCCCACTCAAAATGAAGAGCAATGGGGGGTTTATATAGGTTAATTTGGGGTGGTTTTGGGATTTTAGAAGTACTCCCATTGGTCCCAAACAGCTGTGAACATAGAACTACGTCGTTTTGATTTCTAATTAATCAAAATGAGCCCCCCCAAAGAAATTACAAAAAAACACCATTCTGGAAGAGAGTGCAGCGGCGACACTGGGCCAGTGTCGCGGCAGCACTGCTCCTCATTCGTCCAGATAATCATTTTCAGGCCCCCAGAGGTTCCGGTATTCGCGAAAAGGCCTATTTTGTCCAAAATTCACAGAAAATGCATATGAACTCCAAATTGAGGTTGTGACATACCGTTGGAAAGGTAATAGAGTCTACTTTCTATATAAAATGTTTTGGAGTCAGGTCACTTTGAAAAGTTTTACGGTATTCGTGATAAAAACTGATTTGATCGCCTTTTTCATCTTTGGAAATTCATAATAAATCCATTTTAAATCCAGAAATTATGTGCGATATATTGTTGGAAAGCTATTGACCTCTAGTATCCATGAAAAATGTTTAAAAATTGTTACAGTGCTCTAGTTTCAAAGTCAACTTTTGGTCAAACTGGTCAAACTTGAGATTCCCGGGAAGTTCTGGAAACCTCTGGGAGCTCCCAGAAGCTGACGTTTTTGTTCGATTTTCTTTTAAAACTCATTTTAATACTTTCCACATGATCTAGAATGATTCCAAAACTTTTCGACGAATTTGGACGATTTCGGACAAACCTTGGTCAAACTTGGTCAAAACCTTGGTCAAACCAGTCAACGGGGACTTTTCGGGAACTTCTGGGACTTCCGAGGGTCTCTGGGAGCTGACGATTTCATCTGATTTTACTTAAGAACTCATTTTCTTACTTTTCTTATGGCATAGCATGTTTTCAGAACTTTTGGTCCAAATTTGGGAGTTTTCGGGCTTTTAAGGGCATTTTGGTCATTCTGAGCATTTTGAGAAATAGAACTAACTTCCAAGAGTCCTTTTGAGTCTTTTTCGATCATTGCCTCGAGGTGCAGAACATGAGAATTCATTTTTTTCGCTTTTGGCGTTCCTTCGTAGATCTCCGGATTTTACCCCCAAGCTATAAGTCTCCTAAATCTGATAGCCGACAAAATGAGGTGTCTACAGTTTGCCCCTCTTTGGCATGAACTTGCGAGGCAACGCATGTCACAAGCGAGTGCCAAAGCTTTGAAGAGACAGGTCTTTTTGGAGGCTATAGATTTAGGATAAAAAGCGTTGCAAAAGATGCAATGATGCTGAGGCTAGTGCTGGTCGCGCTCTGCGTGAGCTGCCTACGTATCCCAAAGGGAATCAGACCAGGATGTAGTTCGGGGCACAAAGAAATAAATCACACATGCACATACACAACAATCAGGCGGATGTTATGCTATAAGAGTGATATGCAATGCATGGATGTGATATGAATTGTGTCCTGAGTCCTATCACGTTTAGTGTTTTGATCCTAGCATGAGCTGGTGCTGTGGGGTGTGTGCCACCCCGAGTGGACTTATGTTGTTCTAGTGTTGAATCTAATGCAGTGGTTGATCCTGATAAGGATACCAAGGTGTTGAAGACTCTGGGTCTCGAGCAAACTTCTTAAATCTCAGGAAGCGTGCTTTGTGAGTGAATAGAATCGGATGTGGGTCCTTGAGGACAACAGCTAAAGATAATCGACAGGTGAGGGAGCTCACGATAGTTTGAGAAAACTTTGTGATAACCAAAGTGAGGAGGCTCACGATAAGTGAGGAAGCTCAGGATAATTGTTTGGTGAGGAAGCTCATGATTTTCGGACAAAGGGGTGATAAGTGAGAAAGCTCACGATTATCGGTAGACACGGAGCCTTTGATTGTGAATAGATAATGCTTGCCTCGGGAGTTGGGGTTCTTGACTGTTGGTGGTGTTTTCAATCATTGGCCGATTCTTGCGGTGATCACTCCAAAAAGATGGTCAAACTTTGAGGAGTTGATTTCTATTTTCCTCTTCTAGGGATGGTGGGGAATTCTCTGAGAATCTTTCTTAATTGTTGACCTAGAACCAGGATTTGTCTCCAAATCTCTCACAGTTGATCAAATTGACCGAGAACTAGGATCCATCTCTAAATCTTTCGCGGTTGATCAAATTTTGTAATGTTCAATCTAAAAGAAACCGGTCTGGGCCTTCAGGAGCTGATGGACATAGAATCCCTAAAATGATTGATGGATGTAAAAGCCCTACCCTAACCGAGAGGGTTTACAATGAAAGATTTGCCTCATTCTAGAGGGCTGACGATGAAGGATTTGCCTCAATCTAGAGGGCTGACGATGAAGGATTTACCTCAATCTAGAGGGCTGATGACAAATGACTTGCCTCAATCTAGAGGACTGATGATGAAGGATTCGCCTCAATCTAGAGGGCTGAAGGATTTGCCTCAATCTAGAGGGCTGGCGATGAAGGATTTGCCTCAATCTAGAGGGCTGACAACAAAGAATTTGCCTCAATCTAGAGGGCTGACAATGAACATGACATATTTTGAATAAGAGTTATGGTGAACTAATGATGATTAACGAACTGACGATGTACGAATCGAGATGACGAGTCGACAGTGAACTACTGTGACTGTCATGGATTGGACTAACAGTTGGACTAACTGTGATCAGAAGAACTGATGATGTACTAAACGAGATGACGAGTCGACAGTGAACTACTGTGATTGTCATAGATTGGACTGACGATGTGCGAATCGATAAGCCTGCTGGGGCGAAATTGAATCTGTTGGGGATGAAAGGACTCTACTGGGGAGGGAAAGGATTAAATGTACTCTGCTAGGGAAGAAAATATGCCAACTGATGGGAGTAAAGGTATCATTCTATTTGAAGGATACATAGATGATCTGCGGCGGCTAAGGATTTTGCATTGATAGAGGACGATTATCAACAACCATTCATGAACTTATATTGCTAGGATGGAAGAAGATCATCAACAACCGTTCATGGACTTATGTTGCTAGGATAAAGGAAGATAATCAACAGCCATTCATGAACTTATGTTGCTAGGATGAAAGAAGATCATCAACAGCAACCCCTAGACTTATATTGCTAAGACGAAGGAAGATCATTAACCGCTACTCATGGACTCGGTGACTCTCAGATTGTCAACAGTGTTTCTCAAATGATGATCCACAACTTTTCAACACATTTGATGCTCCTCAACTCTTCACATCTGATGCTCCTCGACACATCTGATGCTCCTCAACACATCTGATGCTCCTCGATACTTCTGATGCTCCTCCACTCTTCAATGATGTTCCTCAATACATCTGATGCAACTCCACTCTTCAACTATGTTCCTCAACACACCTGATGCTCCTCTTCAACAATACTCCTCAACACTTCTGATGTTTCTCGATGTTACTCCACTTTTCAACGATGCTTCTTAACTCTTCTGATGTTCCTCTATGCTCCAACAATGCTTCTCAACTCTTCTGATGTTCCTCGATGCTCCAACACGCTTATCAACTCTCTTGATGTTCCTCGATGCTCCTCTAATATTTGGGTTCTAAATCATCTTCACAAAAACATCTCATCAGTAAACCTAGACTATGAGCCCCAAGACACCTCAACAATACATCTTATCAACACATCTAGACTCTGGGCCATAAAACACCTCAACAACACATCTTATCGACACACCTCATCAATACATCAGCAATAGTTTCTTGGTGTTGGTGATATTTCCTCTGATCAGCTGTCTTGAGAAACAACTATGGGTTTGTAGTTTGCAACCACTGATGAGTTTATGCCACTTATACTTGGGACATTTCTCATGTTGCGACCTTGACTGGTGTAGTAATAATGTTTGGTACTTCTGCTTGTATCCAAAGTTTTTTATAATTGGGAATCACCTTTAACCCACATATTTGAGACCATCAGGACAAATGGACTTATCAGGAATGACAAGGAAAGTTGGTTTAGTTTTATGAAACCTCGATCTCTGACACATTTGTGATCAGATTACTACTGACTCAAACAAAGAAGGATTGACTTGGACATGAAATTTTCAAATTGCCACGATCCAATGTGCCTTCATCATGAATGATGTACCGCTCATCTTTTATGTTCACTCCTCATCTTAATATGACAACACTTTGCTGATAAATCTGGTTTTTGGAAATTCCTCCCTATTGATCTAATCAATTCTCAACTTCTCCCAGGAAGTGCTTTGAATTAGTGCCTTAGCTTTTAGAATAAAAGATGCTCCATTTCAAAAAAAATTCAAAATAACTTGGTGACTTGAAAACTCGCCCTTGGTGTGAAAGGATCGTGTTAGGCAAACGGAGTTTGCCCCTAGTTTGAGGTGTAGGAAGTGGAATTCATAGGCAAACAAGGTAGGTGACCGAAGTTTGTCCCTAGTTTGGAATGATGGTTTATTGGAGGTTTTGGGCAAACGAGGTAGGTGACCGAAGTTTGCCCCTTGTATGAAGGGTAGATAGTAAAATTTAGGCAAATGAGGTGGGTAGCCGAAGTTTGCCCCTAGTGTGGGAGATGTTTTCAGGCTTGAGGCAAAAACCGTGACTTTAATCTCTCATATGCTCATAACTTTTTCCTAGGCACTAGTGAGGTGACCTAGCGAGCTATTGTCTCTCTTTTGTTATTGCTCACCTTGGATTTAGCTCTAATTTTTGCATAGGCGTCCTTTCGGATTTTCAACCTAGTGAGCCATCCTTCTTTTCTTTTTCTTTTTTTTTTTTGAAAGTCTGCCTACGTACCCTCGAGAGGGGATCAGGTCCAACGTAGTTCGGGCCAGGACCTTGAAAGAAAAGGGGTTAATATTGATGGTGTCGACCGAACCGATGCGGTTGCCTACGTATCCCCGAGTGGGAATCAGGTCGAGCGTAGTTCAAGGCAAGGCTTGAAGGAAAAGGGGTTGAGGTATGAGAGTTTATCAAACCAATGTCAAAGAAGTTCAAACTTGGGTCACTTGTGGTAGCCTTGAAGAGGAGGATTCAGTTTCCATCTCCCTTTCTTTTCTTTTTCTTTTTCTTTTTCTTTTTCTTTTTCTTTTTCTTTTTCTTTTTCTTTTTCTTTTTCTTTTGTTTTGAGGATTGATCATTTTCACTTTCGCCTAGCCAGTCAATTTTCCTTTTCACATAGTTGATTCATGTGAGATCTTCCGATCATAATCTCGAAATTCCAGAATGTGCACGTCAGCTCTCGGGATTTATGTGTGGTCATTCCGAGCCTTTGAAATGTGATCTAGGCACGTTTTTATGATGTACCTTGAATCGTACAATTCTCTCATTTGTAAAATCATTTTGGCTGGCTAGGGCCAGATCTTGGAAATCAATACCTTTTCAGCTCTAACTTTTGCCTAGGTGCCCTTTCGGGTTTTCAACCTAGCGAGCTTTTCTTTTTTCTTCCCTTTCTTCCCTTTTTTTTTTTAAAGTGGAGATGAAACTCACTGAAATATTTGGATACCATCAAGGACTAAGTCTGCATTGCTTCTAATCGAACAGAATGCATAGCTATCAATTGGGTTGGGCCCAAGGCTTTGAAATGGCAGAAATGGATGTTGGGCAAGCCCCAAGTCAATTTCAAGTATGTCTTTTTAAGATTTGAGCAAAAACATCTTTTAAATTCTTAAAGTAAGACTATTCAATTCCCGGCTCTTCATCGGTGCCAGCGTGAAATTGACTTTGACCTTTTCAGGATTCGTTTTTTTTGTTTGATGTAAAAATTTATTAGCAGAGTAATATCCATGGTAATTTGAAAAGTGACATTTTCAGTTCAGCGATTCATACACTTATGACTATACACATCAGATTAAGCAAAACGAGATTTCATTCCATCAGAAGAGAAGGATTACATTACTCAATACAACAACTCGATGACAGACAGACTTGACCACAAGACTAAACTTGAAATATACTCAAAACATAGGGCAGACTCGACTTGATCTCAATTGGAGTGCCACAGTGACTCGCTTATTTTTTTTTTTTTTTGAAAGAGCATCCTCATTTGTTTTGCTAGAAAAAGTTCCAAACACCACCACTTCACTTGCATAAGTTCAATACTCAAGGGCCTCAGCGAAGGGGATCATTTGAACAGATGAGCCAAGAGCCAAGGGCTTTAGGTTCGATAAAGCCAGGGGCTTTTTGGTTGACATAGGGTTGGATGGGGCGATGGCTTGATGATTTTCTGATCGATGAGGTCTTAGATATCATGGCGAAGGCACATACAGCTGTCGGTGTCGTGGCCTGGGCCTTGGTGGTAGGCACAACATTTGGACAGGTCACAGCTGGGTGAAGGGATATCAGCACGAGGCTGAAGAAGTTGGAGGTGCCCCTTTTTGATGAGGTTATCAAGGATTACGAACAATGGTATACCTAGGTTGGCAAAGGTTCTTGGTTTGCGGGCTTTTTTAAACTTTGAGTTCAAGTGGGTCCTTGGAGTGGCTCTTGGGTTTGGATATGAACTAGGATTACCAAGGCTAGGGTATGGGCTTGGATACAAGTAGGGATTTAGATGTGGAAATGGGCTTGGATAGACGACATCGGACAACCCATACTTCCCTTTATTGATGCTCTGCACCATCTTCTTGAATCAGCTTATCCTTAAACTTAGCTGCTCAATAGTGGTCTGTAGCTTGTTCACCTTCTCTTCCAGAGCTTTGTAGGCCATTGGTGGGCTAATGACAATCTGGGCTAGCCCACTAACAAGATAATGAATACGGGGAGGTACAACAGTGTCCTTACCCAGGGCTACGATTTTTTTTTCTGCAAATAGAAGTAAAAGTTAAAATTAGCAGAGGTGCGAAACACTTCTTATAGACTCCTATCGGGAAAAGATTATCAGAATTTTGAGGGATTTATCGATGTGAATCGATGGTTGCAGTATGTATACGACTTCTATACAACGATTGAGATGGGTGAGGATGATGACATGTACGCGCTAGATGTGTAGAGACTGACATATGTGGGCCTGACAAGACATGCGTGCAAGTGAACTGACATGAATTGTGTATGCATATGAGACAAGCATGCGGATGCAAGCCCTAATCGATATGATGCCCCTACTTCTAACAAATAGCAGTTAAAAAAATAAGGTCCTAGCCATACAGAGTATGCTAACCTTACTTTCCAATACGATCACCAAGGGATAACAGGGATTTCCAGGATACTTCGGGAATTTTGGACAGAGTTTCTGGAAGAAACAGGGATTTAGAAGATTCGGAGAAATTTCTAGAAGTTATTTGAGTTTCTAGTAGAAATAGGGATTTCTGGTTGATTTGGACTGAGCTTCTAGGAAAAACTGGTATTTTGGGTATTTCTGAGAAATATGGATAGAGTTTCTAGGAGAAACAATTATATCTGGGCATTTCTAGGTGATTTGGGCAGAGATGCTGGGATTTTTGGAGAATCTGGGAGATTTGGGCAGAGCTTTTGGAAAAACAGGTACTTTGGGTATTTCTGGGAAATTTGGATAGAGTTTCTGGGAAGACTAGTATATCTGGGAAAATTGGACAGAGTTTCTGGGAAAAATTATTATATCTGGGAAATCTGGGAGATTTAGACAGAGTTTCTGGGAAAAATTGGCATATCTGGAAAATCTGGGAGATTTAGACAGAGTTTCTGGAAAAACTGGTATATCTGGGAAAATCGGACAGAGTTTCTGAGAGAAATTGTTATATCTGGGAAATCTGGGAGATTTGGATGACGGTGATCATACTGTCTAGCAAGTTTTCATACTCCTATGTCTTATGACCAACAAACAAGGTTTGCAGTGTATATCCTTGTGAACGTGGAGCGGACATCCTTGTCATAGTGCCTATGCAGGTCAACTCAATGTGATCACATGTGAGTGATTGCCTTGGGAATCATAAGAAAGAGGTTCTGCCTCATGCCACATAAGCGTCTACACCGCGCAGGTAATCTTGTCAGGGCATACAGCAGTTATATCACATTGTCCTATCTGAAAAGACAAATTAACAGTCCTACGAAAGGTTCTATAGGAATCTATATGCAAAGGTCGGGTTTAGTCAAAGAGGGTCCGTTGACGAGAGTTCCAATATACCGTCAGAGAGACAATACGGAAGTGTTTACTCTTTTTGATATACCTTGGAAGGTACAGTATCAACGGTGACTTGTGCCCTGGCACAGCAAGACCTGAACAATGTCAGCACCACATTTCAGACACAGTCGAAGGGGAAAAATGCAGAGTGTAATGCGGTGAACCAGACACAGTAAAAAGATGATTTTAAGGATGCTTCTTATGAGTCAAATCTCTGTATTATTTTGTTTTAAAATAAAATCCTCAGTAGAGTCGCCAGATTGTGGACACGCGGAATTCCACCTCTTGTTTGTTTTGATTTGAGATTTGTTTTGAAAAGGGAAAAGAAAATGGTTTGTTGAAAACAAATATAGAGTCGCCATTTGGTCTTTAAGGAACCAAGAAACCTAATTTGACTCACCCAAATGGATAAAGGCACCGGCCTTTCATAACCAAAGAACTTGGCTCGGGTTTTGGTACGAGAGAGGAAGGAGCCTTTGTCGCGACTAAAACACCCTCAACTCGCCCCGTCTTTCGACGGGCCTCAATTAGCATCCAAATAATCATCTTTTACTATGTTTGGTTCGACAATTAATACTATGATAATATATTACATCACACAAGGATTTTGAAATGGAAGATCAAAAGATAAGATATCATTCATAAGATCTAAGCCAAATATCACACAATGTAAAGTGAAAGATCACACAAACAAACCTAGGAAAAATCGTATAATCACATATTAAGTAATTAAGTTTCCCTAATCTAAAGGGGACATGAATTGTTCTTGAAACAAATAATCAAAGAAATCAAAATATGCTTAGCAAGCTAGTATGATGCATGTTAATCTTTGAGAAAAGAAGACCTCTCAATCCCCGGGACGGATGAGAAAGGAAGATTAGATCGAGAGGGAAGCATGAACGTGTGATCAAATTCATTCCTTATAATCTTCTTAGATTAGGAGTCACAAAAGCCCCAAATCTTTGCATGGATGCAATGTATGTATCTAAAATGTGCCAAGGTTGTAGTGTGTTTTGTATTCATGGATTCCTAGAATGACTTAGAAGTCTAGAATGTGTATGAATGAATGAAGGAAATCATCATGGGATATGTACAAATGTAGTATGAACTACTTCCTAAGACATGAGCTAATTTGGAGTACATGTAAGCATCAAATCAAAGGATGGAAGTGAAAATATGCTTGCTGTGAATAGTGGACAGAACAGTAATATGATCTTTTGAAAATTGAAAAGAGGGGTTAGGAATGTTTACAATGCATGATTTTTATGGAGATCTTCCTTATTGTTTCTAGAACATAACCCAAAAAGCCAATCTTTAATAACTATTACAAAATGAGAGAAATCATATAAACAACAGAGGTCACCCAGAAATAGAGTCCGTACTATCGACTGAAATGTTGAAAAATCTTAGAACATGAAAACAAAAGATCTAGAGGCCCATTTTATACAAAAAGTTCCCTAAGACGCTGAATTTTAAGGGAAAATAGTTTGGGACCACTCTTTTTGGAAAAGTTTTCTGTAAAACAAGTTGAAAGTCGACCAAGTTGCTGTGATAGTAAAGGCAGAATATATGGAGATAATGTTTGGACCAAAATGGAATCCTTCCAAGTATTTCTAAATCAAACCAAAAATCTTGGGTGTTCTCTAATGAGTTAGGAAAACTTTCCAAGTGGTCTTGAATCCATACATTGAGTATTGAGTTCTAGAGAAATCTTTAAGCTCAAATCATTCACTGTTTTGACTCACTGTTTTACAGATTTTGGGAAAAAACTTGAGTTTTCTTTCTTGGGATCAAAATGAGAGGGTTTGAGAGGGGTTTTGAAATAGAGGTTTTGAAAGTATATTTTCAACATCAAATAGAGATTGTGACCTATTGGAATAATAACATCAAACTCAATTTCAAGAACCCTCAATATTATTGGAGAGCTTCATTTTATTTTGAACATAACTTCAAGGATACCTTGGAGGTATTGAAGTTATAATCATCATCTATTAAACATGTTTTTGAGGTAAAGAGCTACTATCCATAAGGATTCACTCACCTCAAACTTCATGTCATCATTTAGATGATGAAGAACAAGAAAGTAAATAAAGAAAAATAAAAAGAAATGAGGTAAGAAGAGATGAACATATGTATAAGCAAGCAAGTGAATAGCAATCAATAGATGATAATCAATGTGATATTGGCTTGTAGCTTGGTGTTTCACTCATAGATATTGACATTTGGACATGGAAGTAGCTTCCTAACTCAAGAATGCTCAAGAATGGTGATTGGGGGGTATTTGGAATGTGAAGTATTATAAGAGAGGTAATGGAAGAAAACATTATTAAAACTCACTTTCTTATAGAAAATCAATGGGAGAAGCTCCCTTTTTTTCTTCTAAACCTATCTCTATCTCTTTTTCTCTCTACAACTTCTATAAACTTTGCACTTGGATCTGTCACACCCGTTCCAGAAATTTATGATTTTGAAAATGCATCATTTGAGATTTTTGAGATTTTTAATGTTATTAATAATTTGATTTGAGTTGAGGTTGGCTGTGGGTCAACGGTAAGGTGTCAGTGAGGACACGGGAACATCGTAGTTCATATGGCATGAGCATGAGTAAGTGGCATTTATATGATTTAAATGTTATTTGACTTATATGGTATTTTGTGAATAGTAAATTATACTTGTGTAGTATAATTTCTGGTATTGTCGGTATTGTTTGTTAAAAGTTTGAGAACTGTGGTGAGAACGTGAGTGATACGTTAATTAAAAAGGTAGGTTGGGTAGAGATTCCACATAATATAGTTTTCGGACGTTATTTTTGGACCCAAACGAAACCTAGTCGAAAACTTTTGAAATTTATAATTTTCACTCGTAAAGTTATAAAATGGACGTGTGCGAAGTTTCATGGGTTAATTAGAAGTTGGAGAAACTTGCGGGGAGGTAAACATAATTCCCAGAAAGTTTGTCTATATATATAAATGGATGAGATTTCATTCTCATCCAAATTTCCAAAAATATCTAGAGAGAGAGGAGAGAGAAGGGAGATTGAGCCAACGGGCTTTGCGACGCCAATCGACGACCTTTCGTCCGTCAGATCTTCTCCAAATTTTAGATTTGAACTCGTGGAGGTAAGAGCTACATTTTGATACTACTTAAGCCATGTTTGGCTAATTTTTGTAAAAATCTTAATTTTAGACTTTTGGGGAAAACCCAGTAAAACTTGTAGGAATCGTCTTAAATTTGGAATCCGACGTTTAATTAGTCCCCTAGACGATCCTTCAAAGTTTGAAGAGATTCGCACGAGGTATGAATTCTAGATCTATGAAATATATGGATTTTCATGTTTTGAACATCAGTTTTGATATCTTTGGATCCGGGCGAAATTCATGTATTAGTTAGGCCCGTTAATTATGCACGTGAAATTATATAAAAAACACGTATAACTATTTATGTGAGCATGTTATGTGTCTACTTGGGTCAAAAAGGAGTTTGGTGCAAATTCATTCTGGTAAGCTCCTCGAACCCTGAGGATTATGATTGTGATTGTAATGGAATTGGAATTGTGGTTGTGTCTGGATTGGAGGTGGGCCCAACCAGGACACGGTACCTGGTATGGAGGAAGGCCCAACCAGTGTACGAGATACGTGGAAGAGGTGGGCCTCCTACGGCATCGACCGGATGAATGCGTACCACTCACCCTAGAGACTATTTCTATGTGTTTTAGATGCTTAAATCATGAATTGTCATATAAGCATACATTTAGAATTGTACGCTCAGCATATAGCTGAGTAGTGGAGATGTACTCCATTGCAGGTAAGAGGAAAGACAAGAAGAATCGTGAGGAGTGAGGCCGATGAACGCCGGGGAATCACCTTTGTATATGTTTTTTTTTTTTTTTTAAATTCTAAACTTGTGTAAGGATTGGTAAATTATGATACGTTGTAATAAATCTTTGGATTAGTTCCGTAGTATGGTAATTCTGTATTTGAACGCTTGTAATTATGTTTTGAATGTTGTAATTCAGTTATGGTTGTAATTGTTGTTGGTATGGGGTAGCATGAGTTGTTAAATTTCTTCATAGGGCTGCCCAGCAGGGGAGCAGTCGACTGGACCTTAGCTTGCATCAGTCGACTGGATCGCTGTGTGGAATTGGTTACTGCTTTGTTTCGTCTGAGATTCAGTCGAATGGGTTGAGAAAACAGTCGACTGGATGGGGCCTCAGGCCATGACATTCTGCTGGATAGGGTACCAATCAACTGGACATTTTCAGTCGACTGATTATTTTAGGCACCAGTCGACTGGGTCCCCGACATAGTCGACTGGATGGGCTGTTATAATTTGAAACCTTTCTGTTTGAGATCACCAGTCGACCGGATCCTCGATCAGTCGACTGGACCTCTGTTTTCAAAACTGTTTTCTTTTGATCAGATTAAATTGGCCAAAACTTTTTATAACTCTGATTCTATTGGATTTTTCAACTCAGAGGGTAATGTTTCCTAAAGTTTTAAAATACTCAGGGTTGTTTTAAAGTTCTTTCCGCTGCGTATCGTTAGATGATGTTTGGATGAGCCTTGGTGGCGTGCCACGTGTCCTATTTCCACGCGTAGTGGGATGGGTCATGACAGGATCCCCCTCAAAATGAAGAGCAATGGGGGGTTTATATAGGCTAATTTGGGGTGGTTTTGGCGTTTTAGAATTACTTCTATTGGTCTTAAACAACTGTGAACATAGAACTACGTCGCTTTGATTTCTAATTAATCAAAATGAACCCCCAAAAGAAATTACAAAAAAACACCATTCTGGAGGAGAGTGCCGCGGCGGCATTGCTCCTCATTTGTACAGATAATCCTTTTTAGGCCCCCAGAGGTTCCGGTATTCGCGAAAAGGCCCTATTTCGTCCAAAATTCACAGAAAATGCATACAAACTCCAAATTGAGGTTGTGATATACCGTTGGAAAGGTAATGGAGTCTACTTTCTATATAAAATGTTTCGGAGTTAGGTCACTTTGAAAAGTTTTACGGTATTCGCGATAAAAGTTGATTTGATCACCTTTTTCACCTTCGAAAATTCATAATAAATCCGTTTTAAATCCAAAAATTATGTGCAATATATCGTTGGAAAGCTATTGACCTCTAGTATCCATGAAAAATGTTTAAAATTTGTTATGGTGCTCCGATTTCAAAGTCAACTTTTGGTCAAATTGGTCAAACTTGGGATTCCCGAGAAGTTTTGGAAACCTCTGGGAGCTCCCAGGAGCTGACGTTTTGGTTCGATTTTCTTTTAAAACTCATTTTAATACTTTCCACATGATCTAGAATGATTCTGGAACTTTTCGGCAAATTTGGACGATTTCGGTCAATTCTTGGTCAAACTTGGTCAAATCTTGGTCAAACCAGTCAACGGGGACTTTCCAAGAACTTCTGGGACTTCCGGGAGTCTCTGGGAGCTGACGATTTTATCTAATTTTACTTAAAAACTCATTTTCTTACATTTCTTATGGCATAGCATGATTCCAGAACTTTTGGTCCAAATCTGGGAGTTTTCGGGCTTTCAAGGGCATTTTGGTCATTCTGTGCATTTTGAGAAATAGAACTAACTTCCAGGAGTCCTTTTGAGTTTTTTTCAATCATTGTGAACCACCAAGCTATGGGTTTCCTAAATCTGATAGCCGACAAAATGTGGTGTCTACAAAAATACACCCTATTACTTGGCTAGGGTTTCATTGAAACCCTAGATATTTGAGTTTAGTTGTCCATAGAAGTGGTAGATGGCAAGTAGTTGATGGAGGAGGTCATGAGAATCCTTGGTCTTCTTCTTCTTCTCCTTGCTTTTCTCCCTTCAATGGTTGTATATATTCTTGTATATTATGGTTGTGAATTGTGTGTATAACAATTGCCAACCCCTAGAATTAAATTATAATTGAGTTTTTATAGATTTGGAGCAAATTTTGAAAGCTTTCCTAATCCAATTTGCACTAAAACTGCTGTATTCAGCTTTCTAGACGTAATTAGGCAGTTTCGTTCGCGTAGCAATCTTCAGTATACTGAAATACGCGTTTTCACTTTTTTGCATAGGTTGTGCGAGCGGGCAGTGCGAGTGCAATTCTAGGAGGTTTTCGCGCGAGCGATTTCTGGGATTTCGCGTGAGCGGGCCGCGCGCGCGATGTGGTTTTTTCAGCTTCTTTCTTGGTGCTTTTTCACCCCATTTAACCTGGAATCCATACTTTTCTCCAAATCCTGACAGAAAATAGAAAATGAAGTAAAAATATACAAGAATAGGATAAAAAAAAAAGTACTAACAAATGTGAATTAAGGCATATCTCTCCCGATCAGTGACTCCTTAGCAAAATTTTGCTGCTAGAAGGAATTATGCTAAAGGGTCATTCGACCGGTCGAACAAGTCATTCGACCTGTCAAAGGGGGTCGTTCGACTAATCGAAATACCCTTGCATGTTTTCTTTTTCTACCCCTTTCGAAAATTATTTAAATGTTTTGATTGGTTCTTAGGGTACCTTTGCAACCCCTTTCAGCATAAATGTATTTGTTTCAAAATATAATTACGTTTTCAAATCTATAAGGATTTTATCACTCGGAGGGTATTGTTTCCAAAAGAGTTGTTTACTTAATGTTGTTTTTAAGTTTCTTTTCTGCTACTTTAACGTTTTAATGAATTGGATGAGACTTGGTGGCGTGTCACGTGTCCGATTTCCACGCGTAATGGGATGTGTCATGACACCCAGTGCACCTAAGAGCCTCTCCCTATATATGTGTGTGTGTGTGTGTGTATGTGTGTGCACGTGTATTTTATTTTATTTTATTTGTTTTTTTTATTACTATTTTTTTTTTGCTAATGGAAAACCCTTCAGGGGAACACACACACACACACAAGAGAGGGGGAGCAAAGCCTCCATAGGAGTCGAACCCTCCCCCTTCCACAAGGGGGAGAGGAGTGCTCATCTGACCACAAAGGTCTTGGCAATTGCACACGTGTATTTCCCTTAGCAGCCGCTGCCCTCTTTCCTTCTCCTCCCCCCTTCTTCAGCAGCCCCTCATCCCTCTTTCATCCCCTTGTTCATTTTCTCCCTCTCTCCCTCTTTAGTGAAGGTTTTCCACTTCCTTTGTGAAGTTTTCCTCTCCCATTTGGGAAGATTTTTCTTGGGATTTTTGTCCTATTTTTTTTTTGTTTCCCCTCTTTGTGCAATCCTTTGAGTTCAAGATGTTAGATGCTTGGCTAGACTAGTTTTGAAACAGTAGATTAGCTTTGGTCATCATTGGGTATGATTGGTGGCTTTGGGGTTCTCTCCTTCTGTTTTGTTTTTTTTTCATAGTGTAGTTTCTACTACTATGGAAGACTTTCAAGCAACTTTGGTTGCTCCCTTTGGTGAAGTTTCTTCACATTTTTGGGCTTCGCTTACTGCCATCTTCTATCTTTGGGCGGTCTCTACCATCTACAAGAGTAAAGTTGCCCTGGGTTCTAGATCTAGTCTCGTGGCTGACTCTATGGTGCGGTACTGGATTTCTTTTGCAGCCTTCGGAGTGATCTCTTTGGCCACTTATGCTCCTTTACTATTGTACCTTTTGTTTTTGCTCTTGTTGTTTTTGTTGTTAGTATTGTTGTTATTTGTGTTTTCTTTGTAATGTTTAATTTTAGTTCATTTGGTGATCTTCCTCTTTCTGCGTTTGAGGATAGTCACTTTATGACTAAGTTTTGTTTGTATTTTTTACTTCTAGTTTAATGCATTTTTCTTTTAACAAAAAAAAAAAAGTGCGCACGTGTATGTATGTGTGTGCATATAGGTCCTTCAGCTCCTGCTCTAAAATTCTGTCCATGCATGTTCCATTTACATGTGTTAATAAAGATGCACACAAATCTTTCCCATGAACATATATACATATATATATATATATATGTATATATATATCAGTTATTATCTTATGAGGACTCTCTCATTTTATAAAATGCATACCCTTCACTTCTCTTTCTATTTACGTCTCTCTTTCAAATTATCCCTCTTACCGATTTTAAAAATTTTTGAGTTGGAGGAATTTTATACAATGAGAGAGTCCTCGTAAGATAAAAACTGTATATATATATATATATATATACATAAGTTCTATGTATATATGTATGTTTGTTGTATAAACGATCAAATTAGTTGCCTCCACACACAGGGACAGGGAGGCGAACAAACCTAATAATTTGCTGTCGTCCCCATAGCCCGTTCAGTCATTTTTAGCCACAGCCAAGAGCCTACCACATGCATGGAGCCATATCATAGGCGAAATTAATCTTCACTTGGAATTTTATAGGAAAGACAATGATTTGATGATATCGACCGACAGAGAACAAATAATTAAATCCAATTTGTGCCTAGCTAGCAAGTGACAAATTGAGGAGAGGGTGGGAAATTGAACTCAATTAGTTTCTAGTGAGGATTTTTGAGGTCAAGTAACTTTCTAATGTTATTGAGTGCACTTACGTGCGGACTCAGGATTTGTTTTCAAGGGGACCTTATTTAGACGAGGGCTCGGGGAAATCTCTCTTTACCTTTTTTTTTTTTAGGTAGAAATACTATACTTTTTATAAAGTGTATATTTATTATGTAAATTTCATATATAGTAGATTGATTTCGAAATTATAATCATACAAAAATAAACGAATTTATCCATTTATTTAATTCTTTCAAAAAAATTGTGTTCATATGCTTAGTTTATCAAACAAAGAATCATAAATGTGTTCAAAAGGGCTATCTATAAAAACTTAACACTTGGGTATAGTTGAGTAACTAAAATTTTTTTGAGTAAAAAATATAAAATTTCCAAGGTCCAAAGTGAGATTTCTAAAAAGAACGTTAAATTAAAAATTTTAGAATGGGCACAAATGTATTAAATCCCAAAATGCATAGGGTAAAAATTAATTTTTGAATAGTTGAGGGCTGCATGAGCCCACTCTGGACCCTATTTAGGTCTGCCCATGAGTTCACTTACTTGAACTAAAAGAAAGTATTTATTACAATAATGAGGAAGCCAATAACAGCCATCCTTTTTAACTTTTACAGAAAAGATAATTATATGTAAGAAAGTAATATTTGGGACACTAACACTAATACTCACACTCACACTCACACTCTATCTCTCCTAGTGATACTGTGGGACCCGCATTATTGTATATAAAAAAGTATATACACATTTATTAATACAAGGGTGCAGATAACATGGTACTATCATTGTATTGAGTACTCCCTCCGTCCCTTAAAAATAGTCTACTCTTAGGAACTCAACTTTTTAAGGGGGCAAAAAGAATCTATACGTACTTTCCACAATTGCCCCAGGAAGCCAATAACAGCCATCCTTTTTAACTTTTACAGAAAAGATAATTATATGTAAGAAAGTAATATTTGGGACACTAACACTAATACTCACACTCACACTCACACTCTATCTCTCCTAGTGATACTGTGGGACCCGCATTATTGTATATAAAAAAGTATATACACATTTATTAATACAAGGGTGCAGATAACATGGTACTATCATTGTATTGAGTACTCCCTCCGTCCCTTAAAAATAGTCTACTCTTAGGAACTCAACTTTTTAAGGGGGCAAAAAGAATCTATACGTACTTTCCACAATTGCCCCAAATATTTACAACTACTTTTTTAGTTTTGTCTTGTCGTAGATTTCAAGGAAGGATAGTTTTGTAAAGTGAGTAAAAATTGTATAATAATTTTGGAAGGTGGACAATAAATTAATAATTTTGGGACATCCCAAAATAAAATACAGGACTATTTTTAAGGGACGAATGGAACATTTTTTTTTTCTTTAAATAAACACTCATCTGAACCCCATTTCTCTTTCCTTTACTGCAACAAAAAATGTGGAGCAATCGTTTCTCCTCTCTTTTTTTTCCTCATTTCTTAAAAGGAAGAGAAAATGTGGGGGATGAATTTTTTTTTTTTAAGAAAAAAGTGAATAGTTTATCTCATACTGTTTTTATTTATTTATCTGTTTAAAAAAAAAAAAAAGGGAATGCTCTTTGTTAACAAATGAAACCGACTGCATGAAGATATGGAATTACTATTTGTCTTGTAGTAAGAGTACAGAATATGTAGAGTAGCACGTCCAAAGTTGTCCAGTGGAAAGAATTGAAATAAAAAGAACAATATAAAACAAAACAATAAAACATATAGTTTTTATTTGGTCTTTAGTTTATTGGTGCAACGGTTCTAATATAGAAAATGAATGCGAGGGACCAACAAGGATAATATTTGATTTCTTTGTCAATCATTCCACTGCAGAATTCCAATGTCTTTTAACAGATCACCTTTGTCTTTGAGTCCCCAAAAAGAATCTTATACTCCTCCAATTTAACTCTTGAAAGAAACATTTCCCCTACTTCCAACTAATGTTATAAATCATACTATTTATGTTTTCGAATCTAATTTTTTCTTTTTTCTTTTTTTTTTTTTCAAGAAAGAAGGACTCTATCTTGAAACACACTACAAACATTTTAGGGGCACAAACATTTTACACAAACACTTACAAACATATAGTGTATTTGTAAGTGTTTGTGCCCCAAATATTACCGAGCATAATAAGCCAACCCATAGGTCCACAACTAAAAATAAGATATCCATAAATATATAAAAATAAAATTTTACTTACAAAAATCCAAGAAATTCTATGAAAATGATACCAAAATGAAAAGAGGTAATTTTACGAATCTGATGGCAAATAAAAAGGGACGGAAAAAAAAAAAAAGGCAGCCACTACCCATCCTTCCAGCATTGAACAGTGACAGATGAGGACATCATTTTTTTTTGGGTAAATATCACCTACCTCCCCTGAGGTTTGGCCTAAATACACGCACCTCCCCTCACGTTTCAGGAATCTCATTTACCTCCCTTATTTTTAAATTTGAGTATCAGTTTCCCCCTCCCTTCAACAAATCATTAGAAAATTTAAGGGAATCTAACACTAAAATTCAGAAATAAGGGAGGTAAGTGATATTCCTGAAACGTGAGGGGAGGTATGTGTATTAGGGCTAAACCTCAGGGGAGGCAGGTGATATTTACCCTTTTTTTTTTATAGTTTGGACCATTTTTTTCACTCTCTAGATAGGGGGAGTGTTAAGGATTATATTGCCTAACTAGACAAAATATCAAGTGTTCAAACATAAGGGCATCCAAGACGACTATTGAGTCAACCGCTTTAGATACTCAGCACCCTTTTGGTGATAGATAGGTCTACTTCCTGTCTGTCAAAGGCATGCCACTCTAATCAAGTGTTAAAAAAAAAAAAAAAAAAACAAAACAAAAAAAAAAAAGTAATTATTCAATGAAAGTTCAGAGACAAATCAACCTTGACTTTTTACACAAACTAGCTTTTCTCCAACTCAATATGGATTGCGTTTACCACAGGATACATTGCATGACTGATGTGAAAATCTATACTAAACCTCATTTTTTAATGTAGAATTTCCTGAAGAACCTTGTCTACCATTCAGGTCCATTTTGCCAATTCTTATGACACAGAATTCTAGAGGGAAAAAAAAAAAACCAGGTGGTCTCTGGAGTCAAAAAGGGGAGGCTGCTGGTTTTCTTATATTACCCTTTATTCCTAATTTGACCCTGGAATAAAAGCGGAGGAGGATATACTTTGGAACTTAAATTTCCAAGTTCCTAGCATTATAATCTAGTATCTTCTCAAGCACAACAAATCAATACCAAGTGATGTAATGGACCTCGCTAGAATTGAATGGCAGTGACAGTAAAGGTAATAAAAGATCTAGGCATGTTAGTAATGTTACTCATTGGTGTTTCATCAACCATCCAAGGCACAAACCTGAATGAAAACTTTAAGCAATACTACACTAGGGTCTTATCTATCGTGCAAAACCCTTAAATTTAAAGATATGTAGGTGATAATGCTTAAAACAATTGCAAGAACATGATCAACCGAACTCTCAAAACAAATAATGCTAAAGATGTATTACTAGCGTGAAAACCAGATGACTCAGAATCATACATCACCTGCCTCTCCCCTTGCAACAAGGTCTTTCTGGATTCAGAAATATTTAACATCATAAAGCAGATACACCATTTGGAAGCAGTAATTGGTATAAAATGTGCATTAGTAAACTCTGTTTGTTGCTGTTATGATCATGAAAAACAAAGCTAGATGCATGAAAATATTCCTCTGAAAGCGGATGATTGAAGCATGCTCAAAACGAATCTCCATTCTCATCATCATTTGTAAAACTCGAAGTCAGTGTCAGGCTTCTTCACGTTTGTTCTGTAACCCTTCTCGAAATCTTTAGGAAGTATTACATACCGGTTCTTGCGAACTGCATGCATTCCTGCTTCTTGACAAATAGCTTGAATCTGCAGATAAAGCTGGAGTCAATAACAGTTTACAGAGCATTGACTAGTAAGGCTTTTGTTTGGTTTGCGGATTCATTGAAGGAAAAGGAAAAACTAGTTGCCTAGTATTTTCTCATTGTGTTTTCCTCCATAGTTAAATAACCTTGAAAAATTGAAACTACTAATAATATTATTGTTACTTAAGATTGAAGGGAGGAAAGTTGATCACACAAATCAAAATTTTCAATTCACTTCTCAGTATGTTTTCTTTTGCTTCCCATTTTCCTCGTTATTTTCCGTGGTAACCAAACAAAGTAAAACATTTTCCATGGCACTGTTTGGTTCATGGATTTCATGAGGGTAAAGAGAAGGGAAAGGAAAACAAGAAAACTAGTTCCTTTGTGTTTTCCCTTGTATTTTCCTCCATGTTTAAATGACCAAAAAATTTAAAAACTCCTTAAATATAATTACTCCCTCCGTCCCATTTTATGCGTCCCTTTTGGAGAATCTAAAATTTTAAGGGAACATAATGATTACACTTCACATGGGCATAAAATGTGACTTTTTTTTTTTCCAGAATTGCCCTTAGTTGCTTAAGAAAGTAGTTTGATGTGTTAAATCACTGAGGGTAGTTTGATGTTCAATATCGTAAGTGGAGAACAGTTTTGGGACGGCCCACAATAGAAAGATGAACACACAAAATGGGACGGAGGGAGTATAATATATAAATAATGTCTCACAACAATCAAAATGTTTAATTTATTTCTCAACTTACTCTCTTTTCTTTCCTATTCTCCTCACTGTTTTCCTAGGCTTTGTTTGTTTGGTTCATGGATTTCATGAGGGAAAAGAAAAGGGAAGGGAAAATAAGAAGGAAAATTAGTTCCCTTGTGTTTTTGTTCATACTAACATATATATATATATATATATATAAATAAAGATTTCATGAGAGAAAAGAAAAAAGGGAAGGGAGGATAAGAAGGAAAACTAGTTCCCTCATGTTTTTCTTCATGCGCAAAGAACATTAAAAATTAAAAATTTGTAAACATAATTCTAAGATAAGAAAAAAGTAAGGCAAATGACTCAAAACATTCACAATGTAAAAAAATTTCTCAACGTGTACTCTTTTATTTCCTATTTTTCTCATCATTTTCCTTATGAACAAACAAAGAAAAATGCTTTCCTCGTTTTCTTTTCTATTCCATCACTAAATCCAAGAACCAAACAAAGAGTTAGTAAATAAAAAAGGAAAATGTTTACTTCTATGTTATCCTTTCCTTTCTCTCACTAAATCCAAGAACCGAACAAAGCCTAAACTGAGGAACATGGAAAGAAAAGACGAAGAAGTTGAGAAATAAATTAGACATTTTGAATGTTGTCTCTGTTCCCTTCCTTTATTCATATATTACATTTACATTTTAATTTTTTTCTAAAATTTTTAATGTATTTAAGCATATGAAAGATAACACAAGGGAACTAGTTTTCCTTCTTGTTTTTCTTTCACTTTTCTTTTCTCCCTTGAAATCCATGAACCAAGCCGAGACTTAGGGTCCGTTTGATCAAACTAAAAATTAAGTACTGAAAATTAAGCGCTGAATTTTAAGCTGAAAATTTTAAGTGATTGAATTTGCAATACTGAAAAAAGTGTTTCAAATACTAAAATAAATTGCATTCAATAATTATTTTCAATAGAAAATTCACTTAAAAAGTTTGCAATTTTTCGCTGCTTGTTCAATCAAGTGGTACATTATCAAACGCACTGAAAGAGAATTTTTTTTTTTTTTTTTTTTTTGTAATTTTTAATGTTATTTAAGCATGAAAGAGAACACAAGGAAAATTTACTTAAAGTTTCCTTCTTGTTTTTCTTTTCCTTTTCTTTTCTCCCTCGAAATCCATGAACCAAATAGAGTCTAAATTAATTTTCTTAGGCATTCCACATCAACATGCCTAAAAAACATTCCTTGAAAAGTACTAGACACCATGAGTCCATAAAATCTTCTAGATGAGTAAAAAATTACAGCATCAGAAAGCCTACCTCATTTCACACTCTTTTTCAACCAAAAAAAAAAAAAAGTATCTCATCGACTAACCTCAGCCGCACTGATTTTATCTGGCCGAGAAACATAGTCCTCCAGGTCAACTTCATCACCTAAATTCATTTTAGCAGTGCAAACCTGCATAAATGAGAGTCCAGCGTGAAATGTAAGTATAGCTCACTGCCAATGCCAAAAGCCCACAACAGTCAAAGCCAATGGTAAAAAAAAAAAAAACTTGCAGCAGAAATTGTGGTCCTGTTAAGAACATCAACCAATTGCGTACCTACTTGCTCTATTTGTTTGCATGCATGCAGTCACATGTGGGAGAGAGAGAGTCATGATTAAGAGATACATACTACAGCCACCTAGGTAAATGGTAAACAGAGCAGATAAGGCACTACAAATGGAACTGCACTCAAGACTCACCTGAAAAACAAGCCTCTTCTGTCTTCTATCAGGCAAAGGAAATTCAATCTTACGGTCAAGCCTCCCAGGTCGCAGAAGTGCAGGGTCCAAAGTGTCAGCTCTGTTAGTTGCCATTATAACCTTGACATTCACGGTTTGATCAAAACCATCCATCTGTGCAAGCATCCAAATTGATAAATTATAAGACAAAGAAGGAAACAAGCTGTTCTGAATCTTTATACTGTGTTAGCGTAGAAAAATGGTTATTTGGGCCATTTCTATATCTGCCTCTTTATGCCGAGTCTTTATGATCTTACCTGATTCAAAAGTTCCATAAGGATTCGCTGAACTTCTCTATCAGCTCCAGTCTGAGCATCAAACCGAGCAGTAGCAATGGCGTCTACCTCATCAATAAATATAATTGCAGGGGCATTTTCTTTGGCAAGGCGGAAAACGTCACGAACCATTCGTGGGCCCTCCACAAATTTAATAAAAATTCCAGAAAAATCGAAGAATCAGAATACAAGAACATTAAAAATGCAATCAATCAATAGCAAGTTAGCAACCCACCCAGAAGAGGAAATGTATACATACATACATACATATAAATGTACATACACACATTACAAACAGGAATTGTTCCAAAAAAAAATCTATTCGGTTCAGATTAAATTCTCCTTGTTGATGTTAAAAGTGTAATAACTAGCAACAATCTGTAAATCACCAAAATTTTGCCAAATTTTTGGCTGTTCAAGGCTCAGGCAGAAAAGAGTGCTCAAACTTTTCTGGAGCCCCAAACACATGTTCAAACGTAGTCTCACGTCTTTCTGGTGAAACTCCGGCTATAGCTTGAGTTGGGGTGGTTTTCAAACTCTTGAAACCTATGTTAAAAAAGGAAAATTAAAATGTCTTTTACTGTTGAATTGGTTTTTCCAAATGGAATGGCATATTTATCGTTTCAACAACCCGAGTACCTCAATGCTCAATGAAAAGATTGGACACTCAAGGGGGAAAAGAAGAAAGATTGGCTAAGGCAGCTATTGAATTAGAGCATCCAACCCAAAACCAATTGGCAATGGATGGAGTAGCCCCTTGAACTTATATATTGAGTAGCTAGGTTATAAGTCCCCGATGTGGGACAATCTCAACACGCCCCCGCACGTGTGGCATGACTGAGAGCCAAACACGTAGATTACTAAGATAGGATGACATGAAGCACGCGTGGGCAAATAAGGCCCAACAATAACCTGCTCTGATACCATGTTGAATTAGAGCATCCAAACCCAAAACCAATTGACAATGGGTGGAGTAGCCCCTTGTACTTACATATTGAGTAGCTAGGTTATAAGTCCTCGATGTGGGATAATCTCAACAGCAGCGATACTCGAGAAGGTTGCATGGCCAGCTAGGAAGCACAGTGCGGATACAGGGACGCGAGTGCGGGAAGTTTGGCAATTTTCTCAAAATCATGGGTGAGAGTGCGACAAGGGTACTTAGAGAAAATATTATAAATATATTTTATATAGCATTTATGCAGTACTACATATAAACTATTCTACCACTATTTTTTAAAATTTAATAATATACATATTTAAAATAAATAAATAAATAAAACTGATTCAAAAATTGATAATAAATATTCATTTTTATTAGGGCATGTTTGGTTGTCACTTGAATTTGAATAGTTACATTCAGATTTCATGCTGAATCTTGAAGCAAAATTCATCATCATGAATGACTCCATTTATAAAAATAGGAAACTTCACCATATTTTTTCTTATGTGGTCATTTCTACATATTCCTATAATGCCAAAATTTATGATTGCAAGCATCAAACGAGCATCCTATTTCTAAATGGAACCATTCAAGCTCACCATCTTTTTTTTGTAAAGTTCTATACAAATGATAGGATGCAATTATTGCATTCAAGGGCATCTAAACATGCCCTTAGACATTAAAGAAGCTGGGTTTTTTCAAAAAAAAAAAAACTTGGGAAATTAACTTGGGGCTAAAGTCTAAAAACAAAAGTAAGAAAGGAATTTAAAAGAAAAAGTTAATTTTATTAGTCAAGCCTAGGGCACAAAACCCTCATTCCACGTTCCTAGAGAGAGAGAGAGAGAGAGAGAGATCAAACCCAGAGACTGAGAGAAGAAGAAGAAGAAGAATTGCAGAAGGCAAGGCAGCGAAATCGCAGACCACGCAGAGAAGAAGAAGAAGAATAGCAGAAGACAGAGTAGGCTGCAAAATCACAGACGACGCACAGAAGAAGAAGAAGAAGAAGAAGAAGAAGAAGAAGAAAAAGAAGAGAGAAGACGCATTTGGAACTACTAGTCCGGCCGCAATCGAGACAAGAAGCACTTGGCCGCACTCAAACATTGCCAAGAACTCAGATGGAGTTCATATGCACTAAAGGCGCACTCAAGCCGCGGCCGCACTCCCCACGCACTAAGTGCGCGTGCGGCTCCAATTTTGTCGCACTAGTGCTTGATGGCCAGGGTACAGAGAGAGTTATGAAGAGGAACCCAAGAGTTGGATGGCTTAGAGCTGTTGGATCTCCTTCTATCGTATGCTCTTCTAAAATCAAATATTGTGTGTGAAAGACTGAACATGCTTGACAAATAGTGCGTCTCGATGAACAGCTTGGCTAGTGGTCAACACTATAAATTAGGGGTGAACAAAATACCCGAAGACCCGACCCGACCCGAATGGATCGGGTTGGTTCAGGTCTGTGAGTGTGTCGGTTCGGGTCCAATTGAGGAACATAATATTGGGTCGGTTCGGGCAACCCGAACCAAACCCGAGAACCATAATAAAACACGCCTATGGCCCAACAACCTAACCCAAACCCTTTCTCTTTCTCTCTCACTCTCTGCCTCTGATCGTCCGAAGCAGACAGATCACACAAAGACAACATAGATTTCGTGTATGTGTAAAAGAAGAATAGAAAAAGAAGAAAGACTCTCTTTCTCTCTCTGTAACACCCGCTCCAGCGATTAATTATTAAATATGATTTAGCATGCATTATCATAATTAATTGGTGTTTATTAACACATGTTTAAGTGGGTTTTAGCTCACTAGTTGATTGTGGGTATCCAGTTTGGGAACCCAATAACGGCCAATGTGGCAGTCCCAAATTGGGACATGAATTGAGAAATTTCCATTGTGATGGGACAAGATTGTGGAATCACCCATATGTGGTTAAATGTTTATTAAGGCATATATGTGAAATATTTATATGTTGTTTAGAATATATTATTTATTGTTAGAACCTTTATGTGGTCATTTGGGATACCTTGGTGAGAACGAATTGAACACGCTACACAACTTGTAGGCTAATTAGTAACTCCATAAAATTATGTGGGACCCACACGAGACATAGACAAATACCCACTTAAGTTTGAAGGACTAAATCGTTGGTTATAAAACTAGTCGGAGGTGTAAATGGAAATAACCAAAAAATGGGTGGGTTTCATAATAAAATGATAAAAACCATATATGTGTTGTAAATCAAAGGAAGAGATACATATCTTCTTCTTCTTCTTCTTCATTTGGGTCGGTTGGAGAGAAAAGAGACGAGGCTTTCGCCGGAGATCTTCGACCCCGATTGACGCGCCGTTCGACTTCCAATTTCGAATACGAGACCGGATTTGGACTCGTGGAGGTGAGTCCTATGTTTTGGTACTGATTTTATTGAGTTTAATCGTCGTAATTTTTTAAACCCAATTCGGAGCGGTAATCCTTAGTTGGTCGAATTCATGTAGGATTTTAACCCAGAGTAGATTTGGGCTTTAATTTCTCAACTAGGAGCGAATTGCGAAGAGGTGAGTGGTTTCAATCTTGTTTTTGGATGAGATTTGTGTTTGTGATCATTTGGGTGTTAATTACCTGCCTATTTAGCTTAATTACCCATGTTTAGCTATAGTTATGTGAAAAGCACGGTGATATGTTTATGTGACAATGCTTAGTTGCCTATTTGGTTCAAAGGAGAGCTCATATGAATCCACTATGAGATTGTTCCGTGGTGACGACCACTTGTTGCCGACAACGGCATTGGACCGCACGTGTGAGGCATGGGTCATTGGTTTGTGTCGTGGACTATTGGGGGAGTCGCGGACTTGCGGGTAGTGGCGGAGGAAATACTTGCATATCCGGAGATCATTTTATTTGTTGGGTTGAATATAAACATTGATATGTCATCCGTGTGCTTGATTGATATCTCTCACTAAACATATAGCTTATATATTGTAGTAGTTATTGAATAACCATTGTAGGTGAGCACGACGACGAGAATCCGGGGAGATGAACTTGGAGATCGTAGTGTCGAGGAAACTTGTGCATATAGTAGCTTCAAGTATCTAGTTGTTTTGAGCTAAACTTATAGTTTGATGTAAAGTCTAAGTTTGTAATAGTTAACTTGAGTTTGAACTAAACTTAGCAAATTATGTTGGTTTTGGTTTATCGCTCCAAGACTAGTGTAAACATTGTAACCGGAGCTTAGAATGTTGTTGGTATCTTTCATGCTTTGTTAATATAGTTTGGTGCATGTTTGAATGGAGATTTGGATTAAGAAACATGTTTTTAGGGGTGTTTGTGTGAGGAAGTACTTGTGAATCTTGTTCAATGTTTATATTCATGTTAGAGTCTCTTTGGAATGGTTTTAAAGTGGTTTTGAAATGTTTTTGGAAGTTCCCATGAGATTTGGTTTGGATTCGGGATGATTTAAACTTGCAAACCAGAGTTTTTAGCAGTAGCAAAATGTGGTTTTGCAGAAAGTTAGATTGATCTAACTCTGGGCAGAATTATCTCTGTAGAGAGTTAGATTGATTGATCTAACTCTGGGCAGAATTATATCTACAGAGAGTTAGATTGATCTAACTCTGGGCAGAATTATCTCTTGAGAGTAGTTTGGGCACTCAAATTCAAAAGTTAAGTAAAAATAACTTAGTCTAGAGAGTTCGTATTCACGCGCCCTTTTTTTTCACGTTGGAACCGGGACTCGACAGGCTATCTTTTGATATAAAATTTAACTATATTTTTCAAAAGATCATTTTGCCCTTGGACTTGTTTTGTCCAGATTCAAAGGTTTATTTGTGCTTGTTTTCCTACCTTTACATTTCTAACTTGGTGTTTGAAGGCCTTGGTAGCGTGCTATGTGTCCTAAGTTCACATGTGTGGATCCGGGACGTGACTCTCTCTCTCTCTCTCTCTCTCTCTCTCTCTCTCTCTCTCTCTAACACACACACACATCATAGCCTGCGTGTATCTAAAGATAGAGAGACAGAACAGAGCCTCTACACATAGAGATCCGTAAATGAGATCAAAAGGGAAGAGAGTTTTGGGCCTCAAATCGAAGCTAGGGTTACCAACTATCTTTCTCTTACGCTTCCTTTTCTTCCTTATTGGCCTCTACTTTGAATCCAACATTCTCTCCCAGATTTCTCCCCCTCTCTTCATCTCACTGCCTATATATATATATGTGTGTGTGTGTGTGTAGAATGTTCAAAACTTTGATATCTGAGTATTTGAATTGCATAGACCATTTTTGAAATAGGGGTAGATTCAATATTCATATATGATTTGTTTGTTTTAAGTCCATCGTTCTAGTTTTTAGAGGCAGAGGAGAGTTTAGAAAGAGAGAGAGAGAGAGAGAACTGCTTTGGGAAAGAAGGGGGGACCCAAGACTCGAATCTATCGTATTTATTGGGTCGGGTCGTTTTATTTTTTATTTTTTTTTTTTTTTTTTTTGTGCGTGTGTGTGTGTTAGGGGTGTACAAGAAAAACCGAGACCGAGACCGAAATCGACCGACTAAACCGAGGGCATTCGGTCAGTTTTCTAACTTATAGTTCAAGAAAAAAACCGAACCGACCGACCGACCGAAACACCCCAAAACCCCGACCGAACCGAGGCTATTGGTCGGTTTTTTTATGTGAAAAACCCGACCGAAACCGACCTTGAACACCCCTAGTGTGTGTGTGTGTCGGTTCTGGATCTCTAAATCTGGTAACCGTCTACATGCGGGCCGGTTCCGCCTACACCCGACCCGGACCGACCCATGTGCAGCCCTATAAATTACAAAAACAATCACAAAGGTCTTCAAGTATGGCACCATTATTCCCATAACATAAAAACCATTCCAGCAGTTTCATAACAAGTTAGTATGGTTAAGAATAACTTGAAATAGACAATAATTCTCGCTGGCCGAATCTAGAGAGAAAATGCAAAGAAGGCAGAGGAGGATGCACAGAGAGATTTAATTGAAGAGGGTTTTCAAAGCATACTTCACCCAAATATTTCTGCACGAATTCTGAGCCAACTACTCTAATGAAAGCGGCAGTAGTATGATTAGCAACAGCCTTGGCAAGCATAGTTTTTCCAGTGCCGGGTGGACCATAGAGCAAAACACCTCGAGGAGGATCTATACCAATCTGCTTATACAACTCATGATGAGTTAAAGGTAACTCAACAGCTTCCCTTATCTCCTGCTTCTGGATGTCACAGCCTCCAATATCCTGATAAAAGATGGGTAAATAGGGGCCAGGGAAAAAGTAGGATATACTATATAATATATATACATATATGTATATATAAAGGAGCAATGATTTAAAGAATGTGGCAACATAAAAACATAGAGAAAAAAAAAAACACAAATGCCACATGGAATGCACATTTAACTACGAATAACATAGATATCTTATGTACGCAAACAAGCTTTTTTTTCCAATCTGACATGAAGATATCTAATAGCCTCATTCTTTTAGTAAGAAGTCAATTGCTAAATTTGGTTTGTGGTATCTACACTTGTGGTGATGCATCAATTTTCAGATATCTTATGTAATAGTCGGACGTTCCAATAGAACTTGCAAAGGTCCACCCTATTTATGTTGCATGATGATTTCATTCAAATGCAACCTAAAGTAAAATACCAAAATCTACATACTCACCAATTAGGTTTCAAGTCTACAGAAGAACCCACAGATCGAAACAAAGGACTGCCCCCCCCAAGGACCATATAACTCATAATGATGCAACAACGAAAAAAAAACTAGTTCAACCAACAAAAGGGCAGATAGAGAACTTTTTAGTACAACCAAACAACTAAAAAGGTTACGATAGGTCATTCGGAAGCATCTGCAACAAGGTGAGGCGCCAAGAGATGCATGACGTACACATTTTGTTGTGCCTTAATGCAAGTCATATGCGAAGTAGCAACCCCACTAACATTTTAGAATAAAGAACACCATTTATGTACCATAGTCTGCAGATCCACAGACTTGAAAACAGCCATGTTTAAGTAGATCCGGGCAAGTGCTATCCCACTTTTTGTTTAGAGGAAGACACATAGAAACAAACCATCCATTTCTTTACTTGGATAGCTAAAATCAGGGGCGGATTGAGTGAAGGACAAGCCCCCTTGATTTTTCAGAAATGGTAGATTTGCACTAAAAAAAATTTACAGTTAAGCCCCTCCTTGAAAATTATGAAAGCCCCCCGACATTATAAATTTGTCATATTAAGCCCCCCTCTCTCTCTCTTATGTTTTTGTGCTAATTATATGAAAATCCCTACCTCTTATGTTGTGAAGATTTTATAGTATTAACTTATATCATCTACACAAAATATGTATCAATAGATCCCAAAAAAATAAAAAATCTGGGGGGCAGAACCCCCGTACACTAGCCTCTATCGAGACCCCCCTGGATTGATTTTCTAGATCCGACCCTGGCTAAAATGGAAGATAGATCACCTCACCAAACCCAAACATACTTTTGTAGGTTGTAAAAATGGTAATGTTGAACTATCACAGTTTTTACCATGTTACGCATTTCTTAGAAATGTAAGATATGGAGGGTTTAAGTGCCTAGAAATATGAGATAAATTATAATATGGCCAACACAAGAAGCACTAGAAAAATAGGAAAATTCCCACGCCCGAGGGAACCAGTTTTTTTTTAATCAAATTGCAAACTAGATAAAATACTTCACAAATAACATGCAGTGGGATTACGTTTTTTTTATTTATACAAAAAAAAATCCTAATATCAAACTACTATTAATTGTTTCATCCAATTCGACAAGCCTTGTCTAACAGTCCAACTAGTTCGGTTGGTTACCAAAAATATGGTTGTTTATTCTGCTCTAATAGAAAACAACATAACTTTAATCTTGAATGTCCTTATTATTTTGCCCTTAAAAAAAGTAAATCCAAAATTCATAAAACTCAAATACAAATAATTCCAAGAAAAAACCCCTTATAAGAAACCATTTGACACAAGCATTTAACCCCACACTTCAAATCAAAATTGTCACACCTTTTGTAATGACCACAATTGTGACTGACACACCAATAATGTATCAGTAAATATTGTTATAGCTATCTCCTTGCCCCTTCCTTTACAGTAAATAGTAACAGTTGAGAATCGGTGCCTTCCGAATAGTTGCTAATATATCAAAAAGCCTAACAAAACTCATTTTAATGCGACTTCGAACAGATAAAGTGGTAGAGATCGTCATTTACTGTTGCTTTAAATTTACCATTTTGAGGAAGAGATTATTAGACTTCTCTGATTTTCGTTGTTGATGAAAAGCTTAGAAAATTTATTACCAATTTGAAGTTCTTTAACCAGGTGCAACTCATTGTCACCATCACATCCTCTTGTGAGAGGTTGACATGTCCTCCCCACTCGACTCATTGTTCCACCGAGGACGTCGTGAAAAATTGATGATGTCCGCTAAAAGTAGAACTAGTTTGTTGTTGCTCAATGCTCAAGTATTACATCAAACCGCACTATGACCTTCTTAACATGAAATCAATGTATTCTTAATTCCCGGATAGGTTGAGGAGCCTTCCCCTATACTATACCAATTGATAGGCAAGAAAATTCTCACATTATTTTGTCTTTATGAGGTTGTTTTTTTTTCCTTTTGGGGTGTCACCTTTTTTAACAAACTGCTAACTAGATGCACCGCTTCACATCCACATATTCAAACTAATATTGGATCTAAACTATCAGATACTCACTATCTTAAGAACAGTATATCTTAAAGTCATAAAACTGAAACTATTCCATATTAAGCAACCAAGTAAGCACTCTGCTGATTTCCATCTATTTGCTTGAGAATTGGGCCCCTATCAAAAAGTAAAGGGCCTACCCAAAATGCCAATGAATCTTAATAACCAAGAAAACCTAGTTAGAAAATTTTAAAAAAAAAACACGACAAATATGGCAAAAACAATGCAAGGGATTTGTGGGACATAAACATATCATCCCCCCTTAGACAATAAAATCGAAGAGCATATCATTGTAGAAGGGTTTGCCATAATTTATTCAGTCTCTCCTACAATGATGATTAGTCACCTCACCATTTATGTACCAAGGGAAAATTGTTTTGCGAAAATTTAACATATTAAATTCCCCAGTGTTATTGCACACAGGGAGTATGAAATTGTTACACAAGAATTTTCCTTTTGATAAGCATCATTGTGTGGGGATTGTGCATCGTATTTCACTTACTCCTAAAACAACTCTCAGTCACCAAAGAAATTCAAAATTTCCCACCTTTTCCTATTACTCATGTTATACACATGTATATACATACACATACTAGATATGCACAGATATGTTTATCTACTGATTTGCACAAATATGTAATCAGTATCGCACTTATTCAACAAACCCTAGCAATATCTTTCACAACATGTTCCGTACTTCACCAACAATAATCTGCAAGATACACTGAACAAAACCCCTAAAAACCAATTTCTCAATCAGATTTAAAATAAAACAAACCCTAACCAAACAATTCCACAATCAATATTTCATAAAAGCAAAACTTCAACTTACATTATAGGTGACATCAGGCTTCTCCGACTGGCTCAAGAGCGAAATGCTCGAATCAGCCTCCGGCGGCAACACATCGACGAGTGCATTCGAGTGGCGGTGCAAGGCCACCGACGCCGATGGTTTCAAAAGCTCCCTATTGATAGTACTCAAAATCCTAACATAATAATTCGAGCCGGTGGTCGATCCGACAATACCGTTGTTCGAATCGATCATCTCCATGAACTGGCCAATCACGAGCGGTACCGATTGGATCCTCTTGACCTCTTCCTGGGCTCGAAGGAGCTCGCGCTTGAGATTCTTCTGCTCGTCCTTGACGTACTCTTCTTGGATCTCGATGAACTCTAGCTGGCGTTGGAGGGACTTGAGGCGGCTATAGAGATCGTCCTCGTCGGAGGAGGACTGTGGCGGATCGGAAGGGCCGTGTGGGTCTGGGAGGGTAGGCGGGAGGGACAGTGGTGGTTCCGACGAGGGTTTTGGGTCTAGAACCATCGCGGCGGCCATTGTTGGCTTTTTTTTCGTTGTTCTTGATTATCGCCGATGAAAAGAGAGAGAGAGATTCCCAGAGAAGAAAGGAGAGTCTGGAGTGAGAAGCAAGAAATATACTCGTAATTTGAGACTTAAATGCAAAATATACCTTAAAAAAGTTTGGGCTTTGTGAAAAAAGGATCAAACTTGAAGGATATAATTTGTAATTAAAGCCTATAATTTGATGATATCTGTATTCGCGTGCTTAAAATATTAGGGCAAAGCCTTTACAATTTTTAGTTCAGTCTTGTGTTCGAAAATTATATTTCACCCATTTAAGTTTTTAACAACTAAAATTAAACTTGGGGCCTGTTTGACTCTGAAAAATAAAATTAGGTTCAGACCTATTCTCATTCTCTCTGTGCGGTTCTTGTAAAAATTTGTATAAAGCTGATTTGATACTGCGAAACACTTCTATAAGATTTGATAGAAGTGAAATCTAATACTAGTCAACAATGAGATTGTTTTTGATGCAAACCAGACTACATTCTGTAATTCTTTTGAGTAGAATTTTCTACTTAAGTTTTTGACTAATTTTCACTTAAAGTAGCGAGGACTTATATATTATTAGACACACCGAAAAAAAATAAGTGCTGAATTTTGTTCCAGGACTTAATTGAGTTATCAAAAGCATGCTCTTATACTTGTAGTATCGGTTCACATATGAACCAGCCAATCTGTTATTAGACTTCCCAAAAAAACCCTGCAACTTATTCCTCAAAATTTTGATCATTATTTTAAAACTTTGTTTGACAGATAAAAACTTGTCCAAATTAGCCAGATTGATCTTTCAGAGACTCTACTAACTCATTGCCTTAAAACTTAAGAATGTTGACTGCAAATAACACTGATCTCCCGAAGGACCATGTTTGCATAGAGCCTAAATCAAATTCGTACATCAGATTGCTCAAAACACTTTGAAAAAACAGAACATAATGCTTCATACAAATAAATAAGAAGTCATACATAGAATTGAAGTGCTTTGATTGAGAAAAACAAAGAGAAGAGAATGGGGACGACTTTCTCTCTGTTTCTCTCGACTCTCCTTTTGTAAGTTAAGTAGGGAGAGACAAGAAGAGAAATTGAGAGAAACTAGATAGAGAAATATCAGTTTTGTCTCTCTCCAAATTATAGAGATTTTTTAGAGAAAAGAAGAGAAATTAAGTCATGTTTAAAAGACCACATTATCCCCAAGAACAATCAATGCTAGGGGTACAACTCATTTACAACCATTCATTCTCTCCTAAATGGCAATGGGGTTCATTGAAATTTAACCGGACCTCACAGTGCCACTTAGGAGAGAAATGGAGATGATTGTGAATGAGTTGTAAAAAATAGTTGTTACTCATGTCCCCAAACATATATGCCTCATAGAGGATAAAATAGTAAATTGATTTTAAATACTTTCTTTTCTATTCTGTTATGAAAGCTAACTAAACTAGAGGACATTATACTTCTCTTCTATTTCGTTCTATTCACAGTTACTCAGCTTTTGTAACACCCGTACCCGGAAAACGGGTTAATTATCATGTTATATGCATTAATTAATATAATTAGTGTATAAAATGGATTAAGGGGAGGCTTGGACTCGCCCGTGGAAAAGGTGTTCAGAAAAAGACACCAATTGGAAAAGTCCCCAGTGAGGAGGGACAGGTTTGGGAGTGGGACCCAGTGAAGGGCTCGAATAAAAATATGTGCATTTTATGTGATTAAATGCATTTATATGATTACATGATTATTTGTTTAAATGCTTTCATATTATATGATGATATATGTTTAGCATTTGGTATTAGTTTGGACACTCAAATAAGGGTATAATTGAAAAGAATTTATAATTAATAGGTGCGATAGCAACTTTCACAAAATATATGGGACCCACGTTGGGACCCATGTGGAACTTAGACAAATACTCATTAGATAATTGGGTAGTTAATGGAATGTTTGGGGGGTTTCATAATGAGAACGTAAGAGTTCTGGGGGTGTAAACGGAAAATGGGGAAAATGAGGTTAAGACACCTCATGTTTGGGCATGTTGTATGTGTCAAGAGAGAATGAGAGACTCTCACTTACAGCAAATCAAAGAAAAACAAAAGAAAGAGTTCACCGAGAGAAAGACGGACCGTCACCGACAACGTTTTTCGCCGTACCGTCGCCGCCGTTCGCCGGATTCACGATCCGAGACCACTTTTGGACTCGTGGAGGTAAAAGAATCACATGCACGTAATTTGTTTTCATTTTCGGCAACGTTTTTTCCGGAACCGTTCTTGATAAATGATATTTGTTGAACCAAAACTATGTAGGATTTACTTTGGATAAGAATTGAGCAAGATTTGTGAAGGAATTCTTCATTTCTAGCTTGAATTTGGGTAGATCTTGCTAAGGTGAGTTTTCTAGCCTAAAGAATGGTTGTGTTAAACTATGTTCATGGCATCAATGATGTAGAGATATATAGAATGATCTTATTGTGTTGATTATTCATGTTTTGAAAGCATGTAGTTACTAAATTGTGAATTGCATGTTAGCTTTATGAAGATTATATGTGCCTACATGGTTCAATGAGCACCGGCAAAATGATTCATTAGTTAGGAGTAATAAAGGTGGTGAAGAGGAAGAATCCGAGAAATACGGAAGTCCAAGGAATATAAGTGGCCAAGGGACCAAGGGGGGTCCCGGGTCTGAATGAATCATTGAACCGGTGACTCGGCGATTACAAAGATATGATTTATGTGTTTATTATTGCATTGCACATGTTTAAACATTCAACCATGTTTAGAATTCTCACTAAGCGTAATGCTTAAGAAAACCGTTTTCTGTTTCTGTTGTGGTAAATAACAACCACCGCAGGTACAGAGCAATGTACGGAGAGGAAGTGACGTGCTCGGGATTGGGATTGGGGAAGAGATTTGGGTCTTGTAAATATGTTTATAACATGTACTATAGTAAAACTTGTGGATTAATATCTTTAACTTGTGGCTTAAAGCCTTGACTCGTAGTTGTAGAGCTGGAAAGATTGAGAACTAGTTGGGGTTCTATAGTTTATGTGTTTAATGTAAATTTGTAGAAACTTGTGTTATCCTCTATGTTAATAGTTAGTTTTTGGTAAGAATTTGGAGGATTTAATGTTTACCTTGTAAATTCTATATATGTCCTTAAGTTTCAACTATGAATATGTGTGAGATGGATTGGAAATGAACCTTTCCGGCAAGTCCGAATATGCGTCGCAACTCTTTTGTGTAAGTTTATTTTTGTCACTAAGTGGATTGAATGGTTTTGGAAATGTTATTTAGAAAGTTTCATGCTTATGGTTGTTCTTGGAAAGAGTTTAGATTTGATTCACTTTTTGATTCAAAAGAGGTTATATTCATGGGTTGAATGCTTGGGATTGGTTTTGATATGGTTTTCTAATGTTCTATGTTGTTGGTTATAGCTTTAAGTTCATTTCCAACAAGATTTCATGAGATACTAGTTCTTGACATGAGTTGAACTTCAAAACTTGTTTTGAACCAAAAAGGAGTTGTATTCATGGTAGATTTGATTCAATCATGAGTATGTGTATGTTCCACATTCTTGGTTAATGTTGAAATGTGTTTGGGAATGTGTTTGGAATGTTACTTGAGGGTTCCATGACGTTTGATGATGATTTGGGTGTGTTTGGGCTGTTTAAACAAAGGTTTTACTGTCACAAATGGCTTCTGCAGAAAACGGATCGATCCGGGCCTTGAGCGGATCGATCTGGAGCATCTGGAGGAGCCAAAGTGGTCATTCTGTCAAAATCGGATCGATCCGGTTTTGGGCGGATCGATCCGTTGGTGCAGTTTTAGCACCGACGACTTTTACGGAAACGGTCATAACTCACTCTAGAAAACTCGAATTTGGGCGCTGTTTTTTGCGTTGGAACCGGGACTCAAAGACCTATCTTTTGGTATAAAATTTGTTATACCTTACTAATTACCATTTTACCCTTGGGGGCTATTTTGTAACAAAAGAATTGTTTAATGTTGCTCAACACATGCGATTCTTAGTAATTCGAATGTTTCTTTGCAAATTAATGTACGTGGACTCTTGTAGCATTGTTACACGTGTCCTAACCCTCACGAGGCGGGTTGGGGTGTGACAGCTTTCTCTTTTCTTCGCTCCACTCCTCTTAATCCAAACGCAATATAAAACTTGTGTCATGGGTCTCCTTAATTGAGGTTTTCCCCTTTAAGAGAATACTCCAGTATTCAACAAAATCGTCTTCACAGATTTTCACAAACAAACTTCATTTGGATTTGCAAATACCCAAATCAAGCCTCTAAAATACAACAAAACCTACATCATTGGCTTTTCCATGAGTTTTTCTACAATTGCAGTTTTCCATGGAGTTAAAAATCATTCATTCTACTTTGTAATCTTCTAACAAAACCTGCATCATTTTATATTTCTGATTTTATTTCATTGTTTCTAGAGCAATTATGATCACTCCATAATCTTATAAGTCCAGTGCACGTTTAGAAGAACTGATTGTTGAATCCTGGAGAACATAGCATTGAGACCTTGTGCATCGAGTCTTTGACTCCTAGGGACAGAATTATGCTTCATAACAGTGCAAACTGTTGCACGTCTTAATCAGAATTCATAACTTTATACTCCTATTATTTCCAACAAAAACTACATGTGTAATTTTTCCCACCTCAAAATTTGAGTGGGTTCAACCACTACTCCAATCGTGGCCTTGTTCCCTGCTCTTATGCATAATAGTCCAATCATGACCTAAAATCAAATTTAAAACATGTTATTTGTACAATAAAAAACAACGTTAATTTTCATAAAGACTGTATAGAATTTGAGAGTATGACAAAAACTGCTTCTGTTGGAAACTGTAAATAAAAATAGAATAGTATTACTGGATTAGTCGTCTCTTTGACAAATTTTGGGTCGATTTGCGAACTAGGTCGCTCTCTTTAAGATGTTTCATGGCTCTATACGAGTTGTGCAAGCAGTTCATACTTGTCATGCCGTCTTCAAGATAAATCAACCCAAAATCTTCTCTATCTCAATTTCTCTTGCATAACGAGAAACTGGTATACTAACATGATGAGAGCTGATATTTGCTTAATATTAGCTCGATAAAGAGTAAAAATTGACTGGATTTAATCCCATTTCTCTAGTTCTACCTGCATTTGTGTTTTAATTCATTTTTTTACACAATGATGTATTTTTGTGGTATGTTGTTGTGTTTAGCTCTTTGAATGCATGTTCTGAAGTTAGAATGAATAAACAAGTTGAAAGGAACAAATCAAGAAATAAGAAGATGAAGTTTGGGTATCAATCGATTGACATCATATCAATCGATTGACATATTTTCATAATCAATCGATTGGTATTCTTATCAATCGATTGGATTTTTATCAATCGATTGATATATTTGTCAATCAATTGACGAAAGTTGAAAATCAATTTGCGTTAATGGTGCAAGATCTCAGCAATTAGGACGATGACCAACCGTTACAGAGTGAACCTAGATGCCCTCAGCTCATGGATATGACACTATATATAGAGAGGAGTGAAAAGGGTCAAGGGTTGGCTGATATTGTATTGTTTTGTAGGGATTTCTCCATATTTTTTCTCGTTTTGAATGAGTACAAGTTTGAAGTTCTAATATTTTCAAATCAGTCTCAAGTTCAGGTTTCTTTCTTGCTTCTAGTTGCTTTAGGAATTGTTTGATTGTGAATCTCATTATACTTTTAATTTGATTTCAAGATCTTTAGTTCATAAATTTAATTCATGACAATGTTTGATCCCACTTTTCAGTTTATTTATATTTATGCAGTCCTAAGTATGCTTGAGTAGAATCCTGGTTGGGAATAATGTGAAGAAACATTGTTCCCAGCCCACTGCCATGATTCTGTGAAAGAATCAATGTCAATCGATTGGATGCAGAGTCCAATCGATTGACATAGATTCCAAGCCAATCGATTGGTACTTTAACCAATCGATTGGTACTTTAACCAATCGATTGGAAGCCATTTCATACCAATCGATTGACAATAATATCAATCGATTGGTATGTTTATGATTTGGGTTGACTCCTTTTTGTATTCCAGTAACTTTTGTTTCAGAAACTAAGTCCAAATTGATCTTTTTAAGTTCAAATTGCAATCTGATTTTGAAATAAGAGCTCTTTTGATTAATTAACTTAATGAACACTTTTGATGAACATGTCAATTATCTTATACTCGATTTGTTTATCATTGCTCATAGAGTTAGTTAGTTTAATTCCAGTCTTTCATAAATAAGTGAGATCGTTGAACCACTAAGAATGTGAAATTCACATACGTAGTGTCTAGAATATTTTACTTAATAAATTTCGAATTATGGAATACCAAAAGAAGAAAATCCCAATTGTTTGTTTTTGTTAAATCATGGTAGTGGCTGGTACTTTGTGGACTCACATATTCCCAACTCTTTTTCAGATTTAATTTCAAATTACAGTTTTTTTTTAGTTCTATCTAGTTAAGTTATCGCTTCACTTTAATTTGTTTCTTTTATTTATTTAAATTCAATAGGACTGTTAGAATCTCCACTCTATAAGAAATCATCTTTTATTTTCTTTAGGACCCAATCTAGGTTTCTTTCCTCAATTTTCGTCCATTGGGAAAACGACTCGGTTTTACTGGTTTTACTCGACGCGACCGTCTGCGCTTGAACGTACTCTTCAGAGAACACATTTCCAGTCGTGTCACAACACCTTTCGGATTTGGTTGCTCCGTAACTACAAACTGAAAAATCTCTCTTATTTGGAAACAAATTTTAGACTAACTGTGTGTTTGATAACCCAATTAAGTGATAAAAATGAAAACGAAAACTTTCAGCACTTATTTTTTTTTTTCAATGTGTTTGATAACATACCACTTAATTGAAAAGGCCCGAAAAAAAAATCATTAAAAACTTTAAGTGAAATTTTTTTGCTGAAAATAATCACTGAATGCAGTCTATTCCAGTACTTAAAAAACTTTTTTTTTTCAGTATTGCAAATTCGATCACTTAAAATTTTCATTACTTAAAATTCAACACTTAACTTTATGTTTTGTCAAACAGACCATAAGTCTCCACTATCATTTTATCTCTCCTTGCATTTTGTTTTTTCAATTATTTAAAATATCCTAACAGCTTCTACATTATACAATCCCATACAGATCATTCTAGTCACATTCACGACACAATAGTTGTTCGTGAAGACATTTCGCATTTATCATTATCCTGACTACACAAAATTCACCAATTATCTTACAGAAACAACAGATAAATTACCAAAACGAACTGAAGTTACAAAACATAAGTATTACACCATACTGTCCAAGGTAAACCGCCACCAAATCTTCAACACAAGTCCACCACAAAACCAAACAAAAGAGACCAATACATAGTACAACCCCTTCTAATAGATAGAGAACCTTTTCCTCCTAGGGCTTAGAAACTTCATGCAGAGGTGTCCTTAATTATGGTTTCCTGTCGGAGAATCCCACCAGTATATTCAGCAAACTCGCTATAAAATTGTAGGTCTCCACCTAAAGCTCCTAATATTTTGGATAATTTAGGCCCCCAATCTCAAACACTGAATAATAATTGTTAAGCCTAAATGCCTCAAACACAAACTAAAAACCCCAAGACCCAAGGAAGTTAACTACAGTGCGATCGACTTATCCACGTTTAATGACTTGCTTTGAAAAAAAAAAAACTACTCATTAGGTGCACAAAACTGGTGCACTTAGCATTTTCCCTATAAAAAAAAATACCTTCCCAACTTTCCCAAATACAAGATTTTTCAATATTTTTTCTCACTTTCATTACATTTTATTTATAGAACTGAATCTCTAAAATTTATTGAGATTACTTGCAGTTTTTTTGGGGTATCTTTGTACTAAAACACTCAAATTCTTAGGGTCATCCCCTTCCTAAAAAAATAAAATAAGATTTAGGTTTCCCTAAATAGACCCAAACAATGACCAATTAATAGACCCAAGCGGCTTTTAGGAAGTACATTTTTTGAATTTGAAAATTGGTTCATGCTTGTATACAGAAGGCTTCATTTTAGAAGTTCGCCTAAGGACCCCAAAACCTTAGGGACGTAGGCCCTGCCTTCACTAATAGTACTCGCATATATATATATATATATACATATATATAATGAGTAATGCTACACTCATACCAAATTCCACACCCAACAATCTCATCCTGACCCTTGACTCTTGAGAGTCCTATGTAAGACCCATATGGGGCCTACTAGAATCAATGGATAAGATTGTTGGGTGTGAAATTTGGTGTGAGTGTAGCATTTTTGATATACGGATTATAATATAACACAAGCCAACAGTTCTGCCATCAAGGTTGAAGATCAAGTTCCTTGTTAAGTTAATTCTATACGGTTTTGTGTGGATTACAAGCATGTGAGTTTAATTTTTCCGTGCAGTCAGAATCTAAAGGACAAGGATTCTTGGGCACCAAAGTATATAAAGTGAGTAGCCCAGGGTGTTAGGGAAAGCTTAAATTAAAACTGTTTTTATGATGCATAATTCAGCTAGTTTTATGGTCAAAACATGCATGCTCATTGTCAAACCAAAAAGACTTTAGTTCTTGTAGATAAATATGCACGCAAGCATACGAGTCGGGTTTAGGTCACTTACCTAGCGAAATAACCCGACGGATCGCCGAACGGTGTTGTTACAAGCCCGGCGTCTTCACCCACGAACTGCTGCTCCATGTAGCCTCCGTATACTCTCTTATGCTTCGTATTAGTCGCAGAGAAATCTACTAGAGCAATATCTGATGATGCCATGATCTAAATCCCAAGCTCCTTGGTGATTAGCTAGAGAGAGAAACCGAGTGTATATATATAGAGAGAGAGAGGCTGCTGAAAGTCTGTCTCATTCAGTCTTTCCATGTGATATATATGTATATATATAGGCACATAAAACCTATAAAGCTTGGGACTCCAAAGCCCGTTACTTGGTGTCCAAGTCATGCCTCTTTGGACCCAGTCCAATATAATGTGGGTGCCCATATGGCCTAACCACATCCCCCCAAAACAATATTGGGAGGTTGACTTGCGCCATCATAGTCCTAGCCATATTTAGGAATGTCTTCTTTCTTCTTTCTACAACACCATATTGTTGCAGAGTTTTCGGAACATAAAGTTGTCTTCGTTTTCCCTTTTTCCTCATATAGTTCCCAGAACTGATTAGATATATACTCACGATACTCACATCGCGCGAAATCATCTATAAAAGTGAGAAAATAAGAGGTGTCACCACATATATTTGACTGAACTAGCTCTAATGCTTGAGTAGCTCTAATAGCCTCTCTAAAAGGCTTTCAGCATACTTTGCCAACTAAGCAAGACTCACACATAGGTAGGTCAACCTTAGCGAGTGGGCCCAAAAAGGGCTTCTCGAGCTAATCAAGCCATCCTGTCACATCCTATGCGTTCAAGTCCAGCATGCCATGTCTCAGAATAAATGAATAACAGAGGAAACTAGAATTATTTAAAACAACTCTTAAATAGTTATTCCTAGATAACTATGTCCTAGTAACACTACCACCCAAAATGTATTCATCATATTACTACCGAATTGAAAAACGCCCTCGAATGCGCTCTTCCACCTTGTTAGCCTTGGGTGCAAACTTACTGGCCCCACCCTGCCTCTAGGCGGGTTTACCCTTACCATTGCGTTTAGGCCTACTGGCCTTGCGCTTACTTCCACTTATGAAAGTAGTGGTCAAGAGTGTAGCTATACGGTTCGCCTTACCTTTTTGGCACCCCGTATTCAGCTCAATATGTCAGAAAATGTCAAAAAACAAAAATTTAACATTTTTCGCTGTGGATCATGATCTGTTTTCCACGGACCCGCGAATCAGGTAAAGAACTAATCACAGCCTGAAACTGCAGTTCGTTAGTAAAGATGTTCCGAGTATTCTGAAATCACGAAGCATACCTCTCATCGACCTTAGATATCCAGTCATCGTGTACTTGGAACGTTTCCTTTACTTTCCCGAACTTCATAACTAGCAGTGAACGTGCCATCGAAAATAAATTCAAGCTGATCCCACAGTACTTTGGCTATTGGGTAGTACATATACTTTCCAACATGATCATAATGCATGCTGTTTATCACAAAGCGCGTGATATAATCCTTCTAGAGCCAAATATCATAGGCTTTCAAGGTTTATTATGAAATTGGGCCGGAGGCCCATTATTCGGTTAAATGGGTTGGATTATAGAATAAGTCTAACACCCATAAGCTCTTACTTACTCTGTAGATGTGTTACTTTGTAGTGCCATATTACAAAAATTAGTCCCTTTTAAACTTGTTACTTTTATAAAGATCGACAAAGTGTGGTTTGGAAAACATTTGTTTTTGTGAATCCAAAAAATTTGAAGAATAATATTTGAGAACATGCGCAAGGGATTGACATTATTATTTGCACATTTCATAAGGTTTATTTTAAAATTCAATTACAAATGAGTTTTCCCCTTCCTACAATTTAGGACCAAAAAATTTGCTATTGCTCATTAATCAAATCTTAATTTTGTAAATCAAGAAAAACCTTTTATAATTGATTTTTCTAAACAAACATCAATTAGATGGTACAATTACCTATCTAAGATCATCCACAAGATATAAAGTGCGTCATACAACAAAAGTGCGCATGGACCCCCACGTGGGTCCGAATTGACAACTTAGAGCTCATGCTAAGGTAATTCAAGTGTATGATGTATGAACAAAGAAAATCATCCCTTTACAATTAGGCTTTTACAATTCAAGAAATAAAACCCTCATCCTCACATTACATTTATAGCCCATAAAAAATAAGGATGCTTTGTTCGTAAACATATACAAGAACAGCCTTAAACATACATCGTGAGGACACAAACTCCATAAATTGTCAATTAATTGTCCATTCATTAATCCAGATTAATGCATTAATCACATACACCAAGCACTCATGCGGTCTATTTAAAAATGAATGGACTAATCCATCACACTATTTAAGGAGGAGGATTAGAGGTCTCGGGTCATCCAATCACAAACAGCAGTAGTTTTTAAGCATAAAAACAGTTTTTAATTACAAAATAATTAAAACATTTTATGGAATATTTTAATAAAAAATATATTAAAATAGTATGGGCCAAGGGGGACCCTTACTAGCCGGAGTGGGGCCCACACCACCACCAGCGCTGTCGCACGCTCAGCATGCGCCGCCGGCGCACGTGGAGTTGGGCAGCGGGCTTCATCTTCTTCCTCTGAAACCCTAAAAATGCAGCCCAAGGCTACGCGAACCCCCGACTTTGCTGGCTTATATCTCCTTCGTTATTGATTCAAAAAACGTTTATTATATATGGTTGGAAAGAGTTCACGGAGTAGATTAAGTTCAAACCAAAAACCAACCTGATTGGACATGTAGATTGTCCAGAATAAAGGCTAAAAGTTTGGAAAAAAACGATTTTGAAAAAATCCAGAAATTAGGTTTTCAATTTTCTTCTTCGTTTGAGATAATCTGCCCATGGTACTTTGTACTAAACCCACTTGAAAATCAAAATTTTCAAAGTTTTGATAAAAGTTTGCTTGAAGCTTTAATCGCAGAACTGATTCGGGTGATTTACGGGTGAATCAACAACCAACATGCTCTGATACCAATGTAGATAAATATACACACAAGCATACGAGTCGGGTTTAGGTCACTTACCTAGCGGAATAACTCGACGGATCGCCGAACGGTGTTGTTACGAACCCGGTGTCTTCACCCACGAACTGCTGCTCCATGTAGCCTCCGTGTACTCTTTTATGTTTCGTATTAGTCGCAGAGAAAGCTACTAGAGCAATCTCTGATGATGCCATGATCTAATTCCCAAGCTCCTTGGTGATTAGGTAGAGAGAGAAACCGAGTGCATAGAGAGAGAGAGAGGCTATCGTGAGTGAGAGAGAGAGGCTGCTGAAAGTCCGTCTCATTCAGTCTTTCCATGTGATATATATATATATAGGCACATAAAACCTATAAGGCTTGGGACTCTAAAGTCCGTTACCTGGTGTCCAAGTCAAGCCTCTTTAGACCCCGTCCAATAAAATGTGAGTGCCCGTATGACCCGACCACAATATTTGTTACAGTTCTAAAAGGAACTACATTTATATATATACATACATATAAAAGCATGACTGATCCTGCATCTAAATTAACTAATTCTACATTAATACCTCAGACAGATCCTTAACCACCACGGCAAAAATAATAGTTGTCGAACATATTTCTCGTTTATCAATTATCAAAGCTTCACAAACTCACCATCCTCCAACAGATTTGTCTTAATAGGAATAAATAAAATAAAATAAAATAAAACAGCTGCAATTTCAAAAAATAAATGAGGTCACAAAACACAAGGAAAAACACTATCCTTCCCAAGGTAAACAAAAACATACCAAACCCTTTTTACACAGAAGCCCACCACAGAACAAAAGAGCCCAAACCAATACTACTACTATTCTATTACAACCCCCTTCTAAGAGATAGAGAACCTTCTCCTCCTAGGCTTAGTAACATCCACACCATCCTCAATATTAGAAGTGTCCTTGGACACATTCTTGAATGGATTCAACTTCCCCAAAGTCTTCGACATGGACGAAAAGAACCTCGGTTTTTTCGTACTAGTACTGCCTTTGGCAGAGGAAGAAGTCCCCTGAGACTTCTGCATATCCGTTATGTACATCTTCATCTTCAACACTTCGGTCCTCAACGCCTCGTTCTCTTTGATCAGTGACACGTCGGCCTTTAATTGGTTCCTTGTTGTTACGGCATCTGGGACTTTTGTTTCTTCCTCACCACTTCGGAGTTTTAGTTGATCGTAATATAGGGCGTGCAAGACGATCTGTACTGGTAAGCGCTTGTTCTGAGAAGCGTGTAGTCTTGCTTCGTAGGAGAGTTTGAGCGGGTCCATTGCACTGCAGGCTTTCTCGCGCTCAATCTCATCTAAGTTTGGATGAGCCTGTAATGTATCATGAATTGTTGTTCAACATATTGAATCATTGATTGTGCATAGAAATATATATGAATCAAGATTCAAGGATGATAATGGCAGTAATGATGCAAGTGACCTCTTTCCAAGTATTAGATCATTTCTAACTATTAGATCAATTATATTTTTACTCAATATACAGAACCATATTTTATTTGTGATAGAATGATGATTTACAGCTATTCCATTGGGTCTATTATAGTAAGTATACTCAAATTTTGCATAGTATTTTCTGGGGAAAATGTCAATCTTGAACATAGCTCCATTTATGAAATTTGTGCTGGTTTTAAAAATGATGATTAAATACATGATTTTTTATTTTTTATTTTTTATTTTTTCATCCCAAAAACATAGAAACCAATCGTACAAAAAACCTCGATGACTTCTCCTATAGTCCTATTTACTATCATTTATCATTTATCATTTATCTAAACAAAAAACTATCATAATGTTAGAACCAAACACGCAATTAGTGTTCACTCAATTATGATATAATCAATATTTTATTTTCAACAAAGAAGCTCACGATGGAAACACAAATAGCCAAATACAAATAAGCGCAGTTACCAACGACTAGTAGTGTAAGCCTTCTAAATTTGTATTACTACCTTTTAAGTAAATTAATTTTACCAATAGCCATCTTATCATATTTCCTTCATTTTATGATTATGCAATCCGTACAAAAATAATTTTTCAAGCACTATAATCAGCAAGTCATTTCTTACTTAATGATTTGCGAGCTTCTGTTTTTAGCCACTGAATCTTATAAAAGTACTACATCAAACGACTGAAAACAAGAGTCTGCAACTTAATAAAACTAGATCCAATGACTGAAAACGGGTATCCGCAACTTATTGAAGAAAGGGTTCCACTATAACCAGTAGGGTCCTGCTAGGGCTACAAACAATTTCCACTAACACTTACTAACACATTCTATCTCTCTCCTAGTGGCACTGCGGGGTCTACTGCGGACCCCACAATGCCACTAGGAGAGAAATAGAGTGTGTTAGTAATTGTCAGTGGAAGTTGTTAGTGCCCCAAATATTACTCATAACCAGTATCCTAAAAATGTAAATGATCATTGGGGAAAAAGCAAACGGCGTCGTTACAGAAAAATGAATGTACCTTCAAGTAGATATCAATGGCTCTGTAAAGATCATCATCAACCTTCCTAGCTCCCTTGGGCACCAGATTAGCAATTCCATTAAACTTGGAGATGCTAAGCTCACCGTACGTCGCGATCTCACTGAGATACGCATCGACGGTCTTCGCAACCCTCTGCATCGCCGTCGAACAAACCTCCTTGAAATCACCACCGTTGAAGACCGCCACGCTCTTCTCCTTCTCCACGAATCCTGATAAGATCCTCCTCACGCTCTCCAGATCGAACAGCCTCTCGCCGTCGTACGTGAACGACAGCACCAGGAGATCGTCGACGGTCACGTGCTCCAAGATCGCCGATATTCGCTTCTCGAGCTCGCTCTTGCAATTGTTCGCCGTTTTCAGGAAAATCGATGTTCGGAGAAGACAGCACAAGAAGTTGATCGGAAAAGCTGCTTTTTCTGGCGGTAAGAGATTGACGATTGATTCGAGGAGCTCTTTTTGACGGATTCTGATGTCGGAGTTGCCGTGATCGGACAATTTCGTGCCGTTGCCGGAGTGATCGCGCACGAGATCGCGAAGGGATCGCTCGGCGTATGTTATGATTGCGCTCGCTATTGTTAGGGATTTGGCGCCGCGTGACTTCATTCCTGAGATGATCTTCTCGAAGAAAGCTATGTCTAAGATCGATAGCTCATCGGCCCACCAATTCGGAGGCGATCGACTCGGAAAATGAGCCTCGTTACAAGCCTGTAGCAAAATTGATACATATCAGTCACTTAACTTTACTAAATCGATTATTAGTGCATCTCCCAAAAAAAAAATTTAATAAATAAAGTAGAATTTTTTCTTCAAACTCATATATACTAAATTGCTGTTTTAATTAAACTCAAACTCAAACTCAAACTCAAAACTCAGAAGTTGATATGAGTCTGCTTTCTCAAATTTCATTTTCTATTGAAGGGAAGTGATGATTCTATATAAGAAGATTTGAACGGACATATATTTATAACACAATTTCAGTACTAAAAATAGTATATTGAAGAGCTTTAATTAATTTTCACAAAAGAAAATACTAAAAATTTCAATAAGCTCTTTAGATCATGTTTTGTAACGTCGTGATTTTTATATTTTTTTGTTGTCTAAGATAGACGAGTGAACTCACTTGAAAAATGAAATCCAAAAATCGCAACATTATAATGAAAGATGAGAATGGAGAGTACATAGTACCTTAGAGCTAGCGAGATCAACACATCGCTGAACAATTTTGAGATCTCCAGCCATGGGAAGAAGCTCTTCACACGACTTCAAAACAACAACGGCGCCGGAGAGGCTCGTCAGAGCCACTTGATTGAGGAAGTCGTCGGTCCGGCAGGCGAGGTTACCGTCACAGTACTTGTCCGTCATTTGCAAATACTCCGCCGCACAACGCAGAGCCGCCACGTTGTGAACCGTGATCTCAAAGTTCACACCGTAGCAGAACTTGGCCGCTTTCTCGAATGTCTCTGCTCCACCAGGTATGCCAGAGAGATCGAACCTCTTTAAATCTGGTTCTTTCGATTCCAGTATTATTTTCCTTACGTAATTGCTCTTTGCAATTAGCATCAACTGCCCCACAACCATAACAAAAAAAATTGAAAACCCATATTATTTATTTATTTATTACTCCGTATTTATATGAATTAGAACTGAAGTCCTACTTTTAAAACACTTGATTTTCTTTCATACCTTATGAAGAGAGAAATTAGCTTCATTAACTACAACTACAACGTCAGTGGGAATGTCTTGAGAGAAAACCCTGTTATATTACAAAAATAAATCAATTACACGTACATATATATATGTAACAAAGAAGCTTAGAAAATCATGAACGATCGAGACTGAATTAGTAGAGGAAGTGATTACCATTGGCCAGTCCTCTCCAGGGCTAGAGAGATCGGTCTGCTGGGATTGGTTTGGATGGAGGCGGCCATGTTTGGGTGAAGTTTGGATAGCTTAAGAAGAAAAAGAGGAGTTCAGATAAAAAGTATGACCTATAATGGGCTTTATAGAAATACAGATTTTGACGTTATGTTGATGATAATGAAGTTTGTAAAGTGTATCTTTTGGGTTTTAAAATGACTTCAGTTTATCTTTGTAAACTATTGGGAGCACATGTTACTCTTTTGTTCCTTTGTGTCAACTTTTTCACGTAGTTTTCAAAACTAACTTCGTTTTTGGGCACTTGAGAGGTATATTAGTATTGAGTAATATTTCACCCATAATTTTCACACAATTTTTTGTTCATAAGTCATAAAAGTGTGTTTATTTTTCTTCTGTGTTATTTTGTGTGTTTATCTTTCTCCTGTGTCATCTTATGATGTCAATGGACCCCAAAATTTGACAAAGTTTATTTTTTTCAAAACAACTTAGATGAAAACTCGCGGATCTTCATAGTATATAGACATCGATCTATTAACCACTTGAGTGTGTGGAAACGGTTTAGTGATGAACCACAGTACCAATCTATGATTTGCCCAATAGCCCCCTAATTGTTTCGGTTAATTACAATTATGAAACATCTTCTTTTCTTTTCTGTCATTTGAATCAAATAATATTTGAATTCAACCCTGTCCATCTAACATAATTAGTGCAGGCAAAGCCAGATATTAAGGCCACAAGTTTGCAGTATTTTGTATTTTTTTTTTTTTCTTTGCTACTGGGCGGATAAAGTTAATAAACTGTAGAGCATCAAACCGTGTAGACTTGCTATCATGAAACCATGTTAATAAAATGTGTCTGATTACCTCAAGCCTTGGTAGGTGTTTAGACTAATCAAACCATTTACTTGGGTAAACTCTCCCTTCTCTTTTAACTTCTTCGTTTCTCTCTTATGGTATTTTACTATGGGAGAACCTGGTTTTTTCCTTCTTTTTGCTATTTCTCTCACTTTTTTGGGGAGAGTTTGTCCTCCCTTGAAGGGACTTTGTACCTCCTTGTGAGAGTTTGTCTCTTCTTGTAAGGGTTTTGTTCTCTCTCCGTGGGGAATTTTGGTGTGTGTGTGTGTGTGTTTCGTTGTTTTCTCCCGTGGATCCATTGATTTCACTGTTCTGTGCCTAGATCCGGCATTCTTTCTTCCAGATCTAGCGTTTTTTTTTTGTCATATCTGGATTTTAATGGCCTCTTATTGCAACTGCGGTACTTTTGAGGTGATCCTTTGTGTAATGTTGTTTGCAGCTTCCCCTCAGCCCTAGCTTTCTAGCAGTATCACAGTTTGAGATATCTTTGGAGATGAGATATTGCAGTGCGGCTTCAGATGTTTTTATGTGTTTGTTTTGTTTGAGTTGTTTTCTCATGGTTTTTTTTTAATCAGGTACTTGTATTAGTTCCACTTAAGATCTGTTTTGTTCTGATGATATGAAATGCTTTATGCTGTTTGTGATTAAAAAATAAAAATATTTACTGACGTAACATAAGAATCATGCACTTGATAAAAAAAGAACCAAATGTAAAAATATATGTGTTTGTGTAGCTGCTTTTTAAGTACACGGGAGTTCGTGTTTGAACTTAAAATATTTTAAGAATGAAATTTTATCGTACTAATCGGAGCAACACTTTTTGCTACTGGCCCAATTAAAGTAAAAGTATATCTGAACTTGATATTAATTTCATCATTACCAAACAGACCCCAGCATTTGACACAAGATCTAATCACTAAGGCTCTGTTTGATAAAATTGAAAATTAAGTATTGAATATTAAGTGCTGAATTTTAAGTATTGAAATTTTTTAGCAATTGAATGTGTTTTAAGTACTCAAATAGACTGTATTCAATGGTTATTTTCAGCTAAAAATTTTACTTAAATTTTTAGTAGAATATTGGCTATTTTTTTAAGTAAGTGGTATATTATCAAATGACCTGAAAATTTTTATTTTAAATACTTAATTGAGCTATCAAACACACCCTAAATGTAACCTTAAGACTTTTCTCGGGTTAAAGTGTCCCTGTCAAAGAATATACAAGAAACATTAAGGAGAATTTTTTTTCCTATAAATATACATTTTTCGTGTAGTAATATATGTAAAGTTTGAAATGATATTAAATCCATTTGAATTATGTTAAGTTAAAAAGTCAGAAAAAAATTTGTTTGACTTTGACCAAATGTTTAGGATAAATTGGATTATAATTGCGTTAATATTATTTCGGTTACTCTTTAGGATATGTTAGATTGCAATTAATGGTGCAATATGTATATCCCAATATACAATTTTTAAAGTATGGTGGGCATGGAATTACAAACTCTATAAAAATTAACATTAAAATTAAGGAATTCACAAAAGGCCAAATTACACTTTAGTCCATTAAATTATACACCTATTTTCAATTGGGTCCATAAACTTTTTTTTTTTGCAATTTGGTCCTTAAATTTCAAAAATTCATTCAATCAGACCCAAATTGTGACACTGTTAGCTTAAATTATTAGAAATTGTCACGTGCGTTGCACGTAATGCTTACCTGTCACATGTTAGGTTAAGACAAACATGGGAGACTGTGTAATACCCTGTATTTCGGTATATTAATAAGACCCGGTATTTCATTTCTATACTCGTATAAACTTTCTCTTCCTTCTGGTGATTTTGGATACCAATCGATTGACATATTCCCAATCGATTGACACTTTTCTGATACCAATCGATTGATAAGTTTTCCCAATCGATTGACACTTTTCTGATACCAATCGATTGATAAGTTATCCCAATCGATTTACATTCAACCGACTAAAAGTGATTACGTGTCAACATTTCCAATCGATTGACATTGTTTCCAATCGATTGACTACAAATATCTGTTGCCAATCGATTGACTGGTGTCTCAATCGATTGACATAACCTGAGAAATGTTTTCTTCTTTCCTTCAGCTTTAAACGCATGGCACTCCCTTATGTCTATATATATGTTTCATTTCATGGCCTTGGGGCTGTTTTCAGACCTTGGGAGAGAAATATACATACCTCTTGTGAGATATATATACATACATATATATATCCATATCTATACATATATACACACTCCATACACACACTCACTGCCCGTGGCAGCTGGGAGGGAGGAGAAGAAGCAGAAGAAGAAAGAAGAAAGGAGGAGACAGAGAGAGGGCTGGACAGAGAGGAAGAAGAAAGAGAGAGAGTTTGAAGTTTTCAAACTTAAACACATCCAAACGCACCCTAGGTGAGTTCTAACTCACTTGGTCCCTTTATGTGATGTTTATATAAGTTATTATGATGTTTAGATAAGTTACATGCATGTAGTGCACGTTTATATATGCTGTTTTTACAATCTGCTAGAGAAGACGTAGTACCAATCGATTGACATAATCTCAATCGATTGACATCAGTTGTATTCCAATCGATTGAATAGAATTTCAATCGATTGACACTTTTCAGATCCCAATCGATTGAATAGAATTTCAATCGATTGACACTTTTCAGATTCCAATCGATTGACATGATTTTGATACCAATCGATTGAACCTCTGTTCCAATCGATTGACATGATCAGTACATGGCTTCCTTTGCCTATTTATTATATAAGAGGTTTAGTTGTTCGATTCCTGATTTGGAATTCCATTATGCGACTATGGGGTAGACAGGAGTAATGTGACACCAAAGATTTATGGATAAAGAGTAAAAAGTAATATGAAGACGTGGGTTGACGTGTTGTTTCTGATATCAATTTGATGTCCGCTTTCTTTTAATCCGAGTAGTCAGGCCACATTGGGAATTGTCATGTGTCGATGTAGAATGGAACGTAAGTAGGTTTGGTAAGTTCTGGGAATGGTGCGTGGATGGACGATTGGTCATGATATGCTCTTAAAAGCGGTGAACCGGACCATGGTTCTTAAAAGCGGTGAGCTGGACCAAGAAGTCTTAAGATAGACTGGATGATCTGTGATATGCTCTTAAAAGCGGTGAACCGGACCATGGTTCTTAAAAGCGGTGAGCTGGGATCATTAGTAGATGACGTTAAGTCGTGGCAATAGATTGATATGCCTTGTTCGAAACGTTATATCCCTGAAATGCGGTGAACAGGACCATTGCTCTTAAAAGCGATGGACAGAATAAGGGTGTATCCCTAGAGTTAAACGATTGAGTCTGTTCATGAAGATCAGAATATGTTGAGTTCGGTATTTGAGTAACAAGACGATAAGGGTCGGTTTACAAGAATGAATAGAGGAACAAGATAATGTTATTTTTTTATAATAAGATGTTAACTCGTGTTTTCATAAGCTTGTGTTTACTTCAGATAATTGGTACCTCGTTAGTTTATGCTCACTCAGCTCTCAGTAAGCTGACGGCCTTTTTATTGCCTGGACATTCCCCGTCCAGAATATCCTGCCCCTTATTCTGCAGGTAAGGACCAGTACACTAATAACTATTATGGAGAGGAAGGCTCCACCGATGATGGTTACGCCAGGAAGGATTATCCTTATGCTAGTTGAAGACTGAAGATGTTATAGTTAGATTTAATTTCAGTTGTTCTGTTAAACTTTTGTTAACGGGTACTTGGACATTTGTTGTCTTCAGACCTGTTGTGATCCTGTGGACCATACTCTGATATTTTGTAATAGTTAGCACTGTGTACTATTTTCAGTTGATTACTGTTGCTTTTCTTTTGGACTAGTACTGCGTGGTGTGGATTATTAGTGACTTTCACCTGTCATTCCTTATGGACCCATAAAGAAAATTTATTTTTCTCTATTTATGCTGCTCCGGGGCGTGACAGACTGTGAATGACTAAAAAGTGATGTGATTTTGGGTATGATTGAATGTAATTTTGGTTCTAGTCAAACGTGTTGTCGAATTTGATTGAACGCGATTTCAGATCTGATTGAATGCGATTTTTTGCACTATTCACAATCTCCCGTGTTTGTCTACCCTAATATGTGACAGGTAAGCATTACGTGCAACGTACGTGACAATTTCTAATAGTTTAAGCTAGCAGTGTCAGAATTTGGGTCTGATTGAATGAATTTTTGAAATTTAAGGACCAAATTGCAAAAAAGAAGAAGTTTATGGACCTAATTGAAAACAGGTTATAGTTTAATGGATTAAAGTGTAATTTGCCCTTCACAAAATAGAGGACTTTACTAAAAATTTTCGAGGCTTAAACTTATTTGGGTCTGCCCCCGACTCTCCCTAGAAAACAGCTTAACGGAGTACTCTTTGAGTCCCAAAATTATTATAAGTTTTGTTAGCATCTGTCCCTAGAGCACATGTTAAAGTTTTAAAAGTAAAAATAAACAAAGAGTACAATGTGGGGTTCAGTATCCGGTGTGAGGTTTAGTGTTTTGTCTCTCTTATTTATTTTCACTTTTAAAATATTAATCTGTTATAAGGACATATGTTAACAAAACTCAATTATTATTATATTTTTTATTTTCGGATGTTCAAAAAAAAAAAAGTCAAATTTAAATGTTTGTAAATTCCCTCTTTTACTTTCTTTGAATAAATTTCATACAGCAAAATAATGATTAGGGACAAGAAAACTTCTCATATGAAAAAGCATTTTATAATCTTTGGATGAAAAGTAGTCATAAATTTATGATTACTTTCTCGTCCAAGAATTATAAGTACTTTATGAAAGTTCTTACAATAACATTATCATTTTAAAAAGTCAAAATAATACATATAAAATATATTAATAAGTGTGTTCCTTTAGAAAGTTAGATTTATAAAGTGTTTGATAATTTTGGGAGGGAAGGAGTAACAAATAAGGTTAGGATGGTAAATTCACTTGCTTTATTCGTGCTTTCTAATCTTTAGCACATTATTGCTTCACTCCTACACAATTTGGACGCCAAATGAGTGGGCGGACATTCCGGTCGTGGTCTCAGTGATTTATCTGACTGATGTCTCCACCACACAAAACAAGTGGTCAGGACGTCTCCAGCTACGGGACCGAAAAAATCTTGGCCACCCAGCCTCCACGTCATCCAAAAGTCTTGTTTTAACAACTCACATAGGCCCCACTCACCCGCTTTAACATGTTCGATGTACAGACAATAAAACTCGCTGGGTCACCCCCCACAAGGTGTTTTTTTTTTAATATATTACACTGCGAATAGAATACTCACACGTGGCATACGCCGTTTCTCACCCACTCCCGTGAAAAGCACATGTATCCAACAAACTTTAATTAATTTTCTACAAAAGCGCAGTGACTCCAGTGAAGGAGCCTAGAGATTCATGGTATCTCTACGGGAGTTCGGATCCTCGGCAACGTGTAAATATGGAGTATTGGTTACAAGGGGTATCACATCAATATTTATTTCATTTTACATCATTTGAAAAGTGTTCTTATGCGGAAGATGATTCTTTTAAAAATAACAAAGTTAAATACATTACCATGTAAATACTGTCCACCCAGTAACATTCGAGCCCGCCAGCTCGGGGCCAACAATCATTAGGCCTCTATACTCTAGTGCTGGACTATGGGTCCGTCTGTTTAGGGTAGTTTGTGTTTTTGTGATTACAATAATTTTGCGATGGGCAATGCTAGGGGCACTAACAACTTACACTAACACTTACTAACACACTCTATCTCTCTCCTAGTGGTACTGCGGGGTCCACTGCGGACCCCACAATACCACTAGGAGAGAGATAGAGTGTGTTAGTAAATGTTAGTGGAAGTTGTTAGTGCCCCAAATATTACTCTTTTGCGATTACTTTGATCATATTAGATAATGGTCAAAATTGATTTGAATAGTTGTGGTGAATTGAATAATGTATTATAAAAGTCATTTTGAATTTTAAAAGACAATTATATCCTTGTTAGTACTATTAGTATTAATATATTATATTTTATTTATTTTGCTACGAATATTACAAGTCCCAAATCGTGTTGTCCAAACACCCTCCATCAGACTATGACCTTATTATAATGGGTGATCACAAGTTTTCGTTTGTTAATTCAAGGGATCAGAAATTCCCAAATCTAATATTAGTTTTCTGATGTAATGTTCTTTACAACATTGGTGCCCACAGTTGCCCACAGTTGGGTTAACTTAGGGCAAGAAAACAAATTCGTAACTGTGTCCCCCCAGTAGTGAGTTTAACTTTTTGGTTAAGATAATGTAAAGATTAATGCTATGTTTTTCAAATTGAGTAGTACTAGGTACATTTCAAAACTCACACTAAAATCTACACAGTATAATTGTGGCTGTTAATTTCGGTGGAATTCACGTGGAACCCACAAAAGCCCCACCAAAATTAACGGCCACGATTGTGCTGTATGGATTTTAGTATGGATTTTAGAGTCTGCCTATCATTATTGTTTCAAATTTTGTATCTCAAATACTTTCTGATGATGCCTAAAACTGGTGAAGAGGGTTTAGAGAGAAAATAAGACAAGAGCAATTTGTGTGTGGTTCGGTCCCGTTAACGAGGTGACCTACGCCCACGGTTGCGTCTGTGCGCTCTCACTAGCAGATCACCGACGGGCCTGGTGAGCCAACAAAGATGGGCGGCACTACCAGTAATACCGGGCGGATATATGCGTACGATTGTGAGTTCTCTGTTGAATGCTTGTTAGCTAGAGAATAATTTGCAGATCTGATCGGATCCCTGTAGAAAGAGTAGGTGGGCTCTTTTATAGATGCAAGAGTCCACCCTTACATGGTAAGTTAATAGGATTAGGAAGCCTAATCTAATCAGAATAGGTTTGCATGATTTTAGGAGAGTTTCCTAATTGGTTTAGGAAACTGTCATCTTCCATCTTGCAAACTTGTAGTCGGTTTAAGAAACTGCGAGACAGGTCGGGATCGCGGGATGTCGCGGCCTTCATGTCCGGCCTGTTGGAATGAACCGCACGGTCTGAATGAACACCTCGAGAATGCGTGGCTATGGGTGCCCTTTCCGAAATGACCGGCATCTCTTGGTGACGTGGCAGGCTGGCTTCATGGCTATATTATTTTGGGACATATCAGTTGCCCCCTATTTTCAGAACTGACCGGATACATCATCGGGTGAAGATTCGAAAATCAGTACTTTCTCGGAAACCGTCCGGATGTCCTCCGGGAATGCTGCTCGGGATGGGGCCCACACTCTAGATCGCCGAGTGGAATAACCGACCGGTACAAGTAGGAGCTCGGGTGTGGGTATTGCCACGTGTTAGGAAATAATTGGCCTGGTCAGGATCCAGCGGAGTCGGCTCGGATGTAACCGAACAGTTGCGTGGTAATCGGACCGTAACGTCCCACATTTAATGCGTGTGCATTTCGAGGCGACCCTTCACGTGCCCGAGGTGACAGCTGTCTGACGATTCTTGGCGGGAAAACTCCTGAGCCGTTGGATCTGATTGATCTGGACCGTCCGCTACTTCTATATAAGAAACACTTGCTCTTCTCTTTAGTTCCTGCTGCCAAGTGAGATAGTTTACCAAGCAGTTTTGAGAGCACTCAACATCCCGAGCAAGATTCTCGAGTCCTTTTCTGCGCTAAATTTTGCAAGTCCTTCCTCTTGGTCTTCAGTTCTTCATTCTCTTCTTCTTTTCTGAACAAAGCTGGAGGGAGCGAACCCATTTGGGCTAAAATGTGCGTGGGATTTTTTCTTTTTTCGGTTTTGTTATTTCTTCCAATCCGGGGGTACACCAGAGCAGTTTGACCGAGCGGGGGTTTTCGGGACAGTCTTGAGAGAGTGTTGTCTTTCTTCTAGAGTCTTGTACGATCTGTCCTTTAGGTGGTTAGATCTACCTCCTCTGTACGTCAGGCTAGGAGTTCTTGACCCATTCCTAGGTCGTCTGCCCTTTAGGTCTTCCACAGACGTAGTCATGTGCCATTCCGATTTCAATTCGTCGTCCCGGTCGGAAGACGAACAATTGCGGTCAGGGTCTATGAGCACAAGCCCAGATCCTCCCTCATCAGCCCCTTCTGACCAGCACAGTGAGGGACGAATACCTGCCCTGGCGTCTCACGAGGAGACGCACCGGGATTCTCCCGTAGCCTTGATGTCTCGGGGGTCAGGCGATGAAGGGTCTGTACCGAACAGTCCCGGGGTCGTCTTCGCATGTGAGTCCATAGTCAGTATCCTGCGCGACCCTGATTTGGATCGAATCAGGGACAGATATGACCTTCCCGGCCCCTTCTCTCTTGCTGTCCATGATGGCGGAGCTCACTTCCATGAGTCGGGCTTCGTCATTTTATATGAGGACGCTTTCATGGCGGGCCTTCGCCTGCCTATCCACCCAGTTGCCCGGGACGCGCTCATCTACCTCGGGATCTCCCCCGGGCAGCTTGCCCGAACGGTTGGCGATACTTGATGGGGTGCATCTCCTTGTGGCCTCAAGTCCTCGGGTATGAGCTCACCTTGCAGGAGTTCTTCTGGACCTACCGGCCTTTCCAGGTTCACGGGGAGTCGGGTTTCTTCTTGCTCGGGGCCAGGCAGGGGCGGAAGATAATTGTTAACTGCCCGAGCAACAATAAGGGATGGAAGAAGAAATTCTTCCAAGTGTCCACCCTGGGGCTATGTGAGAAGGCGCCGGGTATTCAGTTGAGGACTTCCTGGGCGGAAAAGCTGAGGAGTAAGCCCAAGCGCCCTTTCTTTCTTGCTTAGTCTCTTTATTTTGTCATGACTAACCGTTGATATGTTCATCTTGCAGTGGGAGCAGTTGACTTGCCAAGTCTTTCCGACGAGCTTCAAGCGAGGATCCTGTCATTGGTGGAGGATCCAACTGACATCAACAAAGTGCTGACTCGGTCGGGAAGCTCGAAAATCTGCTACAAGCCCCAGCGCTTCACAGCTCCCATCCTCCCGGTGATTATTCCTGGTAAATTCCATCACTTGACCGTCCGGTTTTCTTTGTACTTTGTTAAATTCTAACATGCTTCTGGTTTTGCAAAAATGGCTCCCAAGAACGCAGCGGCGTTGAAGGAGAAAGAGGCTGCCTTGATGGCCCGGGCTGGCAGAAGAGGACGAAGCACGACCCCGCTAAGGGCTAGGCCCTAAAGAGGATATCCCGATGAATATCCATCCGGGCTGAGAAGGAAGCTGCTGCTACCTCTACACTCGTTGTAACAATTGCTGCACCACCACCACCTCCTAGCGTAACCATCGCTGCGCCCCCACCACTTCCCCCAGTAGCCAAACCGTCTGGGGTCTCCTTCCCGAGCATGGAGGAGACTGCTCGCGCGGGCCCCTCCTCCAGGCCGGAGGTCGAGATAGCGGACGACGTCCGTGGAAGGGTACGGCCCGGGCTGTTACAGAGTCAGATCGACAAGTGCACTCTACTCAGCCCCGAGGCCATCATCGATTGGCTATACAACATCAGCCACATGGTAAGTCTCTCTATAACATGAACCTTAGCTTTTCTTCCTTGCGTGTACTGACGTTTTCTTGTTCTTGCAGATTGGCTGTATTACGGTCGGGGCTGAGACCACCCTTCCCGGCGTTGCTGAGAGGTTGGCCGCTGCAGAGGCTAACCTTTCTGTGGAGAGGGCTGCCCGGGAATCCGCGAAATTTGCTCTCACCATGGAAGAAGAAAAATCCCAGGCAACTGCCCTAGAGCTTGGGGAGGTCCGTGACACTCTGTCAACCGAGCGGGCTGCCCGGAAGGTTGTAGAGGCTAAGGCTGCAGCAGCGGCGGCCGGGAGGATCGCCGCCGAGCAGGTTGCAGAGACTAGATCTGCAGCCGCGGAGGCCGGGAGGATCTTTGTCAAGAAGGATCTTGCAGCTATGACGGCCACGCTTTCGGAGCTCACTGCTGCCCGGGAGGCTGAAGCCAAGGAAGCTAAGGAGGAATTCGAGGCTGGGTTCCTGACGAGCTACGCTGACCTGACGAAGCGGGTTGCTGCTGACCATCCTGACTAGAACTTGTCCGGTTATTCCTAGGCAGAGTCCAGTTACTGGAAGGAAGGCCAGGCTGACTCCGAGGTCGCCGCTGAAGCTGCACCGGCCGTGGACCCCTCAGTTGATGAGCAGGCTGCGGAGGAGGAAGAGATGGTGGTTGTAGACTAGCTTTTTTTTTTTTTTTTTTTTTTTTTTTTGTAGTTTGTTCTCTTTCTGGGGAGGGTACTACAACTACCCCCCAGGCTTTGTATGGTTTCTTGCTTTAATTAATGAAAAGGCCCTTGAGGTCAAACTTTCCATTAGCTGTCTTTTTTTCTGTACTGTGCCTGTTTTAATTGCTAGTATCCGCTCGATTTCTGGCCGACCTAACACTTGCCTTAGCAAATGTTTTAGGACCGTAACCAGTAGAATACCTAGTCTTTCTGACCTGTTTAAAAGGTAACTACCCGGTCTGCCGTAGGAACTTGTCCTGTTTAGCATCTGGGATCGCCCGGTGTATTGTAGGAATACCCTATATTACTGTCCGGGATGTCCCGGTGTATCATAGGTGTATCCTATTTTACCGTCTGGGATATTATCTCTGGTCACTGTATGTACTAAGGAATTTCTTCCGAGTTCTTTTAGTGACCGGTGTGATTTCCGGTTTTGGCCTAATATTCCCCTGCTCCCCAAGCATTTTGCTAAGGCGGGAGTGTGGGAGTGAGTAGCCGTAGGAAACCGACCTGGAACATGGGTGGTTACAGGGTTCTTTGGAGCTTGCCATCGTCATCCGCCTAGGAGTTTGCCCCAGTCGTCGGCTGGACCTAAGCGAAGCCTTAAGTAATTTCCTGTTTAGATCTAGTATCCTCTTGCCTCTCGAGCGTCCCGTGAAGGTGGGGGCGTGTTGAGGAGCGACCATAGAAAACCGACCTGGAACATGGGTGGTTGCAGGGTCATTTGTGCCTGGGTTCGGAGCCCGAGGTCTTTTTAGTGCTTAGGTTCGGAGCCCGAGGTCTTTTAGGTGCCTGGGTTCGGAGCTCGATATCTTTTTATGTGCCTGGGTTCGGAGCCCGAGGTCTTTTTATGCCTTGGTTGCTAGTCAAGGTCTTTTAGGTGCCTGGGTTCGGATCCCGATGTCTTTTTATGTGCCTGGGTTCGGAGCCCGAGGTCTTTTTATATGCTTGGGTTTGGAGCCCGAGGTTTTTTTATGCCTTGGTTGCTAGCCAAGGTCTTTGGTGCCCCGGGGTTAGGCCCGATGACTTTTCTGCATTGCACGGCCGATAGGAGTAATTTTGCAAAATAAACTTTCCAATTTTATTAAAAACAAAAATTTATTGTTATTGCTCAAGCAGAGATACAAAAAGAAATCTCTACCAGTACTAAATTCCCGTGGCCTAATGTTACTGATAATACTTGCGGAGGTGTTGCACATTCCAATGATGAGAGAGATCGTTCCCGTCCATGCTCTGTAGCCAGTAGGGTCCCGGTCTGTTGACCCGGGTGACTATAAATAGGCCTTCCCAGTTTGCTCCCAATTTCCTACGGCTCGGGATCCGGGTAGACTGGTTTACTGCCTTGAGGACGAGATCTCCGAATTGAAAACTGCGGTGCCTCACCTTGCTATTGCAATACCGCGAGACCCTTTGCTTGTAGGTTGCCACCTTCAGATAGGTTTGGTCTCTTTTTTCCTCCACCAGATTCAGTTTTGACCGGAGGGCTTCTTCGTTATCCGGCGCACTGAAGTTAGCCACCCTATATGTAGGCAACTTGAGCTCTGTGGGGACCACCGCCTCGAATCCGTAGGTTAAAGAGAATCGGGTTTCGTCTGTTGCCGCCCAGGGTGTAGTGCGGTAGCCACACATGAGGGTGGTAGCTCTTCAGCCCACAGTCCTTTGGCGCCTTCAAGCCTTGTCTTGATTGACTGCAAGATTGTCCGGTTGGTTACCTTGGCTTGACCATTGGCTTGTGGGTGCTCGGGGGAGGAGTAATGATTCAATATCCCGTAGCCCGAGCAGAACTGCCTGAATATAGGGGTGTCAAACTGCCTTCCGTTATCGCTGATCAGGACTAGGGGAATGCCGACCCTACTAAGAATATTCCTTTCCACGAAGCTCTCCATTTTTCGTTCGGTTATTGTCGCCAAGGGCTCAACCTCTGCCCACTTAGTAAAGTAGTCAATAGCGATGACGGCGAACTTGACCTGTCCTTTACCCATCGGTAAGGGACCGACAATGTCGATTCCCCACTGGGCAAACGGCCAGGGGCTGTGGATTGGAGTCTGGAGCTCTCCCGGTCGGTTGATCATGGGAGAGTATCTCTGACAGTTGTCACACCTTCTGACGTATTCCTGGGAATCCCGAGCCATAGTTGGCCAGTAGTAACCTTGTAGTAGGGCCTTCTTGGAGAGTGCCCGGCCTCCAATGTGGTTCTCGCACACTCCTTCGTGGATCTCGAACAGTATCGCTTGGACTTGCGCAGGATGAACACAGCGGAGGTACGGGACAGTAAATCCCCTCTTGTAGAGAACACCGTCAACAAGGTGGTATTGTGCCTCCCGGTACTTGACCCGACGGGCCTCTTCTTTGTCGTCTGGTAGCACCCCTATTGTCAAGAACGTCACGAGCGGGTCCATCCAACTGGGTCCCAGGGTGATCGGATCTACCTCCATGCCTTCTGAGTTGATCACACTCGGCTCGGGTAGATATTGAATCCGTATCCCGGGCAAGTCTGACTCAGAAGACGAGGCGAGGCGAGCCAACCGGTTGGTCTTGGTATTTTCTTCTTTGGGTATCTGCGTGATGGAGAATCCTCGGAGCTTCTTGGAAACCGCTCGGACAAGGGCCAGGTAGGCTACCATGTTGTCTTCCCGTGCTTCGTACTCTTGATTGACCTGGTTGACCACGAGCTGGAAATCACTGTTTCCCTGGACCTATTGTGCACTCATAGAGATGGCCAACTGCAGCCCGACCAGTAGGGCTTCGTATTCGGCTTCGTTGTTGGAGGCGCGGAACCCAAATCTCAATGCGTATTCAAGCTGGATGTCGTCGGGGGTAGTTAAGATGACTCTTGCCCCACTGCTTTGCTGATTGGATGAACCGTCCACGTGCAGTATCTAGGTAGGGATCTCAGAGTGTAACCCAGGTGGTAAGGCCGGTGGCTCGGACTCTTCAACCGGGTCCTCTGGATGCGTGAACTCGACCAAAAAGTCTGCCACGGCTTGTCCTTTGATGGCTGTTCGGGGTCGGTAGATCACTTCAAATTCTTCCAACTCCAAGGCCCACTTCACGAGCCTCCCGGATGTATCTGGACGGCTGAGAATTCTGCGGAGGGGTTGATCTGTAAGGACCACAATGGCATGGGCCTGAAAATACGGGCGAAGCCTTTGGGCCGAGGTGATAAGGGCGAAGGCCAGTTTTTCGATGCGGGAGTATCTGCTCTCTGCGCTCTGTAACGCCCGGCTGGTGTAGTACACGGGGAACTGTATCCCGTGCTCTTCCCGAATGAGTGCCGAGCTAATCGCCGATGGTGACACCGCCAGGTACAAAAATAATTCTTCCCCGGGCACGGGTGTTGCGAGTAGAGGAGGGGAAGCCATGTACTTCCTGTGTTCCTGGAACGCCTCTTAACACTCTTCTGACCATTGGAATGCCTTGCGGAAGATTTTGAAGAATGGCAGGATTCTTCAGGCACCGGTCGGTAGCTCGGGAGATAAATCTGTTCAATGCGGCCACCTGTCCGGCTAAGCTCTGAACCTCCTTTGTTGATTTGGGCGACCGCATATTGATGATTGCTTTGATCTTTTCGAGGTTTGCCTCATTTCACCGTCTGCTGACTAAGTGGCCCAGAAATTTCCCCGACGAGACGCCGAAGGTGCATTTGGCCAGGTTCAACCTCATCCTGAATTTCTCTCAAAATGTTGAAGGCCCCGGTCAGATGTTCAAGGTGGTCGGGCTCGTCCCGGCTCTTGCCAGCAGATCATCCACATATACCTCCATAGACTTTCCAATGAGGTCTTTGAACATGTAGTCGACCAGGCATTGGTAGGTAGCCTCGGCATTCTTAAGACCGAATGACATAACCTTGTAACAATAGGTACCTTGGTCAGTGATGAACGCAGTCTTCTCTTCGTCCCCGGGGTACATGCTGATCTGGTTGTACCTCGAGTAAGCGTCCATGAATGAGAGGAGTGAGTGACCTGGCGTGGCATCCACAAGGAGGTCTATCCTGGGTAGCGGATAGCAATCCTTGTGGCAAGCCTTGTTGAGGTCGGTGAAGTCCACACACATCCTCCACTTCCCGCTGCTTTTCTTGATAAGTACCACATTGGCTAGCCAGCCGGGTTAGTGGACTTCTCGTATGGAATGGGCTTTGAGGAGCTTCTCAACCTCTTCACTCACTGCCTTCTGTCTCTCGGGGGCCATGTCCCTCCTTTTCTGCTTCACCGGCCTGCAATCTGGACTAACATTGAGCCGATGGGACATTAGCCGGGGGGTCAATCCCGGGCATTTCCTCGTGACTCCAAGCAAAAATGTCTTGATTTTGCCTCAGGAACTGGGTCAGTTTATCCTTCAGGCCGGACTCCAGTAGGGTGCCAATGCTGACCGTGCGGTCAGGGTACTCGGGATTCAGCGTCACACTTTCCAATTCTTCCACCGGACCTACCGCGTCGCTCTGGTCCCGGGGGTCCATCTCTTGAATGTTTAATGTTTCAATGATAGCCTCCCGGTGTAACGAGCTAACATAGCAATTCCGGGCGGCAGTCTGATCTCCACGCAAGCATCCGGGTCCTTGAGGAGTTGGGAACTTCACTATTAAGCTGTAGGTGGAAACGACCGCTCTGGCCTTGTTGAGAGTCGGCCTGCCAAGGATGACATTGTAGGCCGACGGGGCTTCTACGATCACAAAATTGGTCAGCACGGAAGCTTTCTGAGGGTAGGTCCCCATGAGAACTGGAAACTCGATTGTTCCGAGCGGTTGTGTGTTGGAGCCTTTGAATCCAACCAAGGGTGTAGCGACCGGCCGGAGCCGATCCCTGGAAATCCCGAGCTGATCGAATACCGACGTGAACATAATGTCGAACGAGCTGCCTGTGTCTACTAGCACCCTCTTGACCATATAGTTGGTTATAGAAAGCGTCACTACTAGCGGGTCATCATGGGGGCAGTGGACGTCCTGTAAGTCATCGGACGAGAACGTTAGAACATCAGTTGGGAAGGGCCCGGTGGATTGGACCTGCCAGACATCCTCTCGGGATGCCCAAGCATGCCTCTTCCGTGCCGAATGTGAATCTCCTCCGCCTGACGTCCCTCCGGAGATCACTTGGATGTGGCCAAGTGGTGGTGGCTGATCGGGAGCTCGGGTGTCCTGCCGGGGTCGTCTGTCTGCTGTGACGAACTCCGCAAGGTGTCCCTGCTCGATCAGCTTCTCTATTGCTATCTTTAATTTAAAGCAATCCTCCGTTTCATAGCCATGATCCCTGTGGTAGCGGCAGAACTTGTCCCGGTCGGACGGGGCTCTGAGTTTAGCTTGTTGCTGAAGCAACCTCTACGGCGGCCATGACTTCATGTATGGGTCAGGAAAGGGGGGTGAAAGCGATCGAGGGCTGACCCCGGGCATCCTTCTGATCCTGCCTTGGCTTCTTTCCAGAGCCCTTCTCGAATCCTTCACGCTTGCTCTTGGCCTTCGGGGATTCGTCTCCTGCCTGGCCGGGGCGCTTCACCTTCAGGAACTCTTCGGTATCAATGTACTTTCCGACCCTTTCTGAGAGCTCCACCAGGGTTGCCGGTCAGTCACGATGGAACGACGTGGCGACTTTGGTGTGTTGAACTCCAGAGCAAAAGGCCATGATTGCGGCCGTTTCATTAAGATTGTGAATCTAGAGCCTTTGCAGGTTGAAACGGTCTACATATTCCCTCAAGGACTCCCCTTTGCGCTGCTTGCTGGTCAGCAGTTGAGTGTCCGGTTGTGACCGGTCGAGCATCCCGACAAACTGACTAATGAACAGCTTGCTGAGGGTTTTGAAATCATCGACCGTCCGGGGCTTTAAAGCATGGAACCACTGTGCGGCTGGCCCCTTGAGGGTACTTGGAAAGGCCAAGCACAGTAGTTCGTCCACCGTGGTGACCAGCGACATTTGAGCCTTGTAAGTGCGGATGTGGTCCACCGGACTCCCTGTGCCATCATAGGAGTTGAGGTGAGAGGGTTTGAACTTCCGTGGAATGGAAAACCTTGTCACCCGAGCGGTATAGGGTGATTCAGTCTCCGTGTTGGAGAGGTCGTGGCCGGACTTGCGGTTCAACCTCTCGATTTGCTGCTACAGCTCCTCGACCTGGGCCTTTACGTTATCCCGCCTGATTCTCCTCTCTACATTCGAGCGGTAGGTTGGATCGGATGACGAGGCCTCTTCCTCAA